>OY726526.1:25724415-26419415 GCA_963383655.1 Bathymodiolus septemdierum
GGCGCCAAGAAGTATATCACCTGAACGCTTGAATGAATCAGAGTTTTAAATAAACATTTTACGCTGAATGACCTCGAAAATGGTCCAGTTCTTTCAATAACTTTTACACAATTTTGATATTTTGAGGCATCAAAATGAACAAAACACTAAAGTTAAAGTTGAAAAGGCAGGGAAAAGCGTACTTGACTGGTATGCAATTAATGTGTCCCCAGACCAGAATTTTTCGCACATTTTTGAGGCTATAAGTCAAGCTAGTACACATGCCCTGGACGATTTCAAAGATGGCAGAATTTTTATTGTCCAGAATATTTCTGAGGCCAAAAATAAGATTGAGAGTGGCTGGAGTCTTTCAGTCGCCGACTGTGTGAACAATTTTGGTTTCAATCACATCTTGTTTGACATGGTATCAAAAACATTTCAAACATTAATGTGTTATTTGAGTTCAATATATAAATATCTCTTTTAATATGTCTAATATCAAAATTTCAATATAAAGAATCTGCATATGATGGCTGGAAATGGATGTTTAGTCAATTTCTACAGCTTTATTTTAATTCCTCTAAGGTTTACATGGTCACGCTCAAGGAAAGTTGTTCCGGTTTACTGCCAGTTTCATATTTGTTTTATTTTGTTTTTTTGCCTAATACCCTCCTCCATTTGAAAAAAAAAGTTGATGCCAAACAAAGAATTAACTTGCTTTGGCCTTAGGTATATATCATATAAAGTTCAATCAAAATACTAATAATAAATATTATAAGATTATCCAAAGTACTTTAAATACTGATCAACCGCATCATAGGTGTAATGGTTAGCATACTTGCCATGAGTACAGTAGATATAGGTTCAAGATCTGGTCGGGTCAAGCCAAGGACTCTGAAATTGATATTTGTTGCTTCTACGCTAAATAAGCAGCATTAAGGAGTAAGAGCAAAGACTGCTTGGCTCGAAATCAGGATAACGTGTTCAAGTGGAGTGACATGACTACCCACAGACCGTTTCAGTGAGCTAGCACTATAAACATTCAACTAAGCGTGTTGGTGTAGTAAGAAAGTGATATCATCGACATCATCTCATTCAAATCTAACTTGTTCTCGTCATGATATGGCCAAAAAATTGTTCACTTGGCATTTAACAACAATCACTCATTCACTTAAATACTGATCAAAGGTCAGAAATACCTGTTAAAATACAGGCAATTATTAAAAAGAAACCATCAAAATGGCCTCTCTCTCTAAAAAGCAAATTCGAAAGGAAAAACCACATGACTAACATTTCCCTGTACATCTTTTTCTTTCTTTATTAATGAAATAAAAAGTCCATTAAAAAAATACTTACTTGACAAATTACAATGAATACCATCGTAGATCTTTATACCAGAAAGTGTTTCATACTCTGTTACTATGGCAACACCATCAGATGACACAGATGTATTACCTACTGATGTTACAGCTGTTACAGTGAAATAGTATACCTAAATATATCAAATATATTCTGTTACTATGGCAACTCAGATGAAATACTGATGTTATGATCAATTTTAACATGATTTTCAATGACATACATTTCCATTACTAACTTCCATTATAAAAAATAAGTTAGGTATTTCCTAATCGGAATAACTCATGAAGCCGTAGTTTGTATAATGTTTTAACATGGGTAACATTATTTTTGTTGAATTTTATCACTCGCTATCGCTTGGGATAAAATTTTGACGAAAAATATGTTACCATGATGTTAAAACTTATTACAATGTACAAACTATGGCTTCCATGAATTATTTCTAAAATAATATATTTAACTAGATGTGTCGGAACGACACGAATGTCCCCACCGTGAATATTAAGGAGACTAAGTTAGTAACTTTCAACTTACCAAGCTGCAAATGTTTTTCTGCCAAAGATCACTCAACCCGAAATAAACCGTAAACTCAACCTCTACTTAATAATACACTAACATTTCAAAAATCAAATCAAATATCTAAAAGCACAGTTGCATTAAGTGGGAACAACAATTTGAATACTATGTAAAATTCTAAAATCCAAGGACAGTAATTTGGGCAAAATTATTCAAAAAGCTAAACTTGATCTGTAACTCATCATTGTAATTCTAAATACCAAAAATCAAGTCAATATCTCAAAGCATAGTGAAATAAAGTGGTGACAACTAAATATTTGGACTAAGTTAAAAGTTCAAGGTGCGTAAATTAGCCCAAAATCATTCAATCGGAACAAAATTCAAACTCGACCGGTCATTCACCACTATACACTCACATACCAAAAATCAAGTCAATATCTCAAATCATAGTAAAAAAAAGTAGTGACAACTAAATATTTGGCCAAATCTCAAAGTCCAAGGGCCATAACTCGGCCAAAAATCATTGGACTGGAACGAAATGTTAACTTGATCTGTAACTCATCTTTATACACTCACATACCAAAAATCAAGTCAATATCTCCCAGCATAGCAAAAAAAAAGTGGTGACAACTAAATATTTGGCCGAATTTCAAAGTCCAAGGGCCATAACTCGAGCAAAAATCATTGGACCAGAACGAAACGTACACTTGATCTGTAACTTATCATTATACACCCACATACCAAATATCAAGTCAATATCTCAAAGTATAGTGAAATAAAGTGGTGACAACTAAATATTTGGACAAGGTTAAAAGTCCAAGGTGCGTAAATTAGCCCAAAATCATTCAATCGGAACAAAATTCAAACTCGACCGGTCACTCACCACTATACACTCACATACCAAAAATCAAGTCAATATCTCAAATCATAGTAAAAAAAAGTAGTGACAACTAAATATTTGGCCAAATCTCAAAGTCCAAGGGCCATAACTCAGCCAAAAATCATTGGACTGGAACGAAATGTTAACTTGATCTGTAACTCATCTTTATACACTCACATACCAAAAATCAAGTCAATATCTCCCAGCATAGCAAAAAAAAAGTGGTGACAACTAAATATTTGGCCGAATTTCAAAGTCCAAGGGCCATAACTCGAGCAAAAATCATTGGACCAGAACGAAACGTACACTTGATCTGTAACTTATCATTATACACCCACATACCAAATATCAAGTCAATATCTCAAAGTATAGTGAAATAAAGTGGTGACAACTAAATATTTGGACAAGGTTAAAAGTCCAAGGTGCGTAAATTAGCCCAAAATCATTCAATCGGAACGAAATTCAAACTCGATCGGTCACTCATCACTATACACTCACATACCAAAAATCAAGTCAATATCTCAAATCATAGTAAAAAAAAAAGTGGTGACAACTAAATATTTGGCCAAATTTCAAAGTCCAAGGGCCATAACTCGAGCAAAAATCATTGGACCGGAACGAAACGTAA
This sequence comes from Bathymodiolus septemdierum, assembly GCA_963383655.1. NCBI lineage: Eukaryota > Metazoa > Mollusca > Bivalvia > Mytilida > Modiolidae > Bathymodiolus > Bathymodiolus septemdierum. The sequence continues at coordinate 25,727,778 of OY726526.1, forward strand.
CCTTGATCTGTAAAAAGTGGTGACAACTGTTTAATTTCGGAATTACGGAATGACGGACATGGGTAACACTATATGTCCCGGCCACTTAGTGGCGGGGAAATAAAAATAGTAAATACATTCTGATACTGTAACTCATAAATATTAACCATGACCTATGAAAATATCATAAATTGTTAAGTCACTATTTATTAATCATGGCCTATGCTTCAGTTTAAATTGATGGAATTATTCCAAAATAAAAATCAGTAATCCACTACTTTAAGTAACTGATAAAATGTTCCTACGACATATAAAGACTGCCAAATATAAGATGGAAGCATTATTTTGATGATGGGAAATAAACTGTACAGAGAGTGATGATTGGATGATTTTTGGGGTACAAGTAGTTTAGTTTATGGTGTTTAATGCCCGTTCAACAATATTTCAGTTATATCATGGCGGTCAGTTTTATCAGTGGAGGAAATCAGAGTACCAGGAGAAAACCACAGACCTGTCGCAAGTCACTGATAAACTTTATCACATAATGTTGTACAAAGAACATTCTCACCATAAACGGGTTCGAACTCACAACTTTAGTGGTGATAGGCACTGATTGGACAGGTGGTTGTAAATGACGATTTTTGGTTGGTTTATGGTGCTTAATGCCACTTTCAATAATATTTCAGTTATATTGTGGCAGTCAGTTTTTTTGGTGGAGGAGAGCGGAGTACCCGGAGAAAACCACAGACCTGTCGCAGACACTGACAATTGTTATCACATAATGATGTATCGAGTACACCTCGCCATGAACAGGGTTCAAACTCACAACATTAGTGGTGATAGGCACTGATTGCACAGATAGTTGTAAATCCAACTATCATACGATCACGACGGCCCGTTTTGTGGAAGCAATCAGTCAAGACAGTAAAAAACTGAAAAATAGTATCAATATTATTTAACAAATGATTTGTTTTTGTTTTAAAAAGACATCAGTCTATGTAAATAGGGATAGTGATTTTTGAAGTACAATTGCAAAATTCCAACTCATACTTGAAAGTTTTAATGGCAGCAAGGCGAATTTATTATCCAATGATAATGTATGTACAAGTTAATACAAACCTTAAATGCCACGAGTCCAAGTCCTGTTTTTTTATAAGACGCTACGGTTCCCACATTTTCACTGGACACCACATCGTTACCTCCCTTTGTTGTACCAATACTAATCATGTACGTAACAGTCAGATGTGGATGAGTGAATCCTGACCAACGAGCTACTAGACTTGATGCATCAGTGTGGAAATCAACATCTTCTATGTCCTGAAATAAATTTCCAATACCGGTACTCTTCTGTGCAGAAACGAAATAAAATAAATTGACAATTTTTCACTACTTTCGTTTCCTTCTCTCTGTGGATGTTCCTTTTTTTAATTGGATGGTTAAGGTTATGGTGTTTAAAGCCACGTTCAACAATATTTCAGTTATATCGTGACGGTCAGTTTTATTGATGGAGAAAACCACCAACCTGTCGCAAGTCACTGACAAACTTTACCACATAATATTGAATCAAGTAAACATGGCCTGAGCGGGATTCGAACTCATAACATTAGTGGTGATAGGCATTGATTGCATAGGTAGTTATAAATCCAACTACTATACGATCACCACCACGACTGCCCTTTGTTTTTTATTGGAACCAAAACTATAATTGTATTGTATCAAATCATAATAAGTTTGACTATAAACCAATCAGTGATGTCATTTTTTTTTTATTTGAATCATTTTATTCAGGTCAGCAATAATTTTAAAATAACTATTCTTGCATTCAGAAAATCGTAAATAAATCATGCGTTAGAACAATGGAGCAATTCACTCGGTGAAATCATGCGTTAGAACAATGGAGCAATTCACTCAGTGAAATCATGCGTTAGAACAATGGAGCAATTCACTCGGTGAAATCATGCGTTAGAACAATGGAGCAATTCACTCGGTGAAATCATGCGTTAGAACAATGGAGCAATTCACTCGGTGAAATCATGCGTTAGAACAATGGAGCAATTCACTCGGTGAAATCATGCGTTAGAACAATGGAGCAATTCACTCGGTGAAATCATGCGTTAGAACAATGGAGCAATTCACTCGGTGAAATCATGCGTTAGAACAATGGAGCAATTCACTCGGTGAAATCATGCGTTAGAACAATGGAGCAATTCACTCGGTGAAATCATGCATTAGAACAATGGAGCAATTCACTCGGTGAAATAATAAATCATGCGTTAGCAGAACGATGGAGCAATTCACTCGGTGAAATGCCTTTTTTTGCTTACTTGGAAATCTCAGTATATCACAGACATCTATGTAATATTTTTTTTAATATTGAAGAGCCCTAAAACTAAGAAGTTTAATGCTCTCATACTTTTCGATCATTCGCTATTGTCAAATGTTTAAAAAATAATTGCAATATACCCAGGACTTTTAATATTTTTCAAGTGTACCAGTACTTCACTATTTACAGGTGATACTTTTTTTATTAAAATGTCAACCATTTTAAGGAACATCTTATACAACCCTGTTTAAAATCAGGAAGTACAAAAGACTATTTTAGGTGGGTAAAAGTACCTAGTACCACCCCTTATTGAAAGGCCTAGATATACCAAACAAAATATATCTTACTTGTAATGCCAATGGCTGAGATGCATCAAAATCCTACAAAAAGAAATAAAAAAATAAACGTGGGAGAAAACCGAAGAGCCAATCAAAAATGGAAAATTCAGAGATTAAGGCAAATGGCACAGAACAGACAAACAAAATTAAAAAAAACACAACTCTAAAAGCTAAAGCTTAAAAGATAAGCAACACAAGAGCCCACCAAAACATTGCGAGTGAACCCAGGTGCTTGTGAAGAGTAAGCAGTTCCTGTTTCTTAAGACACTAGCCTTAGCCGATTTTGGCTATCCTGTTTAGGCCCTTTGATTTTGTTGTTCCCAGGCTACGAGTTATTTGGCTTTCCAATCTCTTATTTTGAGCGTACCTGATGGCGGTTGTTCCAGAAACGTGTCGTGCACACTAAATTTGATATCTACGTTTTTATTACTTACAGTCGAGTTTGTTTTGAATATATTATGGTAATTTAAAGATTTGAATGTTTTCACGGAATCTGATGTTTTCAACGATGATACATAGGTTTTTTTGTCTAGCATGAAATATATAAAGACTTCTTTTTATTCAAACTTGAAGAATATTTAGGTCATTTATGCCACTCAGATCAGCTTTAAACTTCCACTGAAAATAAAGTTTAGCTGTAAAAGTCTATATAACATTTGTTCTCTTATTTTAGATTCCAAATTTCCCCGGTATTTTGAAAACAAAGGGTAAGCCATCAAGAAAATGTTATTATTTATTTTACCTTTTGATGCAGAATTTAATTTTTTTTTTATATCTACATGTGTCCAGACTATTAAAGATCTATAAAACTAGAGGTACAGTGAGCAAATCAAAACAACACAATACCCCCTCCCCATACATATTTAGTTTAACACAAAATATTAAATAAAAAAGAATTGGAGGTATTTTTGTTTTAGAAGACTGACACATATATCTAACATGTACTAATACATATATTGTTTAAAATCTGAAAATTGTATGATAAAAAATCAATTTATTGACCATTTGGTAAAAGGTCATGGTCACAGCAACCTCATTCTTAAAAGAGAACATCCCTCTAAGTCCAAATACAGTCAAAGCTGCTCATGCAGTCACCTCTATTAAGCAGTCACCTGTATTAAATGGTAATAACTTTCTTGTCCTGTCATAGAATATTTCCTATGAATTGAACCACTTTTAAGAGGTCACCTGTTTTATAAGGCCATTTCTTATTTGTCCCAAGGGTGACCTTTTATTACAGGTTTGACTGTACATATGAATACAAATTGTAAGCACTTAAAGGTCAGGGAGGTGTAAATTGCATTATCAATTAAATCTGAACAAAATAAACATTTTACTTACATTAGGATCTACATCAATCACGACCCCTTTATCTGGTACCTGTACGCTGTGTAAGTAAGGACCACTTGATTCAATGGTAACCAGTCCAGCAGTGTTAGAAACTTTGACTGATACATAGTATTTGTGATAACCATGGAGGTACCAGTCTAATGTTGTAATGTTAACAGCAGTGCAAGTAAGGGAGATAATATCAGTACATGTACCCCCAGCAGACAATGGTTTAAATTGCTGTATCTGTGTACCTAAAGCAGCGTCACCTAAAAATCAAAACATACAGAGATATATTAAGAATACTTGTTTGGGTTACAGTATCAATAAATCCTAAAATTACATTTTGATAAAAATGATTGACGCCTGGAATCTGTAAAACAATTACTGTTCATTTTTGTGTAAATGTTAGAGCGATATTTTTGTACAGAAATACCTCAAGGACTAACTCTACTGACTGAAACATAAAAAGATTTTAGAATTAATTCACATAAAGTAATAGTTTGAACTATTACACATAGGTTACAGCAAAAACGTTTTTGATTGAACATCAACAGTCTGGCTGGCACTGAAAGCAAACATAAATTAAGTCATACTAATTCTGGAACAATCTTTTTTTCTTTCTTTGATAATTATCATAATAAATTAATATAGCCAATACGCTCATATGCTTCATACATATTTAACAGGGATCGCCGTGGTTGTGATCATATGGTTGTTGTATTTAACTGGGGTCGCCGTGGTCGTGATCGTATGGTTGTTGTATTTAACTGGGGTCACCGTGGTTGTGATCGTATGGTTGTTGTATTTAACTGGGGTTGCCATGGTTGTGATCGTATGGTTGTTGTATTTAACTGGGGTCACCGTGGTTGTGATCGTATGGTTGTTGTATTTAACTGGGGTCACCGTGGTTGTGATCGTATGGTTGTTGTATTTAACTGGGGTCACCGTGGTTGTGATCGTATGGTTGTTGTATTTAACTGGGGTCACCGTGGTCGTGATCATATGGTTGTTGTATTTAACTGGGGTCACCGTGGTCGTGATCATATGGTTGTTGTATTTAACTGGGGTCACCGTGGTTGTGATCGTATGGTTGTTGTATTTAACTGGGGTCACCGTGGTCGTGATCATATGGTTGTTGTATTTAACTGGGGTCACCGTGGTCGTGATCATATGGTTGTTGTATTTAACTGGGGTCACCGTGGTCGTGATCATATGGTTGTTGCATTTAACTGGGGTTGCCGTGGTCGTGATCGTATGGTTGTTGTATTTAACTGGGGTCGCCGTGGTTGTGATCATATGGTTGTTGTATTTAACTGGGGTCACCGTGGTCGTGATCATATGGTTGTTGTATTTAACTGGGGTCACCGTGGTCGTGATCGTATGGTTGTTGTATTTAACTGGGGTTGCCATGGTTGTGATCGTATGGTTGTTGTATTTAACTGGGGTTGCCATGGTTGTGATCGTATGGTTGTTGTATTTAACTGGGGTCGCCGTGGTCGTGATCGTATGGTTGTTGTATTTAACTGGGGTTGCCATGGTTGTGATCGTATGGTTGTTGTATTTAACTGGGGTCGCCGTGGTTGTGATCGTATGGTTGTTGTATTTAACTGGGGTTGCCGTGGTTGTGATCGTATGGTTGTTGTATTTAACTGGGGTCGCCGTGGTTGTGATCGTATGGTTGTTGTATTTAACTGGGGTCACCGTGGTCGTGATCGTATGGTTGTTGTATTTAACTGGGGTCACCGTGGTCGTGATCATATGGTTGTTGCATTTAACTGGGGTTGCCGTGGTCGTGATCGTATGGTTGTTGTATTTAACTGGGGTCACCGTGGTTGTGATCGTATGGTTGTTGTATTTAACTGGGGTCGCCGTGGTCATGATCGTATGGTTGTTGTATTTAACTGGGGTCACCATGGTCGTGATCATATGGTTGTTGTATTTAACTGGGGTCACCGTGGTCGTGATCGTATGGTTGTTGCATTTAACTGGGGTTGCCGTGGTCGTGATCGTATGGTTGTTGTATTTAACTGGGGTTGCCGTGGTCGTGATCGTATGGTTGTTGTATTTAACTGGGGTTGCCGTGGTCGTGATCGTATGGTTGTTGTATTTAACTGGGGTTGCCGTGGTCGTGATCGTATGGTTGTTGTATTTAACTGGGGTCACCGTGGTCGTGATCGTATGGTTGTTGTATTTAACTGGGGTCACCGTGGTTGTGATCGTATGGTTGTTGTATTTAACTGGGGTCACCGTGGTTGTGATCGTATGGTTGTTGTATTTAACTGGGGTCACCGTGGTTATGATCGTATGGTTGTTGTATTTAACTGGGGTCGCCGTGGTTGTGATCGTATGGTTGTTGTATTTAACTGGGGTCGCTGTGGTTGTGATCGTATGGTTGTTGTATTTAACTGGGGTCGCCGTGGTTGTGATCGTATGGTTGTTGTATTTAACTGGGGTCACCGTGGTCGTGATCGTATGGTTGTTGTATTTAACTGGGGTCACCGTGGTTATGATCGTATGGTTGTTGTATTTAACTGGGGTCGCCGTGGTTGTGATCGTATGGTTGTTGTATTTAACTGGGGTCACCGTGGTCGTGATCGTATGGTTGTTGTATTTAACTGGGGTCACCGTGGTCGTGATCATATGGTTGTTGTATTTAACTGGGGTCACCGTGGTTGTGATCGTATGGTTGTTGTATTTAACTGGGGTCACCGTGGTCGTGATCATATGGTTGTTGTATTTAACTGGGGTCACCGTGGTCGTGATCATATGGTTGTTGTATTTAACTGGGGTCACCGTGGTCGTGATCATATGGTTGTTGCATTTAACTGGGGTTGCCGTGGTCGTGATCGTATGGTTGTTGTATTTAACTGGGGTCGCCGTGGTTGTGATCATATGGTTGTTGTATTTAACTGGGGTCACCGTGGTCGTGATCATATGGTTGTTGTATTTAACTGGGGTCACCGTGGTCGTGATCGTATGGTTGTTGTATTTAACTGGGGTTGCCATGGTTGTGATCGTATGGTTGTTGTATTTAACTGGGGTTGCCATGGTTGTGATCGTATGGTTGTTGTATTTAACTGGGGTCGCCGTGGTCGTGATCGTATGGTTGTTGTATTTAACTGGGGTTGCCATGGTTGTGATCGTATGGTTGTTGTATTTAACTGGGGTCGCCGTGGTTGTGATCGTATGGTTGTTGTATTTAACTGGGGTTGCCGTGGTTGTGATCGTATGGTTGTTGTATTTAACTGGGGTCGCCGTGGTTGTGATCGTATGGTTGTTGTATTTAACTGGGGTCACCGTGGTCGTGATCGTATGGTTGTTGTATTTAACTGGGGTCACCGTGGTCGTGATCATATGGTTGTTGCATTTAACTGGGGTTGCCGTGGTCGTGATCGTATGGTTGTTGTATTTAACTGAGGTCACCGTGGTTGTGATCGTATGGTTGTTGTATTTAACTGGGGTCGCCGTGGTCATGATCGTATGGTTGTTGTATTTAACTGGGGTCACCATGGTCGTGATCATATGGTTGTTGTATTTAACTGGGGTCACCGTGGTCGTGATCATATGGTTGTTGCATTTAACTGGGGTTGCCGTGGTCGTGATCGTATGGTTGTTGTATTTAACTGGGGTTGCCGTGGTCGTGATCGTATGGTTGTTGTATTTAACTGGGGTTGCCGTGGTCGTGATCGTATGGTTGTTGTATTTAACTGGGGTTGCCGTGGTCGTGATCGTATGGTTGTTGTATTTAACTGGGGTCACCGTGGTCGTGATCGTATGGTTGTTGTATTTAACTGGGGTCACCGTGGTCGTGATCGTATGGTTGTAGTATTTAACTGGGGTCACCGTGGTTGTGATCGTATGGTTGTTGTATTTAACTGGGGTCACCGTGGTTATGATCGTATGGTTGTTGTATTTAACTGGGGTCGCCGTGGTTGTGATCGTATGGTTGTTGTATTTAACTGGGGTCGCCGTGGTTGTGATCGTATGGTTGTTGTATTTAACTGGGGTCGCCGTGGTTGTGATCGTATGGTTGTTGTATTTAACTGGGGTCACCGTGGTCGTGATCGTATGGTTGTTGTATTTAACTGGGGTCACCGTGGTTATGATCGTATGGTTGTTGTATTTAACTGGGGTCGCCGTGGTTGTGATCGTATGGTTGTTGTATTTAACTGGGGTCACCGTGGTCGTGATCGTATGGTTGTTGTATTTAACTGGGGTCACCGTGGTCGTGATCATATGGTTGTTACATTTAACTGGGGTTGCCGTGGTCGTGATCGTATGGTTGTTGTATTTAACTGGGGTCACCGTGGTTGTGATCGTATGGTTGTTGTATTTAACTGGGGTCACCGTGGTTATGATCGTATGGTTGTTGTATTTAACTGGGGTCGCCGTGGTTGTGATCGTATGGTTGTTGTATTTAACTGGGGTCGCCGTGGTTGTGATCGTATGGTTGTTGTATTTAACTGGGGTCGCCATGGTTGTGATCGTATGGTTGTTGTATTTAACTGGGGTCACCGTGGTTGTGATCGTATGGTTGTTGTATTTAACTGGGGTCGCCGTGGTCATGATCGTATGGTTGTTGTATTTAAGACTACCTGTGTAATGAGTGCCTATCACCACAAAAGTTGTGAGATTGAATCTTGATACACTTTTCTTGTCAAAAGTTTGTCAGTGACTTGTGACATGTCTGTGAGTGCTCCAGTTTCCTCCAACAATAAAAATGACTGCCACGATATAACTGAAATATTGTTGAAAATGGCGTTAAACACCATAACCCTAACCCCTACATATTTTACAAATATGTTTTCAACCATGCTAAAAAAAAAATTATTTCAAATCAAAATTGTTAAATTCAAGTATAAAGAAAGAATATCATTATGTGTTTTGATGATTACCTATTGCAAACTCATATACAAGATCAAATGGTTCTTCACTGTCAGAGAAGGCACCACTGGTCCACTCTGCTATAAGGTGTTCACCAGATAGGCCAAGTGATATGGTCCCTGCAAATTCTGGTGGAGTGGTGTCCATAAAACATGGGCCTACAGACTAAAAAATCATACACACTGTATATATTGTACATTATAAATAACCAGCTAGAATCAAACTAAAGAATAAGGAGTCATGTTATAAATAGTATCACAGTAGTTCCTTTTTCATAAGGTCAACTCTCTTATCAGGGCAGAATTCAGATGCACTGATTTAGTAATATACCACTATATTGCCCCCTTAAGGTGGTACCATACACTTCAGGTAAAATTTGATCTGCTCGTTTAATTTTCTTATTTTTTTGGAAGTGTGTTTGCATATATCCACTGTAATAAATATCAAAATTTTAACAAATTGCAACCGACAGACTCGGAGCTATAAATTCACTAGCCACATAGCAGCTTTTCTCTCTGTGGTTTTGATCACTGAGATGCTTGAAATCTGCATACAAACATCATATGATCAAAACGTTCAACTGATTTTAAAGAGTTATCTCCCTGTAGTGTATGGTACCCCTTTAATAAGACCATCCTAGAAATAAGGCCACTTTTTATTAAAGAAGGGATGGCCTTATAAGAGGGGACTACTATTATTTTTTTTTTTACTGTTCACAACTTTGTGAAAAATCTAGAATAAAGAGATCAAATTAAAATAGAATTACAACTTTGCATAAAAAAAACCTTACTAATCTTAACAGATTTTTACACAGAAAGTTGAAAATAGTATTTGACAAAATTGTTAGAATCAAAAGTTGCCTAGGTTATGATATAATTTTATATTAATGAGTGAAAATTTTATAAGAATTAAACTGGTCAAAGAAAATACATATACATGAACGCTCACTCTCCTGGCTTGGTACAGGCACTTTAAAGTGGCTAGTTTGATGGACCTAAACCTCCCTTCCTAGTGAAATGATGCTGTCAGGCAGGTATTTCCACATGTGAGAAAAATGATGACCCTCACATATAACTAGATGTGGTGCATCAATGCTCAGCCCTAATCTTGATCTGTATACATAATATATTTATTCTTTGTGACGAAGTTGTATATGTGTATATTACTAGTTCTATATAAGAGTGCAGGATAAAAATATACATAGTCAAACTTGCATTCAATTGTCATCCTTGGGACAAAATAAAAATGGCCGCAAGTGACATATAATGTACTAACCACTGTGCCCTCTATGTTAGATCCACTGATCCCTTTGATGATGATATAAAATGGTGTTCCGTCAGGAATATGTGCATGCTGTATTCTGATCCAAGGGTTCTGTCTGGTGGAGGTGAAGGTCATCAGATCTGGGTTAGTACTTCCTGCTACAGATGAAAAACCGACCTCAAAATCATAAATTTTGGCTGGCAAAACATCAGTTACCCAGGAAATAGAAACCTACAATGAAATAGACTAATTAATTATTATAACTATATCTGCCCAATTACCAGTTTTCCCCAGGTTGCACATACCTTGTTCACACTGAACTCTCTAATATTTTCACCTGTTTTTTGTCTTTTTTTTTAATATAACATAATACTTTATTGCTTGACTTGCCTTTTAACAAAACACCTTAGACACCCATTTTCAAATGTGAGTCAGTCATACCACATATATCTTTCATGCTATTTACTTTGACTTTGAACTGTTCAGTTTACAGGAATTACAAAAATATATAAATAATTTTCAGTCAACCTCAGACATGGTTTAAAACGCTTCTTTGATTGGGTGAAATTTGTCATTTTAAATGGTGTTAGATTCTATATTTCTAAAATAACAATGGTGTCATATGGATAATTTTTTTCTGTTCATACATGAAAAAGTCATAAAATATTTAAAAAAAAAAAAACTATATACATACATGCACCGTTACATATGCAAGTCATAAAGTGGTCCTAGTAAAACAAGTCCAGATGGACCAATATTTCTTGTAAAATATACTAAAGGGTACAAGTTTTCCTAGCTTAATAGTCCTTGTAATAACTTTCCTATTTAAAATATTCCATGGTGTAATTCTTCCAAGTAAAGATGATCAATGGACTTATTTTACTAGTAATTATATTCTGTATGGAGCAATATCATACCAGGACTTATTTTATTGGTAACTTTATTCCGTCCGGAGCAATTTCATACCAGGAATTATTGTACTAGTAACTGTATTCCGTCCAGAGCAATTTCATACCAGGACTTATCTTACTAGTAACTGTGTTCCAGGACAATTTCATACCAGGACTTATTTTACTGGTAGCTTTATTCAGATTGGGACAATTTCATACCAGGACTTATTTTACAAGTAACTGTATTCTGTTGGGAGCAATTTCATACCAGGACTTATTTTACTAGTAACTTTATTCCGTCTGGGACAATTTCATACAAGGACTTATTTTACTGTTACACCTACCATATTAGATGTTGACAATGCTAAGCCTCCACTACTGGGAGCACCGGTTGAGTTCATACAGAATACAGTCCCATCAACCTTTATATCTGATTCACTATTGTCTTTTAACACAGGATAAAGATCTAGATCAGACTTAATGGTTGCCTTGGTACTGGAAGAAATAAGAAGAACATGTTAGATGTACACAAAAATACCAGAAGCCGTCATTGCCGTGATCGTAAGGTAGGTGGATTTACAACTACCTATGCAATCAGTGCTAATCACCATTGATGTTGTGAGTTCAAATCCCGCTCAGGGAGAGATGTACAACATTATATGATAAAGTTTGTCAGTGACTTGCGATAGGTCAGTGGTTTTCGTTGGTTTCCTCCATCAATAAGACTAACTGCTACGATATAACAGAAATATTGTTGAAAGTGGCATTTAACACCATAAAACCAAACCAACCAAACACAAAAATACCCAATATAATTAATAAATAATCAAGAATTCTACTTAACCATAAGTTATATTCATGATTCTAATTAAAATCATCTATAGTCAGTCTTCCGACAACATAGGAGTTGTAATAGTTAGTATGCTTCTCTCCATTGCGGTAGATTATGGGTTCTGGTACATGGAGTAAAATTGAAGACTATAAAATTGGTATATGCTGCTTCTCCGCTAAACACACATTAAGGAGTACGACCAAAGACTGGTTGGCTCCCAATCAAGATAATGTTTCCGAATGGAGGGACATATCTATTAACCATGGAGTGCTGGTTCAGTGAGCTAGCACTATAAAAATTCAACTATAAGCAGATTGGTCTGGTAGAAAACAAATATTTTCAGCATCATCTCATTGAAATTTAATTTTTGTCTCACCATGATATAGCTGAACAGCTGAAAGACAGTTCACTTGGCATTTATACCCGTTCATGGCAAGGTGTACTGGATACAACATTATGCGATACAGTTTGTCAGTGGCTTACGACACATCAGTGGTTTTCTTGAGGTACTCCGGTTTCCTCCACCAACAAAATTTACCACCACGATATAACTGAAATATTATTGAATGTGGCTTTAAACACCATAAATCAAACCAACCAAAACCAAAAAGACAAGAGACCCTATCTCAATACAGTAGTCACCCCTCTAATAAGGCCTCATCTTCTTCAATGAAAAAGTGGCTTTACAGGAGGGGTGGCTTCTCTTGAGGGGGGCATTTTAGTAGTATTTTAACTATCTCACTGCATCTGAAATCTGGCCTGATAAGAGAGGAAGGTGTTGGTGGGAGGGGTCTTATAAGATGGATATTACTGCACTTATTTTTCTTACAAATGTAAATACTTATGTGTATCCATAAACTTACATGCATTCTGCAGTTGGACTAGATATTCGCCTACGAGTTCTGTCTGATGATAGAATCCAGTAACTACTATTATCTGCCACTAATCCGCCTTGTATAAACGCATTCTCTACCGTCACTTCTTTGATTTGGGGGACAGTGGTATCTATGGTAACACCATCTGAACAAACAGGGTCAGATGCATCTAATGCTCGATTGTATGCCACCACGGTAAAGTAATATGTGCCTGATCCTGGGGCAGTGTAAGATCCTGATGTCTCATATGTTTCTACAAGCTTCAATCATAAATTTATTAGATTAAATAAGTGTATTTTTCTACAAAAATCAAATGTGTCCCTCCCCACCTCCCCCTCACATTCTTTGATCTTTTGAGAAAAATACCTCTTAATTCCCATTTAAAATGTAAGAGGATTTGTCAATACAACTATGTTGATGAAATAAGGGCAGTAACTCCTACAAAAATGGTTGTATGCAAATCTACATATAGTAATAAGCAAGTATGCAAAGTTTTGAAGAATTCCCACTTTTGTGATGGATGGAGAGATGAGACACAAAATTGTCTCCCCCAAAATAACTTTGAATTTAATAAAAATGCTACCCTTTTGATCCCCAATTCAAATGTCAATTGTAATTACCATATCCACAATCATAATCAGTGGTGACATATGACCATGAACAGGTGCTATATATATTAATTGGAGGAAATTATTGCTTACACAAATCTCTCCATTATACAAAGGCATCTTTTTGTTGGTATTGTTGTTGATTGGACTGGGAAATCACTTTGTAATATGAGGGGACTGTCGTGGTCGTGATCAGATGGTAGTTGGATTTACAACTACTTGTGCAATTAGTGCCTATCACCACTAAAGTTGTGAGTTTGAACCCTGTTCATGGCAAGGTGTATACTGGTAACAAACTAGAGGCTCAGCCCACCGAGCCTGTATCGCTCACCTGACAATAGAATGATACTGAAGCAAATTTCAAAGGGAGATAATCATTACCTTAAAAAACAGCAGCCATCTTGAATGGAGGATGGGGCTGTCGGACACAATTTTGAAAGGGACACACCCAGGGACCATCTATGCCAGATTTGGACCTTACATAGATGCTTCCTGCCAAGTTTGGCTCCATTTGGCCAAGCTGTTTCAGAGGAGAAGATTTTTTTAACATTAGCCAATCAGAAAAAAGAATTAATCTTGGCGGCCATGTTTGTTGGCCGAATGGAACCAAATGAAGCAGCTTTATAGAGGATCTTACATAGATGTTTCCTGCCAAGTTTGGCTCCATTTTGCCAAGCAGTTTCAGAGGAGAAGATTTTTTTAAACAGTAGCCAATCAGAAACAAGATTTGCCCTTGGCGGCCATATTTGTTGGTGGAATGGAACGAAATGGAGAAACTTTATAGAGGACCTTATATATATGCTTTCTGCCAAGTTTGGTTCCATTTGGCCCATTTGTTTCAGAGGAGTAGATTAAAATATGAAAAAGTTAACGGACAGACGACGGACGCCAAGTGATGGCAATATCTCACATAACCCTTTGGGTCAGGTGAGCTAAAAAAAAGTAGTTCTGGCATACAAAAGTTTGTCAAGTTATGAATGGATAAAAAACAAACAAGTGACAGTGCCCTTGTCAAATGTCTAATCAAAAGGCACGAAAAAAATATGCATTAATTATATAAGAATTAAAAAAATATATATTTATATACACATACATCAGTATCATTGAGCTCCAGATCTTTACCAGCACAACTGGTTCCTGGTATATACTGGTAAAACAAAACACCACTCTCCCTGTCAAAGAACTGGTCCCAGTGTGCAGTGAGGGATGCTCCCTGTTGGTAGTCTATCTCTGGGCTTCCTTTATTACCATCATGGACTATACCAGCATGTGGGGGTGTTACATCAATGGTAATCTGTTTTAAAATGTAAAACAAGCGTTGATCAGTGGTAAATTCACATGAGGTCAGGGTTATGAAAATGTGTTGACCTCTTGTAAACGGCCAGATTGAACCCTCCGGCCAGCTTTATTTAAATTCAAATAATTGATCACCTCACTAATGCAGTCAATCAAAGTTTATCCCATCGATTCAGTTTACCTGATTTTACATTCAGTTTTTTATTCTATACTTTATTTCTATATTTATACTTCAACGGTATTTAACTTTAGAGGTGTTTTCAATACAAGATTGTGCAAATCGGAAACCATCAACTTATCAAATGTAACTTATATTGCCGAAAAATTGCTCGTACATCCCGAGGCATTTAACGACAATCACTCACTGACTCTATAATATACCTTTTTACGTAGGATGGTAACCAGCTGAGCATGATTAGTAACGGCAATCTCCACATAATAGTCATAATCATGGACTCCTGTATCTTTTCCTGGAAATAAACCTTCACTGACTTTAACAGCTGGTGTAACTTGGAAATGTTGGTGATAACAGCCTTCAAAATTGGTACAGTAACAGTTAGCTCCCCTTGGATATGAATCGTAGGTGGCAAGACACTCTGTATTATTCTGGAAATTTAATGGTTGGTAGATCAATGTATGATAAAAGAATATATATATAAATAGTTTGAAGATACCAATGGGGTAATCAGAAGCCACAAATCTAAGAACAGACAATAAAAGTAACTGTTTGTTTGTTTTCATGGTTTTATGGTTTTATGGTGTTTAATGCCACTTTCAACAATATTTCAATTATATTGTAGCAGTCAATTTTATTGGTGGAGTAAACTGGAGTACCCGAAGAAAACCACAGACCTGTCACAAGTCACTGACAAACACTAACACATGATGTTGTATTGAGTACACCTTGCCTGAACGGGATTCGAACTTACAATGTCAGTGGTAATAGACACTGATTACATAGGTAATTGTAAATCCAACTACCATGTGATCACGGCCACGACTGCCCCTAACTTTTTATTATTATTATTTTTATTTTTTTTTGCAATATACAAACTAACAAATCAGCAATGAGCCTACCAATTAAAATCATGCATACGCTGAGAGCTGTTTTCCGATTGGTCAAAATATTTATTGTCTTGCCTACCAATGCACAGTCTAAATATGAAAAGAAAGTTACCTGATATAATGCTCATATAATATATCTGTCTCAATGTAAACAAAACACAGTTCTCTGCGTTAACAACTTAATTCTCATGCACAAGTAAAATGTCAGTCTTTATTTTACTTACCACAGCTCTCTGTGTTACTAAATTCTCATGCACAAGTAAAATGTCAGTCTTTATTTTACTTACCACAGCTCTCTGTGTTACTAAATTCTCATGCACAAGTAAAATGTCAGTCTTTATTTTACTTACCACAGCTCTCTGTGTTACTAAATTCTCATGCACAAGTAAAATGTCAGTCTTTATTTTACTTACCACAGCTCTCTGTGTTACTAAATTCTCATGCACAAGTAAAATGTCAGTCTTTATTTTACTTACCACAGCTCTCTGTGTTACTAAATTCTCATGCACAAGTAAAATGTCAGTCTTTATTTTACTTACCACAGCTCTCTGTGTTACTAAATTCTCATGCACAAGTAAAATGTCAGTCTTTATTTTACTTACCACAGCTCTCTGTGTTACTAAATTCTCATGCACAAGTAAAATGTCAGTCTTTATTTTACTTACCACAGCTCTCTGTGTTACTAAATTCTCATGCACAAGTAAAATGTCGGTCTTTATTTTACTTACCGCAGCTCTCTGTGTTACTAAATTCTCATGCACAAGTAAAATGTCAGTCTTTATTTTACTTACCACAGCTCTCTGTGTTACTAAATTCTCATGCCCATGTAAGATATCTGTTCCTGTATAATTGTCAAATATTCTCCAGTACAGAGATTCTACACCACTGTGTAAATCATAGGCTACCCACTCTATCCTGAAACATTTACATAGAAAGATGTGTTTACAATTTTTGCATAAACTTTACCTGTGCACCTCCTTCAAACACAAATTGACATTCTAAACATCCTTTCAATATTTGATGGAGTCAACAAACATGTTTAACAATGGGCTTAGACTGTCAAATTTGTGTTTGAAACAAGTGCATAGGTAAAGTTTGAAGAAAATTTGAAGGGTGAGGGTTAAGGTTATGGTGTTAAACGCCACTTTCAACAATATTTCAGTTATATTGCGGCGGTCAGTTTTATTGGTGGAGGAAACCGGAGTACCTGGAGAAAACCACTGACAAACTTTATCACATAATGTTGTATCGAGTACATCTGGCCTTAACGGGATACAAACTTGCAACGTTAGTGGTGATAGGCACTGATTGCATAGGTCGTTATAAATCCAACTACCATATGATCACGACCACGAAAGTACTCAAATTTGAAGAAAAAATTTGGACATGTACTTGTACTTTATGAATTTCATTCTGGAAACATTTTTTTCAACAAACAAAAAAACTCTTTTAATGGAGAGCAGAAATTCAACTCTTTCTTTTAGTCCAAAAAAATATCATTTATAAAGTATGTCATTAAAATAAAATCTCACACTAAATGTAAATAATATTCACTGATATTTCTGTTGATTTAAGTAATAACAAATTTAAATATTCAATCATATATATTTCTGTTTACACAATAAACTTTTTAATATGACATCAAATTCCACCTTTTCCGAAAAATGTTTTCGATCTCATGACCTTTTTAAGACAAGACGTTGGTAAATCTGGAAATAGAAGAAAAAAACTTTTGAACAAATGCCAACATCACTTACGTCATCTTAGTTAATTCATCAACATGATGAACAGAAACATTTAACCTTTCACCTCTGGTCAACCACAAATCTTCTATTAAAGGGGGTGTAGCATCTCTGAATATCACGATAGTGTCATTGTTAGAACCTCCAATAACATCCGTAGCTTTCACTGTCATAATCAACTTGTCTCCGTCGTTCCAATCAATGTTTAAGACTTTGGTCTGTGCATGCAGGTCTGATATATTAATTAAATTTTGGGAGTCACTGAGGTTAGGAGAAAATACCTCATAACCAACCTCGAATGTAATAATGCCTGAAATAGTAAAATGTTAATTACAATGCATGTCTGACATAACAGTTAAATTCTGTGAGTCACTGAGGTCAGGAGAAAATACCTCATAACCAACCTCAAATGTAATACTGCCTGAAATAGTAAAATTTTAATTACAATGCAGGTCTGACATAACAGTTAAATTCTGTGAGTCACTGAGGTCAGGAGAAAATACCTCATAACCAACCTCAAATGTAATACTGCCTGAAATAGTAAAATGTTAATTACAATGCAGGTCTGACATAACAGTTAAATTCTGTGAGTCACTGAGGTCAGGAGAAAATACCTCATAACCAACCTCAAATGTAATACTGCCTGAAAGTGCAAAATCTTAATTACACTAGAGTTAAATACAGTGAAATCTGTCTAAACCAGGCGACCAACTTTTGTGTGCGGAATAGATAGTTTGGTTTGGTTTATAGTGTTTAACGCCACTTTCAACAATATTTCAGTTATAACGTGGCGGTGGGTTTTATAAATGGAGGTAACCGGGGTATCCATACAAAACCACTGACCTGCCACAAATTGAAACCAAACGACTTCAAATTTTAAAGCTCATATTAAGAGAAGTAGAAAATAAAGTAGAACAGTCAAACCTGTCTAAACCGAACCTCCTCAGGACTAGCTTGTATTATGATTAGGTCTAAACCAAACCTCCTCAGGTCTAGCTTCTGTGTTAGGATTAGGTCTAAACCGAACCTCCTCAGGACTAGCTTCTGTGTTAGGATTAGGTCTAAACCAAACCTCCTCAGGACTAGCTTGTGTTAGGATTAGGTCTAAACCAAACCTCCTCAGGACTAGCTTCTGTGTTAGGATTAGGTCTAAACCAAACCTCCTCTGGTCTAGCTTCTGTGTTAGGGCTAGGTCTAAACCAAACCTCCTCAGGTCTAGCTTCTGTGTTAGGATTAGGTCTAAACCAAACCTCCTCAGGACTAGCTTCTGTGTTAGGATTAGGTCTAAACCAAACCTCCTCAGGACTAGCTTCTGTGTTAGGATTAGGTCTAAACCAAACCTCCTCAGGACTAGCTTCTGTGTTAGGATTAGGTCTAAACCAAACCTCCTCAGGTCTAGCTTCTGTGTTAGGATTAGGTCTAAACCAAACCTCCTCAGGACTAGCTTCTGTGTTAGGATTAGGTCTAAACCAAACCTCCTCAGGACTAGCTTGTGTTAGGATTAGGTCTAAACCAAACCTCCTCAGGACTAGCTTCTGTGTTAGGATTAGGTCTAAACCAAACCTCCTCAGGACTAGCTTCTGTGTTAGGATTAGGTCTAATCCAAACCACCTCAGGACTAGCTTCTGTGTTAGGATTAGGTCTAAACCAAATCTCCTCAGGACTAGCTTCTGTGTTAGGATTAGGTCTAAACCAAACCTCCTCAGGACCAGATTCTGTGTTAGGATTAGGTCTAAACCAAACCTCCTCAGGACTAGCTTCTGTGTAAGGATTAGGTCTACACCAAACCTCCTCAGGACTAGCTTCTGTGTTAGGATTAGGTCTAAACCAAACCTCCTCAGGACTAGCTTCTGTGTTAGGATTAGGTCTAAACCAAACCTCCTCAGGACTAGCTTCTGTGCTAGGATTAGGTCTAAACCAAACCTCCTCAGGACTAGCTTCTGTGTTAGGGTTAGGTCTAAACCAAACCTCCTCAGGACTAGCTTCTGTGTTAGGATTAGGTCTAAACCAAACCTCCTCAGGACTAGCTTCTGTGTTAGGATTAGGTCTAAACCAAACCTCCTCAGGACTAGCTTCTGTGTTAGGGTTAGGTCTAAACCAAACCTCCTCAGGACTAGCTTCTGTGTTAGGATTAGGTCTAAACCAAACCTCCTCAGGACTAGCTTCTGTGTTAGGATTAGGTCTAAACCAAAACTCCTCAGGACTAGCTTCTGTATTAGGATTAGGTCTAAACCAAACCTCCTCAGGTCTAGCTTCTGTGTTAAGGTTAGGTCTAAACCAAAACTCCTCAGGACTAGCTTCTGTGTTAGGGTTAGGTCTAAACCAAAACTCCTCAGGTCTAGCTTCTGTGTTAGGGTTAGGTCTGAACCAAACCTCCTCAGGTCTAGCTTCTGTGTTAGGATTAGGTCTAAACCAAACCTCCTCAGGACTAGCTTCTGTGTTAGGATTAGGTCTAAACCAAACCTCCTCAGGACTAGCTTCTGTGTTAGGATTAGGTCTAAACCAAACCTCCTCAGGACTAGCTTCTGTGTTAGGATTAGGTCTAAACCAAACCTCCTCAGGTCTAGCTTCTGTGTTAGGATTAGGTCTAAACCAAACCTCCTCAGGACTAGCTTCTGTGTTAGGATTAGGTCTAAACCAAACCTCCTCAGGACTAGCTTCTGTGTTAGGGTTAGGTCTAAACCAAACCTCCTCAGGACTAGCTTCTGTGTTAGGATTAGGTCTAAACCAAACCTCCTCAGGACTAGCTTGTGTTAGGATTAGGTCTAAACCAAACCTCCTCAGGACTAGCTTCTGTGTTAGGATTAGGTCTAAACCAAACCTCCTCAGGACTAGCTTCTGTGTTAGGATTAGGTCTAATCCAAACCACCTCAGGACTAGCTTCTGTGTTAGGATTAGGTCTAAACCAAATCTCCTCAGGACTAGCTTCTGTGTTAGGATTAGGTCTAAACCAAACCTCCTCAGGACTAGCTTCTGTGTTAGGGTTAGGTCTAAACCAAACCTCCTCAGGACTAGCTTCTGTGTTATGATTAGGTCTAAACCAAAACTCCTCAGGACTAGCTTCTGTGTTAGGGTTAGGTTTAAACCAAACCTCCTCAGGACTAGCTTCTGTGTTAGGGTTAGGTCTAAACCAAACCTCCTCAGGACTAGCTTCTGTGTTAGGATTATGTCTAAACCAAACCTCCTCAGGACTAACTTCTGTGTTAGGATTATGTCTAAACCAAACCTCCTCAGGACTAGCTTCTGTGTTATGATTAGGTCTAAACCAAAACTCCTCAGGACTAGCTTCTGTGTTAGGGTTAGGTCTAAACCAAACCTCCTCAGGACTAGCTTCTGTGTTAGGGCTAGGTCTAAACCAAACCTCCTCAGGTCTAGCTTCTGTGTTAGGATTAGGTCTAAACCAAACCTCCTCAGGACTAGCTTCTGCGTTAGGATTAGGTCTAAACCAAACCTCCTCAGGACTAGCTTCTGTGTTAGGATTAGGTCTAAACCAAACCTCCTCAGGACTAGCTTCTGTGTTAGGATTATGTCTAAACCAAACCTCCTCAGGACTAGCTTCTGTGTTAGGGTTAGGTCTAAACCAAACCTCCTCAGGACTAGCTTCTGTGTTAGGGTTAGGTCTAAACCAAACCTCCTCAGGACTAGCTTCTGTGTTAGGGTTAGGTCTAAACCAAACCTCCCCAGGACTAGCTTCTGTGTTAGGGTTAGGTCTAAACCAAACCTCCTCAGGTCTAGCTTCTGTGTTAGGATTAGGTCTAAACCAAACCTCCTCAGGACTAGCTTCTGTGTTAGGATTAGGTCTAAACCAAACCTCCTCAGGACTAGCTTCTGTGTTAGGATTAGGTCTAAACCAAACCTCCTCAGGACTAGCTTCTGTGTTAGGATTAGGTCTAAACCAAACCTCCTCAGGACTAGCTTCTGTGTTAGGGTTAGGTCTAAACCAAACCTCCTCAGGTCTAGCTTCTGTGTTAGGATTAGGCTTAAACCAAACCTCCTCAGGACTAGCTTCTGTATTAGGATTAGGTCTAAACCAAACCTCCTCAGGACTAGCTTCTGTGTTAGGGTTAGGTCTAAACCAAACCTCCTCAGGACTAGCTTCTGTGTTAGGGTTAGGTCTAAACCAAACCTCCTCAGGACTAGCTTCTGTGTTATGATTAGGTCTAAACCAAAACTCCTCAGGACTAGCTTCTGTGTTAGGGTTAGGTCTAAACCAAAACTCCTCAGGACTAGCTTCTGTGTTAGGGTTAGGTCTAAACCAAACCTCCTCAGGACTAGCTTCTGTGTTAGGGCTAGGTCTAAACAAAACCTCCTCAGGTCTAGCTTCTGTGTTAGGATTAGGTCTAAACCAAACCTCCTCAGGACTAGCTTCTGTGTTAGGATTAGGTCTAAACCAAACCTCCTCAGGACTAGCTTCTGTGTTAGGGTTAGGTCTAAACCAAACCTCCTCAGGACTAGCTTCTGTGTTATGATTAGGTCTAAACCAAAACTCCTCAGGACTAGCTTCTGTGTTAGGGTTAGGTTTAAACCAAACCTCCTCAGGACTAGCTTCTGTGTTAGGGTTAGGTCTAAACCAAACCTCCTCAGGACTAGCTTCTGTGTTAGGATTATGTCTAAACCAAACCTCCTCAGGACTAGCTTCTGTGTTAGGATTATGTCTAAACCAAACCTCCTCAGGACTAGCTTCTGTGTTATGATTAGGTCTAAACCAAAACTCCTCAGGACTAGCTTCTGTGTTAGGGTTAGGTCTAAACCAAACCTCCTCAGGACTAGCTTCTGTGTTAGGATTAGGTCTAAACCAAACCTCCTGAGGTCTAGCTTCTGTGTTAGGATTAGGTCTAAACCAAACCTCCTCAGGACTAGCTTCTGCGTTAGGATTAGGTCTAAACCAAACCTCCTCAGGACTAGCTTCTGTGTTAGGATTAGGTCTAAACCAAACCTCCTCAGGACTAGCTTCTGTGTTAGGATTATGTCTAAACCAAACCTCCTCAGGACTAGCTTCTGTGTTAGGGTTAGGTCTAAACCAAACCTCCTCAGGACTAGCTTCTGTGTTAGGGTTAGGTCTAAACCAAACCTCCTCAGGACTAGCTTCTGTGTTAGGGTTAGGTCTAAACCAAACCTCCCCAGGACTAGCTTCTGTGTTAGGGTTAGGTCTAAACCAAACCTCCTCAGGTCTAGCTTCTGTGTTAGGATTAGGTCTAAACCAAACCTCCTCAGGACTAGCTTCTGTGTTAGGATTAGGTCTAAACCAAACCTCCTCAGGACTAGCTTCTGTGTTAGGATTAGGTCTAAACCAAACCTCCTCAGGACTAGCTTCTGTGTTAGGATTAGGTCTAAACCAAACCTCCTCAGGACTAGCTTCTGTGTTAGGGTTAGGTCTAAACCAAACCTCCTCAGGTCTAGCTTCTGTGTTAGGATTAGGCTTAAACCAAACCTCCTCAGGACTAGCTTCTGTATTAGGATTAGGTCTAAACCAAACCTCCTCAGGACTAGCTTCTGTGTTAGGGTTAGGTCTAAACCAAACCTCCTCAGGACTAGCTTCTGTGTTAGGGTTAGGTCTAAACCAAACCTCCTCAGGACTAGCTTCTGTGTTAGGATTAGGTCTAAACCAAACCTCCTCAGGATTAGCTTCTGTATTAGGATTAGGTCTAAACCAAACCTCCTCAGGACTAGCTTCTGTGTTAGGGTTAGGTCTAAACCAAACCTCCTCAGGACTAGCTTCTGTGTTAGGGTTAGGTCTAAACCAAACCTCTTCAGGACTAGCTTGTGTTAGGGTTAGGTCTAAACCAAACCTCCTCAGGACTAGCTTCTGTGTTAGGGTTAGGTCTAAACCAAACCTCCTCAGGACTAGCTTCTGTGTTAGGATTAGGTCTAAACCAAACCTCCTCAGGACTAGCTTCTGTGTTAGGGTTAGGTCTAAACCAAACCTCCTCAGGACTAGCTTCTGTGTTAGGGTTAGGTCTAAACCAAACCTCCTCAGGTCTAGCTTCTGTGTTAGGATTAGATCTAAACCAAACCTCCTCAGGACTAGCTTCTGTGTTAGGATTAGATCTAAACCAAACCTCCTCAGGACCAGCTTCTGTGTTAGGATTAGGTCTAAACCAAACCTCCTCAGGACCAGCTTCTGTGTTAGGGTTAGGTCTAAACCAAACCTCCTCAGGACTAGCTTCTGTGTTAGGATTAGGTCTAAACCAAACCTCCTCAGGACTAGCTTTTGTGTTAGGATTAGATCTAAACCAAACCTTCTCAGGACCAGCTTCTGTGTTAGGGTTAGGTCTAAACCAAACCTCCTCAGGTCTAGCTTCTGTGTTAGGATTAGGTCTAAACCAAAACTCCTCAGGACTAGCTTCTGTGTTAGGATTAGGTCTAAACCAAACCTCCTCAGGACCATCTTCTGTGTTAGGATTAGGTTTAAACCAAACCTCCTCAGGACTAGCTTCTGTGTTAGGATTAGACAAATGTTCAGTTTAGTTTGGTTTGATTTGGGTTTATGGTGTTTAATGCCACTTTCAACAATATTTCATTGATATCATGGCAGTTAGTTTTATTGGTGGAGAAAACAAACGACTTATAAAGCCAATCCTGTATCAAAGGCCACCTCTCTTATCAGGCCATATCTTATAAGGTCACTCCTGTATCAAAGGCCACCTCTCTTATCAGGCCATATCTTATAAGGTCACTCCTGTATCAAAGGCCACCTCTCTTATCAGGCCATATCTTATAAGGCAACTCCTGTATCAAAGGCCACCTCTGTTATCAGGCCATATCTTATAAGGTCAATCCTGTATCAAAGGCCACCTCTCTTATCAGGCCATATCTTATAAGGCCACTCCTGTATCAAAGGCCACCTCTGTTATCAGGCCATATCTTACAAGGCCACTCCTGTATCAAAGGCCACCTCTCTTATCAGGCCATATCTTATAAGGCCACTCCTGTTATCAGGCCATATCTTATAAGGCCACTCCTGTATCAAAGGCCACCTCTGTTATCAGGCCATATCTTATAAGGCCACTCCTGTATCAAAGGCCACCTTTGTTATCAGGCCATATCTTAGAAGGTCACTCCTGTATCAAAGGTCACCTCTCTTATCAGGCCATATCTTATAAGGCCAATCCTGTATCAAAGGCCACCTCTGTTATCAGGCCATATCTTATAAGGCCACTCCTGTATCAAAGGTCACCTCTCTTATCAGGCCATATCTTATAAGGTCACTCCTGTATCAAAGGCCACCTCTCTTATCAGGCCATATCTTATAAAGCCACTCCTGTATCAAAGGCCACCTCTGTTATCAGGCCATATCTTATAAGGCCACTCCCATATCAAAGGCAACCTTTTTTATCAGACCATCTCTTATAAGGTCACTCCTGTATCAAAGGCCACCTCTCTTTTCAGACCATCTCTTATATGGTCACTCCTGTATCAAAAGGCCACCTCTGTTATCAGGCCATATCTTCTAAGGTCACTCCTGTATCAAAGGCCACCTCTCTTATCAGGCCATCTCTTATAAGGCCACTCCTGTAGCAAAGGCCACCTCTGTTATCAGGCCATATCTTATAAGGTCACTCCTGTATCAAAGGCCACCTCTCTTATCAGACCATCTCTTATAAGGCCACTCCTGTATCAAAGGTCACCTCTGTTATCAAGCCATATCTTATAAAGCCACTCCTGTATCAAAGGCCACCTCTGTTATCAGGCCATATCTTATAAGGTCACTCCTGTATCAAAGGCCACCTCTCTTATCAGGCCATATCTTATAAAGCCACTCCTGTATCAAAGGCCACCTTTGTTATCAGGCCATATCTTATAAGGCCACTCCCATATCAAAGGCAACCTTTTTTATCAGACCATCTCTTATAAGGTCACTCCTGTATCAAAGGCCACCTCTCTTTTCAGACCATCTCTTATATGGTCACTCCTGTATCAAAAGGCCACCTCTGTTATCAGGCCATATCTTCTAAGGTCACTCCTGTATCAAAGGCCACCTCTCTTATCAGGCCATCTCTTATAAGGCCACTCCTGTAGCAAAGGCCACCTCTGTTATCAGGCCATATCTTATAAGGTCACTCCTGTATCAAAGGCCACCTCTCTTATCAGACCATCTCTTATAAGGCCACTCCTGTATCAAAGGTCACCTCTGTTATCAAGCCATATCTTATAAAGCCACTCCTGTATCAAAGGCCACCTCTGTTATCAGGCCATATCTTATAAGGTCACTCCTGTATCAAAGGCCACCTCTCTTATCAGGCCATATCTTATAAAGCCACTCCTGTATCAAAGGCCACCTCTGTTATCAGGCCATATCTTATAAGGCCACTCCCATATCAAAGGCAACCTTTTTTATCAGACCATCTCTTATAAGGTCACTCCTGTATCAAAGGCCACCTCTCTTTTCAGACCATCTCTTATATGGTCACTCCTGTATCAAAAGGCCACCTCTGTTATCAGGCCATATCTTCTAAGGTCACTCCTGTATCAAAGGCCACCTCTCTTATCAGGCCATCTCTTATAAGGCCACTCCTGTAGCAAAGGCCACCTCTGTTATCAGGCCATATCTTATAAGGTCACTCCTGTATCAAAGGCCACCTCTCTTATCAGACCATCTCTTATAAGGCCACTCCTGTATCAAAGGTCACCTCTGTTATCAAGCCATATCTTATAAAGCCACTCCTGTATCAAAGGCCACCTCTGTTATCAGGCCATATCTTATAAGGTCACTCCTGTATCAAAGGCCACCTCTCTTATCAGATCATCTCTTCTAAGGTCACTCCTGTATCAAAGGCCACCTTTTTTATCAGACCATATCTTACAAGGTCACTCCTGTATCAAAGGCCACATCTCTTATCAGACCATCTCTTATAAGGTCACTCCTGTATCAAAGGCCACCTCTCTTATCAGACCATCTCTTATATGGTCACTCCTGTATCAAAAGGCCACCTCTGTTATCAGGCCATATCTTCTAAGGTCACTCCTGTATCAAAGGCCACCTCTCTTATCAGGCCATCTCTTGTAAGGCCTCTCCTGTATCAAAGGCCACCTCTGTTATCAGGCCATATCTTATAAGGTCACTCCTGTATCAAAGGCCACCTCTCTTATCAGACCATCTCTTATAAGGCCACTCCTGTATCAAAGGTCACCTCTGTTATCAGGCCATATCTTATAAAGCCACTCCTGTATCAAAGGCCACCTCTGTTATCAGGCCATATCTTATAAGGCCACTCCTGTATCAAAGGCAACCTTTTTTATCAGACCATCTCTTATAAGGTCACTCCTGTATCAAAGGCCACCTCTCTTATCAGACCATATCTTATAAGGTCACTCCTGTATCAAAGGCCACCTCTCTTATCAGACCATCTCTTCTAAGGTCACTCCTGTATCAAAGGCCACCTTTTTTATCAGACCATATCTTACAAGGTCACTCCTGTATCAAAGGCCACCTCTCTTATCAGACCATATCTTACAAGGTCACTCCTGTATCAAAGGCCACATCTCTTATCAGACCATCTCTTATAAGGCCACTCCTGTATCAAAGGTCACCTCTGTTATCAGGCCATATCTTATAAAGCCACTCCTGTATCAAAGGCCACCTCTGTTATCAGGCCATATCTTATAAGGCCACTCCTGTATCAAAGGCAACCTTTTTTATCAGACCATCTCTTATAAGGTCACTCCTGTATCAAAGGCCACCTCTCTTATCAGACCATATCTTATAAGGTCACTCCTGTATCAAAGGCCACCTCTCTTATCAGACCATCTCTTCTAAGGTCACTCCTGTATCAAAGGCCACCTTTTTTATCAGACCATATCTTACAAGGTCACTCCTGTATCAAAGGCCACCTCTCTTATCAGACCATATCTTACAAGGTCACTCCTGTATCAAAGGCCACATCTCTTATCAGACCATCTCTTATAAGGTCACTCCTGTATCAAAGGCCATCTCTCTTATCAGACCATCTCTTATAAGGTTACTCCCATCAATGGCCACCTCTGTTAGCTTATCAGGCCAGAATTCAGATACACTGATTAAATAAAATACTACTAATTTTTTCCCCTTGATGAGGCTACTCTTTTATAAGGTCACTTTTTCATTACTGAGAAGGTGACCTTACAAGAGGAAAATTACTGTGTTCTATAGAGCAAGTTGATGTATCAAATTAACATCACGGTGCCATCGTGGTCGTGATCATATGGTAGTTTGAATTGATTTGATTTAATGCAATCAGCGCCTATCACCACTAACGTTGTGAGTTCGAATCCCGCTCATGGAGAGGTGTATTCGACACAGCATTATGTGATCAAGTTTGTCAGTGATTTGCGACAGGTCTGCAGTTTTCTCTGGGTACTCCGGTTTTCTCCACCAAAAAAACTGACAGCCCTGATATAACTGAAATATTGTTGAAAGTGGCATTAAACACCATAAACCAAACCACATGTGAAATCAGTCTTACCACATATATCTTCCAAGCTATTTGTTTTCATTTTGAACTGTTTAGTTTATATCTGAATTGCAAAAATATATTGATATATATTTCAGTCTAAAAGTAATAATTGGACGCAGGTATGGCTATGATGGCCCCTCACATTTTAATGTTGTGTTCTTAAGTTTGTCCGTGACTTCCAGTTTCCTACACCAATAACACTAATCACGACAATATAGCTGAAATATTGTTGAAAGTGGTGTTAAGCACCATAACCCTAGGTCTAACATCATATTTTGAATGATTGCCATTGCTTTTTAACATTTGATTAAACATGCCTTGCAAGCACAATATGTTATTTTTTTAATTAATTTTTTTTGGACCCACCTTGTTCATTATCAATAGCTGCGGTTGTTCTCTGTCCGTGATATTCCTCGTACACAGTTGAAGCCGTGTATGGTTCTATTTCTGCAAACCACAAGTTAGTCACATGACGAGAATTAATAAAATGATTCGTCCATGTGATCGTCACAGTGTTGGTGTTCTCAACAACCCATTTAAAAGAGCTATTTTTAGATGCCTCTGCACATTTCATGGGATGTTCATCCTGCAAGTCTATGGCTGATTGGTCGTCAAAGAAAAACAGAGTTCTGGCCGTTCTGTGATTTCCTTCATTTTCCAAATTTTTTGTATTATCATAAGCAGATAGGTGAATAGAATAAACTCCTGGCTCTGCAATTCGAAAAGTTCCCTACAAAGGAAAAGAAAATTGTAAATATTTAAACATATCTTATTAATTAATAAATAATGTTGTACAAAAAGATAAATTTCAATATGATATAATACACATAATTAAAGAGATTCGAAAACAAGTTTTAAAAACTTATATTAATTAGTTTCCGTAAGTGTAAATGTGCTTAATAAACTGAAAAAAGTGTCCTTAAATTTAAATTTAGTGTCCTTTATCAATGAAAATTTGGAATAATAAAACATATTTCGACGTATATTAACATTAAATTTCTTTTCTAGTTACATTTTATAGATGAGCGAGTGAGCAAATAATTGTTGTTAGTAACGTCAAATGGACAATTTTGGAGTTATATCATGGTGAAAACAAATAACATGTCAATATGATGAAGATGATGTCCACTTTGTACGAGTCCAACGAGCTTAGTTTGATTTTTATAATGCTAGCTCTTTGAAACAACAGTCTGCCCGCCAGTAGACATGTCATTCCACTCGGACACATTATTCTGATTCCAAGCCGACCAGTATGTGCTCCTACTCCTTAATGATGTGTGCTTAACAGAGAAGCAACACATACCAATGTTCTAGTCTTTAGTTTGACTCGACTAGGGCACGAACCCCCAATCTACTGCATTCGAGGCAACCACACCGATGTGGTTCATTTCCTACATGAATATTTGGATGAGAAGCTAGATAGGGAAACTTCTCATTACTATTTTCACCTTAAAGCGAGAATATAGAAAGATGTGATTTCAGATATTTCTCTGCCTTCAACCCGTTTTAGCCATTTAATCATTAGGAGCAAAGGGGCAGTCGTGGTCTGGATCGTATGGTACAGGTAGTTGGATTTATAATTATTTATGCAATCAGTGCCAATCACCACTAACATTGTGAGTTCGAACCCCACTCAGGCGAGGTGTACTCGATACAACATTATGTGATAATGTTTGTCAGTGATTTGCGACAGGTCGGTGTTTTTTTTCGGTTACTCTGGTTTTCTCCACCAATAAAACTGACCACCACGATATAACTGAAATATTGTTGAAAGTGCCGTTAAGCACCATAAAACCAATCAATCAACCTGTTTTAGTGATTTAAGCATTCATGAGGAACAAATTAAACATTACATCTTGTAATAGACATTGCAGAGCACTTCCTTCTGTTAATTTATTAACGTTTTTTTTTTCATTAAAATTTGTTTGTTTAACCATGTACCTGTTCTGGTTTTTTTTAATTCATCTGAAATCATCTCCAAGGAGATAATTATAAAAGTAATGTATCCTTTACATAAAGACAATCATATCAACATAAAATTATTATACAGTCAAACCTGCCTTAAAGGGCACCTCTATATCACAAATCACTGTCTATTAAGGTAAGGACAGCCTCATTTTTCCCATGAATAAATAGTGCATATAATTTTAACCTGTATATAAGAGCACATTTTCAGGTTCCCTTGAGTGCCCTTTAGGTGTCAAATCACTAATTCACCAATCAGAGCTTAGAACATATACGAAAGTAGTCCCTTTTCAAGAAAAAAGTTCCTTTCACTTTGTAGCATTGTGAAAACTACTGAATGGAATGGACTAATTAAAATTGATAATTGAAGTTAAATATATAGGTATTATTTTGAGCCCAAATTTGATGGACTTAATTGTATTTTAATACCTCTATGGACGATTTTATTCATGACCTATAAATACTGAATTTCTTGGGGATGACCAGGCTATTTTTAGAGTAGGTGTTTTCCGTAGCACGGCATTTCACTGCAAGATTTCAAACATGCCCTGATATTTTGACAGAACGTAGAAGAATCATGTACGTTTCAGAAAATATATGGTCTTGGAAAGGTTAAACTTAAAGATAAAATGGCCAGGTAGGCTCGAAAAAACACAAATTTAGTAGAAAACCTTAAAGAAATGAATTAGTGGTTTCACACCTTAATATACAGGTTTGACTGTACTGTCAAAACTTGTATGTATTTAGTCACCTTTAGAACAAAAGAAAAAATGACAGGGTAAGACAGGTAACCATTTATTCAAAATTAATTGACTCAGTTCATATAAACTGAGTTAAAATAACATGAAAATCAGGTCGGGAGGGTTTAGAAATGACCACTTGTACAGGGCATTCCACTCATATTCAAGTAGGAGGTAATAATTCTAAAGTAGAAGGTAGGATCCTGCAAAACCAGTATACAAAACAAGGCCATATTTTATATTCACTTTGACATTTTCACTTTTGAAACAAATTAGCCGGGGAAAAAATGCAATTAGACGGAAAATTTGCCCATTGCCCGGCTGCTGTAGAATGCCCTGCTTGTAGCAGGTGGCCAGTAATTGAAGGTGACCGTTAGTACAGGTTTGAATGTAGTAACTTACTGAGACATTGTTTATTTCTTCATCAAATATGGTTGCCACTGTTAGACCATCTGTCAGAGTAATGCTATCAACAGCCTTAGCTTTCACATTAAATACTTGAAATGTGAACTCGCCACTTATTCCTGATAAAGCATCCTTCCATCCTCCAAAGCCAAATGTTACCACTGGCTGAAAACAAAATTTAATATAATTTTTTTTTTCTTTCAAGTGTTTTTTTTTTCCATTTATGCAGTCACTGGGACATTTCTAATTTGTCTAAATAATAGGATGCAGGGGATAGTAGCCTCTATTTGTCCCCCTCCCTTATTTATTAGTAGAGCAGTATGGTGATATTTAAAAAAAAATGAGACTTTATAGCTAAAATGACTGACAATTCTTCAGTATAATTTCAAAGGTGATTAATTTCTGTAAAAGCTTTTCTGCAAAATACATTGGATTTGAGATTATAAGCTGCTACCGGCACAGGTACGCTCCTGTACTGACCCTGTGTTTTTCGACATAGGATACCAGTTGATTAATGGCAGCCCCCATGTAAAGAGGTAATGCACAAAATTTTCATGGTCATTAGGGCTGCTGAAAGCGTTTTTTGGTAGGATGCTATGTGCAGATGAAATGCTTTTATTCAGTTTTGTCCCTGTGTTTTGCTTTTTGTAAATTCCATATTGTGGAAGTGTAATACCGTCCGTACAATTTAGTGGTATTTTGAATTTGAAATTTCTATATGTAAACCTCATTTTATATTTTAAGTGAGCAACAAATACCATTTTTGTATATTGACTGACAATTTCATTACTATTTCACTTTCATAGCGCTTTCATTTGTTGATGTGTAGTGTCCTTGACTAACTAATAGCAACAAATAGAAACACTGTCAATTGCCGTAGATTTTGGTTAAAAGTACTATCCCCTGCATCCTTAAGAAAATTACAGAATTTAAGAAAAAAAATATTAAAATTAAGTCATTTGTTTTTTCTAAATATACATGTTTTTTGCTATTTGGCATGCTTCAGTTTAATACCTGAATGTGAGAAATGTCATGAGAAAATGAATTTAAAAATAATACTGCAATTCAAGATAGATAACTCTGTTTTTTGTCGTTTTTCCCAATTTTGTTAAATCCGTCCCCAAAGTATTGCAATGGTAAATATTCATGAATTAGCTGACAAAAAAGTTTCTTTGTCATGTAATGTGTTTGTTTTTTTTCGTTTTTTTTTATTGCAGTTAAGTCAAACTGGCATCATCAAACTTTCCCATA
The DNA here is from genome assembly GCA_963383655.1 of Bathymodiolus septemdierum. Taxonomy (NCBI): domain Eukaryota; kingdom Metazoa; phylum Mollusca; class Bivalvia; order Mytilida; family Modiolidae; genus Bathymodiolus; species Bathymodiolus septemdierum. The sequence continues at coordinate 25,759,999 of OY726526.1, forward strand.
GTAACTATGCATTAACAAAATACAATATTTTTTGTTCACTACATAATTTTATTTTACAATGCAATATGACAATTTTTTACAAAACTAAGCTCACCGATAAAGAAATTTGTAAAGTAAGCGAGTACATTCAGAAAAAAATTAGTTTTAGTGTGCACAACGCGTTTCTGGAATAACCTTCATCAGGTACACTCAAAATCGAAAGGTTGGAAAGCCAAATAATGTAAAAAGTTTTGCGCGCAAGTAAACCAAAGGGCCTAAATAGGATCGCCAAAATCGGCAAAGGTCACCTATGCCTGAGGAAGGAGAACCTTAATTTTAATAATACTTTCATTATTTAGAAACTGTAAATTTCAATAACACATATCTATTAAACCATGGCAGTGCTGAAGCACTGACTATTGGGCGAATGATAGCCTAAGGGACTAATAGTCCACCAGCAGAGGTATCGACCCAGTGATAGTAATAAAGCGTAGATATCAAATTTATCCTCAGATATTTCAGTCATTTTCATTTTCATCTTTTATTTTGACAGGTCTCAGCTTTGTTGGAAGTACATCTCCATCACACTGTGCAGATAGAGCATCAACAAATTCCTCTGAACTGGTACGGCGCCTTTGTAGAACAGACACAGAAGAACTACTGGAAATGTCCGTGTAAGACTCTTTTAGTGTTGATGTAAATTTATGTCCAGCGTGTAAATTTCATGTTTTCTGTATTTTGATCACTAGGAATTTTTTTTTTTTTTAATCTGTAGTAGTAATTTCCAGTCTGTTTAAAGTGGCCGAGCACATTAAAATCATCATTTTATGCATTTTGATGTTAATATCCTGCAGTAGGAAGGCATCTTTATATTCCCTATGATTCAGTCTTTCCAGAATTAGATAAGGGCTCCTTATAGAGGTCTATCTTGATTTTTTGGAATTTTTTTAAGCAATTTGGATATTGCAGACAAATTCCTGTAAATTTGTAAAGAACAGTGTACTTGTTTAAACATTTCTAAATAGAGTCTGTAACATCTGTAAGTGTTCAAATATAGTTATTCTTGTTTCAAATTGGATAAATTATTAGGAAAAAAATATACAGTGGATGATGCAGATTATTTTTGGTCTTCTTAAGGATGCAGGGGATAGTAGCCTCTATTTGTCCCCCTCCCTTATTTATTAGTAGAGCAGTATGGTGATATTTAAAAAAAAATGAGACTTTATAGCTAAAATGACTGACAATTCTTCAGTATAATTTCAAAGGTGATTAATTTCTGTAAAAGCTTTTCTGCAAAATACATTGGATTTGAGATTATAAGCTGCTACCGGCACAGGTACGCTCCTGTACTGACCCTGTGTTTTTCGACATAGGATACCAGTTGATTAATGGCAGCCCCCATGTAAAGAGGTAATGCACAAAATTTTCATGGTCATTAGGGCTGCTGAAAGCGTTTTTTGGTAGGATGCTATGTGCAGATGAAATGCTTTTATTCAGTTTTGTCCCTGTGTTTTGCTTTTTGTAAATTCCATATTGTGGAAGTGTAATACCGTCCGTACAATTTAGTGGTATTTTGAATTTGAAATTTCTATATGTAAACCTCATTTTATATTTTAAGTGAGCAACAAATACCATTTTTGTATATTGACTGACAATTTCATTACTATTTCACTTTCATAGCGCTTTCATTTGTTGATGTGTAGTGTCCTTGACTAACTAATAGCAACAAATAGAAACACTGTCAATTGCCGTAGATTTTGGTTAAAAGTACTATCCCCTGCATCCAATATATAAAAAAAAAATATGTCATATAATGCTAAAATTTTCAAAAAATTATCAGTTAATTCCTGGATTTAGATAAAAAAAATCAGTAAAAGCAGAATTAGATGTAGTTTTACTATGTAATTTCAATATAACTTTACATTCTAAAAATTTTGAGAATACACCACTTAAAACACAAATTAAACAAGGGCAACGCAAAGCGTGGTGTATCCCCTCGCCTAAAAATTTGACCTGGTGACCTTGACCTTGAAATTCAATAGGGTTCCAGATTCTCTTAAGGACTAAGTATGTACCAAGTTTGGTCAAAATCCATTGAAGAATGTTGATTCTAGAGTATTCACAAGGATGTTACGGAAGGACGGTAGCGTTACTATATCCCTTCGCAACTTCGTTGGTGAGGGGATAATTAATTTCATCCAAGACTCCTTAGTGCTGCATGCTTAGCAGATAAACCGCAAATACCAATTTTGTAGTCTTTTGGCTTGACCCGATCATGGATTGAAGCCACGATCTTTTATACTCAAGAACAGCATGCAAGCCATTACACCAATTTCCGAAACAGAGGCTATATTATTTCCCCTAGAGTATAAAATGACACCTCTGTCATATCGGAGGGAGAGTTTTCCTCATAGCGGACATTCATGTAAGATCTAAAAGATTATCATATATTACCCGCACTTGTGTATTAACCCTTTTTGGCTCCCAAAATATTGGATAGATCCTTTGTTGTGTAAATCACATTTGTGGATAAAAAAGATGGTGGACAATGCTTACGTTCAACATTTTGCCAAATTTAAATTTGATTGAGCGATTGATTGATTTTTGGTGTTTTAACGAAACTTTCAGCAATATTTCAGCTATATCATGGCGACCAGTTTTAGTGGTGGAGGAAGCCGGAGTACCCGGAGAGAGCCACCGACCATGGGCAAGCAACTGGTAAACTGTATCACTTGCGGTTGTGAGTCGAGTGCACCCTTTTGTAATTTACAAAGTGGAGATTATTCAAAATGCCATCATATATATGGCTGAAGTAAGATTCTGACAAAAGGATAATATAGCATAGCTCTATTTCGGGGATTGTCGGGGATTGTCGTTACACAATTACATACATCAGATGTGATGTCTTTCTTCTCTACTGCCACTGGATAAGGACATGACGGGGTTCCTGTGTCTTCAGTCTCACTACAATGGTAGGGTGACTCCATGTCCCACTGGAATGTGAATGACCGTGTAACAGTTTGTCCATTATAGTAATATTTGTCCACAGAGACATCAGTGGGATAATCATCTCTGTTTTCCACTTCCACATATCCACCATTTTTTGCACTAACAGTGTAAATAATTCTATAAAAAAAAAAGATATGGAATAAATAGTGAAATGATGCATCTTATGGACAAACATGCATGGTATTCTCACATGCAGCATGCCCACAGATTTTTTTTCATTTGAGGGTACATGTACCCCCACATCCACCATTTTGAAGATTTCTGCTAGGGGTGCAACAATATTGGTGAATGGAAAATGGGGCATGTCCTATTGCCTCAACCATATCATTGAATCTGAACAGTACTGTGAAGTCTGTGTGGCTTTTTATATTATTGTTGACTAAAACATTGTTTAAAACACTGTGTATGTTTTTATCACGTGGCCATTCTCCAGGAACTATTAAAATTGATTGTTTATTTCACTTTGATGTTCAAGCCAACTAAAGTCCTCCAGCCAATTTTCTTAAATGTCTTTCTGTTTTTTTGATTTTTGAAGACGGTACATGTTTCGCTATTATCTTGATCTCACGAATTATCAGAATTGTCAGTAATTTGTCAACATCTTTATCTTCGGTAGTTGACTCCATTTCTTGTGCCTCCTTTATTTGGCCGATTTGCCAGTAAAGAAATCATTTATAAATCATTGCATTTCACATGCTTTACACAGAAACTGCTAAGGACACAAGGTCGTAACGATTAAAGAATGCTTCCTCCAATTGAACAATAGTATAAATAAAAACCAATGAAAACATCAATAACATTAGAAACATACATCGTATGTAAACATCGATTTTCGGAAAATCAGCAAAGTACATGTGTATCAGCATGTAACAGTAACACGATTAACGCTTACATTTCTTATGTTTCCAGTTCAGACATTTGTACGTGCACACTCATAATGGTCTTAAAAATTCTACATGAATGATAGTTTGTGTACGTGAAACACATACTATACATACTACAGTACATGTTTAGAATGATGTATGAAATGCTCACATGTGTATTAGCTATGAAGGAAATAAACAATCTTGCATGGCTTCCCACCAATTCAACAGCTGTTGCAAGTTGTTCAAACTAGAATTTTGTACAAATTAAAAATATACAGGTTATTTCTACTGAACTGCATGAACAATGACCTTTTAGTCCACATTAAAGGGAAATAACTTCTATAAAATGTGTAAAATCATATAATTTTAAAATCAAATTGGAAATGTGCAAATGATGAATTTAACTTTTTTATTTGTCTAATTTTTCTAATTTTTCTTGTACTTGATATTTGCAATCCAGATCAGGTTGGTTTATGGTGTTAAACACCATTTTCAACAATATTTCAGTTATATCGTGGCCATCAGTTTTATTACAATCCAGATCAAGATATTAAGCTGGGAACAAGTGGTCTATTAGTTGATTATGATAATTTATCAAGAGTCAAAATTTTGACTAATTGCAGAAAGGAGCTTACCTGTCATTATGTTCTAGTGGTAACCAGTCAATCAGGGATATAGTTTCAGAGCATTCAACATTTTGTGGAGCTGTATCTCTGCCAGCATCGTCACAACTTGTTGTTTTAGTCTTCACAGTACTTCCTAAATGAACACAAAGACATACAATATTAAAAATGTACAAATATAACATGTTCATGTCATACCCCCTCCCCCCTCCCACCATCAAGGGGTTAGGATTATGATGCCTAACACCACTTTAAACAATATTTCAGCTATATCGTGACGATCAGTTATATTGGAGGAGGAAACCGGAGTACCCAGAGAAAACCACTGACCTGCCGCAAGTCAGTGACAAACTTTATCCCATAATGTTGTATCCAGTACACCTTGCCCTGAACAGGGTTCGAACTTACAGATTTAGTGGTGATAGGTACCGACTGCATATGTAGTTGTAAATCTAACTATCATTCGATCACGACCATGATGGCCTCTTATCAAAATTTGTGAGAAAGAGATTGTTGTTTAATGAAACATGAACATTTTTTTAGCTATCTCATGTACTGTATTATATATCTGTACTAAATCAACATGCAACAATAGTTGGATCTTTACAGTGCTAGCTCACTGAAACAACAGACTGCTGGTATTTTTCAAAGATTTGTAAACCTTGGAATCTCACGACTTACCTTTATATAATCGTAAAGAATATTTCATTTCTTCTAAACCAACTTTAAAATCCTTAACATAATGATTTGCATCTCTTGATTCAGTTGGTGGAGTGTAAGTGGATGTCAATGCTAAATCCACTCTTGTAAAGTCATCCACATTTGTCCAGATAACCGGGTGGTCGTCAGAATCATAGTTCGGGTCGTTCTTCGCTGTTTCCGTTTCCCCATCATTATAAAATACCGCACTGTTCAATATTATATTAGGTGTATTTAAAACTGAAATACAAAAAACAAGGGAGTAAATCGATCACTCACGTAAAATAATTTTTGTAACAGTTCATAAAATGATGAATTAATCACAGGAATGGAAGCTCAGAAATATCAATTTTATTTTTTTATTATATTTGATTAAGCATGACTTTTTGATGCATACTTGTAGATTAAAAGTATGCAAATAAAATACTTCATATAAGGGTTACAGTTATGGTGTTTAATGCCACTTTCAACAATATTTCAGTTATATCTAGGGGGTCAGTTTTATTGGTGGAGGATACAGGAGAACCCAGAGAAAACTACTGGCCAGTCGCAAGTCACTGACAAAGTTTATCACATAATGTTGTGTCGAGTACACCTCGTCATGAACGGGGTTTGAACTCACAACTTTAGTGGTGATATGTACTGATTGCACAGATAGTTGTATATCCACCTACCATGCGATCACAACTATGACGGACCCTAAAATTTGTAATAGTTCATAAAAGGATAATATTAATCACACCAGAGGAACATTTGCCAAGTTATAAAGAAAGGAAGCTCAGATATATAAATTTTATTATTTTATGATATTTAATTAAGCATGCTGACTTTTTGATGTATACTTATTGATGAAATATGAAAATAAAAATAATTCATATAAAGACATGAATCTAGTACCAGTGGCATAACTTTGGCTCAATTTAAAAAAAATAAATCTCAACAGTATTCTTCCTTTCACTAAAGGGTACCAAATGATCAAGTTTAACAAAGATCCACATGTGCAATACTACATAGAATATCCAGAGATGAAAATTCCGTAATAGTTCTAACCGACCCCAAAATCAATGGGCTTCTATGCTTCTACAGTGTACTATCTAAAAAAGATTCTCTTCCACTCCAAAGGACACTATTTCATGAGGCTCAGTATTTTATGCTAAAATTACCCAGGTCTCTATAAAAAAAATTACATCAAAATTTGAAATGGCAGCACAAATATGTTTCATCCTCATTAGACCTTATGTACATTTTCAATGTTCCTAAAATTATACATTTCCCTTTAATGTTGCAAAAATGTAAATTTTCATGCAGAGCTCAATGAATTTTTTCATCAAATGTACACAATATTCATGTTATAACAAGTTGTGAATTTTCTTTGTGTTGTAAAACTATACTACAATTTCTAACAAGGTTCAAATATCTACAAATTTTAAAGAAAATTATATTCATATTCTTTGTCCTTTCTGTTGCTTTTGTATGAAACAGGAACCATTTTGCCTGACATAAGGGAAATAACTCCTATAAAAAAATGTATAAAAATGTTTAATTTTAGACTCTAATCGGGAATATGCAAAATGTCTATTGTATTTCCTTATTTTGGGTGGACAGAAGTCCCAGAATGCAATGTTTCCTGAAATGGTAGTTGGACTTACTATTTTCACATTGTTCTCCACCAAAATTAGTTTCACATGTACACTCTGATGCCAGATCACTGGTGCCTGTACCACATACTCCTGGATAACAACGAGTACTGTCTGATGCCCAGGAACATGTCTCTAAAAAAACAAAAATATTTCTGGACCATTTTCACAAAGTTATACAGTAAAGCCAGTGCCAGATTTACCTATAGGCTCGATAGGCTGAAGCCTAGGGCCTCAACATTTAGGGGGCCTCCGACCAAGGTGTATAGTATTTTAACCCTATTATTGGACTTTCACACTTATGCTGTCATAACGTACTGTACTTTCTAAACAACCATTCAGTAATTTTCCTTACACAGTTGCACCCCATGTCAGAATATTGCAGAATTTAAAAAAAGCCTTCCTCATCTTCGTCTTTATTCAAATGGATTAAACACACTTCCATCTTCCTCCAGTCGTGTAGGTGGGGAATTGGGAAAGACCTTACAAGTGGAATAGCCTAGGGCCTCTCTTTATTTAAATCCGGCACTGAGTGATGAAGCCTGTCTAAACTGAACCTCATTGGGAACGATTGCATATCTTAGCATTTTATGTTAAATTCTGATTCAAATATTTTGAAATCCAATTGTTCTATTAGACAGCTGTTATTTTCTTTTGGTTTCAAAACTGTACGGTTGTTAGGTACTTTCTAAAAATGGAGTCTTCCAGGAGATTTACCAAAGCTGGGAGTTAAAATATTTTGACACTTCATTTAATGAAGTATATTTTCACCAAATAAAATGACACTAATACAAATTATAACAAGGGCAACGCAAAGCGTGGCATATCCCTTCGCCTAAAAATTTGACCCGGTGACCTTGACCTTTGACCTTGAAAATCAATAGGGTTCCAGATTCTCTAAAGGACTAAGTATGTACCAAGTTTGGTCAAAATCCATTGAAGGATGTTGATTCTAGAGTGTTCACAAGGATGTTACGGAAGGACGGACAGACGGAAGGAAGGACGGTAGCATTACTATATCCCTTCGCAACTTCGTTGGCGAGGGGATAATCAATAGGGTTCCAGACTCTCCTAAGGACTAAGTATGTACCAAGTTTGGTCAAAATCCATTGAAGGATGTTGATTCTAGTGTTCACAAGGATGTTATGCAGTAAAAAATTTGACCCAGTGACCTTGACCTTTGACCTTGAAAATCAATAGGTTCCAGATTTTCTTAAGGACTAAGTATGTACCAAGTGTGGTCAAAATCCATTGAAAGATGTTGATTCTAGTGTTCACAAGGATGTTACAGAGTAAAAATTAGACCGTGATCTTGACCTTTGACCTATGATCTTGAAAATCAATAGGGTTCCAGGCTTTTCTAAGGACTAAGAATGTACCAAGTTTGGTCAAAATCCATTGATAGGGACTCCAAGTCAAAATTATTCTTAGAATATTTGTTTAAAATTTAATTACCATGTTTAAGAACTTTTCAAGACCAACAATACAAAACAAACGGATTGAAAATTGGTTGAGATTTGACGAAACTATGTACATTCAAAGTCGTCAATAACAGCCCTATTCTTGGAAAATGGTAGAAATTGGCGGACAGACAACCTCAAGTGTAACTTTCAACCTTTATTAATTTAATAACATGTTAACAATACAGGCAATCATATAGTAAATTTTAAACACCTTAAGACATATAACAAATAAAATAAAATACTTCTGGCATATCTTTTATGCATAAAGATACAAGGGCTGTTGAAAATCCTGAAAAAAACACTTGGACTTAGAAATTTTTTCGATGGCACCACACTTTTTCTGCATTATATTGGCTTTCAACACATTTTCAAGCATCTGTCTTACCAAACTGGTTATAGATATGTATATGATAAATGGTTATTTGAAAAAGCAAGGCCTAGGGTATTCAGAAATGTACTCTACATATATTTATGAAAAAGATGAAAACTAAAATGGCTGCCACAAAATGGCCGCCAAGTTCAATTTTGCTATTGAAAATGGCTTTTCTGGCAATTTTTGAAGATGATTATGCAAAAACCAGAAGGACCGAGACCTAAACTGTGATTGACTGTACAAAATGACACAAAAACAACATTATGAGAGTCATTTCTCCTGTTCTCTTACAACAGATTTTTCCAAATAGTACCAACAAATCTGCTTTGAGGCTCATTTATTACTTAAAAAATAGTAAAAACACTGTTTTACTGTTCCGACATGAAATGTATGTTATTTGTTTCATAAAACCACTTTGCATAAAAAAAACTGCTTTAACTTATTTTTTGTAGTGTGTTATATAAATATATTAAAAAATGTTAGCCAAAATATCTCGGAAATTTCTTTTTTTAGCCTTTTTTTTTAAATTAAAGAATGTCTCTTTTTTGCAAATATTTCAGTAATTTTATAGTTTTCTGAATTTTAATAGCTAATATTGTTATCATATTATTATTTGATGGAATTAACATTATTATGTCTATTGTCTCCTCTGTTGTTGATTATGTTTGGCCAAAATCTCTAAAAAAATATATATATAAAGGGAGATAACTCCACACAAAAAACCAAGATGGCCACCAAGGAAAAGACCCTTTTTCCATGGTTAATATATCAATGATTGTATTCTTTTGTTGCATAATCTTTTGTTTTCAGGGAGAACAAACATATGTATACAAGAAAAACTACAGGACTGTTTGAAATTGGGCCAAATTTCAAATTTTGAGACCTGTAAAAATCTTTGAAATGACTTTTCTGTTGGTCGAAATGACCACAAAGGGCATGCTCATGTCACTTTTCCATATTACTCCAACATAAATTTGTTCAGATAAATAAATGAGGTTGCTAAGCCATTTATTTTTAATAGGATTATGAACTACAACCATTCTCAGCCTTGGAAATATAGTTTTATTGGATATGAAAATGGGTGTTGAGGCAGTTTGCTAGTTGTTGTCTTTGTGTCACCATCAAACATATTGAAATCTTGTAAATAGAATATAGTTATACATGTATATAACTGGTTAGATCTCAAAAAGTATACAAGATAATTACATGAAGCTTGAAATGTAGATAGATGATATCTTCTTGTTTTATTATATTGTTTCATGGACACTAATAAACTTATAATGGTGCCCATTTTGTTTCAAAATGGCCACCAAATGCCAACAATTTTTGCAGAAAAAGTCATATTTTTTTTATTATTTCTCTGGTGTTCTTTGTCTGATTTTGACCATCTAGGTATCAACTGAAAGCCCTCTTCTATCAATCTCTTGTAAAGATAAATTAACTGAATGTATAAACACTAAGAGATACCACAATAAAAACACATGGCTAGCAGTCCATCTATACTACTGTATTTCCTACCAGCATACAATCATGACATCGATGGTGCAATGGTTAACATGTTCTCCTAAAGTGTTGTAAAAACAACAAATAGTGGCATTTGTAAATAAAAACCAACACCAGGAACCTTTCCAAAATTACTTGTTTTGTAGTTTTACATTTTTAGGATTTTACCCGTCTCTTGTCCGAATTTGATCATCAAGACTAATTTTCATTTTGAAATCTATATACTAAAATAACTAAAATGTCAAAACAAAACGGTTATTCATGTCATATGCATGATATATACAACTAATGTAGGTTAGTCACCTCAAAGATTAACATTTCACTGCCTCCTAAACATGGCAAGGGTTTTCGGTAAGCTTGATAAAGTGGTTTTCCCTTTTCTTACCTCATTGTCGGCAGTAATAATATACATGTAACTGAAAAATTGCTGATAGTGACATTCAACTTAAACAAATATATTCATGTACCACAAAACTGAGCAAGTCAAATTGTTTCACTCTCTATGACAGATGTTTCAGTCTGGCTCCATGCTATTTTAATTAGCTTCTTAAAACATGTACTTGAAATCAGCAAAAAATATTATGGTTGTTTATTTATTAATGAAATATGATAGATATTTTGTGAAATACATCATCCATTGTGATTTAAGGAAGTTCAGATACAAGTTGTATATATTATTGCCACACCATGTGTTGATTTTTTTGTTACATTTCTAACTTCCAATAATCATGATCATCTGTAAAGAACAATATGTGTGAAATTTTCAACGCTACATATTGAAGGTGTATATACAAATGTGTATAGTGAAACTAACGAAAATGTTGACAAATCTTTATCCATCTATCTATTGAATGAAATTAGAATTTATATAGACTCCGCCGTAAATTATCCTTGAGTAGAACACAGTTCAGGTACTATTCCAATGCCAACTTGGATCACATTTGTCTTTGACCAACAGCATACTGTCAGATGAAATGGAAAAAAAACCAGAAGGCACCACAAAGAAATAGTTCTATCTACATGTATATAGTTACATTTCATAACTATTATTAAAGAAATAAATTCACAGTGCATTTTTATTTTCAAACTGTCATGTGATAATTGACAATAAATTAGTCCATAGAAGCAGGGCCCGTCTTAACAGCATTATAGGCTCCCGGGTAAAGCAGTGCATTTGGGCCCTATCTACACAAACACTCACAGGAATAAAAATGTAAATTGTCGATAAAATTGAGCATATATTTATTGTATTGGTACTTCCAACTAAATCAGTGATTAAACATTAAAAACTTGCCATACATTCAGGAGATCTTTATGTAATTCAAATTTATTTTTTTGAATTTCACAAAATAAAAAAGATATCCAAAGACTAAGAAAGAGCTGGTCCTAGTCACTAAGATATGATTTATTTATAGTCTGCATTTTAAATAACAATACAATTTTTGGGATTTATTTTTAGTTGAAATATATAGGAAAATCAAAGTCAATTTTTATTTGTTATGTTTAAATTGTGAACAAATAAAAACCACTCATATAAACATAATGAGCAAATAAACAATCAAAATATAGACAATTCTGAATGTTTTGGTGTAAAATTTGTTAAAATCTATCCAGAAATGACTTCACAATAAAAAAAAATAAAAATATGGTTTTGGTTGATTATATAGGGATTTTTTTTTACATGTTGCAATACTTTTGTCCACATACTCTACAACACAGGGAGTGGGCTTTTGACCGATATAAAACTGATTGATTTTGGGTTCATGTATTTTTATATTTCACTTGAAAAAAGGGTAAATTCATAAAATTGTATCTGACTACCATTGCACATCAGAATATCAGAAAAGATAACAAATTAAGTAGTAACATTTAACACATGCTTGACAATTTTCGGTCTCGGCATCTCTGTTTGAATCATGAAATTTTATCACCGCTTTGCTTGTAAACAAACATAATGTCCTGGATATTGAACCCGGCATTCGTAAATATAGATGTTCAATAAAGTGATATTTCAATAAAAAATAATCATCATAAAATGTTAAATCCATGTTCAAAAACAGAATTTTCGCAATAAAAAAACATAACTTATGCAACAACGTTGTAATATTCAGGTAAACAGGATGATCAAGATTGTACAACGTCGGGGTCACAGCGCAGTAAAGTTCACCACATTAAATCATGAAAACCACACCTGAGCTGATCATTTTATCAAATTAAACCATAAATAATTAAATACTAGAATATTTCAGCTTTCTTGACATATAATTTTCTTTGCGTATACTTACTTCTGATGAAAATGGCAGCGGAAAGAAAATTTTAAATCCTTCAGAAATTCTCCTTATCCGAGACCTCGGCATGAAACTTATATGACCGGAAACTGGAGTTTCTCCTCTTTTCATTGGTGTCTATTTCCATCCTATTAGATAATTGGCTCAGGTGTGGAAAATCACTCGAAAGAAGCATGTCATTGAAAAAAAGCGGTTCAACGAAAGTATATGAAATACGAACGACGCGGTGCACGTTCTTTAATCGTCAATATTTTCCGAATTACGCAACGCATTAGAAATCTGAATATATGGGTGGAATCAGAATAAAATGCTGAATCATTTGAATATAATTTTATTGATGAATATATTTTTTCTTTAATGTAATACATACATAAACATTGACTATCGTCACCACAACGACGACGTTTCCAACGATTCACATAATGACGTTGGACTCCCTACCATTGAAGGTTGATTCTAGAGTGTTCACAAGGATGTTATGCGGTAAAACAATTGACCTGGTGACCTTGACATTTGACCTTGAAAATCAATAGGGTTCCAGATTCTCCTAAGGACTAAGTATGTACCAAGTTTGGTCAAAATCCATTGAAGGATGTTGATTCTAGAATGTTCACAAGGATGTTACGGAAGAACGGACGGACGGAAGGACGGACGGACGGTAGCGTTACTATATCCCTTCGCAACTTCGTTGGCGAGGGTATAAAAAAAGTTTTGGTCTGGACAACAAAATTAATTATTTGACCTTGACATCAAAGGTCAAGGTCACAGTGATGTCATTGTTATAAATGACACTCTTTTTCTGTCTTAGTACATTCACATACAAAATATGAAGGCACTAGGTCCTATTACTAAAAAGGTCCTGTCATTTTTGCATTGGATCTTAAGACAAAAAAAGTTTTGTCATTTTTTAAGTTTGACCATTACAGCACATCAAACTTTGGACTCTCAAAACTTGGACCACATAGGTCATGGTACTTTTTTTTGTACTAGATTGAATCAAATCTCCAATTTACAATTGCATTTCCACTTCTATTTCTTGATGATTCTATCTTGAAATTTATACTAATGCAGTCTATGTAAAACATTGGAACTTGGGGTCTTCATTTGTGCAAGGTTGAATCTGTGTGTAAAAATGATAATGTGTGCCATTTATACTTGTATTTCAATTACTGGTTCTTAAGAAAATTATTGTGTTTTTTTCATTTTTCCCATAGATATTCAACTAAATTCCCAGGTCTGGGGCCCCATAGACCCTGACACTTTCGTCTGTAAAACTCTTAACCTATCAAAAAAAAAATATCATATTCAAGCTGCACAGCAAAAATTGCAACATTTCTTAAGGTATTTCTTGAGAAGAAAATGTTTTTTTTAAGATTTACTTTACCCCCCACCTCCCATTTTAGTCCTTCTAATAGTTCTTCTCCATGTAGGGTCAACTTCATTTGTAGAAATCTGAAGCTCCCCTTCTTAAGAATCATCCCTGCCAAGGTTGGTTCATTTGGATCAAACGTTTTATGGAAGAAGATTAAAATGTGAAAAGTTAACAGACGACAGGTGTCAAACGCTAACATGGATGGCCTTTGGCCAGGTGATTTAAAAAGCGCCACCTGATTTATTTCATAAATACCTTGTTCAATTAAAAAAATTTTAAAGATACAATTGTTAATTAAAATGCCTGTAAACAAAAGCTACATTTAAATGCATAACACATCACTGATTGATTATATCATGTTAGTCACGGTTCATTAAACTGGTTTACAACTAGTGTCATGACATTAACAATTCCTCATACATGTTGGCTGGTAGAAGTAATAGAGTGTTATAATTGATTGATTGAATGGTGTCTAATGCCAACTTTAGCAGTATTTCAGCTGTATTGTTATGTGAACTTCTTATGCAAAATAATTTCCATAACTAGAAGATCCTTTAACAGTTATATAATGTATATATAATATATATATATACAATCAAACCTGCCTTAAAGGGCACCTCTATATAGCAAATCACTGTCTATAAAGGTCAGTATCATTTTTCACATTAATGAATAGTGCATATAATTTTAACCTGTATATAAAGGGCAATTGCTCATAAAGAGGGGATAGGGTAATAGCGTTTAATGTCACTTGCAACAATATTTCTGTTATATCGTGGCAGTCAGTTTTATTGGTGGGGGAAACCGGAGTACCTGGAGAAAACCATCTACCTGTCACAAGTCACTGACAAACTTTATCATATAATGTTGTAGCGAGTTCACCTCGCATGAGAGGGGTTCGAATTCACAATGGTCGGTGGTGATAGGCATTGATTGCATAAGTACTTATAAATCCAACTACCATACAATCTTGGCCAAAAAGGCCCCCGCTATTAATGTGAATTTAACATTATGCACCAGTTCTGGTACACTGCGTTTTACAACTGATGCATTTTTATCAAATTTGATAACATATAATAAGCTGGTACACAGCTCAACTGGCCCTCTGTCTCTGAACATCTATGCATAAATATAAACATGTTTCTGTGAATAATTACAATTCTACAGAACACATTCTCGTCATTGCTCGAATATTTTTTTATCGCTAAATAAGTACAATTGTGTTACACTTACTGTTACAGAATTGTCCACCACTAATTTCATGTGTATATGTCCTATAATACTGTTTGTTATCAATATCTCCTTGACACCAGAGACAAACTGTGTCTTCGAGCATTGTACATCGCCTGTGATTGCACATATCAATTTCACCGCAAACTATAGAAACAAAAAGATTTTTTTATTAACATCTAATTGAAAATGATTAATGTTGCTATGGTAACATAGATAATAGTAAGACTGAAAAAATGAGTAATTATAACAAAAAAAAACACACCAAAAACAATTTAGTCATTGGAGAATGAAAAGGATTTCTACTAAAAATAAATATATTTACAAAATTATACCTAGATCTGTTAAATAGAATCAACATTGCTTCAAATAGTTGTTTAACGCAAAGTGAACTAAATTTCAGCAACATCACGGTAAAAACAAGTTACATTCCAATGAGATGATGATGTTCACTTTGTACTAGACCAACACACAAAAATAGTTGGATTTTTATTGTGCTAGCTCACTAAAACAGCAGTCTGTGAGTAGACCTTTAGCTCCCCTCTGACACATCATCCTGATTCCGAGCCAACCAGTCTTTGCTCTTTCTCCTTAAACTGTGTGCTGAGTGAAGAAACATCAGATACCAATTTCATTATCTTTGATATGATCCGACCTGTGAATGAACCAACGATTTACAGCACTCAAGACAAGGCAAGCCAACCATTACACCACTCAGGGCCGGCCTTAAGCCAATTAGACCAATTTCTCCCAATTGGGCCCCGCGCTGGAGTTATCTACACCCAGCTGTTCAAGTACACCTAACAACACACTGCAGGTCTTACATAGTACAGCATTGGGCCCCACACCTCCTAAGGCCAGCCCTGCCGAGCAGTCACCACTGATGCAGTTATTGCATCTTGTAGCATGTTTTCAAAACTTTCTTGACAATATATGTCAACAAACTAATTACAAGGCAGTTGTAGTTTAAATCTAAATGTAATTGTATTGGCTATTTTAGTAATGATATTTAACATTGATGGAGGGCATGGGTGTTGAATAATTATATTTTTACAAGGGAGACAACCCAATGGTGTTTAACACCACTTTCAATAATATTTCAGTGATATCATGGTGGTCAGTTTTATTGGTAGAGGTCACCACAGTACCCGTAGAAAACCAGCGACCTGTCGTAAGTCACTGATAAACTTTATCACATAATGTTGTATCGAGTATATCTCATCATGAGCGGGATTTGAACTCACAATTTCAGTGGTGATAGGTACTTATTGCATATGTAGTTGTAAATCCAACTATCATACGATCACAACAGCCTCGGACTTTTCTACGAAATAACTATATGTAATACTAACTTTCACAATAAGGTCCATTGGAATAAAATCCATCATTACAATTAGTACAATTATTGGGTCCAACACATGTCCCTCCACTGTCATACTGAAATAACAAATTACCAATAAATATACAATACTTGTGCACTGTCGAAGCATATAGGTAATATGTGTATGAGGCTTAGAAATGGGGGAAAAGGCGAGGCTTTGCCGAGCCTTTTCCCATGTTTCGCGCCGAATACACATATTTACCTATATGCTTCAACAGTGCACATGTATTGTATTTATCCTGCAATTTTAAATCATAAATAAACGTTTACTGGACGATGATAAAAGTATTTGAAATAATTTTGTGTATGTATTTGAAAACAATATCCCCTGATGTGCCCCGATGAGTTTGCTATATGTTCTATTTATAACTGACCAATATCAAAAAAAATATTGGGCAGGCTATATTGGTCGGTAAATGCTGTCATTGCAGGATAAATATCAATAAAATGTAAAACAAAAAATACCACACCGTCGGAACAGTTCCAAAAAACAATCGTAAAATTGTAGACAGAGAAAAAATCAATTCCCCTAACACAATCAATTCATAGATCTTCAGTGCTCAGTCATAATCCCTAGTTTTCTTTTCTGTTACCCAGCATCCTCAAATTTTCATATTTTCTATTATAATTAAAAAGTGAAAGAATGTGTCCTTAGGACATAGATTCCCTCACTTCTGGCTAGAGTAAACAGATGCATAACTCGGAAACCACAAAAGGTAAGACTAGCCAATATTAAAACTGACCAATGTATTGTGGTCAAAAATCTTGTCTTAAAATTTGAAGACAAAAATTGTCCAAAGTTAAAGTATGAAAACCACAAAAGTTGGCATTTACAATTAAGGGGCATAACTCTAGAACCATAAAAGGAATACTAACCAAATTTGAATTTGACCTGTGTATTGTGGTAAAAGAAACATTGTCAAAATATTTCAAATGATTTGCTTTGGGAGAAATTAAGATATTAAACAAAAACTTAAGAATTGGGATTAGTCAACAGATCAAAGGGTGTTGCTCCAGAACAGAATTTTTTTTTAAATGTCCAAAATCAGATCTGGCACATTATACATGGTGGGGCATAAAAACGAATAATATTTTAGGAGTACTAGTAATCATTTTTATTTTAAAATCATTTTTATTGATTGATTGATTGGTGTTTAACGTCCAGCATTTCTAAGGTTTACAATTAACCTTTCTGAAATCTTAAGGAAAATTTCTTAAAAAAGATAATTTCCTGAGATTTATGTAAATGGGGATTATAGTTGGAATTGGTAAATTTTTTTGGTCGAAAATCTGATATCTGGCTCTTTATACGTTAATCCTGCAGTCTGTTCAAATTTGGACCAAGGACATCAAAAGAATGGTGTTAAATAACAAGGGGGGTTAGGATTATGGTGCTTAATGCCATTTTCCACCTTATTTCAGTTATATTGTAGCGGTCAGATTTATTGGTAGAGTACCCGGAGAAAACCACTGACATACCACAAGTCACTCACAAACTTTATCACATAATGTTGTATCGAGTACACTTTTAGTGGTGATAGGCACTGATTGCATAGGTAGTTGTAAATCCAACTACCATACGATAACGACCACGACGGCCCCTGTTAAGTAACAAGTCAATAGACCACCAATGAAACACAAGAACAAAATTAACATGAATTTGTTTTAGAAGTAAAGAAATATTTGTTTTGGTTTTCATCTACCAATAGGCTCCACACTGACTGATTATGAGGTTAACAAGTCACCCATGCCAACAAAACCTAGTTTAAAAATCGGTATAAGAAATATACCCAGAAAGTCAGTCATATTAAAGACATTTTAAGTGATACTCGGTAGTTTTTATATTAACATAATAAAATGTCTATATAAAATTACTAATTAAATCATTACTACTGGCATGTTGCCAACTTTTTTTTAGGTACCAGAAAACTTGAACGAAATATAAAGGTGAAGCTACGGTCTAACAAAGAATATAATCATTATGAATCTATGAGATTTGTAATTCCTAAAATTCCACAATGTTCTTGTAATATAAAATTACACCATACTGTAGTCCCTGTCTTACAAGGCCACCATTGTGCAATGCAAAAGTGACCTTAAAAGAGGAGTGGCATCTCTTGAAGGGACCAATTTACTAGCCCTTTACTCAGTGTATCTGAAGTGTGGACTGATAAATGGGTGGCCTTTGGTGGAAGGGAAAGGGAGACTACTGTCATAGATATCAAAAACAAATTCAGTTTACTATTAAAATCCTGTCACTTTTTTGTGCCATAGATTTCCTTCAAATTATGTAATTATTTTGTATTGTGTTTTGCAGTTGGACATTTGCCACAGAAGTGGTGTGTATTGTTATTGGTGATACTGTTAAACTATAACTGGTTAAATTTCATTTATTGTTCAATTCTGATTGTGAACAATCTTCACTTTTAATTACATTTTAATATACTTACAACTTTAGTATTGTTTCTAATTATAATTGGAGAAGCATAATTTTTAGTACAGGCATCAGGATTAACTTTGCCATCACACAAAACTGAAAAATAAACAATATCAGTTAATACATGTATTTGGACACTTCAATTTCAACAAAGTCTAAACAAAATAGAGAAGTACTCAATGAATTTAACACTATCATGTCAAACAAGGGGTTTGTGTGATTCAGTGTGGACTGTCTATACAGTCAAATCTGCTTTAGTGACCACCTCTGTTAAGCAATAACTTGTATTATTAATTAACTTTGATTTATTAGCCTTTATATGATCAAATCTGTCAATACAATATAAAAACTTTCATTGGGCCAATACGGCAAAAACCAGTCCAATACGGATATTTTCCGTATTGGCCCAATTCCAGTCAGTCCAATAACAACTAGATCGGAATCCGCTAGACATTTCGACAATTGCAAGGAAAAATCCGGAGAGATATTGGACTGGTTAATTAATAAAGGTATCATTACGTGATGTTTTTCATATTGGCCTAGTTATAGGTCCTCGGTCTGCTGTATTGGCGTTCGGCTGCGCCTCAGGCCAATACAGCAGACCTCGGACCTATAACTAGGCCAATATGAAAAACATCACGTAATAATACTATATTATCAGGGATGTCATAAATTTTTTGAGTTGTAGGAGAAAAAAGCTCTGGGGTAAATGGTGCAAAATCCTGCATTCTAGCCATCTCCTGGCATCAAATTTGCTGCCTAAAATACTTGATTTTTTTTTATGGACATTTTTAACAAACACTCATAAAATTTTCAAAATGTGAAGAAGATATATCCTCGGAGAACCCTTCAGACACAGATTGAACAGTAATCCAGACATGCATATAATTAAGAAGAATTGAATAATAAAGATGTTATTTTCTAAATACACTGAAATGATGAATAAGAGTAACAAAGCTAACAAATGAGAAAATTCAGTAACATACCAACCATTGAGAACATTCAGTAACATACCAACCATTGAGAAAATTCAGTAACATACCAACAATTGAGAAAATTCAGTAACATACCAACCATTGAGAACATTCAGTAACATACCAACCATTGAGAACATTCAGTAACATACCAACAATTGAGAAAATTCAGTAACATACCAACCATTGAGAAAATTCAGTAACATACCAACCATTGAGAACATTCAGTAACATACCAACAATTGAGAACATTCAGTAACATACCAACAATTGAGAAAATTCAGTAACATACCAACCATTGAGAACATTCAGTAACATACCAACCATTGAGAAAATTCAGTAACATACCAACAATTGAGAAAATTCAGTAACATACCAACCATTGAGAACATTCAGTAACATACCAACCATTGAGAACATTCAGTAACATACCAACAATTGAGAAAATTCAGTAACATACCAACCATTGAGAAAATTCAGTAACATACCAACCATTGAGAACATTCAGTAACATACCAACAATTGAGAAAATTCAGTAACATACCAACAATTGAGAAAATTCAGTAACATACCAACCATTGAGAAAATTCAGTAACATACCAACCATTGAGAACATTCAGTAACATACCAACCATTGAGAACATTCAGTAACATACCAACCATTGAGAACATTCAGTAACATACCAACCATTGAGAACATTCAGTAACATATCAACCATTGAGAACATTCAGTAACATACCAACCATTGAGAAAATTCAGTAACATACCAACCATTGAGAACATTCAGTAACATACCAACCATTGAGAACATTCAGTAACATACCAACAATTGAGAACATTCAGTAACATACCAAGCACTGAGAACATTCAGTAACATACCAACCATTGAGAACATTCAGTAACATACCAACCACTGAGAACATTCAGTAACATACCAACCATTGAGAACATTCAGTAACATATCAACCATTGAGAACATTCAGTTACATACCAACCATTGAGAACATTCAGTAACATACCAACAATTGAGAACATTCAGTAACATACCAACCATTGAGAAAATTCAGTAACATACCAACCATTGAGAAAATTCAGTAACATACCAACCATTGAGAAAATTCACAATACATATAGCATACTGTAACTAATGACTGAGAAAATTAACAGTAGCATTATGCTATATTCCATATGGTGGCTATTGAAATAGGGAAATTAATTAATTAAAATTCATATTTTATTTTAAATACAAATACATTTGTATACCAAAAATCCCCATTTATTCATACATGTCTTGATTGAATTTATCCTGAGATAAGACCCATTTATTAAAAGCTTGATAGTATCTTAATACATTCAAAACTGAATTACGTAAGTATAACCTTTGGTGTGCTTGAACAGCTTCTGTTTATAAACAGAAGCATGTTGACATGCATTTAATTAGACAATAAAGTGTGATGTCATTAAAACTTATCACAACACGGTTGAACACCTGTACAATGTAATGTTCCAATCAAAATAAAATTTAACTGAAACTATGTAAGATTTTTATTTTGATAGTAGAACTGTAACACTGACAAATAATAAAAGTGTAATATTTAAACCAAATTTCATACATAATAATACATGTATGCAATGGAATCGGAAATTTACAGATCTCCAATTCCATTTAATCAAATAGTTGTTGATAAAAGATATTGACAAAGATATCTGAGTATAGTTGGGTCTTCATCATTTAAGATCCATATGAGTTTACATTTGTCATCTAAATTTTGAACGTTTTGACACTCAAATGTCAAATATGTAGTAAAAATTTCCCTATGGTTTGCATGGCAAGTACAATGAAGTAAATAATGGATCTAATCTTCTACCTGATCCGAAGTGCACCCGCAGCAGATTTTGTTTTCCCGGAGAGTACCCTGGTACCTTCCTATTTCTATTTGTAATTTGTGAGCTGATATTCTTAATTTGGACAACCTTCTTCTCTGCTCAAAATTTTTAATGATTGACAAATAATTCTCATATCCAAAATTGGTTTTTATTTTTAAATAAGTTCTTAATTTTCCCTCTTTAAGTGAATGGGCTTGTTTTGTCCACAATTCTAAATAGTGTTGTTTTACAATTTTATTGCATTTATATTTAAAGGTTGATGTTTTGTCTGTCAAGAAATTAGTTAAGCTTGGCATATTTTGCAAAATATGTTGTACAGAGCCATACCATGATGGTTGCTTGCCTTCATATACATTTTTAGTACATTTATATGCAGCTTTAAGAAGTGGGAAAGATGAATCCAAATTTTCAAGTCTATGCCAAAATCTTAAAATTTGCTTTAATATATCGAAATGAAGAGGGAACCGGACTAGTTCTGACTGTACTGCAAAGTTGGTGCTTTTTTTATGCACTCCCAAAAGAAATTTACAGAACTTCATGTGTAACTTTTCACAATGTAGTTTAGAGAAAATTTGGTCTATTGGAATGTTTCCATTTCTAAACCATGAGGTAAACAGGTTAAAATAACCCCAAATTTCACAGCCATATAACAGAATCGGCTTAATAGTGTGATCAAAAACGTGATTTGAGGTTTTAACTTCAGGGTTGTGGACTAGAAAATCACTCTTCAATTTAATTTAAATTTATAAGAACACAATAGACACGAGAGTGAAAATTTGTAAACAATTCCACGATGTCAATGTCCTGTAAATGCAATATCAACGTGATAAATACATCATATCTTTCAAAGAAAATAATTTAATGCATACACGATTTTCCTTCATTTTACATTTTTGCCAATAAAAAAGTTACTGGCGACGACAGCTGAAATTATCGGAGATTTTCGCCAGCTTCTAATGACATCACTGGTATTATGCGACCTTAATTTCAATTTCAATTTCCCTTCACAGTGCATTCCATATTAATGCAACCTGTATCAAGTGACCACCTGCTTTATGTGACCCTATTTCAATGTTCCCTTGGAAGGTCACTTAAGACTGTAGTTTGAAAATTACTGGGGTCTGTTGTTGAACTTGTGATTAAACTAATCATATGATTAGCCCCAATTACATGTTTAATTCCTAATCACATAATTAGATAATGCAATGATTAAATATGATTAGTCAATGCATTGATTAAAAACAGTTCGGCAGCAGAATTTAATCATTGCATTATCTCAGTATGTGATTAGGAATTAAAAATGTAATTAGGGCTAATCATATGATTAGCTTAATCACAAGTTCAACAACGAACCCCTGGACTGTGTACACGTAAAGCATTTAATTTATATCAACACAGGTAAATATTTTGTAGTCACACGATAAATCAATGTGGTTGTCACAAAGTTTTGCACATCTTTAAGAATACTTAATGTAATACATAGGGGGTGGGGGATTAATTTTATACTGTAATTACAGGAACAATAATCAAAGGTGGTACTGGAAACAATGTGAAAGTACCTCTATTATACGCTTACAGCTTGATCAGTTTTTTTGAGGGGTTGTGTTTTTTTGCTGTTGTTTTTGGGGGTTTTTTTTTGGGGGGGGTGGGTCGTGGCCGTGATTGTATGGTAGTTGGATTTACAACTACCTATGCAATCAGTGCCTATCACCATTGATGTTGTGAGTTCGAATATTGTGTGATAAAGCAGGGATGATTCCAGCTATTTTAAAATGGGTACCCTACACAGAATTGGGATTTTTTTTTACCAAATTGGGAAATTTTGTAATTAGTCATTTTTTTTTAAATCAGAATACGATATCTTAAATGCTTAGTACTGCTAAGATTGCAGTGTTTGTAGACTTGCTTAAAAGAATTAGATGGCTACAATTATATCAATGTCCATGATAATGAGTGTTAAAAAGTCTGCTTTTACAAGACTTGTTGAAAGTGGCATTAAACACCATCAACCACCAGTAAGGTCTAAGGGGATGACCATTGGGGTTGTAGGGTTGGCAAAACAAAAAGGCCCACAATATTTTTCAAAGTGTAATTTTTTGTGGGGCAATAATTAACTAGAGAAAGTTGATCTGGTGATCACAGATACCCCCATATTCCAAATGTTCATCCAGAAACCTTTAAAGTCCCTATCTTCTAAGAGAATAAGGGCCATAATTCATGAACGACAAATGTCAATTTCATCATACCGGTAATCGAATTTAATCTGTATTTTATGGTACATCACATTGTGTTAAAGTTTGAAAAGATTTGGTTGAGTCGTACCTTAAATATCATCCGGAAACCTAGAAAGTCCCTATTTATTAAGAGAAAAAGGGCCATAACTTATGAACGGTGAATGTGAAATACACCATAATCAAACTTAACCTATATTTTATGGTATACAGCATTGTGTTAAAGTTTGAAAAGATTTGGTTGAGCAGTACTTTAAATATCATTCGGAAACCTAAAAAGTCCCTATTTTCTAAGAGAAAAAGGGCCATATCTCAGGAACGGTAAATGTGAAATAAATCGTAATTGAGCTTAACCTGTATTTAATGATCCACAGCATTTTGTTAAAGTTTGAAAAGATTTGGTTGAGCCATACTTTAAATATCATCCAGAAACCTAAAAAGTCCCTATTTTCTAAGAGAAAAAGGGCCATATCTCAGGAACGGTAAATGTGAAATAAATCGTAATTGAACTTAACCTGTATTTAATGGTCCACAGCATTGTGTTAAAGTTTGAAAAGATTTGGTTGAGCCATGCTTTAAATATCATCTGGAAACCTAAAAAGTCCCTATTTACTAAGAGAAAAAGGACCATAACTCATGAACGGTAAATGTGAAATACACCGTAATCAAAATTAACCTGTATTTTATGGTACACAGCAATGTACATTAATTATTATCCGGAAACCAAAAGTGTGACGGACGGACGGACCCCTATATCCCCCCCCCCCGACTCTTGTCGAGCGGGGATATAAAAATGTATATTATTCCATGACTTTAAGACAGAAATTATATTATTAACATCAACACTTCAGTAAAAAAAAGTCTGCTTTCACGAGACTTTCATTTTGACAAATTCTCATGATGATCATGATCAGGTTCACTGAGGGATGAACTTCATTGGAAGAAGAAGAAAAAAAAGTTTTAATTTGCGACTCTGGACATTGTGATGATAAATCAGTCACAGTATTACTATTTGAACAAAACAGTGTTTCCACAGGCACTTGACTAACACTGCATGGACTTCGTAACATGTTCTTCGCTGATTGAAAACGTGTCTGCTTTTAACTTTTAAGAGAAACGTTGTAACAGTTATCAGTGGCATATTTTCATTTTTAAAACATGAGCATGTATGTCTGCTTTTACGAGACATTCATATGACCTGTAACTGTTATCACGATCTAGGCATTGGGCATTGATCAAATGAGTGTGCATAGAAATTAAATACTTTCAAACTTACCATCAGCATTCAACCATGTGCAGCCATGTGTAAAACAATGCTATGTTGTTAGCGCAAGCACTCTGAAGATTAAATCATGGGATTGTATAAAATCTGTATCGCTGAAGGACATTTTCCGCAAATATCGATAATACCATATTTTTTTCCAAATTTGGAATTTTAATTTACTTGCAATTATTTTGGGGCCGCTGGCGATTTTTGGAATCATCCCTGTAAAGTTTGTCAAAGACTTGCAACAGGTCGGTGGTTTTCTCTAAGTCCTCAGGTTTCCTCCACCAATAAAACTGACCGTCACGATATAACAGAAATATTGTTGAAAGTGGCATTAAACACCATCAAACAAACAATTTAATGTTTTTGGCTTTCCAATCTTTTGACTTTGAGCATACCTAGTGAAGGCATTTCTAGAAATGTGTCATGTGCACTAAATTTATCTGTTTTTTCTATTACAAATAGATGCATATATAAATATTATTACTTACATTCATCACAGTCTATACCTGTGTATCCATCACAACAAAAATACTTAGTAGTGCTATTTGTTCTATAAATAAATATACATGCATATGTTAAAGAAGACCTTTTCTTTTTAAAAATAAAATTTGTTTGATTTTCTGCAGAAAATATTTTTTTTTTAACTAACTTGATCAACAAATGCATAACATTAACAATAACCTATTCTTATTATATACATTTTCCAAATAGTGTACTTTGGCTTTGTTAGTGTATATTTAGCACTATTCGGTAATAAAAATATACAAAACATATATAATAGGCTTCAAAAAGTAGAATCTAGAACTGGTACACTTGCCATGTGAGACCCAAAAGGCATATAAAAAAAAAAAAAAAAAAATTCTTGTGTAGGTTATCAGCTATTTAATTATTATCTGGTTTTGTTTGGTTTATGGTGTTTGAGATCACTTTCAACAATATTTCAGTTATATCGTGGAGGTCAGTTTTATTGGTGGAGAAAACCAGAGTACCAGCGAACTGTCATGACCACGACGGCCCCTAATTATTATCTGAAATACAAATACTTGCACATTAATCAAGACTGTTTGGGATAGATTTCTTTGCTTTATTAATATACATTTGTAATTATCATCAAATATTTATGTTTTTTACAGGATTTTCCCTTACAATACATTTCCATATCACTCCATATGGGACACACTGTACATGTAGTTTTTGTAAGGCTCCATGCAATCATTTCCTTTTCTACTACATGTACTTCAAAATCCTCCCTTTTTCTCTATGCCCTCAGTTAATTTTAACTCAGATGCTAGAAAACATTTCTCTCAGAACAAAAAATCCTAGTACATGTAACAGTACCTACTTGTATGGAAGAAACAAATTAGTCCTGGTATTAGTAAGTCCAGATAAATCAATATTTCTAATCAAATAAATCCAAGATTATAAATTGTCCTAGTTTAAAAGGTCCTTGCAATAATTTTCCCAGTTTAAATGGACCATGGGTTATTTGTTCTTGTTGAAATAGTCCATGGTGTAGATCTTCCTAGTAAATATGGCCCATGGATTTATTTTACTAGTAATTTTATTCCATCCGGACCAATTTCATACCAAGACTTATTTTACTGTTATACCTACCTATAACTAGTACAGATGGTAGTTTTCCAAAATCCACAATCATATTGGTAACTTTCCATAAAATAAGTTGTATTTGAACACCATCCAGGGCTACAAAAATATCCACAATTTATTTTTATGGTAATAAAAAGAGTTAATCAACAGGAAAATATTTTTTTTTAATTGATTGCTTAGAGGTAATGACATATATTCACCTCTCAAATTGAAACATAATATACATATTTATATTGTTACGGGAACCCTCCTCTACCTAAGGACATAGGAACTGTAACACGTTCATAACTACCCTCTACTAACTGCCTTAGTGGAGATCTCCTTTAGTTCAGTTGGTAGAGTTGTGGCTTACAAAGCAAGAGCTCCCAGGATTGAATTCCATCGGGGCATTGCATTTTTCGTAGATAAAATATGCTGAACTGTTACAATTTCATTTAATTGAAATGGGTTTATTATTCACACTATATGTATTTTATGTCCCATTTTATAATCTTCAGGGAATAAGATAAATTTCATAAAAAGACGACTGTATCAACCAACACTCAATAAACCTTGCACATTCCTAATTTGATTCTAACATCATACATTTTTAATGCCTTCTATACAAGTTATTTCCCCAAAATGGTACCTGTTCTAGAAAAAGCAATGGAAAGGACAACGAATTTGAGTATAATTGTCTCCTAATTTGTATATACTTGAACCTTGTAAACAAAAATCTGAGGATAATTTGATAGCAAATACTAGAAAATTCAACATTAAAATTTAGAAAAGATTTTGGGAAAAAAATATTTTGTTATTTTCATTGCACTTTGCATGACAGGATCCTCTCGTCTACCTACAAGGCAAATAAATCTGATAAAACATATAATTTTAGAATCAAAGAAATGTGCTAAAGTTCAGATTTAGCCTCCATTCATTTGTCAAGTAACTGATTTACACTCCAAAAAAGTAATGTAAAGGACATCTTTGATGTATGATACATGTTTCAAATACTGCAAGCAATTTTATCCGAATTTTAATGCAATTATTGTTAAAATACAATTAAAAATTATTGACGTTCATGACTTAAATTTTATTACTTTAATTGTCATACCAGTATAAATACAGATTCATTCAAATGATAGGTATCAGATATTATACAAGGTGTGTTTCCGTAATACCATCGGAACACAGGAGTCGGAAGTTCTATCAATAATAAGGCATAGAGGGGCACCTCGAAGATAGCTGGGCAACGATATTTTTTTATAGTTGCCCAGCGATCTTCGAGGTGCCCCTCTATGTCTTATTATTGATAGAACTTCCGACTCCTGTGATCGGAACGAGGTAAACACAGTTATGTGATGCAAGTTTACATTTTTCGTCATTTTATAATTAACTGACTTGCAACTGGGCGACACAAGAGTTTTGTGACGGGGGAGGGCGTTTCTTCTGGTAAATTCGGATACAGCGGCAATCTAATTAAAATTAGATCTTGAATTGCTCCCAGTCTCCCCTTTACTGATATGTTGCACATCAAAACGGGGGAAGGGGTCAATTCAAGATTTAATTTTATAGATTGGTAGTGGTGTTTCTGAAGTTTTAAAACATGCCCCATTCATATACAACGTCAGCATCAAAACTATACCTTCAGAGAATACACAGGAGGTCGAATATTCATTTTAAAAATATTAACAATGGACGAAAGTAGTACGCTTGAAACGTTTATTTAGACTTCCGTTGTTTTTCTAAAAGCAATTTCCGAAAGGTCCCATCTCCGCGCCAAAATTGTAATGGTTTGATCGGTTCCGGAAATGGTTCGGTATTTTTACAGGCAGTGATTATTTCGTAATGTTTCAATTTCAATTTCACACGATATTAAGCACATGAAATTTTTCCTGATTTCACCCAACTACATGTATTTGATTTCAAGAGTGAAACTATAATTATTTTATCCAAATTTATAAGATCCGCAATGGACAATGCTAGCAGTGTATCAGTAATTATACTCCCACCATAAACGAGCGACGATTGATTACATTGTGTATAATAGGTCATACATGTTATATAAAATCATAATTTTTCTTGAAAATACTTGTCGAGTCCTTTCTTACTCGATTTTCATGAAATTTTTAGCATTAAAAGCAGATTTTAATAAATATAGTTTCTTCTTCTTCTAATTTTCATATAATAATAGTCCTACCTTTCCTTAAAACATACTTTAAACAAAATTGTTACGTCGAGAATTACATTTGTTTAAATCATATGTATGCTTGTAAATTAAAGTTCGAATAAAATTACATGAGAATATTAGAATAAAGTCTTAAAAATTCTGATTTAAAAGTGAAAATTCCAAGGTAATCGGGTAAAATATTACACTGAGATGCTTCTATAATAAAATATTTGGAAAATTATGAATACAGCAGTGGATATAAAAAGCGGAAAGTCCACGTCATGACCTACTGTGTGTCTCTCGTGCGGGCACCGCCTTTTATAACTGGTATCAGAGGCGTAGCTGAGGCTTAATAGCGTGCACGCCATAATTCTTGAGAGGGGGAGAGGGTCTGGGATTTTTTTTCTGACGAGTTCCAAAATGGTGCGATCTGTGGCCATTTCAGGGTTTCATATAACATTAATGTGTAGCAACATTCCAGCGGTATACACCTAGCCTGCATATGGAGTATCTCTCACTTGATACGGTATTCCAGACTTTGTTGTTCTTATCAAGGATTTGTAATCCTTGTTCTTATAAAATATTGATAACAAAGGAAGATTTAAAAGATCAGCCCAGGAACTT
Source organism: Bathymodiolus septemdierum (assembly GCA_963383655.1). Taxonomy (NCBI): domain Eukaryota; kingdom Metazoa; phylum Mollusca; class Bivalvia; order Mytilida; family Modiolidae; genus Bathymodiolus; species Bathymodiolus septemdierum. The sequence continues at coordinate 25,789,603 of OY726526.1, forward strand.
TCTAAAAAAGGACTAAAAGCATTTTTCTCGTTGAAAAAATACTTGTCAGAATTTTTACATGTCCCAGTTGAATTGTCTTGTAAATTAGTTGACTCTTTAATTAGACCTATAATACTTTACAATAGTGAAATTTGGTATATGGAAGACTATTACTATATTTATAAATCCGAGAATAAATCGAAGGCTCATGGAAGTAATTGTGGTAAGTTGTCATTTGTTGATAGATTTAGTTTTGAAAAATTACATCATAAATTTTGTAAAGCAGTTCTAGGTATCAAGAAAACATCTTGTAATATCTTAGCAAAATCAAAATCTGAATTGGGTAGACTACCATTAGACTCATTTATAAAAACACAAGTTATGCTCTACTATTCCAGGATTCAGTCGGATGGAATAAACCCCCTTGTTAAGGAAGCATTTAATATAAATAAAAATATAAGTAATGAAAATATTTATACATGGTACACCTTTGCCACAGAAATATTTAAAGAAGTAGAACTTAATAAAAAATAATTTTGAAGCTTTTAACAAACCCTTTTTACTTGTCAAGGATACATTTAAAAATACGTTTAAAAAAACTATAAAAGAAAAATATGAAGAAAAAATACTTGAAAAAATATCAAACTTAGATGATAGTTCAAAACTGTTTCTATGTAGTAAATTAAAAACAGACATTAAACTAGAAGACTATTTAAAACTTACACAAAATTTTAACAATTGACAACTTTTAACTAAATTTAGAACGAGTGATCATCCATTAGAAATTGAACTAGGTAGATACAAGAAAATTCCCAGAAATCAAAGACTGTAAAACTTGTAAAGTACTAGATGATGAGATTCATTTTTTCCTACAATGCCAAATAAATAATAATCTTAGAAATGTTTTGATAAATAATATTAAAAAGTATCATCACGACTGGTAATCGGCACAAGCAGAACAGTTGAATCTGCAAAGAAATTCGTGAGGATAACTTCTGGTTTTGGTGGAGGAGAGTTCACGAAGACGCTTCGCAAGGTATGTACATGTCAAAAATTATGAATAGATTCCTTAAATGAAATGTTTCTTTTTGGTGGACAGCCCATGAACAATGAAATATTACTTTTATACTTTTGAAAACCAGACGGGAAGAACCGACGGGAAGAAGGGCATCAGTTCGTGAATTTATTACCAGACAGACATGCAAAATTTGTGATTATACAGTGGATTACTAGCAAATCTCCTCATCATATGACATTTCTTTATGTTGTTCATGTATATATGTTTTGTAATGTTGTATTTTATTGTATTGCTTTACCCGCAAGGGTTTTATTTGCAATAAAGATTATTATTATATAAAACAGATTTCCTTGATAGATGGTAGCAGTTGACGAGGAAGCTATTGAACCAATGATTATTAATGATTAAGTTGAAGTCATCACTAAGAAAGTTTTAGGGTCGCCATCATGAATTGGATTAATCGTTACGGAATCTCGGTGTCAAAGATGATCACGGATATGTTCCATTTGTCGTCACAATTCAGTCCTCGTTTTCCCTCTCATGACTCATCACTGACTGGATTCGTAACAAGAGCAACAGGAATGGTACCACTAGTGGAACGGGAACTGGGTGGGGGTTTGTGTTGTAGAACGGGAACTGGGTGGGGGTTTGTGTTGTAGAACGGGAACTGGGTGATGGTTTGTGTTGTAGAACGGGAACTGGGTGGGGGTTTGTGTTGTAGAACGGGAACTGGGTGGGGTTTGTGTTGTAGAACGGAAACTGGGTGGGGGTTTGTGTAGTGGAACGGGAACTGGGTGGGGGTTTGTGTTGTAGAACGGGAAATGGATGGGGGTTTGTGTAGTGGGACGAGAACTGGGTGGGGGTTTGTGTAGTAGAACGGGAACTGGGTGGGGGTTTGTGTAGTGGGACGGGAACTGGGTGCGGGTTTGTGTAGTGGGACGGGAACTGGGTGGGGGTTTGTGTAGTGGAACGGGAACTGGGTGGGGGCTTATGTTGTAGAACGGGAAATGGATGGGAGTTTGTTTCTGTCTTGTGTTTTAATTTTTGCCCTTTTTATCTCACCTTGCCAAAAGCAATGTGAACTTTTGCCATCACTTGGCGTCCGTCGTCCGTCGTCTGTTAACTTTTCACATTTGAATCTTCTCCTCTGAAACCACTCCGCCAAATGAAGTGAAACTTGGTAGGAAGCATCTATGGAAGGTTCTCTCTAAAGATTGCTCATTTTGTCCCGATCCATTGACAAACATTGCCGCCATTGGCAATTCTTGTTTCTGATTGGCCGATTTTATTAATCTTCTCCTCTAAAACCGCTTGGCCAGATGAACTGAGACTTGGTAGAAAGCATCCTTGGAAGGTCCTCTATAAAGAATGCTTATTTAGTTCCGATCCGTTAACAAGCATGGCCGTCACAGACAATTATTGTTTCTGATTGGTTGATTTCTAAAAAATCTTCTCCTCTGAAGCCGCTTTGCCAAATGAACCGAAACTTGGTAGGAAACATCCTTGGAAGGCCTTCTATAAAGATTGCTCATTTAGTTCCGATTCGTTAACAAACATGGCCGCCATAGGCAATTCTTGTTTCTGAATGGCCGATTTAAACAAATCTTCTTCTCTGAAACCACTTGGCCAAATGAACCGAAACTTGGTAGGAAGCATCTATGGCAGGTCCTCTATAACGACTGCTCATTTCGTCCCGATCCGTTATCAAACATGACCGCCACAGACAATTCTTATTTCTGATTGGTTGATTTCTAAAAATGCTTCTCCTCTGTAACCGCTTGGCCAAATGAATCAAAATTTGGTAGGAAGCATCCGTGAAAGGTCCTCTATAAAGATTGCTCATTTAGTTCTAATCCGTTAACAAACATGGTCGCCACAGGGAATTCTTGTTTCTGATTGGTTGATTTCTAAAAAAAAATCGTCTCCTCTGAAACCGCTTGGTCAAATGAATCGAAACTTCGTAGAAAGCATCCTTGGAAAGTCCTTTATAAAGATTGCTAATTTAGTTCCGATCCGTTGACAAGCATGGCCGCCAAAGGCAATTCTTTTTTCTGATTGGTTGATTTCTACAAAATCTTCTTCTCTGAAACCGCTTTGCCAAATGAATCGAAACTTGGTAGGAAGCATCCTTGGGAGGTCATCTATAAAGATTGCTCATTTAGTTCCGATTCGTCAATAAACATGGCCGCCAGAGGCCATTCTTGCTTCTGATTGGTCGATTTCGAAATATCTTCTTCTTTGTAACTGTTTAGCCAAATGACCAAAACACCTATGGGAGGTTCTGTATTAAGTTTCCTCAAAGCAGAATGAAAGGTGAGCGACACAGGCTCAGCCCACTGAGCCTCTAGTTCTTTTTTTGGCCATTGTATAGATCTGTCCTTCTTCGTTATTTTTGGCAGGGCTTTCCTTCATTAAGTCTGGTAATAAGTCACGACAAGAACCAGTCCTAATAACATCGCACCCCACATTGATAACCCTGTATCCAGGGTCGGTCTTAGGAGGTGCGGGGGCCTTATTGATGTTCTCTGTAAAACATGCAGTGTGTTGTTATGTGTATTTGAACAGCCGAGAATAAATAACTACAGGGCGGGCCCCTTAAGAGCGGGGCGCAATTGGGAGTATTTGGTCCAATTGACTGAAGACCGACCCTGCCTTATCTACCCTGTCTCACGATGAGGAGGAACAATATTTCTTGTTACATCTAGTTATACATGAAAAGTGCACGTGTAATGCGGTAAAACCGAAGAATACCGATACCCGCTGTGGACATGTAATAACGTACATGGATATCGATGCTCTTCAAGACTTCCTATTTCACGTATAGAATACATTTGTAATATTCTATGCTAACATAATATGACGGAATATTAAATCGTAATCAATTCTGGCTTTATTTCCAAACAATTCATCTCAATCTTTTACTTACCCTGTGTAGGTTTGACTTGCAGAATTTTTCAGACTAGAAATGAAGATGATAATAACAATCCATTTTTTGTACATTTTAAAAACGATTTCAAAACACTGAGTCGATTATCCTTCACGAAACGTTGTCCTTCATTAGAATAATGTGTTACATCTAATAATTTTAATTTTTATCTTTTATTTATTACATGATTTAATTGTTCTTGTTCAGTCATTAATTAAAATCCAGTCAGATTAAACGCTTCAGTGATTAACATTTTATAATTATATTACACCCGTCAAATAATCATACATTAAAGTAAAGATCCATACCAGAGGTTTTAAATTTTATTTAATTGTTTTATCGTGTCGAGATGAGTTCAGTTCAGGGTCACGTACATGTACATAATTTCCAGTGTTTATGTACACATTGAAAAATGTGGTTAGTTGGTTTTATGGTATTACACGTCACATTCAACAATAGTTCAGTTATATCGTGGCGGAGGAAACCGGAGGACCTGGAGAAAACCACCGATCTGTCGCAAGTCACTTACAAACTTTATCAAATAATATTGTGCACCTCGCCCTGATCGGAATTCGGACTCACAACATCAGTGGTGATAGGTACTGGCTGCATAGGTAGTTGTAAATCCAACTACCATACGATCACGGCCACGACGGCCCCTTGAAAAATGTGTCTTTAAAAACTTCTAACATTTTTTATGATGTTGATTATATAACTACCTCATCCTCAAAAAGAGACAACCTGCCGTTAAAGATCCATTTATCAAGAGGTTGCAATACCATTATAACCGAATTAACCCCGCCATATATTTGTGGCCGTCACAGGTCAGGAACTGGATTGCCAGTTGACGTTATACGTCGTTGTCCTTGTTTGTGTTCAGTAAGTTCAACTAAGATGAGAGGTAATTATTTGGTTTTTATATTGGTGGAATTGATGACCATCACAGTTTAAACTTACTTTTCATAATACAAATGTAGTTTCATTTTTTCACTGTTCATTAACAAGGAAGGAAAATGAAGTTTGTCAGATACGTTGATGAATTCACTATTGATTGTACATATCCATAACACTTATTTCAGGTTAGGGTTAGTGTGTTTAACGCCACTGTCAACAATATTCCAGTTATATCGTGGAGGTTAGTTATATTGGTGGAGGAAAAAGCGGAGTACTCAAGAGAAAGCCACCGACCTGCCGTAAGTCATTGACAAAATTTATCATATAATGTTCTATCGAGTACACCTCACCATGAGCGGAATTCGAACTCACAACGCTAGTGATGATAGACACTGATTACAAAGGTAGTTGTAAATCCAACTACCATAGTGATACAATTACGATCACGACGGCTCCTGCACTTGTTAACGCAATTGACACCAAAAGTGGGGACATTATTAATGAACCAATATAAAACGCCAAGTTGAATATGCCAATGGAAGAACAAAAATTTAGATTTTAATCTTCGATTCAATTAAACAAACAACGGATACCAATGCCCTGTCTTAATATTTGTTTTCATGTGGTATTTAACATCTAAAAGCAATAAGTTCACATGGGACACTGGAATTTGCTCTTTTTATACCCCTTTTGACTGCCTGTAATTTTTTCTGTAATCAGAAAATCTATAAATTGTGTTAAGGACACAACATATTCATTCATATAATAAATAACTGTGAACCGTAATAATTCAAAAGGCGTTGGAGATTAAAAGTGGGCATGGTTAATCTGCAATGGTGGAGGAATGAATGTTATAGGAAACTGCTTATTATTAGCGAGCACCTGTCACAACGTTAGGAAACTGTTTATCATTAGCGAGCACCTGTCACAGGGTTAGGAAACTGCTTATCATTAGCGAGCACCTGTCACAGGGTTAGGAAACTGTTTATCATTAGCGAGCACCTGTCACAGGGTTAGGAAACTGTTTATCATTAGCGAGCACCTGTCACAGGGTTAGGAAACTGTTTATCATTAGCGAGCACCTGTCACAGGGTTCACCCTGGATTTATGGTGGGGTCCGTATGGCTAAACTTTAATATTCTGTGTTGTGTTGTTCTGTTTATCTTCTACTGTATCTTGTGTCCAGTAATGTTTGGGTCTCTGGATTGTCAATTTTTTTTTTTCTGCCCCTCTAATTTATTTACCATACTGCAACATTTCAGTTAAAAGTAATATGTGATATCCCAATCTCTGGAGAAGCAATGCTAAGACCTATATTGTATTGCTAGGGAAATATTAGGTTCAAATCCAGGTTATAATAACCTAATTCCACCCTATGACAACCGTATTCACAATTACAATGTGCAATGGCTGTTTTTGGTTTTAAATAAACATACTTTCAGAATTGGCTACTTTTAATAATGGCAACCATTTTGGTTAGTCCAATCCTATCTGATAAAATTTACTGGTAGAAAGGCCAGATTAAAATCCTTCCAACTGGTTTTATGTGTTATTTAAACTCAAATGAGCGGTCAACTCACTAACATGGTGACTGATTAGTCAAAGTTTATCCCATCATAACAGATTAAAGGAATATAACTGTCAGTTTTCATTCTAGACTTTAACCAGAGGCTCCCAGGAGCCTGTAATCGCACATCTGGATCAAAGCTGCTTTCAATAACAACGTAACTGCACTGTGGCGGCCATCTTGGTGGGAGAGCGCGACTGCCGGACACAATTTTGGAAGAGGACCATCCAATGACTATTCCATCAAAGTTTGGTTCTAATTGAGCTACTGGTTCCAGACAAGATAGTTTTTATGTGAATTTCCCATAGGGTCCTATGTTAAACTAAGATCAGCTGTGCAGCCATCTTGGTCAGAGGGCGGGACCACCAGACACAATTTTGGAAGAGGACCATCCAATGACTTTGTTATCAAAGTTTGGTTCCAATTGAGCAACTGGTTCCAGACAAGAAGATTTTTATGTGAATTTCCCATAGGGTCCTATGTTGAGATTGGCTCAGTAGTTTCAGAGGAGAAGATTTTTTTTAAATTTCATCCCCCCTTTTTTCTATTTGTTAGCTTGGCGACCATCTTGGTTGGAAGTCGGGATCACCGGACACAATTTTGGAAGGGGGCCATCCAAGGACCATTCCACCAAAGTTTGGTTGCAATTTGCCCAGTGGTTTCTGAGGAGAAGATTTTTATGTGAATTTCCCATAGGGTCCTATGTTAAGCTAAGTTCGGCTGTGGAGGCTATCTTGGTCGAAGGGCCGAACCGCCGGACATGTTTTTGGAAGAGAACCATCCAATGACTATTTCATCAACATTTAGTTTTTATTGAGCAAATGGTTTCAGACAAGAAGATTTTTATGGGAATTTCCCATAGGGTCTATGCAAAATTAAGTTCGGCTGTGGCGGCCATCTTGGTCGGAGGTCTGAAATGTCGGGCACAAATTTGGAAGGGGACCACCCAAGGATCATCTCAGCAAAGTTTGGTTGAGATTGGCTCAGCAGTTTCAGAGGAGAAGATTTTTTTTAAACTTCAACCCCTCTTTTTTCTATTTTTAGCTTGGCGGCCATCTTGGTTGGAAGTCGGGATCACCGGACACAATTTTGGAAGGGGGCCATCCAAGAACCATTCCACCAAAGTTTGGTTGCAATTGGCCCAGGGGTTTCTGAGGAGAAGAGATTTTTATGTGAATTTCCCATAGGGTCCTATGTTAAGCTAAGTTCGGCTGTGGGGGCCATCTTGGTCGAAGGACCAAACCGCCGGATATATTTTTGGAAGAGAACCATCCAATGACTATTTCATCAACATTTAGTTCTTATTGGGCAAATGGTTTCAGACAAGAAGATTTTTATGGGAATTTCCCATAGGGTCCTATGTTAAATTAAGTTCGGCTGTGGCGGCCATCTTGGTTGGAGGTCTGAAATGCCGAGCACAATTTTGGAAGGGGACCACCCAAGGATCATCTCAGCAAAGTTTGGTTGAGATTGGCTCTGTAGTTTCAGAGGAGAAGATTTAAAAAAAAAATCATCCCCCCTTTTTTCTAATTTGCATAATCGGTCAAAATCGTCAAAAGTTCAAAGTTCATAAAAAAATCCCATAATATATGTTAAAAAGTTCATCATTATGCTTCTACAGTTCAAATTTGGGCACATTCTGGCTTAAAATAAAGCAGTTTTGGCCATTTGAAGAAATTTCTATTTTTAGTAATGGCTGCCATCTTGGATGGAGGGCATGGCTATCAGACATAACTTTTAAAGGGAACCCCTAAGGATGATTCAGGCCAATTTTGGTTTAAATTGGCCCAGTGGTTTCAGAGGAGAAGATTTTTGAAAAAGTTTACAGACGGATGACGGATGCCAAGCGATGGCAATAGCTCACACAGGTGAGCTAAAAACATAATCTGTTATTAATTTTCAGGTGTTTTCAATACATGATTGTACTAATTAAGCTATCAAAGTATTGAATGGTTTGGATTATGATGCTTAATGCCACTTTCAACAATATTTCTGTTATATCGTGGTGGTCAGTTTTATTGGTGGAGGAAACCGGAGTACCCAGAGAAAACCACTGACCTGTCGCAAGTCACTGACAAACTTGATCACATAATGTCGTATTGAGTACACCTTGCCATGAACAATGTTCGAACTCACAACAATAATGGTGATAGGCATTGATTGCACAGGTAGTTGTAAATCCAACTACCATACGATTACGACGGCCCTTTGATTAATGAACGATTAACGTATTAACTGTAAATAATTTAAAAAGAACATCACAGTGTTACAAAGCAATGCCAGTAATAGTAATATTTGAATCATTATGGGCCGGAACTGACAATCTGGATCTATCAATTTTTTCTTAGACGGTCATTTTCTCTCTGTTCCAATAGTGATCTGTGAATTCAAGTCCAACAGTACAGAATACTAAAATAAACAGCTACATCCATTTTTGCACCTTAGGGCCTTATTTTTGAAAACGGATAGGGTTAAAATACCCAAAATCAATGCCAACTTTTATTCAGTGCCAACGAATTCAGAAGGATCCGTCAATCGGTCAGAAACCATTCTGTCTACAGAGAGATGACAACGACAGTGCCATTATGTAATACAACCACAACATTTTTGCAGTCATTTAAAAATTATGAACCAACAAACAACAGCAATGGCCAAGATAGAATATCAAAATCATTTCACTTCAGCAAACAAAGGAGGTTGTGTTAATTAAATGTTTTTGTGTATAAAATTGTTTTATTGCATCAATAACAATACAAAAAAAAGTCATGTAAATTTACATACATAATATAAAAATATAACAACTGTGTGTACATATGTATATTAAAGGTTGCTGCAGTTGAATTCTACTCTTCTTATATATATTGATATGATTGATTGATTGGTGCTTAATACCAACTTATATAAACAAACAGGTAACAATATGTTTTACAAATACAAATTATACCAACAAATTTGTTACAAAATAAATTAAAAGAAAAATGGAATGGATATAAAAAAATAAATTCTAAGAACATGCGTATTTGAAATTAATTATTATTTGTGCAGTATTAATTTTTCTTGATCTCTGTGGGTATTGTGAGCCACAAATTCAAGACCGAAGCAAATTGCGGATTCTTCCTGCATAGCTCTCAGGAAAATATTTTATGTCCACAAATTTAAGAAACATCAAATTTACAAATCCCCCCCCCAAAAAAAGGAAAAAGAAACCAATTGAATCCATATCAATATGTTCCTAGTTAAAACACCTGGAATATATATTTCGTCTTATGAAATTATTTATTCAATAATTTAATTTGACATGAATACTGCAATCTGATTGACTGATCTGCCTGGATAAACTTGGTTAAACTTGATACCTGGATAGCTATTGTGATGTCGCCAACATATTCATTCGCCAAGGACAATTTCAAATAGTCCCATGAAATAATCGTAATTAAAATTGAGGAATCATTAAATTTGTTGTAAAAATTTAATAATGAGGAATAATATGTTCACTTTTTGAACAGGTACCTGGTTTGGAAGAGTTTACGCTTTTCATAAACTGCTATGTGTTTTATTAAGCATAAACAGCCCCAAATCAAGTTGAAGATGAAACCCATTTTCTTCTTCAGTGTCCTGTTTTAGAAAACAAGAGAACCCAAATTATTAATAATATTAAAAATGTGAATACAAATTTAAATAATCTGCCAAATAAATCAAAATTAATATGGTTAATGTCATCAGAAGATAATTTTATAATTAAGAACACTAGTTAACTACTATGTTCTTTATTTAAAGAAAGAGATTTAGTTCTCAAAGGAAATTAAGATAGATTGAAAAATAAAAAATAAAAATCATAATATTTAATAATAAATAAAATATTAATAATATTAATGAAATATATGTATACTATAACTATACTGAATATGAGTCACTGGTGGTTCTCCCATACTACTATTAATAAAATATTACACTTATACATGGTGTGCAAGTAAATATCTGGAAATTATGTAAGATCACCATGCAGGGTCAGATTTTATTATTGTATTTATTCATTTGTTATATTGTCCTTCTTTCTTTCTTTGTTCTAAAACCAATCAAACCAATCAATATGAAATCAAATGTATGTAATTCACTTAATTGTTCTGCTCAATATATTGGGAGTCATGATTGACAATAAAAGATTTGTATTGTATTGTATTGTATTGTATAACCTATTCAAAAATTGAACATATTCCTTAAAGATTTTATTCTGTAACAATAGGTTCAAGAACAGTTTGTTTCAAAGACCAATATTTTGTGTAGATTATTGATAAAAAAAGAAGAAGAACAATTCAACATTTCATTTGCATATATGTAAATTATTTTTTTTTTCACATAAGAAAAGTTATCTTTAACGAAATAACTTTATCTTAAGCTTGTTCATAAAAACAATGTTCTTGCCATGATATAGGTGAAAAATTGCTGAGTTGGCTTTAAAGAACAATCACTCACTCACTCAGAATAGATTTGTTAATTTTGATAATCTTACCATTACTTCTAGAGGTAACATGTGTAGTGACGTTTTTGAACAACAATCACTCACTCACTCATAAAAACAAAATGGATAAAATTATGTGACTAATTTGTGACACATTTTTGTGTATCATTTTATAACCAACTCCTATTTTTTTGTGACTTCCAACCATAGTGATGTTATGTTCTTTTTAATACCAAGGCAGCCAAAATATGACTCTACAGCCACATATTTGATTGAGCAATTAATTTGAACTTTCCTAATTTGACACACAAAAATAATGAACATGTCTTTCACTGGTTCCCGTCTTTCACATTAATTTTACATATTTGTCTTTAATATTCAGGGCAATTAGTTTTTAGTTCACTTTTACATAATTGGATGGAAATATACCAATGTTTCCATGACAACCTCCTTCCCACCAATCACAATCTGAAGTTGTTTGTGTCATCACTTTAATTGTGTCACCTGAAAAAAGACACATGATAATAAAGTCAAAGTTACTGTCAATATTTTTTAGACTAGTCAGAACACCGAAATTTATTCTATAAGGTGCTAACTTCAAAGAGAAAACATAAAATTTCTCCGATCAATGTCGTGGTCGTGATCGTATGGTAGTTGGATTTACAACTGCCTATGCAATCAGTGCCTATCACCACTAACGTTGTGAGTTTGAAATCCAATCAGGGCGAGGAGTACAATATTATGTGATAAAGTTTGTCAGTGACTTGCGACAGGTTGGTGGTTTTCTACGGGTCATCCAGTTTCCTCCTGGGGGAGGGGGTTATCGGGTTATAAAATGGCAAGCATAACGCTGACCCAGAGTCGGTAATAACTTGTTTGGTGAGTTAAATACCTCTTTTGTAGAATGCGAAAAAGGTACATTGTATCCACTACAAATGGCTAGATGTTTTATCCCTATTGTATCCACTACAAATGGCTAGATGTTTTATCCCTATTATATCCACTACAAATGGCTAGATGTTTTATCCCTATTGTATCCACTACAAATGGCTAGATGTTTTATCCACATTGTATCCACTATAAATGGATACATGTTTTATCCACATTGTATCCACTACAAATGGCTAGATGTTTTATCCACATTGTATCCACTACAAATGGCTAGATGTTTTATCCACATTGTATCCACTACAAATGGCTAGATGCTTTATTCACATTGTATCCACTACAAATGGCTAGATGTTTTATTCACATTGTATCCACTACAAATGGCTAGATGTTTTATCCACATTGTATCCACTACAAATGGCTAGATGTTTTATCCACATTGTATCCACTACAAATGGCTAGATGTTTTATCCACATTGTATCCACTACAAACGGCTAGATGTTTTATCCACATTGTATCCACTACAAATGGCTAGATATTGTATCCCTATTGTATCCACTACAAATGGCTAGATGTTTTATTCACATTGTATCCACTACAAATGGCTAGATGTTTTATTCACATTGTATCCACTACAAATGGCTAGATGTATTATCCACATTGTATCCACTACAAATGGCTAGATGTTTTATCCACATTGTATCCACTACAAATGGCTAGATATTGTATCCCTATTGTGTCCACTACAAATGGCTAGATGTTTTATTCACATTGTATCCACTACAAATGGCTAGATGTTTTATCCACATTGTATCCACTACAAATGGCTAGATATTGTATCCCTATTGTGTCCACTACAAATGGCTAGATGTTTTATTCACATTGTATCCACTACAAATGGCTAGATGTTTTATCCACATTGTATCCACTACAAATGGCTAGATGTTTTATCCACATTGTATCCACTACAAATGGCTAGATATTGTATCCCTATTGTATCCACTACAAATGGCTAGATGTTTTATCCACATTGTATCCACTACAAATGGCTAGATGTTTTATCCACATTGTATCCACTACAAATGGCTAGATGTTTTATCCACATTGTATCCACTACAAATGGCTAGATGTTTTATTCACATTGTATCCACTACAAATGGCTAGATGTTTTATTCACATTGTATCCACTACAAATGGCTAGATGTTTTATCCACATTGTATCCACTACAAATGGCTAGATGTTTTATTCACATTGTATCCACTACAAATGGCTAGATGTTTTATCCACATTGTATCCACTACAAATGGCTAGATGTTTTATTCACATTGTATCCACTACAAATGGCTAGATGTTTTATCCACATTGTATCCACTACAAATGGCTAGATGTTTTATCCACATTGTATCCACTACAAATGGCTAGATATTGTATCCCTATTGTATCCACTACAAATGGCTAGATGTTTTATCCACATTGTATCCACTACAAATGGCTAGATGTTTTATCCACATTGTATCCACTACAAATGGCTAGATGTTTTATCCACATTGTATCCACTACAAATGGCTAGATGTTTTATTCACATTGTATCCACTACAAATGGCTAGATGTTTTATTCACATTGTATCCACTACAAATGGCTAGATGTTTTATCCACATTGTATCCACTACAAATGGCTAGATGTTTTATTCACATTGTATCCACTACAAATGGCTAGATGTTTTATCCACATTGTATCCACTACAAATGGCTAGATGTTTTATCCACATTGTATCCACTACAAATGGCTAGATGTTTTATCCACATTGTATCCACTACAAATGGCTAGATGTTTTATCCACATTGTATCCACTACAAATGGCTAGATGTTTTATCCACATTGTATCCACTACAAATGGCTAGATGTTTTATTCACATTGTATCCACTACAAATGGATAGATGTTTTATCCACATTGTATCCACTACAAATGGCTAGATGTTTTATCCACATTGTATCCACTACAAATGGCTAGATGTTTTATCCACATTGTATCCACTACAAATGGCTAGATGTTTTATCCCTATTGTATCCACTACAAATGGCTAGATGTTTTATCCACATTGTATCCACTACAAATGGCTAGATGTTTTATCCCTATTGTATCCACTACAAATGGCTAGATGTTTTATCCCTATTGTATCCACTACAAATGGCTAGATGTTTTATCCACATTGTATCCACTACAAATGGCTAGATGTTTTATCCACATTGTATCCACTACAAATGGCTAGATGTTTTATCCACATTGTATCCACTACAAATGGCTAGATGTTTTATCCACATTGTATCCACTACAAATGGCTAGATGTTTTATCCACATTGTATCCATTACAAATGGCTAGATGTTTTATCCCTATTGTATCCACTACAAATGGCTAGATGTTTTATCCACATTGCATCCACTACAAATGGCTAGATGTTTTATCCCTATTGTATCCACTACAAATGGCTAGATGTTTTATCTCTATTGTATCCACTACAAATGGCTAGATGTTTTATCCCTATTGTATCCACTACAAATGGCTAGATGTTTTATCCCTATTGTATCCACTACAAATGGCTAGATTTTTTATCCACATTGTATCCACTACAAATGGCTAGATGTTTTATCCACATTGTATCCACTACAAATGGCTAGATGTTTTATCCACATTGTATCCACTACAAATGGCTAGATGTTTTATCCACATGGTATCCACTACAAATGGCTAGATGTTTTATCCACATTGTATCCACTACAAATGGCTAGATGTTTTATCCACATTGTATCCACTACAAATGGCTAGATGTTTTATCCACATTGTATCCACTACAAATGGCTAGATGTTTTATCCACATTGTATCCACTACAAATGGCTAGATGTTTTATCCACATTGTATCCACTACAAATGGCTAGATGTTTTATCCACATTGTATCCACTACAAATGGCTAGATGTTTTATCCCTATTGTATCCACTACAAATGGCTAGATGTTTTATCCACATTGTATCCACTACAAATGGCTAGATGTTTTATCCCTATTGTATCCACTACAAATGGCTAGATGTTTTATACACTACACAACTCTCCATACTTTACCAGTGGCAGTAAAAAGTTGTTGTTCTGATTGTCCCATCCCTCCCTCATTGTTGAATAAATTTTAGCTATTGTTGAAGCTGACTATGCATGAGATATTTGCTGCTGGATGTTAAGAAGCCAACAATAAAAAAATGAATGTAGTATAATTTATGTCTCTCTTTCCAATATTAAAAAAAACTTCGTCAAATACCAATTAACTTTTCATTTTCAATTTAAAATTAGATTTATGATATTAATATAAAAACTCACCTGCTTTAAAGGACAAATCACATGGTAGTTGACCTTGAAAACTATAAATAGCAGTGACTGTTGTTGCTCTGTTTTCCATTTTAATTCTTATATTAGGAGCATTTTGCACTGTCAATATAAATTTATTATTACTTTAGTAATATTTTGTAGCAACATTTGGTTTTCATCAAAAGCACTAGTAAAATTTATTTATTATCATTTCTCATTTATAGTCAAACCATCCTTAAAGGTCACCTGGAATAAGTGGTCATTTGATGTTAACAGCCTGTTTGAATCCCTCCAAACTGGCGTGTTATTTAAATAACCCTGTTCCAAGCCAATGCCATATGTCGTGGCAGGGGTGTGGAAATACAGAAATGTTCTGCTTGTCTCTGTACAAATCCTACTTGTCCTGTTTTTAGAAGAGTCTGTATTGCAGGTTTGGGCTTGGCTTTAATGGTGCTTAACGCCACTTTCAAAAATATTTCAGTTATATCGTGGCAGTCAATTTTATTGGTGGAGGAAACCAGAGTACACAGAGAAACCACCAACCTGTCGCAAGTCACTGAAAAACTTTATCACATACTGTTGTATTGAGTATACCTCACCATGAACTTTAATGATGATAGGCACTGATTGCACAGGTAGTTGTAAACCTGTGTTGAAAAGCTTTCATATCGATGAAGTATATTTTGATCATCTTTTGGCAATGGCTTTGTCTATCAAACCAGTCATGTTTAGTTTTTGGCTGGAGAGAAGAGATACTTTGTCATCTCGCCAGCCAAAAACTAAACATGACTGGTTTGATTTTGCCAATAAACATTCCCAATTTCTGGGGTATTTCCTGCAAATATGGCAATGTGAGACACTAACAACACCCAGTCGTTACCATGAGAAATTGGCTAATCACTTGGACTGAAAAGTCTGATGGCATTTTTTTCATATTCCGCATATATATTTACGGGTTGTAATAGTCATCTTAGAACTTGAATTCTGATTATTTTCAGCTGCTTTCGGAACACCACTGACATAATCGTTTCCAATAAAAAGCAAGAAACATTTAAAATAACCATCAGTATTAGTTGAGGAATCAGAAATTGTTATGTCTTGTTATTTTTTACTTGTCCTAGACAGTAAAATTTACTTG
Organism: Bathymodiolus septemdierum; assembly: GCA_963383655.1. Classification (NCBI taxonomy): domain Eukaryota; kingdom Metazoa; phylum Mollusca; class Bivalvia; order Mytilida; family Modiolidae; genus Bathymodiolus; species Bathymodiolus septemdierum. The sequence continues at coordinate 25,805,833 of OY726526.1, forward strand.
ACAGACAGGTTCTATGTACGAGTCGGGCATAGCAATTCCACACCCCTGCATGGTTTTCTTTTGTGTTCAATGAGGTGAGAGGTGATTGTTTGTTTTATTGATATTGGTGGAATTGTTGACCATCACTGTTTAAACTTTCTTTTCACAACCATATTTCATTTTATGCTTTTCTAATGAATTCTTCAAAATGAAAAATTTCCAAAATGATATGGAAATATTCTTGAAAGAATCTATCTCATTATGCTTTTAAGGGTCAAAATTTTGTGAAAATTGCACAAAGAAAAATGATACAAATATAACAAATTTCTGTGCTTATTATAATATTATCACCTGTTGTATTTGTTGGTTTAGTTCACAGTAAACATCACAGTCATCTCATCAATTGTAACTTGTCGCCATGGTATAGCTGAAAAATTGCTCAATTGGCAATAAACAACAACAATCACTCACTCAGAATAGATTTGTTAATTTTGATAATCTTACCATTATTTCTAGAGGTAATGTGTGTAGTGACGGTTTTTGACGACACAGTTTTCCCATCCCTCTTATAACTTTTTTCTACGACAGTTTGACTCCTCCTGAGAGAATGCGCAGAATGTGGACTTTTATCTCTTTTACTTGACTTATCTTCTTTTGATTTAGAAGAAAAACTCTGCAATGTAAATGAATGCTTGACATGAATATCTAGACATACAATGATAAATGTGGTATGAATTCTTATAAATAATGATAAATGTGGTATGAATTCTTATAATACAATGATAAATGTGGTATGAATTCCTATAATACAATGATAAATGTAGTATGAATTCTTATAATACAATGATAAATGTAGTATGAATTCTTATAATACAATGATAAATGTAGTATGAATTCTTATAATACAATGATAAATGTGGTATGAATTCTTATAATACAATGATAAATGTAGTATGAATTCTTATAATACATTGATAAATGTGGTATGAATTCTTATAATACAATGATAAATGTGGTATGAATTCTTATAATACAATGATAAATGTGGTATGAATTCTTATAATACAATGATAAATGTGGTATGAATTCTTATAATACAATGATAAATGTGGTATGAATTCTTATAATACAATGATCATTGTAGTAGGAATTCTTATAATACAATGATAAATGTAGTAGGAATTCTTATAATACAATGATAACTGTAGTATGAATTCTTATAATACAATGATAAATGTGGTATGAATTCTTATAATACAATGATAAATGTGGTATGAATTCTTATAATACATTGATAAATGTAGTATGAATTCTTATAATACAATGATAAATGTAGTATGAATTCTTATAATACAATGATAAATGTAGTATGAATTCTTATAATACAATGATAAATGTGGTATGAATTCTTATAATACAATGATAAATGTAGTATGAATTCTTATAATACAATGATAAATGTGGTATGAATTCTTATAATACAATGAAACCTGTCTAAATCAAACTCTGAATAAACCGAATTCCTGTATAAACTGAACATTGAATAAATCTGAATGCTGTCTAAACCAAACCTTGAATAAACCGAACTTTAAATAAAGTCCTAATGTAGAAAAAATTTGTGAATTAACCTGTATAAACTGAACACCTGTCTATTGCGAACACTAAAGCTGGTCCCAAGAAGGTTCGGCTTAGACAGGTTTCCCTTTATTAGGAATGCATATCATTATATGGAAAACCTTGTGAATTTTACAGGTTATTTATTTTTTACCCCATTCATACAATTTATCCATAGACCTCATGTCATTTTCATCTCCCGATCCCTCCCAAAAAAAAATCCATAAAAGGTCATATACATTTAGGTTAAAAATGTTAACATTATGCACAGGTGATTAAAAATAGCTAAATTTAATTAATAGTAAAAACTTTTGTTAATTATTGAAATTTAATGCCACTTCTTGAATTAGTTAAACTAAGGATAACACATGAAAGTCATTTAGCCTACTTCCAATGGGGTCCTTTATAAAAAAAAATTAGCTTGAAGCATACTCATATTGCAACCTTATATTGAAGAAATTTGTACAAGAACATTTCTTTGTTTGTTTGTTTGTTCCTCACAAAAAATCCCATTAAATTTCCTTGGAACTCAAACCAAAGACTGTCAAATTGGTATTTGTTGCTTCTCCGCTAAGCACACAGCATTAAGGAGTGAAAACAAATGCTGGTTGCATTGGAATCAGGATAACATGTCCAAGTGGAGCATCTTGCTTAAAAGTACACTGTTGTTTCAGTTAGCTAGGGAAATAAAAGTCCACTTGGCTTAGTACAAAGCAGACATTATCTGATTAAAATGTAACTTGATGTTAAACAACAATCACTTATTGGTACTCGCAAAACATGTAAAAACTACTTACACTAAACCTGCTTGAGGGTTTTTCGTCAACAGAGAGCGCATGCTTGAGCGCCTTTTTCTTGGCAACTTCTAACAAGTCTCGTGTTGCTCTTTCTCTATGTCTTTCAAGGACTTGATACAAAGGAAGACATTCTACTGGTGGGTACACTTCACCTGACAATATCTGGTAAGCTCGGATTTCTTGCCCATAGAATCTGAAAAAAAGTATAGGTTTGGTTTGGTTTATGGTGGTCAACGCCACTTTCAACAACATTTCAGATATATTGTGGTGGTCAGTTTTATTGGTGGAAAAACCCGGAGTACACAGATAAAAACAACTGACCTGTGGCAAGTCACTGAGAAACTTGATCACATAATGTTGTATTGAGTGCACCTCGCCATTCACAGGGTTCGAACTCACAACTTTAGTGGTGATAGGCACTGTTTGCACAGGTAGCTGTAAATCAAACTACCACACGATCACAACCATGACGGCCCCTGATAAAAAGTATACATTTGTATAAAAGTGTACACCAAAGGCCACTACTCTTGTCAGACCAGATTTCAAATGCACTCAAGATACATGGTATATAAAATACTACGAAATTGTTCACCTCAAGAGAGGCTATTTTTTCATTGCAGAATTGTTTGCTTTAAAAGAGACCAGCTTTGGCTGTAGTATAAATATTAATCAGTTTTATTCAATGACAGACTTTAGATGTTGACGATATCTTTTTGGATAAAAACAGAGTTGAAGTTATGTTCTGAAAATATGTTTCAAATGAAAAACCAATGGGCAATAATATCATATTACTGCCTATTGGCAAATCTCTTGGAATGATGAAGTGATGCTTACACAACCAAAAAATACAGACTACGTTTCAAGAAATATTAATTAAATTCAGACAATTTTTGAAATGTTCACTAACTAATGTCATACTTTTTGTTGGCATCTTTTCTTTCAATAAGAGCACTGCCTTCTACGGAGATGCCAGCGAACAATCCCTTTGTCTTAGAGTAAGTATATATGGCTGCTGGACTCCTAATAGCTACATCTGCTTCAATATTCCTACCAAGTGGACCTGCTGCTATAGAGAAATTACCTCCAAGGGTTAAATTTCCCCCCTTAGAGAAGGCTTCAACTGAGGTTCTACTCATCAACAGTATGACAAAGTCTGTAACCTGGAATATACAAAATCATAAGCCATATTATCTCCCCTGGATAAAATTACCATCAATGATTAGGGTTATGGTGTTTAGCGCCACTTTCAACAATATTTCAGTTATATTGTTGCGGTCCGTTTCACTGACAAACATTGGTCAAACTGCCTCTATTAAAGAAGGCTTCAACTGAACTTCTACTCATCAACAGTATGACAAAGTCTGTAACCTGGAATATACAAAATCATACGTCATATTATCTCCCTAAAGTTTTGACCTGGAAAATAAAAAAAGATCAATGGTTAAATTACTTTCTGGTATTAGGCTAAATCTGATTGTCCATACAAACTTGTTAAAGATCACACATGAAATTTATCATCACAGGTAAAATTTTCATGAATATGCATGAAGCTGAAATATTGCTCCCTCAACATTAAACAATCAACTAATCGATTAAAGGTTATGTCAGTTTGACAAAATATGTAAAATAAAAAAAGTTTAGAATTATCTCCCTTTTAAGAAGATGCATTCAAATCTTTAACTGAATTTGGCTTACTAATAGCTTAACATGATATGTGGCATAGCAGTCAGAAACATAGGTTTGTTTTCCTGTACATATGAATAGCTTTCAACTTATGATGGTTTAATAACTAAATGTTTAATAAGTGCATTAGAAAAGCGGCAATAAGCCTCTTCACTTTTAGTTGCAGGGACTTTATAACTGATCATGAACATACTGAATTTAAACAATTTTCTTTTCAAATTCTTAAAGTAACAACCCTCCATTCCCATATTAAACAATGATATATTACCTCTGCACCTATTTCAAAACCTCCTCCTAGTCCAGCAATACCTATAGCTGATGGGGCTGACCATTCTACAAAGACAAACACAGCACATATAAGATTATCTGAGAATTTAGTTGGTAGAATTATACAGTGTGAAAGAAATACAGTGACAGATGGTCAGTATATAAAGGTTAAATTAACAATCAGTGCCCATCACCACTAAAGTTGTGAGCTCAAATCCCGCTCATGGTGTGATGTACTTGATACAACTTTGTGATAATGTTTGTCAGTGACTTGCGGCAGGTCGGTAGTTTTCTCTGGCTAGTCTGGTTTCCTCCACGCCGCATTAATAAACTGACCACCACTATATAACTGAAATATTGTTGAAAGTGGCGTTAAACATCATAACCCAAACCCTAATCAAACATTGACCACAATGCTGGCAAGACAACATAAACAAGGGCAATGCAAAGCGTGGCGTATCCCCTCGCCTAAAAATTTGACTCGGCGAGCTTGACCTTTGACATATTACCTTGAAAATCAATAGGGTTCCAGATTCTCTTAAGGACTAAGTATGTACCAAGTTTGGTCAAAATCCATTGAAGGATGTTGATTCTAGAGTGTTCACAAGGATGTTCCGGAAGGACGGATGGTAGCGTTACTATATCCCTTTGCAACTTCGTTGGCGAGGGGATATTTAGATTAAATTCTTCAGCTCATGGTAATACTGTTTACACACTTTTAAAAATCTCATTTGGAAGTTCAATGTGCATCTAGATTAAAAAAAATCTGGGTGCAGACCAGGATCCTACTCTTTAAAAAAAAAAAATAGGAAGAACTGTTTTAGATACCTAAAACTTATGTCTCCCCTTAATGTGGCCATCTGTACAACAATAAGCTACACATTATGAGTTGAATGATACTATTTAAAAAACAATTATTTGACCTTGATGTCAAAGGTCAAGGTCTCATGAAGGTCATTATGATACGCAACACACCGCCTTATGGTCATGCACCCACATACCAAATATCATGGACCCATCTCGAAAGACAAAAATTGTATGGCCCGGACAAGAAAATACTATTTAAAAAACAATTATTTGACCTTGAGGTCAAAGGTCAAGGTCTCACAAAGGTCATTACGGTATGTGACACACTGCCTTATGGTCATGCACCCACATACTTGTATGATGCTATTTAAAAAACAATTATTTGACCTTGAGGTCAAAGGTCAAGGTTCCATGAAGGTCATTATGGTACGTGACACATCATCTTCTGGTCATGCACCCACATACCAAATATCATTGACCTATCTCGAAAGACAAAAATGTTATGGCCCGGACAAGTAAATACTATTTAAAAAACAATTATTTGACCTTGAGGTCAAAGGTCAAGGTCCCACGAAGGTCATTACGGTACGCGACACACCGCCTTATGGTCATGCACCCACATACCAAATATTATTGACCTATCTGGAAAGACAAAAAAGTTATGGTCTGGAAAAGCTTCGCTGAGAAGAAGCAGAAGAAGCGGAAGAAAAAATCAGACTAAAACAATATGTCTCCCTTCGTTCGAAGGGGAGACATAAAAAATCAGACTAAAACAATATGTCTCCCTTCGTTCGAAGGGGAGACATAATTAAAGAGCAGAAATGCATGTGTACCCCAAAAAATACTGTTGATATGAATTTAAGATGTACATATGGAAAGCAAACTAAGTGACATGAAATAACTTTTCAGAACTTTGTAGGTCAGGATGAGTTTTATGTGATAAAGTTTGTAACTGAATTGAGACAGGACGTTGGTTATCTCCGGGTACTTCGGTTTCCTCCACCAATAAGACAGACCATCACAATATAACTGAAATATTCTTGAATGTGGCATTAAACACCATACCCATAACTCTCAGGATGAGTTTTTTCTCAAAGAAACAATAGTGAAAACTTACTAAAAATTTGATCATGAAAAGGCCTTTGCACATTCCTGAATTGATTCTAAAATTATATGCAATTTCTTTTACGATGGGCAAAATGGTACCCGATCTAGCAAGAGCAATGGAAAGAACAACAAACTGAGTATAAATTTCTCACAATTTTTAGCTCTTTGAACCTTGTAAAAGATCAGAGGATAATTTTATAGGGAATAGAAAATTCACAAATTGTTACAACATTAAACATTTAGATTATGGGATAAAATGTGTTATTTTCATTGAACTTTACATGAAAACAGGCCCTTTTGTCCCCTTTAAAGGGAAATAACTCATGTAAAACATATAATCTTAGAATCAAAGTCGGAAATGTATAAATGGTCTATTCTAATGATATCTTAGGAATGAAGTCATGTTGACATCCTAAGACAAAACAATACAAACTATATATATATATATCTGCTTCACCTAAATCATCGTTAATTTTAGCAATGACGATTCCACTTCCTGCTCTGGCCGTTACCAAAAACCCAGCTCTAACTACAGTCAATATAGCCAAACCTTTCGCCTTTAATAATACACCATCTATGGAATATATAATATATATATATTAATATATTTAGAGTCTCTAAATAACTTAAATAATTTACACAAAATATTAATATATATATACATGTATATTATTTATCGTTTGAAAAAAAAAATGTTCTTTCATTCTTTTGCATTTTCACAACTTTTACCATTGCTTTGTCAATAAACTTTACAAAAAAATAGATTGTTTGCATGAAAAGAACCACATTTAAAAAGAAACAAGAAGACTTTAATTCCACTTTAGAGCCATATGAGGTTGACTTCATGATAGCTGATACAGGCTGAGGTTTGGTTTGGTTTATGGTGTTTAACACAACCTTCAACAATATTTCAGTTATATCTCTGCAGTCAGATTTATTTGTTGAGGAAACTGGAGAAAAATGCAGACCTGTCGCAAGTCACTGACAAACTGATCACATAATGTTGTATTGAGTACACCCCTCAGTGAGTGGGATTTGAAGTCACAACTCGAGTACTGATTGCACAAGTAGTTATAAATACACGACGGCTCCTAATACAAGGTGAGAATTTTGGCCATTTGTCTGGTTTGGTGTTATTTTCATACATGACATATATAATACCATGTGCAATAATCAGTTTTATTAGTCATAGTTCAGAAAACATTTTTATGTGATTCATAATTGGGGTGTTTCATATTTTGTGTGACTTGCCACTGGTCATCTTCTATTTCCTTTTTTACAAATTTAAATATTATTGCAATAATCTTCTTTTACTTTCCTTGCTGACCAGGTCGTGCAAATAGCTGACATCAAAACTTAGTTAACATCAAATTTAACTAGCAGACTGTTGTTTCAGTGAGCTAGCACCATAAAAAATCCACTAAGTGTGTTGGTCTAGTATAATAAAGCACAAAGTAATCATCTCATTGAAATGCAACTTGTTCTTGCCATGATATGGCTAAAAAATAGATCACTTGACGTAAGACAGCAACCACTCTTTGACTTGCGGCCATCATGATCGTGATCGTATAGTAGTCCTAGGAGGAGAAGTGTACTCAATACAACATTGTGCGATAAAGTTTGTCAGTGACTTGCGACATGTCTGTGGTATTTTACAGGTACTCCGGATTCCTCCACCCAAACAACTGATCGCCATGATATAACTGAAATATTGTTGAAAGTGGTGTTAAACACCATAACCAACCAACCTCACTGACTTACTCAACATCAAATATTGTCTAAGGCATGGATTTCCTAAGTACTGTCATTAGGGTTGCATAATGCACACACCCTCTTGGCCCTGAAAATCTCCAGAAAAAAACTAGTTCGTGTCTGTAATGTGCTTAGAAAGAAGTGTGAAACACATTGTTATTGTTTATAATGTACACTCCTCCTGCAAAATAAGCAATCTATGTAAAATCTAGCACATTATACATATGAAATTACGGTAATACTTGCGTGGTATAAGTTTATCAGGTCCAGCCTTAGCTGATGGTGCAGTAAAATCTTTAAGTATCTTTGCAGCTTTCTTTGCCTCAGACTTTAAACTGTGTGGTATTGGAGTGTTGACCATTGTACAGGCTTTTCATGACATCCCAATTAGTAATATCAAAATTTCTCCAACCATTGCCAAAATAATAAATTCTGTAAAAACACAAAATAATAAAATATAGATTTCAAATTCTGAAATTTTACCCATATAAGAATTTTATATTTAGTAAAGGATGCAATTTTGGATAGAGCTTGTAGTTATCAGATATAATTTTGATTGGAACCATCCAAACTAATCTCAAAGACCATTGCTGCCAAGTTTGGTTCAAGAGAACCTGAGTTGACCTCCATTTTTAAGTAGGGTTCGTATTGCTCAATCTTTTGTTTTCTGTGTACAATTTTGATAATCATTGTTTGTCCTTTTTTTCTTTTAGCCATTGTATTGTGTGTCAATCAATTTATGGTTTTTGATTTCCCTTTAGAATCTTCAACTTTCTCAGTTCAGGCTTCTGATGAGATTAAAATGTGAAAGTTAATGGATGTTGGATGGCACCTGATAGCAAAAGCTAACTTGATCTTTGACCATTAAATTATCAACAGAGTGTCCATCCCATATAATACTGGGTATATTTCGTATGAGAATAATAGGTGACCTATTAATATCTCAAATAATTTTTTAACTACATGTATTCATATACATTTGTATTCTTGACCATATATGATGATAAAAAATTGCATCAATGGTTTAATGCATATATGGTTATAAAGTGCTCACCACCAGAGCGGTAAATAATGGGTTTGAAGTTTTTATTTATAATCTTCGCATAATTTTGTGTTTTAAGATTTTTTTTAATTCATGATTTTAACATATCCTTACTCTTTATTTTAACGTAACAAATTAGATATACTACACAATTATAGTATTTTTTAACTTCAAAACTAGCAATCAAAAAATAATATGCCGATTATAACCAAAAAAAATCATAATATTTTGTGTTTTGTTATCGAACATTTCGGCAAAATTGGTGAAGAAATAATTTCTGTATAAGTTTTTGAACAAATTTGTTTGTTTGTTTGGTGGTGTTTAATGCCACTTTCAACAATATTTCAGTTATATCGTGGCGGTCAGTTTTATTGGTGGAGGAAACCGTAGGACCCGGAGAAAACCATGACCTGTCACAAATCACTGACAAACTTGATCACATAATGTTCTACACCTCGCCCTGATCGAGATTCGAAATCACAACATCAGTGGTGATAGGGACTGATTGCTTAGGTAGTTGTAAATCCAACTACCATACGATCATGGCCACGACGGCCCCTGAAAAACATGTGGTCTTGCTATATTTACATGAAATATATCGGGGAAAATTGAATTTGACAAACAATTAAGTCCACTTACTGTAACTACTCCAAGAAGTCACTGGAGATACAGAGTAGAAAATGTATTTGGAAGTTTTAATGGAGATAAAGGCCAAAAAATTTCAGAGCTCTTTGACTTTGTCGACTTTAAAGAAGTCACTCACCCCTCTCTGATTTAGAAGTAGTGATTACATCATAATCTAGGATGACTAATCTCGTTGAGATTAGGATGAAGATACAGACAGAAATTTTTTCGGAATCCTAATCTCAACGAGATTATATGTTGACAGGAAATATAATGTTAGCACAGCTTATTTCATATTGGGTCTCAAATGTTCAATTTACTTGTGATGATATGAATTTATTAATATGAGGCATCCTGATTTGTACTCGAAAACGTAATTTTGAATGCGCAAAGCAAGGATTTGTAATTGATAAATTTATACTATTTAAATCCTTGTGCAAAGTAATAAAAAAAAGACTGCTCTTTGGGGTAGGTATTTTTATCATCGATGACAACCTGACACCACTGATTCCCAAAAATATGAAGTAAAATGTCATAATTTTTAAGAAATATTGTAAAAAATGATATTTTTAATAAAAACAAGTGGAGAATAATTCTGTTTTTTTAAGGAGGATTTGAAATATCATATGAAAACCACATTTTTTCAAAAACTTATTGTGAAATCATTTCAAAATTGATTTCCATAAAATTTTCACCATTAAAGACAGCATATTATATACTTTCACTGTTTATTTGGAAATAATTTTCTGAGTTATTGAATTTAAATATATTAAATGTAATATTTTGTGCTTAATGGTGATATATATGATAAAGTTTATCAGTGACTTGCAGCAGGTCGTGGTTTTCTTCTGGTATTCCGGTTTCCTCCACCAATGAAACTGACCACCACGATATAATTGAAATATTGTTGAAAGTGGCATGAAACGCCATAGCCCTATAATGTGAACATATACAATGTCCATCTTACATTCTGTAATTTGTTTTTTTTTATCCAGAACAAATTTTAAGACTTGTTAAAACCACAATGTAAAAATATGCATTAATGTTCATGTCTATGCTTATAGAAGTGTGAACGAGGTGAAAATATGCATTAATGTTCATGTCTATGCTTATAGAAGTGTGAACGAGGTGAAAATATGCATTAATGTTCATGTCTATGCTTCTTCGATATACGGTTTCTGATTGCCCCTTTGGTATCTTCAAACTCTTCTTGCATGATGTCCATAAATTGTAAGATGAAAAAATAATTCAGTATATAAATATATATTTATTTACAATAGCAAGCATTATATACATACATGTAAATATAAACATTTCTCAAATTCTCAATAAATGTGTTGAAGTTGTATACAAAATTTACAAATTGAAATGTCATTTACGGTAATTTCTCGTGAATAAAAGTCTATCTTTTTACACAGGCTCTCTCAGCTGTAGGCCTTTTTCTCTGGCATGGCTTCTTTGCCAACGACTTTGCCTTGTTAATTACTGAGTAGGTCCCATCTGTTGAAGTCATCATTCCAGCTGTTCTCTTCTTCCTATTGTCTTTCATGAAGTTAGTGAAGATCTTTTCTTTTTCTTCTATTGTCTTACATCTCCAAACTTGATCAGGTACAAAGTAGTATTTGTTTGCATTGGATAGGACATAGTCACCATGGCCATGTAAACATCCTCTTAAGTGCAGAAACTGAATCTGTATGCAGCCATATAACTTTTCAACTAGATCAGGTGTTGTCTGCAGCTTCCAATTTACAGCCCTCTTGAAGATGTGATTTACACTCTCAGAATTGTTGTTGGTCCATACGTTGATCGAATTCTTTCTGGTTGCGACAGGGTTTATGTACAAATGACTGGATTCTTGGCTTCATTTGCTTCTCATAGTACTGACAAAGGGCAGGGTATTCTTTCATCTCCTCAGTTACCATTGTAGATCTCTCTTCAAACCTCAATGTTGTATCAGCGTTCGTCAAGCCATCCTGACCAAAAACTACGTTCATTAAGTGCTGTCTCTTTTTTGTATCGATTCCAATCTTGTCCTGCATATAGTGGTTAAAGTTGTCCTTTAAGTGTTTGCTGCATAATCTTCTGGTAGCTGACGGGAAGGCATCTTGTATGGACTTCACAATAGCTTTTTCATCATCAGAGCCAAAGTACATATCTGGAGGAATCCTAAGTTCCAGGTTGTCTAACTAAATCTCTGTTGCAATGTAAGTGAAAAACGAATAGTATGTGCAGTAGGAGGCATCCTTGTGTAGAAGAAGAGGTCCGATAAATATTGGTGGGTCTTTTGTGTCCTTTACAACTCGATGGTTCTTGTAAACAAGTGTGATCACGAAGAAATGGCCAAGATTGAAAGTTCTATCAACTCCCACCTTGTCTTGACAGGAAATTCTTAAAATCAACCATTTGATCTTCTGTTTGAAAATTATGGACAGAACTTGTCCCTTCTTGTGGATGACTTGTTGGATGAATGGGTGTTCGTTCATCATGCTAAGAACAGCTAGTATTTCATCTGCGATGTTGTTTCTGGGCTGTGTTGTTTTCTTCTTTTCTCTAGATTTAGCATTTTTCATTTGCCTTGTGTCTTTTGGTGCCTCTACGGAATTGTTCAAATTCATTTGTAGGAAAATCTCCTTTGGTTTCCTATGCCTATGGTCTTCTTTGATCTGCTGGATGACCTTAGGGTTGGTTATGACTTTGTCGGTTGATCGTAAGTCATAGGTGCCCAAATATTCGTAGAGTGCTATGCATGACATAGATTGGTCAGTCGCCGATGTGAACCAGGACACATGCTTCTTGAGTTCTTGAAGTTGTTGTTGGATTCTAAAACAGTTTCGTAGTGGTGCATGATAACAATTTCCATGGGTGGTGGCTGTGGGTAAACAGTCTGTCCCTTTATTTACTGTCTTAAACAGTAAACGCCGCCCTTCAGACAGACCGTGCGGAAATTGTCACTTGGCTGGTAGTGTTGGATATGGGTCCTGCCTTTGCAGGTGGTGTTCGGTGGTGATCGATCGGTGTTAAAAAACCTACCGAAAAAAAAGACTGCTCTTTGTGCGTCGGACGACTCAATGGCCTAATCAATTCAATCAATTCTTTTATTAAAGATAACTAATAATAATACATTAGTGTTCTCCATTACAAATCACATGATAATATACAAAACAACATTTAAAAGTTACATGCAGTATATAATAATACAGTTGTACACATATTTTAAGAAAGTGTTTCTTATTTCTAATACGTCCCTAATGAATTTATATAAATAATTACATTCAATAATATTTTTTGGATTTAAAAGTTTAGACAGTAAAAAATAAGTATTATGTGAATCTTTTAGATCTAAACCATAAGACTGGAAAACAGTTTTCCTTATATCTTTATATTTAAGGCACGATATCAAAAAATGTTCTTCTGCCTCTACTTCAGTACAGAATTTACAGAATCGTTCTTCTCTTGGAATTTTAGGTTTATTATTGTTTATGAATCACTGTAATGACTTTGCACCTTGTGGGCCCTCTATTGGACAATAACAATTCTTATTCTTATATCTACCCCACTCTATATTTAAACAATGAGCACTGATAGTAGTTGTGTAATTTTACTTTCTATACTTTTGCTTAGATTGGTTTCAAGATAGAAGGGAACAAAATTTGGAATAAAAATATTGCTAAAAAGTATCAATTTACTGTCTACAGCCCCAGATTAATTTTTTTGTAGTTGTGAGTCAGAGTGCTGATGATAATACTCTATGGCACAGGAAACCTACCAAACCAAGTGTGTTAATTGTTGTCTAATAAGGTAGATGTATTAGACCTTCGTGGTGAAAATCAGTGTCTAAATACTGCTCGAGCTCTCAATCTCAGAGTTTGTTTACATCCGGTTTTGTGGCATGTCATGTGACCACAAACAGCTGTTAATAATAATATGTACACACATTTGACAAATCTTATGTAATTTAAATGAAAGTGTGTACACGTATGATTTTCTAAATTTGTGCTATACAAGACCACAAGACAAGTATATAATTTTAACAATTTTACACTAATTCTGGATTGTGCAAATATGTGAAATCTTCAAAAGGAGACGGGCTATACAATACATGTTTTTTTCTGAAAAAAAAAGTTATCTGCCGCCAAACTTTATGAAAAATTCAAATAATAATTAATTTGACCTAGTGATATAACAATATTACTCCCAGGTTGATCTGACACTGCAGGGTTCAACGGGACAATATCAGAAGAAGAATAACTGATGTCCAACTCAGTGAATAAATAAATAATCTGAACCCCGATTCTGTGGAAAAACATAGCGATCCCCTAAAATTTAAATGGTCGGCCCCTTAGCATACAGATGCTCTCCTCGAGAACGATCGTTTAATCGGGTACCGATTGGGTTCAACCAAAGACTATTTAAAATTTGTATTCGCTATTTCTCAACTATAATAAGCACACAGCCATCAGTGGCGTAGCTTAGGCACTAGATGACATGTAGGCGAGGGGTCTGGGGACCGCTGAGGTCTCCAGCGGGTCAAGGGCAGAGCCGTTGTAGGGGGCACAGGGGGGGGGGCTCCCGGAAGCTGACGACATATTAACATTTAAGATGGTTTTCTCACTTACTTGGGTCATTCTCTGACAACTTTTACAATAGTGACGGTAAAGACTGCAATTGTGTCCCATTAATATTACAGAAAAACTACAAAATTACAATAAAAGTTGATATGTCGTTTGTTTATGTTAAATTGTATTTATTTCATTAAAAGATTTATAAAATACATTAAGGGATACGCCAAATAATGGATTTACAAATTCTCTTTTTTACCGTCACATATAGAATAATACACGTGACGGTTATAATGTCCCACAGCAGGGATGATTTTAGAAAAAAAGAATTAAATCTTCAAAAATGGTGTTTCTTTATGTTTTAAAGGTTTAATCATTACAGTAAACATTAAATAACAATAATAGTTATGCTTAAAGTTTTATATTTTTATTATGTAAAATATTTCCTTTATTTACTCTGAAATGTGTGATCTTTACCGTCACGAAAAGTTAACGTTGCAGAACGTCTAATATACATGGGACTCTGAGATCGTAGTCACGTTGGTGCTTTCCTTTTTACTTCATCGATGTAAAGAAACGGTATCGTGGATCGACTGTCAGCAGGATTCAAAGAAACAAACCAGTATCTCCATTAAAATGCGCTAGTACCTTTATTCAACGTCTTTACCAAACATAATAGAAATTCTTCTATTCACCTGCTACAATATTTAAAACGTTATGTAGAAATAAAACGTTGTTCCCGATAGCAATGCACATAATTCACCTTTAGAAAATATTTTCTGTAATACACGGAATCAATACCGAAATGCGGAATTGTCTCTACCGTAACAGTCTTTACCGAAACAATTTCATATTATGATGGTGACGGTAAAGACAACCACACTTTTAATCACTTTCACTTAGCATCAGTACTGACTTTGAGCACGGTTAAAGGTGTTATATTCAACCTCGTGCATTTGATTTATGTGGGTAGTTGTTATTATAAACCAAATTGTCTTTACCGTCACACACGTTGTCTTTACCGTCACAAATATTCCTTTCCGTCACGAACTCAAAAATGTTTTTTGTATATTATATTTGTAATTATGCAACACATGTAACCTTAAATGACGCTGTAGTAGCACATCTATAACCCAGTTCAGTTATTTTTGACCATTGAGCACTAGTTAAAGAATATAGCAAAAATATATACATCCCGGATCTCAACTTTGAAATTATGACACACAAACCTTTTCAATACTCCGTAGATATAGCTTCCGAGAACAAATATATAAGTTTTTCCACATATATCAACAGAACAATTTATTCGTTTATATTCATATCGGTTTTATGCAGAGTTTTATGGTTTAAGTTGAAGAAAAAGTAAACAAAAATTATGTTTAAGGTATTGTGAAGGTAAAGACAAATATTCCCACCCCACGGGAGTAAAAGACGTAGAAAAAATATATTTTTGATAAAACAGCTTGTCAAATACTTAAATCTGCCTCAAGAATGATTAATTAACGAACTGTAGCAAATGAAACGTTTGTGAGGACAAATTTTCCTTTCATGTAGACAAAACTCGGTATTTTGAAAAGTTGTCAGAGAATGACCCACTTACAGTATCTGAATACTACTCTTCTAATATGCTTAGTACTTATGTACCAATCTAATTTCTGCAAATTGCTTGTTTGTATACTGTTTATTACATTTATGTATTAGAATGTTTATTGTTTTTTTGTGTAATATAAATCACTGTAATGACTCTGCCCCTTGCTGGGACCTTGATTGGACAATACAATCTTATCTTGTCTTATCTTATCTAATATCAGAGAAATACCTATGTCAACCTCTGTTTCGGTGGGATTTCACTGTACAATTGACTTGCTACTAAATAAAAGCAAGTTAATAGGCAATTGTTGGTCTAAGTTAAATTAAAAAAGATGTGAACAAAATAGTTGTATAGCTTTATTGCAGACTAGTGCTTTTAAGTTTAGCATTAGCATTGTTGACATACCAACTTAATACCGT
The DNA here is from genome assembly GCA_963383655.1 of Bathymodiolus septemdierum. Taxonomy (NCBI): domain Eukaryota; kingdom Metazoa; phylum Mollusca; class Bivalvia; order Mytilida; family Modiolidae; genus Bathymodiolus; species Bathymodiolus septemdierum. The sequence continues at coordinate 25,822,074 of OY726526.1, forward strand.
TTTACTTTCAAAAGAACGCAAGTTTTCTATTCTATAGACTTGCGAACAGTTCGATGACGTGTTCCACATCAATTTCGATTTCACGGTGAACATGAAGCAGGGCTATCAAGAGAGGAAAGACGATCATTTCCCATAGTTGACCGAAGATAGTTTTTTATTCTTTTCATGGCACTGAACGATCTTTCAGCTGTTGATGAAGATGATGGCATCATGTGGTCGAGAGGATTGCATATATAGAGGGGTGTAAGTCCTTGTTAGTTAATGATAATGTTTTTGTAAGTGTTGATGGTTTCTCGTCCATCATACCCCATCTTGTTCTTCAACGCTGTATCTCACGTACAAACACATCATAAGTAAAAGAGTTGAAATCCGGATCGAATGTTGGCACCGGATTTACCGTTGTTTTTCAAGTGGAACGTAATATGAAAAGGGGTCTGACACTTTAACGTTGTTTTATATAAAATGATGATGAAACACAACTATTACAAAACAATATTTTAATGGGATGGGCAATTCTATTTTTTGTTTGTTTGTTACGAAATGATATGTAGGCAACTGCCTACACTGCCTAACGTAAGCTACGCCACTGGCAATACGAGCTAATCTCGTTGAGACAAGGATATGAAAGAATATGTAAAAATTGTACAAATCAAGAAATTGAACTTGAAGATGAAACTCACTTTCTCACTAGATGTCCAAAATTTAGTGGGGAGAGAGATGATCTTTTCAATTCCATATCAGCTAAAGTTAAAAATTTTACCAATTTATCTGATGAAAATAAATAATTTTGGTTGTTGAATTGTGAAAATCAGGAGATCTTAAACTCTGTTAGAAGATTTCTTTACCAAAATATACTACTATATATTTATATTATATACTTTATATATTTATAACATGTTTGTATGATCATGTTCTATCAATCATCAACTCTTTCCCTCTTGTGAGTTTATATGTGTAATTTTACTATGTGTGTAATTTCTGTTTGCCCCCAGTCGAGGGCCCATAATTGGAATAAATTTATTTATAGTAGAATGCAAATCCTTGGTTGAGATTAGGATTCCGAAGAAATTTTCGGTCAGTTTCTACATCTTCTTCGGAATCCTAAAGATGTAGAAACTGACCGAAAATTTCTTCAGAATCCTAATCTCAACGAGACTACAATACGAGCAAGACTGGTTGGCACGGAATCCGCGGAATCAGGATAATGTTTCCACGTGGAACAACGTGGTTTGACAGCCTTTTACTAGCGACTGTGTTTCGCTATATTAACAATTGCACCACCAAAGAAAATTTTTATTCATGGATAACCTCGGTAAACTTTCTATTTGACATTTCACAAAAAATGAAAGGTGTGTAGAAATCAAAGGGAGATAATTTCGCGGGAATATGACATATCCAACTTCCCATTTGAGAGCTATCTTTATTGGAAATTAATCTTAAAGGGTCAATGTATTACTTCAATAACCATATATGATATAAATATACAGGTATAACCAAGGATTTATATAGTCCTACTATACAAATACAAATACAAATGTGTTTATTTCCAATCAAGGACCCATTAAAGGTAAGATCATTACATTGATTACGTATATATAATTATATGGATATAATGTATACACACAATTTTTTTTATTTTTTATTTTTTTACAATGTAACAATAAAAAAAAATAAAAAAAATATAACAATAATATTAGATGATACCTATATAATATAGAATACACAACGACAAGTGTCTGATAATCATACTCAATAAAGAGGACAAGGTAGTTGCAACAGTCCCCATCCATGCATCAATTCAAAAAGATACTACATGTATTATATTTAGATGAACTTTTAAAGTCCTCCCCGTGGCATAAAAGCATATAAACAAGTACATGTATAATTTGTAGTTTTCTAGGTGCAGAAGTCACCAAGGGCCGGTACTAAAGGACATTCATCCAGTAGAAGGAGGGGGAACATAAATGTGTGGGCAAATATACACTTATATAAAAACACACATACATATATACATACAATACACCCATATATAATACATATAAATATATATACACACATACTTACCTGCATATGCATACATACAAATGTAAACATACATATACAAACATACCCCCCACACACATGCATATATAATTGGACACTACATATATATACATACATACACACACATACCCATATATACATACATACACACATACATATACATATATATATATATACATGTACATGTATATACACATACATACATACACACACATATACATACACATATAAACATACACACATATACATATCTACATACATACATATACACATATATACACTATATAAATCCTTGTTTTTTCGTTTTTTTTTCATATAACATAACAAAAAGACAAATATTTAAGGGACTGACCGTTTAACTTGCAGGGGGGGGGGGGGGGGGGGGGGTTATGGTTTTTTGTTTCGTTCAGAAATTTTTTTTCGGACAACACAAGAGTTAGAATATTTTTTTTTATTTGTCGCACAAAGCGCGAATTTTTTTTCCAGAATTTAACATTAGGTTATATGACAAAAACTGAATCAGATTATTATTTTTTTCCTCCACCAAAATCAGAATATTTTTTTCAGCAACATTGGGAGTCAGAATATTTTATTAGAAAAAAAACATAACCCCCCCTTCAAGTTAAATGGTCCGTCCCTAATGGGTGACAAAAAATTACGAATACACAGTGATACTGTGTCAGTGTGTGACAGAAAACTGAAGATTGAGCAACACAAACACCGCTAAAAATCCATGCCGACATATGCATGAACACAGGTGCTCCGTATGAATCTGTAGTTCGAACTTCACTAATACCACCTAATGGCCGAAAGAGTTGGGGGAAATTGTCCTCCCCACTTTGGAAAGTTGAGGGGTGGCAAAACTATATTGTCCCCCTTTTTTGGCACTAAGTTTAAGAAAATAGCTATTAATGTTAACCAAGGGTATAAGGATGAGGTATGCTTTGAAACCATAGTGACTTTTTTCTATTGCTGCACAGTTTTGAAAACTTTCCAGACAAATAGTGAATACATTTTTTATACATTTTTCATATAGATGTTAACTGAGAATATAATGAACACCCTTTTAAATTATTATGATTATTGAGTTAATTACACATGATTGTGTACCCCCAGTATTTATATTTCAAAGCTAAAAAAAATATTGAAAATTGTGAAAAATGTTATTGTTCTTTTTACATTTTAGGGTATTTTTCATAAAAAAAACCCCCAATGTATGGAGGTACCCCTATTTAAAGCCACAGAATTTTTTTATATACTCATACTGGTATTGAAAATATGCCCCATTTTTTAAATATTGTGTATTCTTAGTGCTGTATGTTCTTCCATTTACTTATTAGTTTCTGATGAAAATCTGTCTTTAAAAATGTTATGAGAAATACAGGTAAAACAAAGGTAAGACACAGGTAGATTCCGCTCTTTTGAGCAAAAAATTTCTGCTCAAATCTAAAACCTTACAAGTCAAAAATCCGCTCAAATGTCGTGCACCTTAATAAAGTTCTATTTCTAAATATACCTTTTGTACATTCCCGATTTGCTTCTAAAATTATATGTTTTAATACTTTTTTATTTCTTTTCTATACTAGTTATTTCACAGGCACTCGAATTCCGGACCCCCCTTTTTCCTCATTTGGTCCCTCCCGCGATTATGGTATGGATCTTTGTCTGGATGTATATCTTTGAACCATTTATCCATATGTATATATAAGTAAAACGGCAGCTGGACCTAGAAACAAAAGTTAGTAGAACGAGAGAGTTGTAACACGAAATGTTGTAAAATATGGATAAATGGTTCAAAGATATACTTCCAGACAAAGATCCATACCATAATCGCGGGAGGGACCAAATGAGGAAAAAGGGGGGTCCGGAATTCGAGTGCCTGTGGTTATTTCCCTTACAAAATGGCAAAATCGTACCTAGTCTACCAAGAACAATGAAAAAGACAACGAATTTGAGTTGAGTATTATTTTTCTCATTATTTATATGTATTTGAACCTTGTAAAAAATCCGAGATTGATGTCACAGCATATAGACAATTCACAAGCTGTTACAACATTAAATTTTTGAACAGATTATGAGAAAAAATATATGTTATTTTAATTAATTTTGCCTGAAATGGGACACCTTTTCCCCACCACATGTATAAATGAATCATATTCATGATAAACAAAAAAATATTTGTTTATTGGGTAAAACAATTTAAATCCCCAAAAATGTCAATAAACAGATCAGAATTAACATCAAAAATATTAGTAAACATCAAAAACATATTGGCATTTAAATATTTAATTATATTTTGTGATTTAAAAATTTTAAGAAAAAAGTATCATAAGTCAACCACTGGTAGATATTTGTTATATATTATAAAATCAACCGATCAAGTTGAATATTTTCCTAAATAATTAAAATTCTCAAAATACCTGGTTTTAATTTAATTACCATTTTATTGACGAAACTATAAAATGAACAGCATGAACAATATAAAAAGAGCTTGTAGTATTGTAATTTAGAAAGTTGGGTATTTAATAAGACATATCGGTCCTTTTCAAAATGTATCGTGGTGTGAAATTGATAATCGTACCCCTTGAATAAAGAATCTGTGATAAGAAAATTTACTTATACAATATAAACTACGCTTATAAAATAGACGGGGTAAACACTGCTATCTAAATATAATCTTTAAAGTTAAATTTTATTTGAAATATGCTGCTTTGACCTGAATGACTGAATGACACAGTAGCCCCCTACAAATTTTACCTCCTGGGACAGAACAATTTGATGGGATAAATTTCACTTTCGTTGATTCTCAGATGTGGATTGTATTACTCAATACATATTTAAGGTAGGAATTAATTTTTGTTTCTTTTTCTTTGGTGAATGCAAATATAATATTATGCATTTCCAATTTTTAGGAACAAAGCTAGTGATTTGAACCACCATCTTTATGCTTAGCCATTTATCAGACAGTTTTGAGTGTGCATGTGAGGACTAGGTGGAAGACAACTTTCATTTTTTTTATGTATGTCCTTTATATATTTGCCAGAGGTATGATGCATTGTGTGAAAAACTAATGAAATTTGATATAAATATAGATCTTCATATCCTGCTTTTTATGAAACTCAACTCTTGATTCTCAACAAAGTGAAGAAATATATGTTTAAGAATGCATTCAAGAATCAAGTAGATTTTTTTCATTTTCTGTTTTCTAATGCAAATATTAAAACTATGTTGATGATTGGCCTGTCATTACCAGCGCTCTATATTTTATCCAATTTCTTTGTCAGTTACTTGCAACAGGTCAGTGTTTTTTCCGGGTACTTTTGTTTCCTCGACCAATAAAACTGTCTGCCACAATATAACTGAAATAGTGTTGAAAGTGGAAACACTATAATCCTAACCTCGTATATACAATTTTTTATTTTTTCCATTTATGACTACTTCTTGGTATTCATTTTTAAATTGGTACGAATAGTTGTCAACTACTAACTAAACAAAAACAAAAACAATTAGTCAATGTAGATAATACATTTGTAATAAAATGGCCATAAACAAAATTATTATTATTTTTTCATACGCCCGTCTTTAAGACGGGACGTATTATGGTATACCAATGTCCGATTATCCGTCCGTCCGTCCGTCCGTCTGTCCGTCCGTCCGTCCGTTTCACATGTCGCACTCTAACTTAAGAACCCCTTGGCCAATTCACTTCAAATTTCACAGGGTTATTGGAATTTATGGTCTTACGGTCTGTATACTTTATGGTGAAATTTCGATCTTTTTTTCATTCCAGAGTTTATGAGACTTTATTCATCAAATTGTAGGCGATTTTTCGTATGTCGCACTGTGAATTGAGAACCCCTTGGCCAATTCACTTCAAACTTTGCATAGTTATTGGAATTGATAGTCTTACGGTCTGTATACTTTTTGGTGAAATTTAGATTTTTCATTCAAGAGTTATGGGAAAGAAAGTCTTTACAAATATTGTATGAATGTTGACGACGGGCGTACCATGCGCTCTTGGCGCAGCTGTTTATTTTTATATAGAATACAAATATAAGTTAATTACATTGCAGTAACTCAGTACAATGTAATTTTTTGGGGGTTATATAATGTGTTTTTTGGCTCTTACGTTGAACTGATGAAGATTCACTAATTGTCATTATATAAGTAAAAAGTATCCACAAAATGATTATTTTTGAGGGAGAATTGTCTCCCTTGACTTATTGCAATATATTTGATATGTGTGTGTATTGATTTATTACTGTTATAATGCTATCTATCTTGTTTGGGAAAGGATTTATATAGGCATTGCCTTTTATCCAATCCCTTTGTATTCTATACAATGAAATATTTTGAATTTTAAAATAGATTTTCTCTTTGCAAGCATAATATGTGGGTGATCTGAATTTAGGGTTTTGATGTTTAATGCCACTTTCAACAACATTTTAGTTATATCGTGGCAGTCATTTCACGGCTGGTAATCGGCACAAGCAGAACAGTTGGTTCTGCAAAGAAATTCGTGAGGATAACTTCCGGTTTTGGTGGAGGAGAGTTCACGAAGACGCTTCGCAAAGTATGTACATGTAAAAAATTGAAATTTTCTTCTTATACTGCTCGAATATTGCAAAATCAGAGAATGCTATGCTGTGGCGAATGCTTTCACGATTAGAAACATGTATAGTTTATTCTTGTATATGAAGTGTAGCTGCAATAATGTAGCTCCTGTGACAAACTTGTGTCTCGGCAGAGCTACAACGCGGTCCCATTCGTCACAATGGAGCAAAAAAAAAGTTGCAGTTGAAACATAAAAACTCACTATTTACGCTTCAAACATTTCATTATAACTATTACTGATGATCCCAGTCCTTGTTAAATCGGTTTGGCTGAGAAATATATGCTTTTCAAAGTTAGCAACAACCTTGTTCAAATTTATCGATCGTTTTCCATAACCGGAAACTATACGGAAGGCGGAGCTTTTCTAAATATGGTATTTCTTACTACAAGCTGATGTAAACATTCCAATCGTAACTACTCGGCCATTCTCGCTACCCTGTTATTTGCAGGGTAGCGAGAATGGCCGAGTAGTTACGATTGGTAAACATTCACGCCTAAATCGCCAAATATGGTATCGACATCCAAATAGTGAGGCCGGAAATGACGAAATTCAAAATGTAAACATGGATTTTTATTTTGTGGGAATTACATTCTAAAATACTGGTAGGTGATAAAAACTTGTTATAATAATGGACAAAAGGAAAGGTTATGTCTTATTATTGATAAATGCAGGCGTCAGAAGCTCTGTAAGCGAGCGCAAAAAATCTCGGCGGCTGCTCCATTACGTGTAATGGCATCCCGTTATAACCCTTGCGAGTAAGCGAGCATTTAGGGTTTTATTATTAGAACTATATGAAGTGTAACTCTCGCAAAATCAATCGTCCCGCGAAAAACATGACGAAAATTGTGACACTCTTACATTTCTAAGTTGTTCTTGACAAAGATGCAAGTTATATTTTCAATATTTTTTCATCATGGGAGTCTAAATGTAATCGGTGATAAATTCCGATTTCGTCAGAAGTAAATTGAAGTCTAGATAAATCTACAAACTGTCAATTTTCTCGTTTTCCTGCTTGAGGAGATCGGTTCTGATAGAGCACATTGCGAATGCATGAGGAGATTTGCTAGTTTTGGTACGACACATGTATAGTAGTGGTTACAAGATGTAAAGCGCTTTACCGATTTTAAGGATATGTCCACAGTTTAATTGACATCTTGTGTTTAATTTATACATGACTACTAGCACTAAGTGAACGTTTATTTACGTTAGACCTATGTATGTACTGAAATTATGTAATATTATAACTTGTGTAGATCTGCGGTGAAGTTTCCGTCATCTTTAGTAAAAAGGTTGCGCCGAATAGGATGTGTAAACCCGTTTGAAAGGATATAAATATTTTGAAATTGAAAGAGATTTTTTTTAATAAACATGGTGTCCTGATTGATGGGGATTTTAAATTTGGTGTACTGCTACTTGTTTTTGTTCGTTTCCTTGGCGGTGATACAGGCAATCTATATCGAAATGGTTTTTTGTAAAGAGTCAATGTCAGTCCCCTTTTCCTCTTTCCCTTGAATCCTGGCATCTCCTGAAAGTGGACAGAGAATAGTTTATTTTGATTAGAGTATTTATCAATTTTGTGTTTAAAAGTGTCAATTTATCAATTTTGCAGAAAACAATTAACAAAACTAGCAAATCTCCTCATACATTCGCAATGTGTTCTATCAGAACCGATCTCCTCAAGCAGGAAAACGAGAAAATTGACAGTTTGTAGATTTATCTAGACTTCAATTTACCTCTGACGAATCGGAATTTATCCCCGATTACATTTAGACTCCCATGATGAAAAAATATTGAACATTTAACTTGCATCTTTGTCAAGAACAACTTAGAAATGTAAGAGTGTCACAATTTTCGTCATGTTTTTCGTGGGACGATTGATTTTGTGAGAGTTACACTTCATATACAAGAATAAACTATACATGTTTCTAATAGTGAAAGCATTCGCCACAGCATAGCATTCTCTGATTTTGCAATATTCGAGCAGTAAAAAAGAAAATTTCAATTTTTGACATGTACATACCTTGCGAAGCGTCTTCGTGAACTCTCCTCTACCAAAACCGGAAGTTATCCTCACGAATTTCTTTGAAGAACTAACTGTTCTGCTTGTGCCGATTACCAGCCGTGATTTGTATTGGTGTAGGAAACCGGAGTACCAGGAGAAAACAACCGTCACTGACAACTTTATCACATAATGTTGATCTGAATTTAAGGTTTTCAAAGCAGTAACATAAAAAGTACCATATTATATTCTTTTTTTTATAATTGGAATTACAACTACCTATGCAATCAGTGCCTATCACCACTAAAGTTGTGAGTTCGAATCCCGCTCAGGCGAGGTGTACTCGATACAACAGTATGTTATAAAGTTTGTCAGGAACTTACGGCAGGTCAGTGGTTTTCTCCGCCGTCCGGGTACCCCATCATGATATAACTAAAATATTGTTGAAGGTGGCGTAAAACACCAAAACCCCAAACCCTTAGGTTGATACAAATGTACTTATCTTAAATAAATCGTTACTTTGATTGAAAACAGAATACAAAAACTATGGTATACTAAATCAAGGTTGACTTTTTAATTTAAATCTGTGGTAGGTAAAAAAAAAAAAAACCCACCTCATATAAATTAAAAGATTGTCATAAAATTTCAATTACTGTAAAAGTTGTGGGGTTTAACAGACAACTTAACAAATTGTATGAAAAACTAACAAAAAATTTAATTGCAAGCTTTGTGTTTTGACAGAGAAATTTAACCTGGTATGACCCAGATGAAATGTTGAGATACCTGTAATCACGGTTTATCATGGTACATCACAGATTTCACGGTCCTACACCTGGACGATTTTCACCTGTTAACCAATTAAGGTGAAAAAAGGTAGGCTGAGAAGATTACAGGTTTTATATAATACTATAATGTGCAATTTTCCAGTTTAAAGAAGAGGAACTGAACCAAGTAAAATTTGTTTACTAGGTGTTTTGTCTGTGTGTCAGAAGTGAATGAAACAATTGATTTAATGGATGTTACTAACTGTTACTTGGAAGATTGACACCTTTATCTTAGACAGGTATGTGAATTTACCGTGTTAGGCCTAAAGCTATAGGAAATGAATCTTTTTAGTTTTTGCCATTTTTCATGTTGAACCAGACATTTTGTATTTATCTGGAAGTGCCTTTGGATAGTTAATGTAGTAGAAATGATACTGAAGTTTTCTTTAAGGCATTTTTTGTACAATAAAAAAAAATTCCTTTGAATGTCTGAAAAATATTCTTAATTGCAGATTTTAGCTAAAATTTTACTTCACCTTGCTATTTTTGTGAAAATTTAAGCATTGACTGCGAGACAAAGACAGCAATAAAGGAACAACCAATTAACTTTAAGGGGGCAGGGGGATGCTATGTTTTTAAAAAAAATTGTCAAATTTTATAGAAAAATATCGACCTGAAAGATGCAAAAAATAAATAATTTGAACCTGCCATTTTCAACAAGAATTTGTTGGTAAAATTTAAGGAAAATTATGTAATTACAAAGTTGAAATTAGAAGCAAGAATTGGATGTGTTATATGAATTGTAGTTATGGTGGCTTATATAATCCTCTAAGGGAATCAAAGGGTATAGATATTTGATCAAACTTCTCAAGGTGTAATCCACCTACAAGAAACAGCATTCACCTAATGAATAATAATTGACTTTCAGAGGCGGATCCAGAGGGGGGGGGGGCACCTGGCGCGCGCCCCCCCCCCCCCCTAAAATTGGAAAAAATATGATTTTTTTGACGTAAAATCGTGATTTTTCACACGAAATACCCCAAAATTTTTCGCGTCTCCCTCCGCTCGGCGCAATTTTTTTAAGTGCACCCCCCCTAATTTGAAATCCTAGATCCGCCCCTGACTTTTATTTAATGGCTAGCGGGGTATAATCCATCCTAAAGAAGGTATAAGAATTTAACCTAGCCTATCTGGCTTGCAAACCCTTCCTACAGCTACATCCTCATGGGTAAACAAATTCTGTATCTTACAAGGTATAACCCTACAGCTACATCCTACTGGGTACAAAAATTGGACCTGCATCATCACTGTCTTGCAAGGTATATTCCTTCCATCTTCCTGAATCAGTGAATGAACCTGGTGCATCCCCTGTGATATAGAAATTGGGCCAAGCTTCTCTTGCTTGCCATCGTCGGTAACCCACCGTTGATTCCGAGAGGAACGTATCGGAATCAACCGTGGGTTACCGACGATGCTTGCTTGCATGAGATAGCCCTTCCCACAGGGGGCATCCCATTGGGTATAAAATAGGTAATAGATTCATTGGCCTGTGATTCCAACAGAGCCTACATGCATTCACCCCAGGGTATTGATATTAGATGTAGCTTCTCAGTGTTTTTTTTTTAGGATATACAATCTCCTACAATGTGCATCCACGAGGGTTATAGAAATAGAACGTAGCTTCTGACTGTGACTTGCATGTTGTTCATGGGGCAGGCCCTGATTGATGTGTCAAATAAAGACATGTCATAATCATATCTAAGTGCCAAGGTGATGCTGATCACAGTGCCAGTGTTTTGTCTACATGCTAATTTATTGTATATAACTTGTTCTTGCTAAGGAACAACATTTTCACTCTTTAGGGGAGGGGACTATGTTTTTTTTACTGGAAAAATCTTCTGCCAACCCCAAATTTAAGAGAGAAAAAAATAATTTGACAATGCAGTTTTCAGTGAGAAATTTTGATAACATTTTAAAATTTGAAGAAAAAATTGGATAATATGAAGCAGCCGGCCGCGATACTGGTATTACCAGTATTGTAATATTTACAATACTGGTATTACCAGTATTATAATATTCACAATACTGGAAATACCAGTATTGTAAATATTACAATACTGGTAATACCAGTATTGTAACACTGTACAATACTAGAAATACCAGTATTGTATTGTTACAATACTGGTAATACCAGTATCGTACATATACAATACTGGATGTACCAGTATCGTGCATTTACAATACTGGAATACCAGAATCGTTGATCTATACACAATACCGGAAGCTCCAGTATTCTTCATCCAACAATACTGGTAATACTAGTATTGTAAAACACACGATACTGGAAGGTCCAGTATTCTTCATCCAACAATACTGGTAATACTAGTATTGTAAAGCACACAATACTGGTAATACTAGTATTGTAAAGCACACAATACTGGTAATACTAGTATTGTAAAACACACAATACTGGAAGCTCCAGTATTCTTCATCCAGCAATACTGGTAATACTAGAATTGCAAAACACACTATACTGGAAACTCTAGTATCTGGTAATTTGACAGGAGTGGGCAGAGCCTAATTCTAACTGTAAATCATAGCTCATTGTATTTACCGTTAGTATTAGGCTCCGCCCAGTCATGTCAAAATACCTTACCAATATATATCAAACTCTAAGGGACCATACAAAATATTTTGACATTACAGGGCTTTTGCCTCTTATGTTATGTACAGCAGAAATGACGTATGAGTATGAATTATATTCAATTCTTTTAGTATAATGTAGAAATAAAAACTTGGTTAACCGGAATTCTACCTAATCTTCCAATATCTGCAATACTGGTATAACCAGTATTTTCCAGAATCTTCCAGTATCTGCAATACTGGTATTACCAGTATTTCCCAGAATCTTCCTGTATTTACAATACTCATATTTTGGCAATGACCAGTATCTTCTAGTATTGCAGATACTGGAAAATTCTGGAAGATACTGGGATACTAGTATTTACCAGTATCTGTACCAGTATTGCAGATACTGGAAGATACTGGTAAAATACTGGTATTACCAGTATTGTGTACCAGTATTGTAGTACCAGTATCGCGGCCGGCTGCTTCATATTATCCAAAAAAAAAAATATTTTCATGTCGAAAATAGAAATAATCTGATTTATGTTTTGTGTGAAAAATATTTTCTGGCCTAGGAAAAAAAAGGTCAGTATTACTATATTTCCAAAAAGGAGTCTAGTTCATATTTGATCTTCTATATTTACACATTAAAAAGATCATAATCATACACAGATGTACTTTTAATAACATGAAGGATCATCAAGCATCTTTTTTTAATATAAAAGAGTATGCTTGCTATTTTTACTTGAATCCTAATGCAGTCAAACCAGTATTAAGAGGTCACCTTAAAAGAGGTTCAATTTATATGAGATTTTCTATGACAGGACAAGATTGGTTTTTTAACACAGGTGACTGCTTAATAGAGGTGACCCCAGGCCATGGGCAGCTTTGACTGTATAGGTTTTAATTATTTTTTTTAATTGCATAAACCCAGAGGTATAAATGTATTTAAATTTTATGCAGACATTTGATCCAGTAAACAAAGGACACTTTACTGGACCGCACTGTATTTTACTGAACATTTTTGTAAACCACTCTAAATCTAAAAAAATACTAGTATAACTGGACATTTGGTCCAGTAAAATAGAAAACATTACTGGATATTTATCCCTCTAAATCTATAAAATTACTGGTATACTGACTTGACATTTGGTCCAGCAAGTAAATATACTGAACCAGACCAAACCAATTCTTACTGGACTTTGTCCAATGTCTAACAGACCTTCAGAATGACTGTTAAAACCCAGTGGGTCTGTTTATAGTGTATGTTTTATGTAGATATACTATTACAAAGATATATGATTACAATACAATAGTCCCTCAATAATATTCTTTTAAATATCTCCAATAAAATAGTAACCCCATTCATAAATAAAGGGTTCAGTGTAACTATCAGATTTTTTGGATGAGCTATTTTCGATTATACTTTGTTTAGTATCATCTGACAAACATAACTTAACTATGAAAGTATTTAGGCCAAGCTATTTTCTGAGGCAATAAGTTGTGTTTTTTGTCCAGACTTACTTTCAGTCTTAAGTTTAATTGATAAAAAAAAGTGAAATTATTGAAGATAGAGATTTCAGATGTTTTGAAAATCACAGCTCAATTTACATTCTTAACCTAGGAATGAATAATTTACATTCTTAACCTAGGAATGAATAATTTACATTCTTAACCTAGGAATGAATAATATACATTCTTAACCTAGGAATGAATAATTTACATTCTTAACCTAGGAACGAATAATATACATTCTTAACCTAGGAATGAATAATTTACATTCTTAACCTAGGAATGAATAATTTATATTCTTAACCTAGGAATGAATAATTTACATTCTTAACCTAGGAATGAATACTGCGAAAGTACTTTTATTTGTTGGCACCAATTTTCGTGGTTTCTAAAGAATCCAGCGATTCTTGAGTTCTTGTATTCGTGGTTTCAAACATTACAGACAACAGTCAATGAGAAAATTGTACTTCGTTTGATTTTAATATTCGTGGTTTAAGTGAACCACGAAATCCACGAAAATTAGAACCCCACGATTAATAATGATTTCACAGTATTTAACATTTAGGAGGGAAGGGGGTACATGTTTTTATTTGTTATTTTCTATTGCTAAATCTTATAGAAAAATATAACTTGACACCAAACATGCAATAAATAAATAATCTGACACTGCAGCAACAAGAAATCTTGGTAAAATTTACTGATTTTTCATATAAAAAAAAATCTGATTTTTGTTTTTGTGAAAAAAAAATCACACAACTCCTCTCTCTCTTTAATAGTATATGGGCTGTATCTTATTAGTTCTATAGCTCTGTTTCTTCCTAAAAATAAAAGAAATAAGAAAACAGCCATACAATAAGTGATGAATAGTGTCAACTGGTGGGGGGGTTCCACTGTTGATTGCATTGTCTTCATTGGGGTATCACATTACTATTATCTGTTTTGTTACTCATTAAGTGTAGACACATGAATCAATTATTTACATAATTGAATTAATCTTGTGTAAACAGATCAGCTGATTACATAATATTACAGATGATCCAAACTATATACATGTATTTACAGTAAATATGGTTTTAGTTAAGAAAACATTTTAGATTCTTGCATAATACTGTATATCTAACAAACTTTGTGTTGCTCAATTTTTATTTTTCTGTGTAGTTTTTTGTCGACCATTGCTTGTCCTCATTATTCCCTTTTCTATCCTTCAATATACAGTTTCTGATTAATTAATTATTCAGTTTGATGCTACTTCAACGCCCCCCTTCTTTTGGGTCAATTTAGAAGGAAACATTTCTATGTTTTTAGTATCCATCCTTTTTAATCGACAATTGTAATTGCGAATAATGATTGCAAAAAAATTAAACCCAGAAATAAAATATTCATTTGCCTACTAGTAAAAAATTAATCTGAGCATTAAACGAATGTCAACAAATTAATCTGAGAAATATGGGGGCGATGTTTAAGCTTAAGTTGAAAAAATAAATGTGTTAAATTGACGCAAATAAACAAAAACAAAAACATGGGAATACATAACTCTTATGTTGACCTTAACTTACACCTAGCTGTAAATAAAACTAATTGTTTACCTTGGCCTAATGTTAAATAAAAAGTGTCGAAATTCAAAAACAAAAATATGGGAATAGATAACTCTTATGCTGACCTTAACTTACACCTAGCTGTATATAAAACGAATTGTTTACCTTGGCCTAATGTTAAATACCTGTACTACCAAGTGTTACACCTGTAATTGTCTTTTAGTCAAAATCACTTTTTAAGGTAATTGTTTAGCTTGTCATTAAATACACTGTTATATATGGTATGCTATCATGAACTCAGGTATGTTTGTTCAACATAATCACCACTTTTTAATACATTTTTCTGCATTCCTTTTTTTTTTTATTAAAATATAATAGAAATATGTCAAGATATTCAGTTATGTTTATTATACAACATAAATATTATAACAGTACAATTTGAAATGTATATTTTTTTTGGTGGTTTTGTGTGTGTTTGTGGCTAAGGTGGAGGACGGTGCACCAATGTAATACTTAAAGTAGCTGTCGGAACCGTAGCTCTTATAGTAGGTGTGGACCATAGTACTTATCAAAAAAACATCAGAAGGACCATAAGAACTACTGTTCCGCAGCTATACTTGAATGGTCTCCACAGACTTTTTACAGCTAAAATTATTTTTTTATCATCTGTTTATGATCTGACTTTCTGCCTCTTATTGCATTTATACTCTAGATCTAGTCCCCTAATTGCTGGTTCTCAAATCCTTTTGGTTATTTAACCCTTATATTTTCAGGTGATGAATTCTTGGAGTGGGGCTAGAGCAATTGCAATCCTCAATATGGGAAATAGTTGTTTTCTCTCCTTGAAACTACTAAGTATTTGGGGCAGAATCTGCCAGGGCTCATCAACCCACAGAACTGCCCAGCATGTCCCCAGGTGGTAGATAGAGGGTGCCTTCTTGATTGAGAAAGGGGGGGGGGGTTGTCATGTTATACTATGGAAATTGTGAAAAGGAAGTTTAAACAATAATGGTCAACAAATTGAACAATCACCTCTCACCTCTGATACAACATTATGCGATAAAGTTTTTCAGTGATTTGCAGAAGGTCGGTGGTTTTCCCTGGGTACTCCGGTTTTCTTCTCCAATAAACTTGACCGTAATGATATAACTGAAATATTGTTGAAAGTGGCATTAAACACCCTAACCCTTACCATCCTCTCACCTCAACATCACTGTTGGAACTTTCTTTTTGTAATATATTGGGAATCAGAGGTATATTTTTGTAATCTGACATTTTGATTATATATTATATATTTGTCAGTCTGTACTAATTACTAACATTGATGATTCAAGTTGTTACTATAACTCACTCCTGTTGACAAAAATAACTTCTTCAGACATTCTTGGTATTTTTGTATTAAGATGTGTACTTGAGGAATGAAGCTATACTCATAAATAGAAAACCATCAAACTCAACTTGGGTTGATTTTCAAAGATTATTTTTAAGGACAATGATGATGGTATGAATGCGAATATGAAAAAAATAAGATACCAATTTTTTTTTATCTATTTTGTGTTCTTAGGAATTCACTAAATTAAATAGTGGCATGTAATTTGTTGTTGTTGACTTAATTCCTATTCCTACAGATATGATCAGTGATTTCAGAAATCACGTCTGAATATGTACTTCCATGCACTATAGATTGACTTCAGCCCATCGATGGCCAGGTGTCCACGGTATCATTACTGTTACTTGGAACAAAAATTTACAGTGAATCGTGTAACATGATATCCTTGATTCCTGTCCTCAATTAAATACCAAATTGTTCACATATCCATGAATTCATGTATTGTATAGAGGAAGTTATCTCCCCTCATTATGTTAATAGTTGTAGAATAACTGGCGTACCCAGAGAAAACTACCGAGCTGCCGCAAGTCATATGATAAAGTACACCTCTCCATGAGCATGATTCGAACTCACAACTTTAGTGGTGATGGGCACTAATTGCATAGGTAGTTGTAAATCCAACTACCATACGATAACGACCACTACGACCCTTCCAACAATCAGTAGGTCAACTATCCATGTAATAGTGCCTCTGCTCACTCTACAGAAAGAACAGTAATTTAGTTTTTAATGATTTCATATCCTTGTGTACATTCTGTTGTTGTGATGATCGTAATATAAACATTTTATTTACTGATTCATCAAATTTATATACAATGTAGATGTAAATAAACATTTATTAAAGGGACAAGAGATATTATGTATGCTATAATTCTTTTTACATTTAACAATACAAGATCTTTTGTTCACATTGAGTAGACAATATTACTGAATTATATGAAAATTTAATCAAAGAAGATTAAAGTGCAGATGACCTGATTGTGAAGGACACGAGGGGGTTGGTTGGATTAAGGTAGATTTATTATCACTTGAACCTTTTTAATAAAAGAAGAAAGTGGTAAACCTGATGGCAAAGGACAGAAGTGAGAAGTGGTTGGGTGGAAAAATGTAGATTGACACCACTTCACTTGAACCTTTTTAATAAAAGAATAAACTGGTAAACCTGATTGTGAAGGACATAAGGGGGTAAACGTTGAAATAAACTGGTAAACCTGATTGTGAAGGACATGAGGGGGTAAAGGTTGGATGGATTAATGTAGATTTTGTTCTCACTGTTGTTTCAGTGAGCTAGCACTATTAAAATACAAATCAACAGAGTGGTTGTTTAGTACAAAACTTATCCATGTTCATCATATAAACAAAACTAACTGGTTCTCACTGAAAACTTTTAACTGAAAAATTGCTGAGTTCAATGGCATTAAAAAAACAATCGCTCGCTCTTTCTATACTTTAAATTTGAACTGGAATTAGCTAAATATAGCTAAATATTAGCTAAATTTTTGTGTATTATAATACTTGTAAATTTATCTTGTAATTTGTTTAATAGAGTAAATAAATATAATTAGAGGGGTCAAATAATAGGGCAATCTTACTTCAAGGAAGCAAGATAATTAGAGGGGTCAAATAATAGGTCAATCTTACTTCAAGGAAGCAAGATAATTAGAGGGGTCAAATAATAGAGCAATCTTACTTCAAGGAAGCCTGTCACCTCTTGTACTCTTTATTTTTTACCAAGCTAGTATTTCTACGAGGTTGCTATAGATGGAACAGACAATTTTGACATTTATGTGTTGTCTAACACATGTAACTGTCCATGTTTTTGATGAACTGATTAATTTTACATATAATTATATTTGTGATAAGACCTATAGACCTAATGTTAATTTTACATATAATTATATTTGTGATAAGACCTATAGACCTAATGTTAATTTTACATATAATTATATTTGTGATAAGACCTATAGACCTAATGTTAATTTTACATATAATTATATTTGTGATAAGACCTATAGACCTAATGTTAATTTTACATATAA
This sequence comes from Bathymodiolus septemdierum, assembly GCA_963383655.1. NCBI lineage: Eukaryota > Metazoa > Mollusca > Bivalvia > Mytilida > Modiolidae > Bathymodiolus > Bathymodiolus septemdierum. Next base: position 25,840,596 of record OY726526.1, read on the forward strand.
TTATATTTGTGATAAGACCTATAGACCTAATGTTAATTTTACATATAATTTTATTTGTGATAAGACCTATAGACCTAATGTTAATTTTACATATAATTATATTTGTGATGAGACCTATAGACCTAATGTTAATTTTACATATAATTATATTTGTGATGAGACCTATAGACCTAATGTTAATTTTACATATAATTATATTTGTGATGAGACCTATAGACCTAATGTTAATTTTACATATAATTATATTTGTGATGAGACCTATAGACCTAATGTTAATTTTACATATAATTATATTTGTGATGAGACCTATAGACCTAATGTTAATTTTACATATAATTATATTTGTGATGAGACCTATAGACCTAATGTTAATTTTACATATAATTATATTTGTGATGAGACCTATAGACCTAATGTTAATTTTACATATAATTATATTTGTGATGAGACCTATAGACCTAATGTTAATTTTACATATAATTATATTTGTGATAAGACCTATAGACCTAATGTTAATTTTACATATAATTATATTTGTGATAACACCTATAGACCTAATGTTAATTTTACATATAATTATATTTGTGATGAGACCTATAGACCTAATGTTAATTTTACATATAATTATATTTGTGATGAGACCTATAGACCTAATGTTAATTTTACATATAATTATATTTGTGATGAGACCTATAGACCTAATGTTAATTTTACATATAATTATATTTGTGATGAGACCTATAGACCTAATGTTAATTTTACATATAATTATATTTGTGATGAGACCTATAGACCTAATGTTAATTTTACATATAATTATATTTGTGATAAGACCTATAGACCTAATGTTAATTTTACATATAATTATATTTGTGATAACACCTATAGACCTAATGTTAATTTTACATATAATTATATTTGTGATAAGACCTATAGACCTAATGTTAATTTTACATATGATTATATTTGTGATGAGACCTATAGACCTAATGTTAATTTTACATATAATTATATTTGTGATAAGACCTATAGAACTAATGTTAATTTTACATATAATTATATCTGTGATAAGACCTATAGACCTAATGTTAATTTTACATATAATTATATTTGTGATAAGACCTATAGACCTAATGTTAATTTTACATATAATTATATTTGTGATAAGACCTATAGACCTAATGTTAATTTTGCATATAATGATATTTGTGATAAGACCTATAGACCTAATGTTAATTTTACATATAATTATATTTGTGATGAGATCTATAGACCTAATGTTAATTTTACATATAATTATATTTGTGATGAGATCTATAAACCTAATGTTAATTTTACATATAATTATATTTGTGATAAGACCTATAGACTTAATGTTAATTTTACATATAATTATATTTGTGATAAGACCTATAGACTTATGTTAATTTTACATATAATTATATTTGTGATAAGACCTATAGACCTAATGTTAATTTTACATATAGTTATATTTGTGATAAGACCTATAGACCTAATGTTAATTTTACATATAATTATATTTGTGATGAGATCTATAGACCTAATGTTAATTTTACATATAATTATATTTGTGATAAGACCTATAGACCTAATGTTAATTTTTGGTGAATGCTACAACTGGTAAAAAAACTCACTATTAGTATTAATTAATTTGATACTTTATTTCAACATGAAATAGGATTAGGGGGATAAGGTTATGGTGTTTATGGCCACTTTCAACAATATTTCAGTTACAACGTGGCAGTCAGTTTTATTGGTGGAGGAAACCGGAGTACCTGCAGAAAACCACCGACTTGCCACAAATCACTGACAAATTTTATCACATGATGTTGTATCGAACGCATCTCTCCTGAGCGGGATTCAAACTCACAACATTATTGGTATTTGGTACTGATTGCATAGGTAGTTAGAAATCTAACCCATCCTCACAACATAAAATAAATAATTTTATGCTATAAATATGAATGAATAAATGTTTTACATTAGTTTTTTTTCTGTTAAATAACAAAATTAATATATGCATGAAAGGGATACATTTGATATGATCATGATATAAAAATATAAATGGAGAAATATATGTAACTGACAAAATGATTTTAATAAAGATAACAAAAAAATTTAAATGAGAAAAAAAATGTAAGACTACAAATTACAATATTAGATTTAATCCTAAATTCAGATAAAAGGTTATTTGGTTTGAGATAATGTAACTGCATCTGTCTGGCTGAAATTAGATTTCCTCCACCTTTGGACATTGATTTACAATATATTTGGAATTAAAAAAAAAAACATGTCTGGAAGAAAGCTTTTGGGGATGGACCGAAAAGTGGGAGGGACAGGCTTTTGAAGTGGAGTGAAAAGTGGGTGGGGGAAGTTTCAGTACATGACAATAAAGTGAGGGGGAACAAGCTTTCAAATTAGACAAAAGAGGTAATTTGTCATCTAATCATACATTAGTAGCCTGGTAGCCTTAAATCAAGTGATTTACTGCATATTTTCTTCTTCCATTCTCAAAATTCAGATTTTTCTAAATTTTTGAAGAAAAAAGTGAGGAGCAGGTGTCTGTAGAGAAATATTATGGAAAGAATATTTAAGAAGTGATGGTCATAAATTCCACCAATATCAATAAAACAAACAATAACCTCTCATATTAACTGTACTCACTGAACACACAAAAGACCATGACATATGATGTTGGAAATACATGTCCTGGCTTTGGACAGGCACACAAATATGGCAGAGTTAAAGCAGTTAATGAAATCCCAACCAACATAACACAGTCTGGTCATGGAGACAGTAAGAGTTCCATGTATGCCTTTATTGACAAAGGGAGACTATTTCACTTTCCTCAAGGGAGATAACTTGCTAATGTTTCCCAAAAGTATTTTAACTTCAAAAGGAGTTTACTACCATAAAACCTAAGTAGATTGTTTTACTACAATTGTAGAAATGCTAGTCAGAAGATCACAGGTTTAGAAGATATATAAGTTACTACTGAAGATATTATTTGCAATATACATGTAGGTATGTTATCTATTTTTATACTGGGTACCAGTGATGATTCCCATGGCACAACCCACAGAGCTGCCCACCACATTCCCATGTCGCAGAGAGGGACAGCCTCTTGACAGGGGGGTTATCTGTCTGCCTCTGCCCATATGCATTCCTGACAAGGCTGTGCCTACCACCTTTTTATCAGTATACATATTTTTTATTTATTATTTGTTAACTTATTTTCTGCACGACTATAATGCTATAACTATGACTATAACTGCTGATTTAATATTAAGCATCTTTCAAAAGTTGGCATTAAACACCAATCAATCAATCAATCAATTTGTCAATCATCACTTCAAATTTTACTGTTGACCTGAAACAAAATTAATATCATCTGATAATGCAATAATTAATATTTCTGATATAGCTAAGAGTAATCTGCCTTAGATAAGTTATGGATGATATGACAGACCTCATTAATGTTATGTAATAGTAATCCTTACATAACCATTTATTCTGAAGTTGATTGCTCTTGTCGTAAAACCATTTTTTTTCTGAAGTTGATTGCTCATGTCGTCATTGTACTTGACTGAATTCTTTCTCTGAGATTCATTACAGTTGTTTTGTACTCCATTTTTATTTTTTCATAAAACATTAAAATTTTCACTAATTGCTCTATTTGACGTCAATTGTTAAGAAATGAAATAACAAGGAGGAGGTAATTGTTTACTAGGTAACATTTTCAGCTCAACTGTGTTATACGAGTTATTGCATTCACTTTGCATCTGTCATTGTTGTCTGTCTGTTGTCTGTAAACTTTTTAACATTTCAATCGTCTTATCCAAAGCCACTTGTCAAAATTACCTGGTAAATAAATCTAGGCAGGAATGTTCCTTGGATGGTTCTTTTTCAATTTTTGTTTTTCATGTACTCCTTATATCAAAGATGGCCTCCAGAGATAATATTATTTCTCCTCAGATACCACATTCCAAAAACACTGGTTCAAATTAAGCCAATATTGGCTGGAATGTTCCTTAAACTGTCACTTTTCAATTTTTGTTTTTCATGTGCTTATATTAAAGATGGCCACCAGAGATAATATTCTTTCTCCTCAGATATCAAATAACTAATAAAGTTGCTACCTTACAAGACTGCTCTTTATATGGTCTCTACCTAAATTGTAATATTGATGCCTTCTTGAAATCTATTTGGACTCTTTTAACCCTAAATTGTACATAAATGCTTAATTGATGGATTTTTATCAAGTTTGTATTTCTTGTGATGATCAACAGTACTGTGGAACATCGTTAGCAATGGAGTCTTTAGTTCTTTATCATATTTATGGGCTTTTTTTTTTATCATGACTCTGATGTGTCCGTTTGGGAAATCCAAGATGGCAGTAAACTTATGTGGAAATATGTCAAAATTAATATCTTCTTAGAAACCTCTGAACTGTTTTGACCAATGGTAGCCATGAATGATCATTGGATGTGAGCACTTGATAGCAGCTGGTTATACTAAGAGAAAAAATAAGACAATACATGTACATTGTATATATATAAATAGATACTGCAGTCTAATTAAAGCAATCCCCTTCAGACTGTTGCCAACAAGCTCAGCAATCTGAAGGGGAGGGGTCTATACTGTAAATACTGGTACTGAGATGAAATGATAATAAAAAAAAAATCTGATTTTGAATTTATCATTTTTGGGCTTATTTTAGAAACTATTAACAGAAAACAGAATGTTTGTTTTACTCTTGATAATATGAAGATGTACCAGTGAGAAAAAAATACAATTTGATGGGATTTTAAGTTTTTCTGTCACATGTACCTTTCTGATCTTTTATTGTCCAAGAATTTGGAAGAATTTATTCAAACTTCCAGCAAGTAAAACAGATGACACTGCTACAACCCCCCCGGTGATGACAGTTTCTGTGATGGATGAGAAAGCATTGACTGTCTGGCTTCTTAACAATCAATCATATAAAAACTTAGGTTAAATAGCTCATACAAAAATTTCAACCTTGATGAAAATTATGAAACTGTGTAAATTATGTTGCAATCAAAATGTTAAAAAAAACCAGTCAAAAGGTATGTAATACAGATATATAGTTAATCTTAGGGACCCATCATTTAACTTTTAAAGGAGGGGGCTATGTTTTTCCACAGAGGAAGAATTTTTAATGCATGAAATTTTTTTTACATGAAAAATATATTGGTAATTTTTCATCAAATTTTACCAAAATTCATGTTGAAATCTGCAAGGGTCAGATTTTTGTGTGCATCTTTCAGGTCAAGATATGTTTTTTCTATAACATTTGATGACAGAAAAAAAAGTACCCCCCAAAAAAAAAAATTCAAATTGTCCTTCCCTTACATGAAAACAAAGTTTTTACATTGATGGCTGGGATAATTGTACAGAATTATCTCATGTCAACTAAAGGTCAACTAAAGGTCAGACTTCTTTGTTATTATTTGGTCTCTTTCTACCAATAAAAAAATCAAATAGGAACATTAATAGCTGTCTATAAATAAATATTAACTATTAACTGCTGGTAAACTAAAGATCATATGTAATATTACAATCACCTGTCTTTTCTTCTAGTAAGGCAACAACCATGTCAATATTTGGGACATTATGTTTTTTACAAAAAAACTTTTGGTTGCCAAATTTTATGGAAAACAATTAATTGACCTGATGGATGCAGTTTTCAAGGAGACATTTCGATAACCTCTGAAAACAAAATTTCGGATTTTCCATATCCAAAAAATAATCGAATTTTCATTTAGCAGGAAAAAATATTTTCAGCCTCAGGGTATTAAAAAACACAGCCCCCCCTCCCCTTAAAAGTTAAATGGTAGAATGGTTAGTCCCTATGTAATCTGTGCCATTTTCTAAAATTTATCTGTTTATTTGAAATGGCCTATATCATGATATCATGGGATATGAAATTTATGTTATCACCAGGACACATCAAATCAAATACATAGATATGGTAATTTAATTGTTTTGAAAATTCCGAATTAAAAATGTCAATTTTCAAAGTGTTGTACATGTTAAGCTAACAAGAAAATCAATAAGTCAATATTGAAGTATTAAGGAAGTTTTTTTCTGTCATTCTAAGTATGTGACCTGCCAAAAAATTAACAGATCTTGATCATGACACTAATATGTAGTGAACTTGGGAATGTTTCTTTGTGAAATGATTTCTGACTTGGATCAAATTATTTGGAGATAGATTACCATAAGCTTTCAGCATGTTTCCAAATCCAGAATGTCCAATCATTGCATATTATATATTATTTATGCTTTTTTTCGAATAAATATTGTTTTAACTACCATGATATTTTTACAAGATCCATTCAATAATATTTTTAAATCAAATTGAAAGTATGAAACTATGATTAGTTAATACATTGATTAAAAAAGAGTTCAGCAACGAAATTTAATCATGATTAGCTTAATCACAAGTTCAACAACGGATCCCTGGTATTTAAAAAATGACTATATTTTGACCACCAGCTGCAAGACCATGTCCCATCACAAACATCAGAAACACAGGAATGGAAATCTAATAGACCTTTTGAATATTCCTGATATTATTATAAATTTATAGGGTTTATTATTATTTTTTATATGAGTTGCATCCCTTACAACCAGCAAAATGGTACCCTCTATAGCAAGAGCAACAGAAAGGATTAACATTTTGTAGATATTTGAAACTTAACTGTAAAAAAAATATTATGGAAAATTTGTATAGCAAGCACAAAATCACAAGTTGTTACAACATTGAAATTTTGTACAGATTATTAGAAAGATATAGTCAAACTTGCCCATGAGGTCACCTCTATTTTAAGCAGTCATCTGTATTGAAAAGTCACCTTTTCTTGTCCTATCATAGAAATTGAGCCTCCTTTAAGAGGTCACCTGTCTTAAAAGACCACTTTTTTATGTCCCTAAAGGTAAACTCTTAATACAGGTTTAACTGTATGCTATTTTCAATGACTTTGCATGAAAGGGGACCTTTTGCCTGTCATAAAGGGAAATAACTCACATGAAAGCATGTAAAAATGTATAACTTTAGAATAAGTCGAAATGTCCAACTGGTCTACTAAAAAGTTTTTTTTTTGGCATGAAGATATTATATAACAAGATCATGCAAGTCTCTGGTTCATTTTCGTCCTTCCTTTATATAAAGCAATTACATTGCTGATATTATTTGAAATATTTGTCACCTTATTCATAGATATCATTTTCTTACTAACTGTGTGAGGGCTTCATTGGTGTGTTACTTCTGTCCTTGAGTATATGTCATAAACCATGCTGACATGTTTATCTTCACAGGTAAAATGCCTTTGATGTTACAGGTGTTTTTCACTGAAGAGCTAATTAGATGATGTTACTAACTTGTTTGATGGATTCTGATTGGAATATATTAAGATATCACAAGTATTCTGTTGGGATTATTGTGAGATATATGGTGAGGTTTTTTTTGTGGGGGGGGGGGGATACTAGTATTTAAGATAATATTGGATCTGTAGGAATGTTGTGAGATGTGGCATGTAGTATTCTTTTAACAATATTGTCAAGTATGGGATGGATTTTGATTTGGTATCCAATGCTTTCTGAGAAACTAAACAAACTTTTTATTATTTCAATATGTATTCTTCGTATTTTCAACATTATATTTCATTTTTCCATTCCTAGTAGAACCTGTTTAATCAAAATGTCACTGTGACCTAGATTTATGTAATGAAATTAGGTTAATATCTGCCAGTCCATTTGGGTATTATGATAAATTAAATAACCCTCTACTAATGGAAATCTATTAGCTCAGAGCTGTCATGATCATATGGTAGTTGAATCCCACTTATGGCGTGGTGCGCTTGATACAACATTATGTTATAAAGTTTGTCAGTGACTTGCGGCAGGTCAATGGTTTTCTCCTGGTACTCAGGTTTCCGCCACCGATAAAACTGACAGCCATGACATAACTGAAATTTTGTTGAAAGTGGTGTTAAACACCATTACCATAACCATAACCCTTAATATTAGCTCTGTTGTAGAGTGGGTGCCTTCAGTACAGATGACACAGCTTTCCTGATGGCTCAGGACGTGGCAAGACAACTTGAATTTATGATAGATTTTTTATATTTAGATTGTTTAAGCAGTGCTTTACTGGATATATTGCCTACTGGACACATAAAGCGGTATTTATCCACATGTTTTAAGAAATACCAAAAACCTATTCTAATTTTTATTAAAAACAAAAGAGCCGGGTTAAAGCACTTCATCTGTTTGATAAAAATTGACAGTAAAAATTTAAACAATTTTGACTTGTTTTGTATACTGAAGAATTTAAAGTGACAGTTTAATAAAAGAAGAGAGGATAGGGCATGTAGCCTGTATTAAATGAAAAAGTAAATGATCTGTTTATTATTGGGTTCTCTTGTCAAAGTAGTCGCAGATAAAATCATTAGATCAGCTTTCTAACGTAATGACCTATGATATACTTTGTACTTTCTATTCATAAATTTTGTATTTTAAAAATACCGATTTTTTGTACTTGGTCTGTTAAAGGTTTTATTAGTAAAATTTCCAGTTTTTCTCCAGTTATACATTCTAAACAATGTGACTGTTAAAAAAAAGATTCGGGGGGATTTTCCTACCTGAGATCGGATGGATTTTCATACCCGAGATTCTGATGGATTTTCATACCTGAGATTTGGATGGATATCCATACCTGACATTTGGATGGGTTTAAAGTCATGTTTACTTTCATTCTTTAGGTTCTATTTATATACTAGAATGAATGTATTAAACTCCTAACTCAATTTATTGAAGACAATGCACTTTTAGACAGCATTTTAATTCTATTTGTAAAATATCTGATGATTCCCTCACTTCATCACCATTAGTGGATTCGGGTGTTTCTCTTATTATCTGTATCATTAATAGTGGATTGAGACATTTCTTTGTTTATATCTGTCACTAATATTGGTTTCAGAATATTATTTTTTTGCATGTGTTCATCATTAGTGGTTGGATTCTAATGTTTCTTCCAGCATGCCTTCATCACCTAAACATTATCAAAAAAGTGTGAATATGGAGTATAGAGTACCAGTATTTGTCTGTCTATGTTTATAAAAATCCTATTATATTTGTTTCTTCCCAAAAATGTTATATTTTCTCCTTATATAACATATATCATATTCTTTATTGTATTAGGTGTATAGTACTTCTCTCCTTATAAGGTCACCACTTCTGTAATGAAAATGTGTCTGTCTTGAGGAGGACAATTTAGTAGCATTTTACTATCTCAATTCATCTGAAATCTGGGCTGATAAGAGGGGTGAGAGTGGCCTTATAAGAGAGGAACTACTGTCCTTGATAGCATTAGCATAGTTTTAATTTAAATGGTAGTATATGGGTTCTTTCATCCAATTATGGTGTTTATGGCATGGATAATCTTCTGGGATCATCTAAAAAGATCTTATAAATTTGTTACACTAACTTAATTTTATACATAAGTTTAAGTAAAAATATATTTGTGTCTTTGTTATCAAGAGGAGATGATTTGGATCAGATTAACCTGATTTAACCTAGTAAAATTCTGCCCCTAAGCTGAATGTTGTGAACGAAGATTTCCATCCAGTCGTGTCATTGTTTTCTTTATGTTATAAAAAGTTTATTGTAAACTAGAGTTGTTCAAAGGCTTAAATCCAGGGTGGGCTGTCTCCATCATACATAGTCGACCCTGAACTTTGTCCTTGTGGTCTTGTGTCTTCATAACCAGAAACAGATTAAATTATTTTCATAGGACTGTCATGGTCGTGATCGTATGGTAGTTGGATTTACAACTACCTATTCAATCAGTGCCTATCGCCACTAAAGTTGTGAGTTCGAATCCCATTCTTGGTGAGGTGTACTCGATACCACATTATGTGATAAAGTTTGTCAGTGACCTGCTACAGGTCGGTGGTTTTCTCCGAGTCCTCCAGCTTCCTCCACCAATAAAACTGACCACCACGATATGACTGAAATATTCTTGAAAGTGGCATTAAACACCATCAAACAAACTTGTATTGTGTGTTCATTACCAGTAGTAGATTAAATTATTTTCGTCCATCATGCAATCATTACCAGCAGTGGATTCAGATGTTTCAGACAAAAAACCATGTCCTCCAAACAAGAGTTCTGTCATGTTATAAATAGAAATTTCTCATGTTTCAAATAATAATAATAATATGATATAATAATAATAATAAAAAATTCTTTATTTATAGAGGATTACACGGTTTCGTGAGGCCCTCATTGACATATTTAAACATACATTGTAAAACACAGTTTATATAAGAGATAAACACAATAAACAATACATTGTAGTAAATAAAAACAAATCTCCTGTATGCAATCAAACCTGCATTAGTGACCACCTCTATTAAGCAATAACTTGTATTATGTGACCTTAATTTTTATTTCCCTTCACAGTACATTTCATATCAGTTAAACCTGTATTAAGTGACCACCTGTCTTATATGACCATATTTCACTGTTCCCTTGGAAGGTCACATAAGACAGGTTTGACTGTATATTATGTTATGCTTGAATAGGCCAAAAATCAAACTGTATATGTAAATGTAGATTTATCTGTTCTTTTCTTGAACCTGACAAGTCTATAAAATAAGACAGATGACAATATGACTATATTTTACTGCTGCAGTTAATTGAATTTTTGCATACAATTGTAATAAATCTAACTCGTGGGGAATTTAAAAAGAATTTTTGATTATTTTTATAAAATAGAGCTCATGTTGCTTGTTTGTTTGTATATATATGCCGACTTTAAATAAAATTTACTTACTTACTTTCATAAAAAGAAATTGAAGTTGATCGCCTTTTACAAATGAGCAAATTCAAAAATGAGTAGTTTGAGATTAGAGTTATCTCCCATTTCAGTCTTAAATTTATTTCCAAATTTTATCTAATTTATGACCATTTTTTTATGATAATAATTGGTTATAATATCAAAATCATGATTTTTTAATGGATTATTTATTACAAATATTATTTTTCATTGCTATGATAATTCGGAGGAAGAAAAACTGTTAATGATATTTCCAAGTGTAAATAAACCATTATGATTTATATTATTTTTCAATTAAGAAATCTTGATTTATTAACCAATTATTTTCATTATTATTTTATTAATGAACCTTTTTGATTTGGAACCAATTATGGACTTAGTGTGGGGGAGTTTACATAATATTACACTCAGATAAGGATCACTAAGCTTATATCCAGTTTCATTATCTATTTGGGGCCAAAAATAAGGGAAACAAAAATCACATGATTTTGAAAATCAACCACTTTTTTTTAAATTCCATTACAAAATCAATACAGAAACATAATATAATGAAAATAACATGATCATACTTTTTTTTATTATATTTCTTTGGCCATTAAATATTTTTAGATTTTTATTGGTTTTAAAGAATTTTTATCCCAATGTAAAATATGATAAAAATGAGGCCCCCATATTGAACCCCACATATGGAATCTATTGGTTAATGAAACAGAGAAGCATTAAATACAATCTTTTCTCTATCAGTCGTGTGGAGTGCATGAACACATCTGGATCAGACTATAGCCTCACTTTGAAGGTCATCCTCCTCTCAAACTTTCTCATAAAAAAAAGTTTGGAATAGTGATAATATTTTCTTCTTGTAAAAGTCAGGTGAGTAAATTTATCCAAAATGATTTTGATTTTATTTTTTTTATTGATAAATACCAATAATTGTGTGTATCTGAAATTTGATTAGATATTTTACTACAAATTTGTGTAAATGATGATTCAAGCTGCCGGCCAGCCATTGAATTTTTTACATTCCACATATTTGATGAACAAATCATCCTAAAGGAAGCTGTGTATTGTATCATTATTTACAATCTTCAGGATTTTAATTTGTTTGACTTTAGATAAAACAATGCATTGTTTGTTAAGTTACATAACATGAGATGTTTTGAAATGCATGATTTAATGTTTGTTTTCTTGTCATCACTTTGAGGGGCTATGTAGGGGATTAAAATATTTTTGTGGTATTTGTCGGTTTAGTAATTTTTGTATTCCAGTAATGAAACTGTTGAAAATTACCGAGGGTTTTCATGTGGATTTTTATTCTATGCCCAAAATTAGCCATTTGGGACATAACAGAGGTTCTTAAGAGGGATTTGTTGTTAAAATAGTACCATATTTATATTATGAAAATAAAATTTGAAGTTTTCCATTGAAATAGAGGTAAAATACAGAGGGTACTGACTAGTTTCACCTCCCTCAATTATAAAATGCCAGGATGGCTGAAGAAGAGAAAATAGATACATTAAAAAGCCAAACAAATAGTATATATTGTGATTTAATGTAATTGAGTCATCACTTTGTAAGTTTTGTGTGGTTAAATACTGTATAAGTGAACTGTTTGATGTAACCTGCATCAAAGACTGCATTCTATTGAAATTACAGTACTACAGTAAGTCCCCCCTCTTATAAGGTCACCACTTTTGTAGTTCAGTAATGTAAAATTGTAACTCATGTATCGCTGTTCTACATCTTAGTCACCGTGATGTTTTAAAGGAATGAGTGAGTGAGTTAATTTTTTTAATGCCAAATGAGCAATTTTTCATCTAGCAGTATTTTGCCGTTTGAACGAGGATTTCTGCCATAAATGTTTTACTGAATCTCCCTGCGTTCAATAGATAGGAACTAGAATTTTCCCCAGATTTTTTGAGGAGGAAAGGGGGTGCGGTGCGTTCTATGCAACAGTGCATTTAATAGACACGAAAAGACGGTATATCATGGTAAAAACAAGTTGTTTTTCTATGAAAAGATGATGATGTCTGCTATGTACTTGACCAACATGCTTATTTTGGATTTGTATTGTACTAGCTTACTGAATCTATAGTCCACAGGTAGACATGTCACTCTACTTTGACACATTATACTGACTCCATTATACTTGTTGTACTTTCTCTTTAATGCTGTATGCTTAGCAGAGAAGCAACAAATACCAATTTTATCGTCTTTGGTTTGATCTGGCCATTGATTGAACCCACGATCTACCACATTGAGTCAAGCATGTGTACTATTACACCAAAGACACTGGTTCTGTATCAAAGGCTGAATATACATGTACCTTATACCCATATACATGTAAGGGAATGTTAAATGGCCACTGGTCACCAATGAAGTGGTTGTCCCTATTTCTGGTTGCTAAACTAAGCAGCATTTTTAATTATTTTGGTGTTTAATTGTTATGTAGTTGCTAACACAGAAATGGTTGACTACCAAAATGATACAGTGAAACTTGTCTAAACCGATCCTTGAATAAACTAGAATCCTGTATAAACCGAACCCTGAATAAACCAGAATCCTGTATAAACCAGAATCCTGTATAAACCGAACCCTGAATAAACCAGAATTCTGTATAAACCGAACCCTGAATAAACCAGAATCCTGTATAAACCAAACCCTGAATAAACCAGAATCCTGTATAAACCGAACCCTGAATAAACCAGAATCCTGTATAAACCGAACCCTGAATAAACCAGAATCCTGTATAAACCGAATCTTGAATAAACTGGAATCCTGTATAAACTGAACTTTACATAAGCTCCCATTGTAAGAAATATGGTTAAAATGACCTGTATAAAATGAGCACAAACTTTGATCTCAATGAGGTTCAGTTTAGACAGGTTTCACTGTATAATAATAAATGGTTAAATTATCTTATTCAATTTACCTAACATTATTATATCACTAATCATCTCAGCAATATCACTAATCATCTCAGCAAGATATAGCTTTTTCATCACTAAATGTGCTTAATTATAAGAATTAATAGAAAATTTCTCACTCACTTTGAAACATAGTTTTGATGAAGGATTTAGAAACAAAACAATATTTTGGTTCCTTACCTTGTCTGTTGTCGTGTTGGTTATGTTTGTCTGCATCAATGGAACACTGTCCTCTTGCCATTAGGCTGAGACAGTTCTTGGAAAGACATTGACTATTATTATGTTCCTTAAAATAGATATTTCTTCAAATTGCCAAAATGTCTATGTCCTGCTTGAATGTTCTGAACATTGACCTGTTACCTTATGATAATTAATTGTGTAAGGTCTAAATTATGGGTAATTTTCCAAGTAAAATCAGTCCAGAAGAAGCTGTCAAAAAAGATCAGATAGTAAAAACAAAAGTGTTATTTAAAAGACATATAGCTTATTACCTCCCTTTGTCACAATTATTTTTTTTCAAATGTTTATGATTATGTGTTTGTTGGTATAATTGCAGTACAATATTTTTGTGAAAACTACATATAAAATGTACTTGCAACCACAGTACCCAGAGAAAACCCAGAGAAAACCACAAACATGCCACAGGTTACTAACGTACTTGATCACAAATATTGGCGGGAATCAAACTCCTAAATTGATTGACTGCATAGCGGTAGGTGGAAACACCACATCAGTTGTGTAAATGGTTAGCATGTTCGCTTCGAGTTCAGCAGATAGTGGGTATGAACCCCCATCAGATCAAACCAAAGACTACAAAATTTGTATTTGCTATTTCTCCACTAAGCTTGCAGTTTTAAGAACATAGACTGGTTGGCTCAGAATCATGATAGTGTGTCTGAGTGGAGCAATATGTCTTCAGGAATGAAAATCCAACTAAGCATGTTGGTTTAGTAGCAAGCAGACATAATCTCATTGAAATGTAACATGTTCTTGCCATGGTTTAACTGCAAAATTGCTCATTTGCCATTTAAGGAATATTTGAAATTGTTGAACAGGTTCAGTTTACGCTTAATAAAACGTGAAGCGCTTTATGAAAAGAATAAACTGACCCAAACCAGGTTATGCAAGTATAACCTGTTCAACAATTTCAAATATTCCTTATAATTAAATTTTTACAACAAATTTAATGATTCCTCGATTTTAATTACGATTATTTCATGTGACTATTTGAATTGTCGTTGGCGTATGAACACGTTGGTGACGTCACAATACCAACCCAGGTTACCGAGTATAACCAAAATTTTCTCCAGGCGGATTAGCCAATCAGAAAATATTCAAATCAAATTAAATTATTTAACAATAATCACTCACTCACTCATAGGTGGAAATAAATCTAAACATGATATAGAATGGCAGATTTTTTTCCATTTAATTTCAAGAAATCATGGTCTCATTATTTTTCTATTTCAATCATTAATTTGCTGATTTTACACTATTAGTAGCTAGGTAGACAGGTTATATTTTCATCCCAAGATATATGATAATTATATTTGGCATCAAAACATTTATCACCACCATGTATTTATGTAATGTGTTCATATCATTAATCTGCACTATCAGTATGTTCAGTGCTATGTAGAGGTTACAATACAATCATGTGGTGAGATTTGGATCATGCTGAGGTAATGGTAGAGATTATTGATAGCTGTATGTCTGTATCTAATTAACAAGACATTCCTAATTAATTAAGCCCTGTAAACTAAGTGTGACATATTATCATATGGGCCTTGTTTATCTATCTTATTAGTGTTGTGACTTAAAGAAAATATCAGCCATGCACACCTTGTTTTGATCACCACAAATCAAAGAAAAATGTGCAATTACTTTGCAGTTGTTTTTTCTGATGATGAAAATATATATCTGTATCTGATGCCGACATTGCATTTATTTTTACATTAGAATAAAGCCCCTCCGAGTGATCCTAAAAAACAGTGTGTTTTTATAACATATTTTTGTATCCATCCACATTTTGGAAGAATTTTAATTTTTTAAATTATGTAAAACTTTTTTTGATTATTATTATCACATTAACCTTATTTTCTCAGGTTGCATTTAATCGGTATGCAAAAGTGTTATTTTGTTAGGTGCAAAATTCAACGATTTTGCATGCAAAACAAATTACCATAGATAAATAAAAATATACATGTAAATAAAAAAGCCAGGGCCTGGATTTCCATCGTTTAATATGTCGTGGTATTGTTGTGTAATGTTATGCCTTTTTTTCTTAATAAGTTATTGAAAATTGGTTTTAGCAGTTCACGTCAGTGACGTCACCGACATAGATGATGTTGTACTATAGTAGTCCCTCTCTTATAAGGCCACTCTCACCAAAAGCCACCCCTCTTATAAGGCCACTCTCACCAAAAGCCACCCCTCTTATAAGGCCACTCTCACCAAAAGCCACCCCTCTTATAAGGCCACTCACCAAAAGCCACCCCTCTTATAAGGCCACTCTCACCAAAAGCCACCCCTCTTATAAGGCCACTCTCACCAAAAGCCACCCCTCTTATAAGGCCACTCTCACCAAAAGCCACCTCTCTTATAAGGCCACTCTCACCAAAAGCCACCCCTCTTATAAGGCCACTCTCACCAAAAGCCACCCCTCTTATAAGGCCACTCTCACCAAAAGCCACCCCTCTTATAAGGCCACTCTCACCAAAAACCACCCCTCTTATAAGGCCTCTCTCACAAAAGGCCACCCATCTTATAATTTGGCTAAATTTTTTATGCAATGAGATAGTAAAAATACTACTAAAATGTTCCCCTCAAGAGAAGCCACCCCTCCTATAAAGCCACTTTTTCATTGAAGAAGAGGTGGCCTTTTAAGAGGGGTGGCTACTGTATTGAGATATGGTCTCTTGTCTTTTTGAGATGGCATGTTGTTTCATTTTGGAATTAATTCTTTTTAGGCCAAATTATCTATCTTTTTGAACAATATTTCTTTATATTTATCGATGAGTATACCATATACCCATAAGTAAAAATAAAGCTGCAGCACATGTTGTTTTGTTTTCAAATGACTTCCCTTTTTGGCCAAATTATCTTTTTGAACAATATTTTTTATGTTATCAATGAGTATACCATATACCCATAAGTAAAAATAAAGCTGCGGCTGCAGCCTTTGGAGTCTTCATCTCTGGCTGAAACCCTAGCAGCATCTTTTATCATTTAAAAAAAAAATGTAAATGTTAAATTTGTATATAAATAATTTCTCTGGCAGATTTGGTAGACTGTGAAAAAGAAATAATGAAGGATTAAATAACATTATGTCCTAAGTACCGTAGATCATTAGTTATCGCAGGAAAATGTTGTTTTTATCGCTAAGTATGCTTGACTATTATAATTAATTGGGTTTCTTCCTAACTGTAAAACATATTTGTGCTGAAGCATTAAAAAAAAGCATATTTTTATAACATGTATCGTCTTGGCAGAATTTGATAAAAACAAAATATGTGTATCTATTTGTTCACTGTTGAACTCGCCCGTTATAAGCCTGCATGATCTTTTGCCAACATGTAGCATCAATTTTTGCTGATTACTGTAAGATTGTATATTTATGCAAAAAAATCATTGAAAAATTCTTCTGAAAACACTGGACCAAAACGGACCTAACTTTGCAAGAATGGTCCTTGGGTGGTCCCCATTCTGATGGTCTGAACTCCATCCAAGATGACAACTTTAATCTAAAATAGGAAATTATTAGATTGTCCTAAGAGATACTTTATTTGAAGCCAGAATCTGCTAAAATATTAACTGCAAGTGCATAATTAGGAGCTCTTTAATATATGTTCTGGGTTTTTTGGTCAAGTTTACACTTTTGTTGATTTTTGTTGTTTACTGAAATACAGCATATTTACTAAATCAAATCAATAAAAAATCTTCTTTTCATAAGCTACAAGCAAATATGAACCAAGCTTGGCATGAATGGTTCTTGGGTGGTACCTTTTCTAAATTGTATCAGTTAGGTCCAAATTCCATCCAAGATGGCAGCTGTTACTAAAAATAAAACTTTAATAAAAGGATGAATGACATTTTTTTCTTGTGTCAATTTTTTATTTGAAACAGTTTTTACAATGTTTAAAGGAGGCGTCGTGGTTGTGATCATACAGTAGTTGGATTTTAATACAACTATGTGGCAATCAGTACCTATCACCACTAAAGTTGTGAGTTAGAATCCAGCTCATAGCAAGGTGTATTCGATATAAATTATGTGATAACATTGGTCAGTGACTTGCAGCTGATCTGTGATTTTTCTCTCCGGGTACTCTGGTTTCCACCACCAATAAAACTGACCGCCACAGTATAACTGACCGCCACAGTATAACTGAAATATAGTTGAAAGTGGAGTTAAGCACCATAAACCTACAATATTAAGATTTAACAAAGAAACAAATTAATGTTGATTTCAACTTGTTTAAAGTACACACCAAAAATGAATAAATTCATTTACATGTAGGAAAAGGTCAAAGATCAACCAATAGTCTCAAATCTCAATGTAGAAAATATCTGTGTTTATTGTTTCTCTTAAGACACACCTGACACAGAGAAAGTATTTTACCTCACAGAATATTTAACAGTGTACATATATACTATCATTGATTTGATTTGCATAGCAATTTTACATCAAAGGCAAGACCCGAGATGTGAGATGTGAGCAAAACATATAAACGATAGTATGTTTATTAAGAATTTGGTTACGTGACTTCATTATAAGGTCATATTAAAAAAGCGGTATTATACTAATATCACGCTAGTTGTTTGTACAGTGAAACCTGTCTAAACCGAAAACCTGCCTAAACCAGACAGACTTAACAGTCCTATATACTGAACCCTGAGTAAACCGAAAACCTGCCTAAACCAGACAGATTTAACAGTCCTATATAATGAACCCTGAGTAAACCAAAAACCTGCCTAAACCAGACAGACTTAACAGTCCCATCTACTAAATGTCTATGTAATTTGAACCTGTGCAAACCAAACAACTGTCTAAACTGAACAAATTCTCCAGTCCCAAAGGTGTTCGGTTTAGACAGGGTTGACTGTAATATATATTATCATGTGTAAAAATCAAAGAGCAAATGTAGAAATCATCGGTAAAGTATCATTCAATGTACAAGACTCAGAATATACTAATATTTAATAAGTATAGACTTGGACATACTTTTTGTAAATCAACATGAAAGGGGAAAAAATCCATCTGAAACCCAGATTTTATTGATGATTTAATGACTTTTTGTACCAAAGGACTATGGTAATGTTCAGTAAGGCTCTATTTACCCCCTCTCCCCTCTGCTTTAATTAATGTTATCAATTTTTTTTTGTATTTTGCAGGATTTTGTTTCGTCTCTAAAGGATTTTACTTTTAACACAAACATATCATCATGAGTTCACTTGAAGAAAGACGTGAAGCTCGTCGTCGCAGACGTCAACAGGAAGAAGAGTAAGTCACATGATAAGAATAGTGTAGTTTGTCATCCATCCCTTATCCTTAATATAGATTACAGTGTTTTTAGAGGAAACGTTTGTTGGATTGTCATGTGTGTATTAGAAAAATTGAATATATTTGAATTGCAAGTACATGGGCTTGTAAATATAAATATTTGACACTTGTTCAGGTCAGTCGTCAGCAACCAATGGCTGGTCATGCTCCGATACTCTCCACTCATCACCCGTGGGTCAACTGAAACAATTACATTCGTTACAGAGTTTCATCTGTCATTTAGAAGTTGTTATAGCAACATAACATGGGTACTCAAATTTTACGATTGGTCGGTAGGTCACAAAGTAAAACTTTTGATTTAAGGAATTACTATTCAAATAAAGTATCAGAAAAGTGTAAAATATTTTTTCTGGTCCAGCTTAATATAAATATTATATAAGTGCAAATATAGCCTGTCTTCCAAACCCCATGGGACCAATCACATTCAAGATGAATAATTCATGAGTACGAATAATTTTCTTTCAAATGACCCATGAGTGGAGAGTGTCTGAGAGTGATCAGCCATGGGTTAGCAACGATGGTTTAGGACAAGTGAAGCACAAAAAATCTAAAGTGTCACATGTCAGGACTTAAATTAGTTGACTTGACCCTACTTGTCCTAGGCAAGAGATTGAAAATGATCTACTTGTTTGGGGGATTGCTTAGACAAGCTGAACAAATTTGGCATGGGTGAAATATTAAATGTCACAATTGATCATGCATAGGTACTATCATGGAGGTGTTATAAGACCTCCATGGTAATATGATATACCTTTGAACCAATATTTATAATATTGTATACATGGTAAAGTTTGCGGGAATTAAAAAATTCGCTAATACGAAGGTCAAAGATATTCGCTAGTTTTTAATTTCACAATTGAGTTCATGTCCAAAAATCAGCATTTAAAATTATGGTATTTCCGCTGGATCTTTTTATAAAATATTTGTTGTACTCGCAAGATGGCAAAAATAAAGCCCTCGCGAAAATAACCACTTATATAGTAGTTATGCCTTTGGTTGAGAATAATTAATCTACAACAGTCTTAACCAATGATATTATCTTGGTTGACATTAACTCCCAGAATGCACTTTTTTCTAAGATTAATTTTATACTTAGTTTGTGTATCGTGTATCATTTGCCTTGGAC
This sequence comes from Bathymodiolus septemdierum, assembly GCA_963383655.1. Classification (NCBI taxonomy): domain Eukaryota; kingdom Metazoa; phylum Mollusca; class Bivalvia; order Mytilida; family Modiolidae; genus Bathymodiolus; species Bathymodiolus septemdierum. The sequence goes on from OY726526.1 coordinate 25,861,094, forward strand.
CAGGTATGACTTTTCTCAGTTATTTAACTGATTTCTCTTAATTGTTTTTTTCGCGAAAGTTGAAGGACACGATCAGATCAGGTCAAATATGGACTTTTTAAAAAAGGGGCAGATGTTTTCAGCTATTTGTCATAAGTTTTAAGTTATTTTATTTTCTAACCAGAATCATCCCTGCTTGTATACAAACAAATGTACATTGTACTACCAATGGTAATGGATTAGGATATATATTGTATATATTTATAGGGATAGTGTTTATATTAATTGACCAAGAACCTGCTTTACTTTATGTTGCATGAAAAAAATTAGTTATTACTGGAGAATGTGTTTTATTAGTGGGATTTTTTTTGTTAGTTTACCTTATTTATTTATTTTCTGTTCTTTAGTCAGCTGAGGCCATTATTAAGGGATCAAAAATACAACAGGATTTTCCTGCAGCATACTTACTCAAAATTTAAGAGTATAAACTTTGCAATCAAGCTTAGCTCATTATTGTACATGTATCTGTGATTATTTTTAAGAAAGTATTGTTTTATTAAATGACTGTAACAATATAGCTGAAATATTGTTGAAAGTGACATTAAACACCATAAGCTTAAAAAATAACCTAAGCATATAAAGATAATATATATTTAGTTTTTCCTTATTTAACAAGACATTAAGAGATATGACATACGAGACAGCTATATATTGTCATTTGTCACTTTTATTAATATTTTTATATAAATTTTCATGTTCATACATGACTTCAACACTTTTGTCTTTTCTTAAGCTGTATTGTCATTTCTTGTGGAAAATTGTATTCTCTGGTGGTAAGAATAAAATTAGAATTTGATGAATGAGTGAGCTATTTTTGTTGTTGTTTTTTTTTGACAAATTGGTTTAAAATGTTAATGTGCACAGTTAATTAATGCAGTTAATACAATGAAAGCTTGTACAGTGAAACCGATCTAAACCGAACCCACTTGGAACCCACTTTTCTGTTTGGAAAAAACGGTGTTCAGTAAAATATGCAGGTTATTTTAACAAACATTTCCTACACTGGGACTTCATTTAAAGTTTTGTTTGTACACGATTCCGTTTTTTTTTTTCAGAGTTCAGAGAAACTGATCTCCACGTATAACTGAAATACTGTTGAAAGTGGCATTAAACACCAAATCCCATACCCTAACCCTTGATCAAAGGGATAATTGTAATTTCATTAATTTAGCTTAAAATCTGTCTGATCATAGCTATTTGTATGCAGACATTAAAAAACAATCCTTTGGAAAAAACAATGGATTTGCTGTTTCGACAAATGATTTACTAAACATTAAATAAACTAATTGGACAGGATTGTAACGGTATATTACATGCATTTTGCATTTTGGCTGGTGTTTTTCTTTTTCTTTTATCATCAGTATGTAACCATGTCAATTTCATATTCAACCAATGAAATATCTTGAAACATCAGACCTTGACAGAGCTTGCATCTTTGTCAACAGCAACATTAACCAATGATATCTGTGAAGAGAAAACAGCATGACAAGTTGGATACCTGTAATAGGAAATCTTCTGTATCTCAGGGGTTCAGAAAAGGGAAATTTATTTGAACATTTATTCCTTCACCTTTCAACACAATAAAGCTTAAAAATATATACTACATTTAACCAATTTTAAATGTTTATTTCGTGAATATTTTTAACAAGTTTACAATGAAAGAAAAATTGTAAAAAATTGGTAAAAACATAAATAATTATCCCTTGTACAACTCAAAATATAGCATAATTAGTTATGTGCCTTGTCATAATTAATTAGAAAAAACAGCAATAAACTGCAGTTTCTCCTTGTGAATCCTTGTTTCTCTATAGTTTCGCAGCCGATCCAGGTTCAGGTAGGATTCAGATAGATTTTGTTAGTGTTTTTTGTGATTTTAATGACATTATTGAACACAAACTCTTACATTCAAATTTCAGAAATGGAAAATATTACTCTTACTACTTGTTTTAAATGAAAGATGAGATTTTTTTTCCTCATTTCAAAGCTCAAATGTCTACAAAATGTAAGATTGAAAACCGAATATACATGTAAAAATTTTTGGAGAGGAGGGGGGGGGGGGGGGGGATATCATTTGAATATAACTGTCTTGAACGATCAGTAACTTGAAAGAAAAATGCAATGTTCCTGTTACTATAAATTAGTTTTGAATATATGAAAAGATCAAAACTGGAAAATTTTATAGGATATGCCCCATCTCCTTTTGATCCCCTTCTTCTGAAGTTAAAGAGTTATGTCCCTTGACAGGCATTCTTTTATTAACAAATACCAGTAGTTTCTCTATTAAAACAATGATAATACCATCTGACTGAGAAGTTAACAAGCAAAGGTTATGTATAGGTGCATAAGAAAATCATCTGAAACTTTGATAAATCAAAATGTTAAGTAGTCAGGCCTTTCAATAAGGAGTGGTACCAGGTACTTTAAACCCACCTAAAATGGTCTTTGATATCTCCTGATTTTACAGAATATTGTATAAGATATTCATGGAAATTGATAAAAAGTACCACCTGTAAATAGTGAAGTACTGGTAGACTTGAAAAATATTAAAAGCCCTGAGTAATAGATTCAAAATCACAAAGTAAGTGTAAAACCTTGCATACTCATAATGTTAAACCCATTAATTGACTTATAAGTTGTATGCAAATCCTAATGGGCATTTTTTTTAACTGTAGCCAGTACTTTTATCATTGTTCCTTTGCACTTATCATTGCATCTCATACGACTGAGGAAACCATTATTTTTTAAGTGGAAATCTACATTTACACTTTCTGAAGCAACATTTCTATTGAATTTTTAAGTTCTTATAATGCTATTTTTAAGCTTTGCTGTTCTATAGCACTTTTCATAGAATCCCATTTGACTAAGGAATCCATTATTATTTTTTTGGGGTAGAAATTTCCACTTTCTGAACTAACATTCTACTTCTATTCAATTTTCTAAGTTCTTACGATTCTATTTATAAATTCCATTCAACAATTTAACCGTTTTGTAAAAGATCAGAGACAATCTTAGCATGTCTAATACATGTAATCTTCACAAAATTTCAATTTTTAGATTTTGTTTCTATTTTTGATGTTTTTAACCTTGACTTTGCTATTACATAACATTCCTACAGACTTAGTGTATTGTATGATTGACACATGGCAATACACAAAATTTGAATCTTATTTCCTGTGGGGGTATCTTGCACCTTGTAATTCTTGATAAGATTTTACAACTGTCTATAATCATTTTCTCCTGCATAAGAAAATTACAATGTGCAGGTTTTGGTGCAGTTTGTTAATGTATTTTTTGATTGATATTAATGATTATGCAATGAGTGTATTTCACTTAGCAAAAGTCTTTAAAATTAAGATGTGTTTTTCTTCAAAGCATGAGGGTTTTTAAACCTTTATAAACCATCAAAGATTTCTGTAAAGAAATTTAGGATTGGATTCAACAAGTTTGTGTAACAATTTAGGTTAAAAAAAAACAAAAAAAACCCCAGCCTTTCTCAGTCCACACCATTGAGTTATTGTGTTTACAGATAACAATATGTATACAATATACATATAAATAACTGTAAATTTCTTATGCATTTCTAGAGAACATAAATCATTTTGGCAAAGCTAATTTCTCTATTTTTTTAGAAACTGAAGACTGTTATTGTACAATAATACCCTTAGCAAAGCTATTCATAAAACTGGCCTCCCAAATTAGTTACCGACCACTTTTTACGCCTGATGATTCTATCCATTACTGGTTTTATTAACCATGACCCTTTATAAACGGTCAAGGTAAATGAGTGTTCGACTTCTGGTCTGTTTTATTTATATCGTCTTCTATACCTATTATTTATTACAGACGATATAAATAAAACAGACCAGTAGTCGAGTACCCCTTTATGATGGCCATTTAAAGAGTCATGGATAATAAAACTAGTAATGATTAAATTCAACATGCGTAGAAAGTTCCCATAAACTAATTTTGGTCTACAGCTTGTGCCTTGTCCAACCACAATTAAATTATGTCGGGGCTCTTTAATTTGACCTTGAACCTATTCATAACTATCAAGGTGTATTCGAATGGGATATCACTACAAAACACATGTACTTGACTGTTTACATTATTTGCATATCGCCAATATCGACTCAGTAACAATAGTTTGACTTCAAAGAGATTATATTTATGGCAATAATTCATTTTAACCCAGATTTTTTTTCGTATAAGATATCATTTGTGGATAGGCGACTAACGAAGAATAAGTTTCAAAAATTAATTGCTTGTAGATTTTTAATTTCATTTATTAACAATGTAAGATTGCAATACAAAAAAATGCATCTTTGAGTGTAGATTTTGTTACTGGTTCGATAATTGTGATAAAATTGAAATGCACATAACCAGATTTGAATAAAATTTTCTATTTATAATTTCCCCCTTGATGCAGGTCAGGTGTTCCTTTAAAATATAAATTAATTTTCTGTACAAAGCAAAAAAAAAAAAGAAGAAAAAAAGAAAGAAAACTGAAAAACCAAAAACATGCATATTTCATTTTATTTACAAGTTCAATTATTGTACAAGTTAGATACAGTACATTTCAAACAAAAGAACTGAGCATTATAGAATATGGAAAGCTTCTTTTTCCACACTCGTACATAGGTAAAGGCCTTGACGCCGAAGGCGTCTCGGCCTTCACCTGTGTACTCGTGCAGAAAAAGAAGCCTCCCAGATCCAATAAAGGACAGTTCTTTTGTTTGAAATGTACGGTATCCTATACTTATCTTTATGTAAATGCTTCACATTGTGTGTCCATCAGAGTTTGAAATCACTTTCATCATAAAAATAAAATAAATTAGACGCTTTAAGAAGTTGAGATACATTTGTGTATATGCATTAGAATGGTCAGTTACTCTCCTCCATCCTGCTATTAAATCTTTAGTGTTCCTAACAAGCTTCAGCTGACTAAACTAACAGTAGTATAGGGAGCACTAGCTGCTGAACTGTGACTCTTAGCAGTCCTTTCTTTTGTCTACGGTAAAAACAAGAACAGTTAATAGCTACGATTCTGCAGCTAAGAAAACACAGAACCCTTTTGTTTGTATACCTTATGGTTTTTTTTTAAATACTCTTCATGGTGTAAATAATATGCAAAAACTACTAATTACCGGTAGATGTAAAATTTTTAGAATTCATTAATATCAGTAAAAATATAGTCGTTTAGTTTTGCATGTTTTCTTACTCCTTTATTTGACCTTGTGTTTTGCATGTGGTTGTGTTTTTTTGCATGTACAGTGAAGATTTAGATGGTGTGGTTACTTCCCCTGAAGATTCCTACAACATAGAAAAGAGACGACAAGAACGAGAGGATCGACTACAGAGAATGTATGTCTTCTTTATTCTCAATTTATCGCTATTTTATCCCAAAATTCTTTTGTTTTTAATTTGTCATAAAGAGTATTTAAACAAAAACTTCAAAACAAAAAAAACAAGGTTTTTAAAAATAATATATTACATATAGATTTTACGATTAGCCATTGTTTCTACAGTAAAATCATAAAATCTTTGAAATCACGATATGAAAATGCAGCTTCATAGAAAATAAAAAAAAAGAATGTTTCACTTGCAATTTTTTTGCTTTAGTATATATGAGAAATACATGTATTAGGAAAAAATGTCAAAAATTGTTTTCAATAAATTGGCATAACTTTTCCATATTTCTACAAAATTTCCTTTGGTGCCATTTTTATAACAAGTTTTTATTTGCACGAATATTGCATTTATAAAGTATTTTGATATTTATCAAATACTAAAATCCAGCCTTAAATATTTTTTATTCAGTAAGGCTAATGACAAGAAATGCCATACAAAAGCTAGCATATACAAGCTCAAGTTTTACTGTTCAATAATCTATCTCTTAAAAATGAAAACACTGGTAAAAATTTGTCTCCATGTTTCATATTTCCTTCAATTATCTATTTAAAGGGGCATTATCTGCCAAAATCGTAAATTTTTGTTACCCATAAAAACTATCAGATATGATTGATGCCTTAATAAAGCGTGTTTCTGTAACTTATAAATGTTATGAAATGTACGCGCATCGGGGGGAAAAGGTTCCACAGCTCGTGTTTTGAGATCGATCAAGAAATGGATGCCATCTTATTAATTATCGGCATTGTTTAAGGAGTTTGCCGAATCGTCATTAAATCAGTACAACAATGCACTTATTTCTTATTTTCTGTGAATCTGCTTTTAGTTGGCGTTAATTACGGACAAAGAACCATGCAAGTTTGCAGTTAATAAGCGACAAAATACAAGTTATTCTTTTTTACTATAAGGTCAGTTGCATACGGAGAAAACGAGGTCAAATTATTTGCTTGCAAGGAAATAATAAATCGATGGTAATTTTCGTTCTCAAAAGGCGAAAAGTGGTACGATAAGCTGTTTAATGTGAAATATTTACCTTTATTTCATCATTTTAAAGCTATTTACCAATTTCCAAAACATATAATTTTTTTGGTCAAAATCGTAGCTAATGCCTCTTTAATAAAAAAATAAAACAATCTGTAAGGGCAGATAATTTTGTATTTACTGACTATTTTAATTCAACAGCATGGAAAAGGTAAAAGATTATCACAGTTTAAATTTCAATTTGAGGTACATGTATATTTATCATTTTAATTTACAATTGGAATTTTAGGAATTTCCTATATAATTTTTTTATCTGGGAGTTATGGGATAAATTTATTACACATACCATAGTGTCTTAAATAGAATAAGACATTTTAATTAATTTTTTTTCAAATCTAAATTTTACTTCAAAATTGAAATTGTTATTCAAATTTTATATATGTTTTGTTGATTTTTAATGGACCATTAAAGTTTAAAAGGTAAGATAAACAACCTTCATTCAATTGTCACCCAAATCTCATCAATTTAAATAAAACAGAAAAAAAATGGAAAGTGACCATTTTCTGAAACCTGTTTAAATGGCTAATCACTGGTACAGTTGTATTTGGGACAGTTGACAATTTCTTGGTCACGTCTAGATCTAGTTTCATTAATAACTTTGGTCTGATTTTGAAAAAAAATAAGAAAAAAGAAGCTCATTTGCATAATAATAACAAAGTGGTTTTTAATTTATATATATTCTTTATAAATGTTTTTCTGGGTGACTGCAGTCCTGCCTTGCTTTACAACTTTTGTTTTGTTTTAATATTTAATGGGTTTTTTTGTTGAGGAAGTGTTGTTTAACTTTGCAAATAATGGTAGGTGTTTTACTTATTTTTCCATATTTTAGAGAATTTTTTTTTTATTTGATGAATGTAAATAACATTGGGCATGTTATTCATAGAATTGAAATATTTATAGAAAAAACGTAGAATGTATTATCTTATTTCTTGAAATTGTAAAAAAAATTGGGTATAAAAATGGGACCGAGAGCTTCTTCGGCTTGAAGGGGCGTCCGTCGGTTGTGCAGGATGTAAAAATTCATAACCAACCCGTCCTGCGGATGAGACGTAAATAAAACCGAGGTCCCGTGTTGAGAGATTGCCACCCTCTCCGCACGTTAAAGAACCCAGTGTAACAGCTCATTATGAGCAATATGCTCATGATGAGTGGTCCATAAGAGACCTGTTGCACTGGCAAAATTATCCGTCCCTACCCATCATCTTTCCTTGTTTCGAGTCCCGTGGCGTTTAAATTTTTAAATGTTCTCGTCCTGAATATAGCTGAAAAATTGCTCGCTGGACGTTAAGCAACAATCAATCATGGACTCAAAAGTAAATATGCATAAGCAAGGATTTACTATATAAATCCTTGGTATAAGATAATGTAAAATATTTGCAATATTACATCATTTCAGTCTTGACTACATGTAGTGCATACTGCATAATAAGAAAATTGCAGGCCCGGATGACTCAATGAGTTAGATAGTTGGATTACCTAACAACTCATACAAGCCTATCACCAATACAGCGTGGGTTCGTGCCTGGCTTTGTAAATTACAAAAAAGGGTGCACTCGACTCGCAGCCGCAAGTGATAAAGTTTACCAGTTGCTTGCCCATGGTCGGTGGTTCTCTCGAGGTACTCCGGCTTTTTATACCACTAAAACTGGTCGCCATGATATAGCTGAAACATTGCTGAAAGTGATGTTAAAACACCAAAAATCAATCAATCAATCAAATCACATTTTAAATGTCATTTAACACTTTATATATATCAGATTTATTTTTGACAATTACAGTAATCCCCTTCTTATAAGGCCACCCTTTCTGCAATGAAAAAGTGGTCTTATAAGAGGAGATGCCTTTGTCAAGGTGATAATCTTGTACTCAGTCATATGAAATTTGGCATGATAAGAGGGGTGTCCTTTGGTAGGAGTGGCCTTATATGAGAGGGACTACTGTATAAGATTACCATGGAAATGGTGCAAAATTAACTTACTAGGAGTATTTTTTAATATATAGTATTTAACTTACCCAAGTACATCTTGTTTCTTCAATATTGATATAATATGATGCGGCAATCTTTCATATTGAGAAAAATGATAAAAAGGGGGAAGGGATGACAGATACACTATTCATGGTATGAAAAACAGGATATACTATGCTAACATTTTTTTCAAAGAAGAAAAGAATACAATATGTTGTCAATGATATTGATTCTGATTATGTTGAGGACTCCAACGGAATATCAACTGGAAAGTAAGGATTAAATATGACAACGATTTCTCCATTTCATTCCGCAAGCAAAGAATTTATTTACAAGTTGTAAAATTCTTTCATTATTCTTCTTATTGAGAGTAATATAACCACTCAATTTATGAACTGTGAACACTCAAGTATCTGTAAATTGTGAAAAAAGTGGCAGAGAAAATATTTAAAAAAATGAACCATTGTGGAAGTTATTAGTGAAAGACAAAACAACGAAGAACAAAAATAACAAAATCTAGTGACAAAAAAGGATTCACACAAGTGTTTATGATATGTATTCATGTGGAATTCTGTTACCATGACAACCTGAAACACATGTAGTCAATAGCTAATCGTCAGAAATATGATATGAATATTGTTTTCTTGCAAGTACTCAGGACCTTTCTGCAAATAACAAGTTATATTGGAAGAGATTACCTGCAAGTTTTCTACAGTGAAATCTGACTATCACGTCTTTGGAAATTGTACCTGGGAAAAAATTAATTTAAATTGATTTTAAAGTTTTTTGCAATAAAATATAGACCAAAGAAACTTACTACTTGTCTAATTATGAAGAGAAAAAAATGGATTTGTAAATTTCAGCAATAACGAGCAGAGAATAATTTTGGATTAGATTCTACAGTAAGCGTGATGTAAATAGAAGATCCTGAAATTGATTATATGTTCTGACAAACATGGTTGGATGGAAGCCAGAGAGACAAGAATTTCTGTCGATTTTGCATTTTTATGATAAATTACCATCAGTTGGATGTACATTGTATCAATGCAAAAAAAAATATGATAGCATAGTATATACCGATATTTATTACAGCGTAAAATAAATCGAAAGCTGTGTGTACTGTACCAGAACTAGTTAAGCCTGCTTTAGTGACCACCCCTTTTAAGCAATAACTTGTAATTTGTGACCTTAATTAGCTCACCTGACCCAAAGGCATCCGTCATCAGCTTTTTGCATTTTAATCAACTCCTCTATAAAACCACTGGACCAATTTGAACCAAACTTTGGTGGAATGGTCCTTGGGTGGTCCCCTTTCAGAATTGTGTCCGACAATCCCCCCCCCCCCCCCACCAACCAAGATGGCTGCCATTACTAAAAATAGAAAATTCGACAAAAAATCACTTAAAAATTATCTTCTTGGAAACTGCGGGCCCAATTGAGCCCAAACTATGGTGGAATTGTCTTCAGATGGTCCTCTTTGAGATTTGTGTCCGACGACCCCGGCCGCCAACCAAGATAGCCGCTGTTACTAAAAATAGAAAATTTGGCAAAAAAATCACTTGCAAATTATCTCCTCTAAAACTACTGGGCCAATTGGGCCCAAACTATGGTGGAATGGTCTTTAGGTGGTCATCTTTCAGAATTCTGTCCGACGACCCCGACCGCCAACCAAGATGTCTGCCATTACTAAAAATAGAAAATTTGGCAAAAAATCACCTAAAATGATCTTCTCTGAAACTGCTGGGTCAAATGGGCCCAAACTATGGTGAAATGGTTTTTAGATGGTCCCCTTTCAGAATTATATCCGACAACCCCGTCCGCCAAAGAAGATGGCAGCCATTGCTAAAAATAGAAGATTCGCAAAAATTCACTTAAAAAAATCTCCTCTGAAACTGCTGGGCCAGTGGGGCCCAAACTATTGTGAAATGGTCATTAGTGGTCCCCTTTCAGAATTGTGTCTGGTGAGCCCATGCAACCTGTATGCGAGATTGTCGCCATCAGCGGACATAGTTTTTACATAAGACCATGGGTTAAATGCTTAAAAATTTTCTACTGTGAAAGCAGTTACCCATGCAATTTAAAGCAAACATACTTTCAGGTATAGAATGTTTATTTTTTGTCTGATTTTGATGCAGTTTTTTCTTTAGATTCCCTATTAAAATATCTTTCAGTAGTATGTCAATGGATTTGACTACAGAATCTTCCACATACTTAGCAATAATTATGGCTTTTCTTTTTTGGGGCCAATTTTGAGCCAGGTGAGCGATTACAGGCTCCTAGGAGCCTCTAGTTTTTATTTCCCTTCACAAGGCATTTACGGTTGTTTCGAATCATGTCAATTCCGACCACGTTCCGTCTTTTTCTTGTCTTGACGTCTGAACAAATCGGCAGGCGACTTCTGGTGTTTACACTATTACTGTGACAACGTCAGCATATCATAGTCGTAGATGCGGTAGATTATAAGTAATTGTAATATGGAGATGCCAAGGAAACCGCTGAATAAATACTGGTGTTCGGTACCCCACTATCTGTCTGATATCAGAAATATATACATAAAGGCAGATCGTTTTCCTTTGATGATGCTGACAGCCGCAAATAAAGAAAGAAAACAAATTTAATTTTAAAGAAATATTTGTCAATGCATTGAAGTCTTTGATACAAATAAAATAATTTAATTGATATCTGTCTTTTACAGAAAATGTTAAGAATTTTTTATGTTGAGGATCGAACGTTAAAACGGCACATATCGATTGGAGTTTTTGTTGTGTACATTGACACCGGAAGTTCAATGCCGATTAGTCCATCGAAATCACGTGATCTGGCTGACGAAAATAATAAAATTTTGACGGAATGGAAATGATTCGAAACAACTGTAAAACCTGTATTAAGCGACCACCTGTGACTATATTTCCTTGGAAGGTCACATAAGACAGATTTGACTGTATCTACAATTCCAGTCTGGAAATCTGAGTACTTTACAGGGAACAGAAACAAACATGTAGAGTGATAAACTGGTAGAAAATCTCTCCTCTTGATTACCAGATTTTCTAGTGTGTGTACTGTATCAGAACTAACTACAATTCTGAAAATTTGAGTTCTATTTTGGGACAGGCACAAATATGTAGAGTGGTAAACTGTTAAAATGAGATCCAAACGGCGCCTCTTTATTTCCAGACTTTTTAGGGCATGTGTAAACAAGTAAAAGGAAACGATACTAAACCTTGCACTTCATTCAAAAATACAAATTACTATGACAGACATGACAACATTAAAGGGATCTTTAAAACTGCAAGGTCAGTGAATTCTCCATGGTTGACTGACTACAGTGAAACAGTCTTAAACCTATATCTGAATAACCCACAACATAATAAATAATTCTCAAGTATGAATTGTTTTTGTTAATTTAACCTGTATAAACCGAAACCTGTCTATTAGGAACACAACAGAAATATATTATTTAATATATGTTTATTTGTCTTTATTAGGACATTAAGAATTGTTGACAGTTTGTGTATACACATGTATTCTTAGTCTACTTTAATGCTATTTGAACTTAGCCTTGCAGTCATTAGGCTTTTGAGGACGAGTTTTATACTCATAGATGAAAAAGAACATCCAATCAAAATGTCATATTCAATAAAAACAGTGTTTTGATTGGACAAATTTGAAATACGAGCAGGAAACTCGTAGTCAAAAGTTGGATGAACGTGGGTCCAGGTCTATTCTTTAGGTATAAAAATTCAAGCAAAATTACCAGCCTTTTTTTAAATACAAAATATGGATCTGCGTGTGACACGAATATTGTCATCAGTTGGAACAAATGTAATTGTTATACATCAAGTCTACAAATAAAATGCACTTAATAAATGGATAGACATATAGGTTTGAGATAGATTGCATGAATTATTTCCCCTGGATTTTGTGCATGAATATCAAACTAATGTGAAATCACTGTATGAAATTTTTTGAAAACCTTAAATCCTGATAGTGAATATTTCAGATTTAATTTAATCAGCCTTTAATTTGAAAAAAACCCAAAACAATTATTTTATTAGAGTTGTCTTTCTTTGCATGCTGTAATATGAAGTCTCATCTAATTTTATCATCAACTTTCATTTACCTATAGATTGTTTTATTTTCCTTCCTTGTTTGAGTTATGATTTAACAGAGTGTGTTTTTCTCACCACTAATACAGAGCTGCTGGATTTAGCACGATAAATGGAGAGGATGAACTTGAACGTCGTCGACGAGAACGTCGGGATCAAAGATTAAGGCAAGAATTCATGTGGTATTGTTACAAATGTATCTGTATAATACTTATAATTAAAATGTAATGGTTAATTCAGAAAAAAAGATAGAGGGTCAAGATGTGGGGGGGTACAGGGTCTTTTCCAGTATGAAAAATTTTAAAAGATATGGTCACAAGTCCATCAAGATGGGAGTCTTTTCCAGTATAATATTTTAATTATATGATCCAAAGTCCTCACCAAAAATTAATCTGAAATCAATGTTATGGATTTGTGAAATTTGCTAATTTTAGAAATATTTTCTGACATGAAATGAAAACATTGCAGAATTGGACCAAAGAAAATTGTTTTGCTGTAATTGTCCTTTCTGTACCTTTGAAAAGCTAGTACTGTCATGATTTACTTGACAATGATGCCTGATCAATACACTATCTTAAATCTCATATACATTGTCCTCTTAGAGGTTAATCTTAATTTGGGTAAATTTTGAAATAGCTTGCACCCATTGGTCAGAACTCAGTTTCTTAATTTTGTTTTTTACCAATGATGTTACATCATTTATGGTATTAGTAAAGACCTGCATGGTGATCGAATAGTCAGTTCTTTACAGAATTCATTGACAGCCATTTTTTTTTTCATTGTAACGTTAATTTTAGAAATTAATTAGTATAAAAACCAAGCACTTCATTTTATCTCTTAGCAGCTCATTGTTAAAATCATTCATCTGCATGACGTTATGAATCCTATGGTTTGCTGTGATTTTCATCTGTGCTTGCTTTCACTTTATTCGTCTTTTTATTATGCTAACTCTTAAGTAATATGCAAATTAATGACCAAATTTGTTTGTTTTTATTTAGATCTGGTACCACAGAAACTCCCGAAGAAGACACTTCCTCTCGCCGTAGCCGAAGAAGGCGAGGGACTGAGGACGAAATAGACACAGGAGTTTCAGAAGTAAGTGGTTAATGTATTATATTTAAACTTTATGTAATATTTTATTCAAATTCTTATCAAAATTTACTATTTTAAAATTTGAAATTTGCATTATTGTGTCTTTCAAATCAATCGATCATTCATTATGCAAATAAAAATTCACCACAATTTTGCAAAAACAAATCAGCTCTGTAACTTTTTTCCAGTAGTCCACTGATAATAGATTTGCCCATGAATCTTGGAATAAATTTATATCTGAAAATATATTTTTTTAATATTTAAATTTGATATAGTGAAGAGGGGAGGGTGAGAATACATATCCTGTATATCTTGTATCCTATACACAGTTTGTTGATTTCAGACCACAAATAGATTATCAACATGATCAATGACTTTTAGAAAATAATTGTATGTTAACGGTAACAAAATATATTTGCTATTGAAATGTTATTGCGGAAATATAGAATGATAATATATTTTTTTGACTTCTATAGCTGAAATACTGCTAAAGTTGGTGTTAAACACCGATCAATCAATCAAGCAACGGAAAGCAACCACAGACTGGACATTTGAAAGAAACTACATTATAGCTCATATTCTACTACAGATATTAAAGGGAGACTACTTTAAGGCTCTCTAGAAACTGTCGTGTTAAATAAAGTGCTAGATATTGACCTCAGTGGGGACATCATAAAATTTCTAGAATGTTTCATTGTTCATTTTCATGTGTGTTCATTTAACAGGAAGTGACAACACGTTCACGTAGACGTCGAGGGCAGGAAGAGGTAAAAAAAACATGCTGGAACATTTTTAGATAGACTCTCTGTTACCATGGATACATCATGCATTGTCATAACATTTAAATTACTAACATTTATTGAATTGCAAGAGTCCTATCGTAGTCTAAATTTCAACGGATGTGTAAGATATCAGAATCATGAAAATGTACTGGTACACATGGCCTTGACATCGTAAAACGCTTTAGTATTTTTGTACTGATGCTAAAAATAACTGCCAACCAAAAGTGATTTTTCGTAATAAGGGTCTTTGAGCATATTTCGTTATAGAAGAGCTACCAGTCAAAACATTGAATTTTAGTGATAAGGGCACGATTTTGCAAAAAAAAAAATTATTAAAAAACCATTCAGATTGAAAACACAGAGTTGATTTTAAATACCTGTGCAAATTTCAAAAATCGTTGCAAAAACAAAATGATATGTAAGTCATTTATATGTATTTAATTTAGACGTAATTATTTTACCACGATATTGCTGAAATACTGCTAAAAACAAATCAATCAATCGTAACTATTTTACACATCTGATGAAAGCTAGACTTAAATCCATCCACAAAGATTCATTGCAAGAGGCAGAACAGGTTAAACTGTTTGTGATTTTGCATTCAATCTTATTTGGAAATATATGGTTCCTTACACACAAGCCATACATCCTTCTGGTTTAAGTTTCTACAATCAGAAATCCTGACTGATTTTTTTGCCAGACTTATGGATTTTCCTTTCACCACCTGATCACACATTCTTCCATTACATTTGAAAGTGGCATTAAACACCATAAACCATCACATTTTCTTCCATAACCTCAGGTTTAGCCTTATTTTGTAATCTTCAAAAGTTCATATTTGCTGTTCCCAACTTGTTAAAAAATAGGATGATTTTTTAATTAACATTACATGTACATTCATTATTTTAATTATGTGAAATATTATGAATTTTTTTTTCTGGAATTATAAAAAGGAGTCTTGCAAGCAAGGTATAATTTACAAGAATTTATCAAATGATGCTCATATTCCTCACTGGCCTTGATCATGTGGCATGCCCTTAAAGTTGTGAGTTCAAACCCTTTTCATGGCGAGGTGTACTCGATACATTATGTGATAAAGTTTGTCAGTGACTTGCGCAGGTCGGTGGTTTTCTCCAGGTACTCCGGTTTCCTCTACCAATAAAACTGACAGCCACAATATAACTGAAATATTGTTGAAAGTGATGTTAAACACCATAAACTAAACCAAACCAAATATTATGCCTCAGAACCTCAATATTGTGGTACAGGTATTTCGGTAGCCTTGATCGTCTGGTAGTTGGTATCAGTCAGTGCCTATCACTGATTTACCATTAAGATTTGTGAATTCAATAGTCTACTCAATACACCATTTTTTATTATAAAGTTTGTTAGTGACTTAATAGAGTTCTATGATTTTCTCTTGGTACTTTGGTTTCATTTAGCAATAAAGCTGACTGATACTTTATACCTGAAGTCTGAAAGAGGAGTTCAAATTCCATTATCGATAGTCCTCCAGTAAAGGAGCACACATTTTACTGTTCATATAACAGATATAGTCCTCCAGTAAAGGAGCATACATTCTGTTGTTCATATAACAGACACAGTCCTCTACCTAGTACAATATAGTTCATGTTTCAACAAACAATAAATATTGTCTTAGGCTAAGTAAAATAATAGGTGTGGTTCTGGTTACTTGACCAACCCTAATTTTTAGCTCGCCTTGCCAAATGCAATGTGAGCTTTTGCCATCACTTGGCGTCTGTCGTCCGTTAACTTTTCACATTTTAATCTTCTCCTCTGAAACCTCTCAGCCAAATGAAGTGAAACTTGATAGGAAGCATCTATGGAAGGTTCTCTCTAAAGTTTGCTCATTTTGTCTCGATCCATCAACAAACATGGCCACCATAGGCAATTCTTGCTTCTGATAGCCGATTTTTAAAAGTTTTCTCCTCTGAAACCGCTTGGCCAAATGAATCGAAACTTGATAGGTAGCATCCTTGGAAGGTCCTCTATAAAGATTGCTCATTTCATCCCGATTCATTAACAAACATGGCTGCCATAGGCAATTCTGGTTTCTGATTGGTTGATTTCTAAAAATCTTCTCCTCTGAAACCGCTTGGCCAAATGAACCGAAACTTGGTAGGAAGCATCTAGTCCCAATCGGTTGACAAACATGGCCACCACAGGCAATTCTTATTTCTGATTGGTTGATTTCTAAAAAAAATTCTCCTCTGTTAAAAGGAAGATAACTCTTGTTTAAATATAGATATCTGTATTCAAAATGCAGTTATCTCTATACAGATATTGCTGATTTTTAAAAATCTTCTCTTCTGAAACTGCTTGGCAAAATGAACCGAAATTTGGTAGGAAGCATTTATGGAAGGTCCTCTGTAAAGATTGCTCATTTCGACCCGATCCGTTAACAAGCATGGCCGCCACAGGCGACTTTTGTTTCTGATTGGTAGATTTCTAAATATCTTCTCTTCTGAAACCGCTTGGCCAAATGATCCGAAACTTGGTAGGAAGCATCTATGGAAGGTCCTCTATAAAGATTGCTCATTTCGTTTTGATCCATTTACAAACATGGCTGCCACAGGCAATTCTTGTTTTAGATTGGTCTATTTCTAAAAATCTTCTTCTCTGAAACTGCTTTGCCAAAATGAACCGATATTTGGTGGAAAGCACCTATGGAAGGTTCTGTATTAAGTTTCCTCAAAGCAGAATGAAAGGTGAGCGACACAGGCTCAGCTCAGTACTGAGCCTCTAGTTTGTTTGACTCTGTATCTGTATGGCTACTTTGTTGATACCAATACTAGCTTTAATGCAATGGGAGTGACAACGCTGTCAACTTATTGACAGTGCATGAGAACAGATTTTAAGCTCTCAACTACTCAAAAATTTATTGCAATTTTTCGACAAGCACTGTTAAAGTAAAGATGTTTCCATTGATAACCTAGTTTAAACAGAAATCAAATATAGAATATTTTTGCTGCAATACTGACCTTGTATTTTGTCGGTGCGATACTAGAACCACATGTTGTTTTATAATTGTCCTAAACATTTGTCATCTCATCTGAAGCATTTTATAATATATATATTTTTGAAGGGGTGATAGCTCATCATGGGAGATAACTCATATAAGAAATAAATATGCTGCATGTTCACATCAAATGAAAGCAGCTGTTACATGGATCAGACACAATTATTGTAAAATTGTCAGTTGCTTCTGAATGTTATATTATCACTGTGGCATGTTAAAATATAAGCTACATTTATGTTGTCAACAAGATTATAAGTTGTGTAGGTTTATATATCTAGAGTCAATGTCTGCTTCATATGTACTGTAAAGGTTTCCATTTTTTTCATTTGTCATTATCGTTGCCTATCATTACATTCACATTACAAACAAAACCACTATACAGGGAGGTCTTAGTATTGGGATATTTAGGGCATTATTGATTCGTCAAAGAAATTTAGAAACTAGTGGGTTTTTTTCCCACATCATTTTATAATTGATTGTATTAGACTTATAATATTTGTATTGTTTTAGGGTCGTCGTGGTAGTAGGATTTACAACTACTTGTGTAATCAGTGCCTATCACCACTAAAGTTGTGAGTTCCAACCCCGTTCATGGCGAGGTGTACTCGATACAACATTATGTGATAAAGTTTGTCAGTGACTTGCGACTGGTTCTTCGGTTTCCTCCACCAATAAAACTGACTGCCACGATATTACTGAAATATTGTTGAAAGTGGTTTAAACACCATCAACCTAAAAAACCTTTGTATTGTTTTATGATTGTTTTTTATGTTTAAAATTTGCATAAGGTTGAATGACACAAGGTCACTGGGAATGATTTGTTCATTTCTGAAATTCATATATATATATATTGATGAACATTAAAATTTCATGTGAAGTTTAGACCCTCAATTCACTGCAGTTATTGTTCATAAGGTACAGAATGAAATATTGCTTATTTCTTTATCCCATGCAAGGTATAACCCAATTCTGGTACACAGGTACAAGAGCCTAACTTACCTTAGAGATAGATGTAACAAGGCAGCTATGTCATCTCATTTTTCTGACAATGAGCAAGTTTTATATGATTCATATTATATAATAATAGGAAACAGTGAGTGCACCTGCTCCAGAACCAGAACCAGAACCACAAGTGAACGCAGACGACGAGGAACGTCGCCGTCGTGAAGAAGAGGAGGAGGAAGAGAGACAACGACAGGCAGCAGAGGCCACAGCACGACGCAGGGCTGAGGAGGAGGAAGATAGGAGACGAGCTGAGGAGGAAGAGAGAAGACAACAAGAGGAACGAAGAAGAAGGGTAGGTCGTAGTGGAGAGTTAACTAAGGGGAGATAATGGATGGAATATAAGCCCCAAAGAATACTGATAATGTCCCTATTAAATTACTGAAAATGCTCTTAGAATCTA
Source organism: Bathymodiolus septemdierum (assembly GCA_963383655.1). Classification (NCBI taxonomy): domain Eukaryota; kingdom Metazoa; phylum Mollusca; class Bivalvia; order Mytilida; family Modiolidae; genus Bathymodiolus; species Bathymodiolus septemdierum. The sequence goes on from OY726526.1 coordinate 25,879,971, forward strand.
GGAAAATGAGGAATAACGGTAGGTGGAAGTGAAGAGTGATAATATTAGAGGTAAATATCTCATGACAGAGGAAGTACATGAACAAGAGGAAATATGCTATATCCTGTACAAAATTATTAATAGTTTTGGTTTAAAGGTATGTATATGTTCCAAATAAAATATGATAGTAAGGGAACAAAATGCATGTGTAAATATTGAATTTGTGCAGATTTGTTGTATGTTTTCATTGTATACTTTAAAAAAGCATATTTTTATTTCGTAGAGATTTTAAACACTGTTAAATACCGGTACATTGGGTTCAAAGATCTTTGACCCCTGCCCAGTGCGAGGTACATATGCAATCATGTGTATAGTTATTGAAATGAAAATTAGAATTGACTGGTTTTGAATCACATTCTTGAATTAATTTTTTTATATTTCTACTGGTCCGAACAATGTTTAACAGGTCTTGGGCTGGAGGACCGGTGCTCATTGTAAGAACAATGTTTAACAGGTCTTGGGCTGGAGGACCGGTGCTCATTGTAAGGACAATGTTTAACAGGTCTTGGGCTGGAGGACCGGTGCTCATTGTAAGGACAATATTTAACAGGTCTTGGGCTGGAAGACCGGCGCTCATTGTAAGAACAATGTTTAACAAGTCTTGGGTTGGAGGACCGGTGCTCATTGTAAGGTTGGGCTGGAGTTGTAAGGTTGGGCTGGAGGACCGGTGCTCATTGTAAGGACAATATTTAACAGGTCTTGGGTTGGAGGACCGGTGCTCATTGTAAGAACAATGTTTAACAGGTCTTGGGTTGAAGGACCGGTGCTCATTGTAAGAACAATGTTTAACAGGTCTTGGGCTGGAGGACCGGTGCTCATTGTAAAAACAATGTTTAACAGGTCTTGGGCTGGAGGACCGGTGCTCATTATAAGGACAATGTTTAATAGGTCTTGGGCTGGAGGGCCGGTGCTCATTGTAAGGACAATGTTTAACAGGTCTTGGGCTGGAGGACCGGCGCTCATTGTAAGAACAATGTTTAACAGGTCTTAGGCTGGAAGACCGGCACTCATTGTAAGAACAATGTTTAACAGGTCTTGGGCTGGCAGACCGGTGCTCATTGTAAGAACAATGTTTAACAGATCTTGGGCTGGAGGACCGGTGCTCATTGTAAGAACAATGTTTAACAGGTCTTGGGCTGGAGGACCGGTGCTCATTGTAAGAAAAATGTTTAACAGGTCTTGGGCTGGAGGACCGGTGCTCATTATAAGGACAATGTTTAATAGGTCTTGGGCTGGAGGGCCGGTGCTCATTGTAAGGACAATGTTTAACAAGTCTTGGGCTGGAGGACCGGCGCTCATTGTAAGAACAATGTTTAACAGGTCTTAGGCTGGAGGACCGGTGCTCATTGTAAGAACAATGTTTAACAGGTCTTGGGTTGGAGGACCGGCGCTCATTGTAAGAACAATGTTTAACAGGTCTTGGGCTGGAAGACCGGTGCTCATTGTAAGAACAATGTTTAACAGGTCTTGGGCTGGAGGGCCGGTGCTCATTGTAAGAACAATGTTTAACAGGTCTTGGGTTGGAGGACCGGTGCTCATTGTAAGAACAATGTTTAACAGATCTTGGGCTGGAGGACCGGTGCTCATTGTAAGAACAATGTTTAACAGGTCTTGGGCTGGAGGACCGGTGCTCATTGTAAGAACAATGTTTAACAGGTCTTGGGTTGGAGGACCGGTGCTCATTGTAAGGACAATGTTTATCAGGTCTTGTGCTGGAGGACCGGTGCTCATTGTAAGAACAATGTTTAACAGGTCTTGGGCTGGAGGACCGGTGCTCATTTAAGGACAATGTTTAACAGGTCTTGGGCTGCAGGACCGGTGCTCATTGTAAGGGCAATGTTTAACAGGTCTTGGGCTGGAGGACCGGTGCTCATTGTAAGGTTGGGTTGGAGGACCGGTGCTCATTGTAAGGACAATGTTTAACAGGTCTTGGGCTGGAGGACCGGTGCTCATTGTAAGAACAATGTTTAACAGGTCTTGGGCTGGAGGACCGGTGCTCATTGTAAGAAAAATGTTTAACAGGTCTTGGGCTGGAGGACCGGTGCTCATTGTAAGAACAATGTTTAACAGGTCTTGGGCTGGAGGACCGGTGCTCATTGTAAGATCAATGTTTAACAGGTCTTGGGCTGGAGGACCGGTGCTCATTGTAAGGTTGGGCTGGAGGACTGGTGCTCATTGTAAGGACAGTGTTTATGAAGGTTTGTCAATGACTTACAAAAAGCCATTAATTTTATCTGCTTACTCTCATGTCCACCAATCAAAACTAAGCACTATGGTTTAAGTATTGTTTATGGTGCAAACCCCCTATCATATCGGTCCTATCGGTCCACTCGTGGACCGATATTTCTCGGGCCTGTGGAATTTTGAAGGGGCCAGTTGTTCAGTAATTTTTTTTTCTTAAGTCGACCCCTCATATGGCCGTAAATTGCTGAAAATGATGATAGACACCTATTACTCCCAAATATATGTAAATTATAAATTTTTATCGTGCATTTTATGTGTGAAATGATTTCAAATTGAATTGATTTTTTTTACATCATAAGATTGTATGTTCGTGTGTTCATGTGTTCTTGATTCTCATTATCGTTTTCTGTGTGTTTATTTTGCATGGCATGTCTTTTCTGCATGTTTTGAATTCAGGAAGACGAAGACAATAGTGAAGAAGGAAAAACAGAATCTGAATCAGATATGGCAGAATATGATAAGGCTCAACAGATTGAACGGGATGAGCACGAAAGAAAAATTGATGAACAATTAGAAAGGCTTAAAGCTCTGGAAAAAGATAGTGATTTATTTATAGAAGAAGAGGGATGGAATGGTGGTACCAATGGAGCAATACCTGTTCGTAAAAAATCAGATGAACGTGGAAAGATTCTGTCCCCTAAGGAACCAACTAGAAGATCTGTAACAGATTATTCACTCCGTACTGCAGAAGACGGCAAATGTGGGAAATTAAAATCGTTTTTTGAAAAAAATGAAAGTCATCTAAATGGCGATCATCACGAAATGTCTAAAAGTCTAAACTTCACTAAAATAACAGTAAGTCGTTATTAATTAAAAATAAAATATATCTGTTTTTAATTCTTCAATGTGATTTGATCAGAGAATGAAATAAATTTTTAAAAATTGTCAATAGCTTTAAAAACAATAATTTAACTACATGTATTTATTTGGGTTGTCATATTCAATTTATAATTTGTTAGATTATCTGGGGATGTTTTTGATTGGTTCAAATTTGTTGAAAGAAGTAATGTCCAATCTGTTCACATCTGATTTAATTGGCTAAGGGAAGTTACTCCCATCTGTTAACATCTGATTAAATTGAATAAGGGAAGTAACTCCAATCTGTTCACATCTGATTAAATTGGCTGAGAGAAGTAACTTCAATTGGTTCACATTGAAAAACATAACCTAGCCATTTCTGACGAAGGTGACGAAGGTCGAAAAGGAAACTACTTTTTTTTATGTCAGAATCACAGTGATCAGATGGCTGATTAAAATGGATATGGGAGATAATTTTTTTATTGGGTTAGATCAGATTTATGTTCTAATAGATCACTATCCTTTTAACTAATTTTAAGGTTTTAAATATCAATTTCCATATGTGTATTATTTTGACATTTTAAAATTTGACAAAAAGGGGAAATAACTCATGAATATCATTTTTATTAGTCAGGGAATACAACTTTAGAAGATAAATCTCCTGTTCATGAAAAACTGAAGAAATTTGAAATCAATCAACAAACTAAAGATATACAACAGGTAACAAATTTGAAGAGGGAAATAAACATAAACGTAATTTTAAGAGGAACACGTTATTATATTTATAATTTTTTTTTTTTTATAAAATAGGTATTTTTCTTAATTCTTTTAAATGTTAAACTGTGAGTAAATATACTACCATGATTTCTAAAGAAAAAATAAACATGGTATTAAATATAGAAGGTAATGAGAAAAGACAATAATATTTATTTTAAAACATTTCTTCTGTGATAATGGTTGTAAACCTGAATAAACTCACATACTCATTACTAGTAGTTTAAATTTATCCAGAAAACTTTATAATACAGTTCTAAATATATGATGATTTTTATTTACTGGTAACTCTTACTGATTTCAGTTATTTACTGGTAACTCTTACTGATTTCAGCTATTTACTGGTAACTCTTACTGATTTCAGTTATTTACTGGTAACTCTTACTGATTTCAGCTAGTTACTGGTAACTCTTACTGATTTCAGTTATTTACTGGTAACTCTTACTGATTTCAGCTAGTTACTGGTAACTCTTACTGATTTCAGTTATTTACTGGTAACTCTTACTGATTTCAGCTAGTTACTGGTAACTCTTACTGATTTCAGTTATTTACTGGTAACTCTTACTGATTTCAGCTAGTTACTGGTAACTCTTACTGATTTCAGTTATTTACTGGTAACTCTTACTGATTTCAGCTAGTTACTGGTAACTCTTACTGATTTCAGTTATTTACTGGTAACTCTTACTGATTTCAGCTATTTTCCTCTATTAAAAAATTTGAAAGATGCAGGATACTGTTAGAATAGGCCAAAAATAGACCTTTTCTAATGTGGTGTAGATGGTTTCAGCTCTATTTCATTGATTTCCAGTTATTTTATTTTCTACTCATAATCCTCCCTGATATATATCTTGTAATTATATTTGTTAAGGAAGTAAGTTAAAATTTATGTATATTAATTTCTGGAATTTCTGATATTTTATATATTGACGACGTAAAATAATGTTTTAGGAAACTAAGAAAGATCTTGCTGCTTACCAGGCAAAAGTTCTCTCCCCTGGTCCTTCTCGATTGAAAGACATTCAGAAAAAAGTAAGCAAACATGCCAGTCATGAAATATTAATTCCACTTAGTTTATATTTGTAGTATTTACTTCAAAGCTAATAGAAAATATTGTTTTCCGTTTTGGGTTTTTTATTTTCAACTTTTTTATTCTTCTTCAATTTATCAATATTTTGAATTTGCAAATAATAAAGGAATACCTGTGAAGACTTAAGCTGAATTTAATTTCTAATAATTTGTTATGTTGTTGTTTCTTGAAATCAAATTAAGATACAGAAAGATAAATATCTGGATATTATACAAATATAATGATCCACAAATTTATATTAAGAGAATGTAACAGAAGAAAAAAATGGCTACCACTAAGTAATTTTTTTGCATTCATATACTTTTTTTTTAGTTTGAAGAAAATAATAGCACTGAAAATACTAGTAGTCGACTTGGAAGATTGAGTGCTAGTGAAAGTCACTTAAATGTAAGATTTATACTAATTTTAGTTAAAAAAAATTAAAAATATAGATATCAAATATAGTGTATACAACACATTTCTGGAATAACCTTCATCAGGTACACTCAAAATCCAAAGATTGGAAAGTCAAATAATTTAAAAAAACCAGATTTTACATATTCAATTAAATTCATAAATATATTTATTTATTTATAAATATCATGATTTTTGAGTTACATATGATCTGTTTGTCATTGTATCTTCAAATGTAAAATTCGGAAAAGAAAGGGGATTAAATAATTATCTTATGTACCTTTCGATACAAAGTAGTGGTACATTGTTTCAATGTGTTTTGAGAGTAAGAGGCTCATTGCGGAATACTAATCTCTTATCATATCATATTAAACGCAATTAACCGACAATGGAAATTTTCGTTCCTACATTAGCCCTATGGAACGAACTTTTAAAATAAAATTTTATCTAAATAATTTCTATACTGTTTAGGAAAAGCCAGGTCTACCTAAAGATAGCAAGAAGCATATATTAGATCGTTGGCAGTCTGCTGTAGAAACAAAGAAATCGCCAAAACAAAACTCATGGCTGTCCAAATCTATGAGTACTAGTTATGATTTTGATCTGAATAAAAAGGGAGATAAAATCGAGAGACTAACTTCTAAATTTGATCACAACAGAAATGAAAAATCGGATAGATTTGTGCGAAGTGTGACATTACCACTGCATACGCATAAAGACATGTCATCGTTAAAGCGTCAATGGTCGCAAAATACGGAGGATCAACCAACAAATAAAACCGATATTTCAGAACAAAAATCTATAAATAGACCGAAAGTAACGGAACGTTGGATTCATAATACACAATCATCAGTGGAAGCAAAAACTGAAAGGTCAGAAATTAGGACAAGACCGATATCAACATCATTAGTTGAAAGTAATAAAGTAACAAGGTCAGAAATTAGTACAAGGCCGATATCAACTTCATCAGTTGAAAGTTATAAAGTAAGATTTATTTTTAGAAATAACCTAATTAAAATCGAACATCACATATTACAATAAAACAAGATTTTTGTCAAAATGGATATTTTTGTATGTGTTTGCTGAATAGAACTTAAAAAAATCAATTTGCATTAAGACAAAGTGATAGCGTTTACTAAATTACTGGTAGTATTACAGGAAAACCTGTTTAAACCAAGCGCTGAATAAAACTGAATCCTGTATAAACCAAACTTTACATAGTCACAATGTAGCAGATCTTTGTTAAAATAACTTTAATACATTGAATACTTGTCGATTTGGAACACAAAAACTGGTCTCAATGGGTTTAGTTTGGACAGGTTTCAATGTACATCTAATAATTCAACATGCCATAAACACATATGTTGGAGAGAAATTTTATGGCCAACAGAATGATTTTGATAATAAGTCATCATTTATTCTCTGTTATTTCGGTAGTACAATTTGTATTTGACAAATTTTTAAAGAAATTTACACATTTGACGGAAGAAAATACATTGTGATGAATATTTTGATTTGAAAAATGAGAGTGACGAAAATTTTTATTTGAACACAGTAAATTTAAACTTCATTGAAATTTAAAATTATAAAATGTTTTTGTTTCAGGTTTATCTTGTGTGGTAAAATATTGCATGTTGTTTTGTTGTTTCTAAAGAAAAAAAACCCTGTAAAATTTCAACATAAATTACTCTTGCATCATGACTCATTTTAAAGCATGTCGCCACTTAGTAATATACGTTAGAACACAATTCATTGAACTTTTAAATCTTCTTTTGTTATTATTTTCATTGCATGTCCAAATCGATGAAATAAATAATGATTATTGGTATGAAATACTTCTTAAGTAATGACATCACAGTATTTTAAACAAAATCAGAACTGGAATAATTTACGATTTAAATGCATGTGCATGTAAAATATTCTAGGAAAACCATACAAGTCGGGTCTCTCAGCCAGACAGTTTACGACGAAAAAGTTCAACAAAATCAGCGGTAAGGTTTGGTTACATGTCATTGTCAGAAAATCTGACATGGATTTCTCAAAATACACACATGTACTAGAATTTAAGATAGTTTGTTGAATGCAAAACTCATTGAAAAAAAATCAAGGCATGTTGTTAGATATATTTGTAAGCTAAAGGTTTGTTGCAGTTTGTTCAGCAACTTTGAAAATTGGTAAAGTAGATCGGTAGATGTACATATAAATATTACGACCTTTATAAACTATATTTCTATCTACGATATCTCTAGGACTAGTTATGTGGACTCTGCCTATTTGGCCATCCAGTTTGCCTGATGTCAGAGTCGGGCAATAGGAACATTTATACTACCTTGGCATCTCAATTTTCCAATTGTGCAACCGATACACGGAAGTGGCCACTATAAACTGTAAAAAATGTCCATATTGATTCACCAGTTTTACCTGTCTGATAAAGTGGTAAGGCCTGTCGTACCTTTACAATATATGTGTAGTAATATCTTGAAAATTGTAAGCAATTTTATATAGCTTAATTTGTTTTTGTAACCTTTTTTTTATAGTAAATAATATCATACAGCTATTTTGGCCACATTGCATATACGGTACAATGTAATCATACACATATTTTTATGCAAATGTAAAAAAATATCTATAGACAAAGTAACAAATTATAGGGTAGGGGTAATAGTTAAACACCATATTTGGTGTTTAACACCATATTTCAGTTTTATTGGTGGAGAAAACCGGAGTACCCAGAGAAAACCACTGACACTTTATCACATAATATTATACTTTACGATTATATTATCCCTATTTGTCTTTGTTAGCGAGCCGGTCAATATTTTAGTATATTGACCGGGCCCGGTCAATACAATGTATAATGTTTTCTTCCGGAATTTGTCAGAATTCGTTTTTTTTGTCTTAGATATACAATAACAAAAAAACATGTCGTCTGACAGATTTGCAAGTATTGAGTATAATAATATAACAAATAATTCATGGCACTTTGGGCCAAATGGCCTTTAGTGCCATGAACTATTTGTTAAATATTGTATCGAGTACACCTCGCCATGAGCGCACAACAGTATTATATAAATATCCTGCCTACATAAGAAAAGTTTAGTGATATTAAACACTATTTTTTTTTCATCCTCAGGAGGAAGAGGAGAGATTAGAAAGAGAAAGACTTGAGGCTGAGGAAAGAGAACGTGAGGAGGTATGTGATTAACATTGTTAAATGGTGTGAAGATTAAGTACAGCCTCTCATTAAATACATCTTTTTTTATGACATACCATAACTGTAACATAAACAAATGTCAAATTTTTAGACGAAAGCAAAACTTAATCTTCATGGATAAAAATACTACAAGTTATGAAGTCAAATCTGGGATTCATTTTGTTTTGGGTGGAAAACATAAATTGTAGAAATCAGAAAATGCTTTAGGGATTAACGCTATCCTCCCGTCCTGATCCTCAGAAATTGACAGAAAGCGGCAATGTTTATTCTGATTCTGTTTGATGTGTAGTACATTGTATAGAGTAATGGAATAGAATCGGTATGAACAGTGTTATACCAACTTAAATATCTGTTACCCAACACTCCAGCATTAGTAGTTGGAAACCAGTTTAGATAGATGTGTAATAGACAGCTTATCTCCCCTGTCTTAATTGTTGTTAAAATAGTAATATGGTATTAATTTGCTTTGTCATTTATCAAGTCATCAGTTAGATATCAATTTATGAAAATTATTTCAAAGTAAAATTTTAGTATATATTTTTTATGAAATGAAAAATGGTTTTGTACATAAATTTGAAATATGTGTACCAGTATAAATATTCCCATCAGAACATATGGACATTTTTTTTCTATCCTTTTAAATATGTGTACAAATGTATCATGATATACTTTATTCTTAGTAAAAAAAATCATTTAAAATGTTAAAAGTTTGATACCAAAATATCCTAAATATCAGGATATCTTTGTGGGAAAACAAAAGATCTTCATGCTTAATCTCATCGGGGGAAAACAAAAATGCTTAATAGTTCTAACACAGTTTAAAAGTTAATATTTATCATTGAAAAACTACATGTGAAGATAACCAATGTGATACAGTGAAGCTGTCTAAATCTAACCCTGAATTAAACAAAATTTCAAGTAAACTCCTAATGTAGGAAATATTTGTTAATTTAACATTTATAAACTGAACATGTGTCTATTCTGAACATAAAAGTTAGTTACAAGGAGGTTTGGTTTTGACAGGTTTCCCTGGATATAGATATTAGTATTAGTATAATATAAACATTGCCTCTTTATTACTGAATATATGTGCAGATACTTATTCAAACTCTGATCACTGTCTACATCATCAAAACACAATCCCATATATGTAAATTTTAATTCCTTTGTTTACATATTCAAAAGGGTTAAAACAGAATTCTCTGTCATTTATCAACAAAATTTACTTTTTTGGCTTTAAATTATAAATAAATGAACATTTCAAAGTAAAAAAAAGGACTGTGTGCTAGTTGTGCAAAAGTGTAGGGAAAATAGATGAAATAAGTATCTGCATATTGTTTTCAAAATATTTTATGACAAGAGTTACCCCCCTTTTGTTGGCAGGCTGCCAGAATAATGGAGGAACAACAAAAGAAGAAAAAGGGAAAGAGGAAGGGACTGGGAGGTCTCTCTCCAGAGAAGAAGAAGATGTTAAAAGTAGGTTACCAAATGGGTTCGAAATGCGCTCCTTTTATTTCTTTTTCATCAATATAAACTTAAATAATATTGGAAGAATGCATGTTATGACACAAATAGTTAATAAGATGACTGTTATTTTCTTAAAGCAGATATGGAATATTTTTAGTGCAATAGTGTATTATTTCTTGATTATTGTTTATTCAGAAATACATGTGTTTGATTTTAATCACATTTATGAAGTGATTTAATCCTAAATCAAAATATTTCACACGTGTAATTTTTAAAGTTAAGATTTATATACCACTTGTTTGATCAATGTTTCAGGTTCTGCTGTTTTTAAAATTACATATATTTGTTACGGAAAATTTAAGCCTTTGTCTTGTTCAAGTATTGTAGTCCATGACATCATACTTGATCTTTTGATCATAATGTGTATGCTAATCAGTCTGCACTTATTCTTTAATGCTGTCTGCTTAGCAGATAAGCAACAAATACCAATTTCATATTCTTTGCTTTGACTTGACCAGTGATCAAACCCATGCTTAGCCGCACTTGAAGAAAGCATGCTAATCATTACACTATTGAGGAAGTTTTTTTTACCCCCTAATTGCCACAACATGGTGATGTCCAGATCAATATTTAGTAAGACAGAATATGGATATTAATGAGCATGAGATACTATCAAATATTACACAAATTAAAGTTAAAGAACAGTGCTTTTATTGCTTTTATTGCTGTTCTAAGCTTCACAGTCACAGTAGGGTCTTCAATAATATATTTTTCTGGAATCATAGACCTTTTCAATGTTATGTTTTTTTCACACTGACACTCAATGTAACCCCTATGAGTACAACAACTCCTACGTGTTGAATTAGTTAGATAATTAAGCATGTGCATGTGAGATTCCCTACACATATTACACATTGATATATATTTTGAATTTTTTGTGCGACCTGTTTAAGACCGTCATTTTTAGATTCCTAGAAAACACTATTACCACAGCTACTCTTTCACTTTCTCATTTGGTATGCTTGTTTTCTGACACAAATATTTTTGGAGATTGTATTTCCAGAGTTATTTCCCTTTATTATTTCCGTAACCAAATGAAATGGTGCTTTACCAAGTTTTCAAACAATTATATAAATTATTACTTTTTTTGCAGAATGATATTTGAACTTTTATTGCACCATTTTATGCTTGCACATGTCACATTTAGAAGTGTTAGAGAATGTATAGTTATTTTGCATATTTTTGCATGTTTACTAGGATAATGAATATTCATCATCAAGTGAAGATGAAGATGATCCATTTTACACTTATATTAATGAGAGATCAATGCACTGGAATGCTGAAAAGAAAAACATTTTACAACAACGAATAAAACATTTACCTAACCTTGACAGCATGAATAAAGGTAGCCATTTTGTTTTTAGATTTAATCAGCATCTGATTATTGTAGTTTATATATCAAGAACAGAAATAAATTTCTACAAATTGCAGCTTTCAACCACTTAATTGAGTATTTTATAGAGTAATAGTAAAATGTATTTTGAAACCATAGCTTTTATTAACTACCGTAGAAAGAGGAATTGTATGGCATCTACGATTTACGAAAAGTATGAAAATCTTGAACTTAAGAGTCCTGTGAAATACAGTTTGCAAATGTTGAACTACTTTTTTATTTTTTTTATTTCGTTTTAAATTCTAATCTTTAGATAAAAAACTGAAATATGTGCATTTATTCTTTTTGAAAGTACTTACCAAATGATTTCTGTTTCATGATGAAATATTACATTAATCAGATGTTGACCATATACTACATGTATTATCATAGTCAATTGCAATGCTGAAATCAGCACTGTATAGCCAAGGTGCATGTGTCTTGAGTTTATATGCTATTCTAAGGAAAGATAACTCCCTGTCCATGAAATGTTAGGCATAGGTAACCTTAATTAGCAGATTTTAGCCATCCTGTGAAGACCCTTTGGTTTATATGCTCCCAAAGACTTAATTTATTAGGTTTTCCAATCTTTTGACTGAACATACCTGATGAACGTTATTCCAGAAACGTAAATAAGATATCTACATTTTTATGTCATTTGCATACTTCTTTGGCAATAATATATGTTTGCCTTAAAAACCTGCTTATCATTTTCAACATTCAATTTAGAGAAAATTAAGGCTTTAAGATTTAAAAACTAACATACAGAGTAGCTGCGGAATTGTAGCTCTTAGTGATCTTTTTCTTTTTCCTTAGTCTATGGTAAAACATATAGAGATATTCCTAACAATAAATACAATGGGGTGTTCACATTGTTGCCTTTCTTTTGAGTTTGTAATTCCATGGGTATACTGAGAATGTTTTAATTTTGTATGACTGCACATTTTTTTCCATCTTAAAAATAATTGTTTGCTGTTCTTTGTATGAAAAATATATATTAGTTTTGGGACCCATTCAAAGGGAAATAACTCCTATGAAAACAGGTAAAAGCGTATAATTTTAGAATCAAATCAGAAATGTGTAAATGGTCTATTAATTTTGGCCCAAGTCCTACACAAATTTTGCATGGTTTTGTGAGTATGGCACGATTTATTTTACCAATATTGGTAGTTGTCTGACTTGGAAATGGAACATTTTCCTGGAAATTTTGATATTTATTTTTAGAAACTTATTATGCAAAAAGCTGCAGAAGATCTTCGTAACGAAGCTAAAGCTAAGGCTGAGGAGAAAGAACGTTATATTAATGAACGTGTCGGTGTATTAAGTTTAGAAGGAAAGGCTGAAGGTACTTCAGATGTTGTGCTGCATGACCTTTAATCTTTCTGAACTATTGCCCTATAACTTCTGTTATTCAATTTACCCTTTAACCTTCTGTTATTTTATTGCTTTGTCTTTAAATGATCTTTCTGTTAATCTGTTAATTTTTTTTTATTCTTTTTTTTTTTTTTTTTGTGTGAATTGTTGATTTTGTGTGTTTTAATAATAAAGAGTACAAACTTCTGCATGTATATTTACATACTTGCCAACCATTCTGATTTTGGCAGAATTGTTTTGATTTAAACCTTGTTATACTGCATTCACATTTAACTTCAGTTGTTCCACTTTCCATCTTTCTATTTAGAATCTTTTTCAAAAAAGCTTGTAGATAACTGTCGTATATTTTGGAGCCAAAAGTTGTGCTGAAATACATAAATGCAGGGAATATACCGCCGTTTACGGTACTTTATACAAATATATCCTGTTAGTGAGGGTTATTTGCGAAAAATACCGGTTGAGAGGAGAGGCAAATATCACGAGCGGCGAGGGACATTTGACTGTCCTCGAATCCGGTATTTTTCGTAAATAACCCTCACTAACAGGATATATTTGTTTAATTCCGCCGAATATTTAACAGCAAGTAAAACAGTGGCATGCAAGCAGGTTCAGAACTTCAGATCGCCTCGATCATTTGATTTTCAACTGAGACTTAAAATCAATCTACGGAAACAGGAACAATCTTTTCAAAGAAGTGACTAGTGTATAAATTCTGGAACAAATTCAAAAATAAAATAAATCACGGTTTTGATTTAACATACAACACGCTAATTTTTTTTTAATGCAAATGAATTTGAAATATATACATTTCAACGATTTCAAACATAACGGCTGACACTGTCGTCATTTTCTTTACTTTAGCATTGGTTGAAAGAAGAAACCCGAATAATTCGAATAACATCCGTGACGTCATAAACTATTTAAAGAAGGGATTTCGTCTCGAGCGGGATATTTTCCTATAGTACCGGGATATTTTTAGGCAAATATCCGGGCAATGGTGGAAAAGCTGAAAACACGGAGAATTGGTTAAAAAATACCCCTTTCATCAACCAATCAGAAGATAGCATTCTGATATAAGGTGGAATTACAATATAAATTGCAGATGTGATAATGATGTAGCAATGTTTAATAACAGTTAAATTCTTATGTGGACGAATGGATTAATTTTCATATTTCGGAGCAGTAAAGAAAATTTCAAGACAAAAATGATTTATTTTAGGGTTTGAAACTTTTTAGAAATTATCTCAAAGCAATGTGATTTATCAATTTTTCTGAACGGAAGGGAGACTTTGCCCTCTTATCCACACTTATTCTTCGTTGACACTCTTGGGTGTTGGCAAGTATGTATATATTAATGTTTGAGTCCAAGATAACCCAAATGTTCCAGACATCATCAAAGTGGCCGGAAATATTTTCTTTACAATGGAAAGTTTAAATCATTAGAGTTTTTCTTTAAGTTCAATATAATTAATATTAAACTCTAGATACCATTAGGATTAAATTTTTTAATTTCTGTTCTTGTAGTGTTATGTGTATTATTTCTAAAAATCCACCAAATGTTTAGGTGTCATCATAGTCGTGATCGTATGGTAGTTTGATTTACAACTATCTATGCGATCAGTGCCTTTCACCACTAAAGTTGTGAGTTCGAATGCCACTCATATCGAGGTGTTCTCAGTAGAACTAACTTACTACAAGTGATAAAGTTTTTCAGTGATTTGCGACAGGTCAGTGGTTTTCTACGGGCACTCTAGTTTCATCCACCAATAAAACTGACCACCACAATATAGCTGAAATATTGTTGAAAGTGGCAATAAACACAATAACCCTGACCCTAACCCTCACCTAATTTTTATTTTAATCACAATTTTCTTTCAGATTATTTTATTTTTTTTGTGTGGTTTGGTTTGCGGCTATTAAAACTTTTTATATTTCATATGGTAGAAATATCATGTCAGTTTTTAATACTTATTGTTTTCTTAGTTTGTAGTATTTTTTTTTTTTTATATACATATTATTTTATGCAGTGATTTCTCTCAAAGTTTGTCAGTGACTTGTGGCAGGTCGGTGGTTTTCTAGGGGTGCATCGGTTTCCTCCACCAATAAAACTGACCGCCACGATATAACTGAAATATTGTTGAAAGTGGCGTTAAACACAATGACGCAATGCAATCTCTCTTAGTTCTGTGATGGAAAATACAGTGAGTGAAAGGGTGATTGGGGGCATAGAAATCAGCATTAGGAAGCATCATTACTAGTCTAAATCTTCTTAGGACTATTGTAATAAGAAAGATAAATATTTACAGAACAGACAGTTAGTACTTTTCGTTTGTACCGTAAAACACCGAAATTCAGTGCACCAAGAAATGCATATATAGCAAATATCAAAAAAGACAAAATTAAAAGTCAATGAACACCTCATTTTTCTGCCAATCCACGAAAATTTACTCCAAAAACATAGAAATAGAGTATTAAGTCTATTGGGGTTTAATAATTAGTATGGATAGACCATATTAGCTTCCTGTTGTCAATAGCAACATATTCAACATAATGAGGTTTGATTGTAGATGGATAATGCTCTTGATTGATGTTTAACACCAACTTTAGCAGTATTTCAGCTATATTACGGCATGTGATAACGCTTTTAACATGCACTGCCTATTTATATGCACTAACTTATCAAATATCTTCTTTATAGGCGACCTTGTTAAATTGTGTAAACAACTTCATCAAAAACTGTCACAACTGGAGGAGGAAGTGTATGATTGGGAGGTAAAAATCAGAAAACAAGATACAGAGGTAAGTTCATCCTAAAATTAACACAGCAATGTTCTTTTCTAATAGTTTGACAAACATTTCTAATTGCTATTGATTATACAAACATACTTTATATCAAATATACACACAAGAAAAAAGATTTTAAGAATTGAGTATAGCATGAAATTTACACATTAATTCCAATTTTTACAATATTTGGCACTAAATTTTTTCCTGTGGAAATGAAAGCTTATCACAGAACTGGGAGCCAAAGGGAGGCAACTCAATGTAATAAATAGACTAGGAAAATTTAAGAAAAAACATATTAAAAGTACATATATAGAAATGTTAGGATGGTTATAATAGAACATTGAGCTTAAATAGAAAACTGACCAGTAACAGTTGGTGATATCTTCATATTCATATTTTGTAAGGCATCTTCATTCTGTAATAACAGTACTTCTAATATTATTGATAAAATTTGTCATGGTGTATATTATCCAAGCTAATTTTTATAGGCAAAAAAAAAAAACCAAAAAACAAAAACCAAAATATTTTTTATAAGTATTTGGATTGGTCATTATTATTCAGAATATTTTGTCATTTATTTTCAAAAGTAGTAAAAATTATAGATAATTTATCTTTTACTATGTATCGAGAAAGACCAATATTGGATCGCTTAATTCTTTCTTTACAGATAATCCAATTAACTTTGAAAGTAAATGATTCAAAGGGTAAATTGTAAGTATTTTATTATGTCGAAAATTATGTAGACATATTTACTATAATTTTGTGTAACTGTAAAAGGAATCTATTGACAACCCAAATCTGATCATATCATTGAGCAGCTTGGTCATTCTGGAGCAGACATATTGTTTTTGTCTTGTCCACCTGTCTCAAAATTTTGTATATGTAACTCCTTCTACATTTTAATAGGGAATTCCTTAAAACTGTGCATGCTTCCTTCTTACCATATGGAGAATCATATCTTGTTACAGCTTTTTGATTGAACCATTTTTGAAGGAGTTATTGCCCTTTTTCACTCGGAACATTTCAACAAAATGGGGGAGAGTCATATGTTTTTAATAGCATGCTTCTATTACGGATGTGAGATCATTGTTTGAATGGAATACTATCAAATTATAAAATTAGTATATATTTCTTCTCTGCATACAGAAGAACGCAAACATGGCAAAGGCTATGTGCTGGTCTAATACAAGCAAATATTAAAATTTGCATTTTACATAAAAACGTGTTGCAGACATATTGATGACCTAGTGTGCTCTAGGTGCTAAAATTTCACTTTGGATTTCATGCATCTTTTTATCAACCATTTTAAAATCCTCTATGACAGTTATATTTATTATGGAAGAAATACATTTCCACCAACAAATAAAAAAAAAAATACCAATTTTTCATCTAATATAAAAAAATTGGGATCACATGAAATTTAAGGTTTTTTCACAGTTAGCCATTTATAAATGAGGATTGTAAAGATTATGTAAAAAATTCCAAGAAATTATGGATATTTCTCAATTTAAAATTAAATACAAGTATTTAAATTTACACACAATCCTTCACCAATTTTGTCTTAATATAAAAAACTAGGAATAGGTCCCCTCTCAGATCATGATTAGATAATTACACATTGTATTATGATTTCAGTGCTAAACCTGTTCTAAAGAAAGTAAACAAAACAGAGAGCAAGTAAGTTAACATTATAATACATTGAATTCATCATAATCATGGCAGGTAGCCACATTGGTGGTGTAATTGTACCTAGAATGTAGTAGATCATGTTTACCTAGAATGTAGTAGATCATGTTTACCTAGAATGTAGTAGATCATGTTTACCTAGAATGTAGTAGATCATGTTTACCTAGAATGTAGTAGATCGTGTTTACCTAGAATGTAGTAGATCTTGTTTACCTAGAATGTAGTAGATCGTGTTTACCTAGAATGTAGTAGATTGTGTGTTTACCTAGAATGTAGTAGATCTTGTTTACCTAGAATGTAGTAGATCGTGTTTACCTAGAATGTAGTAGATCATGTGTTTACCTAGAATGTAGTAGATCGTGTACCTAGAATGTAGTAGATCTTGTTTACCTAGAATGTAGTAGATCTTGTTTACCTAGAATGTAGTAGATCGTGTGTTTACCTAGAATGTAGTAGATCGTGTGTTTACCTAGAATGTAGTAGATCGTGTACCTAGAATGTAGTAGATCTTGTTTACCTAGAATGTAGTAGATCTTGTTTACCTAGAATGTAGTAGATCTTGTTTACCTAGAATGTAGTAGATCGTGTTTACCTAGAATGTAGTAGATCTTGTTTACCTAGAATGTAGTAGATCTTGTTTACCTAGAATGTAGTAGATCGTGTTTACCTAGAATGTAGTAGATCGTGTGTTTACCTAGAATGTAGTAGATCTTGTTTACCTAGAATGTAGTAGATCTTGTTTACCTAGAATGTAGTAGATCGTGTTTACCTAGAATGTAGTAGATCATGTGTTTACCTAGAATGTAGTAGATCGTGTACCTAGAATGTAGTAGATCTTGTTTACCTAGAATGTAGTAGATCTTGTTTACCTAGAATGTAGTAGATCGTGTGTTTACCTAGAATGTAGTAGATCGTGTGTTTACCTAGAATGTAGTAGATCGTGTACCTAGAATGTAGTAGATCTTGTTTACCTAGAATGTAGTAGATCTTGTTTACCTAGAATGTAGTAGATCTTGTTTACCTAGAATGTAGTAGATCGTGTTTACCTAGAATGTAGTAGATCTTGTTTACCTAGAATGTAGTAGATAGTGTGTTTGAACCCCAGTTGGGTCAAACAAGGACTTATAAAATTTGAATTCACTGCTTCTCCACTAAGCACACAGAATGATGGAGTAAGAGCAAGGAATAGTTGGTTTGGAATCAGGATAATGTGTCCGAGTGGAGCAATATGTCTACCTGTAGACTGTATTTTCAAAGATCTAGTACTATTAAAATCCAACTATTCGTGTTGGTCTAATGCAAAGCGGACATCATCATTGTTTCATTGAAATGTAACTTGTTCTCGCCATGATATATTTTAGCTGGAAACTTTCTCACATGACGTTACACAACAGTCACTCACTCACTCACTGATAATACAACTCGTCAAATAAATTGTCTAGGAAATAACATGGAAATGTTTTAACTCAGACTAATTATACCAAGTAGCTTAACTTATCTTATCACAAATAACTATTAAATCAGAAATAACTATTTTATTAAATAAAACCAAAAACAATTTTTTTGTATTTGTAAGAACTTTTATTTTGCCCGTAAATTTGCGAACCTTTTCGAGTGGATCAGTACTAAGGTAATGTGTATTAATTCTTTTGTCTTTCAGATTGAATAAAATTGCTAGAAAAGATAAATCTGATTTCCGTGACAACCTGAAGTCATCAGGACAAAGTAAATTTGCCTTGGATGAAGAAGGAGAAGAAAAGGTACTGTAGTTGTTAAAAAGCATATCTATTTGCAGTAATTAGTTGTTATTTTTAGAAATCATCATCTATTAATAGTAAATGCCAGGTATTTATAGGAATTATTAGCAATCTATAGAAAATATTTTTGAAACATCATCTATTTATAGTAAACGCTGGTTATTTCTAGAAAATTGTTGCACTTTAAAGCAATCATTCACATATTTATAAGTTTTTTTGTCATGATGGGATATATTTTCACTCATTTTTATAATATGCACACATATTCCAGTCATAGATTGGCTTAAGTCAGGCTAACAAATAAATATGATTGTGATATAGGAGCATATTCAGTAACAAATGTTTTTATCTGATATTTCTTTCAGAAAGTAGAATGTTGATTGGCCAACAGTCACTTTTTAACAATCAATGGGTGGGGAAAGTAGAATTTTGATTGGGTTGCTATCAAGTAATTACTTAATATTTATTTATATGAGTCCCTTCACGTAAGGTTGATATAATTTGGGACAACCATTCATTACATTTTGAAGTTATGTCTCTGTTTACTCTAGTGGGAAGGGGGGGGGGGGGGGGGGGGGGGGGCATCCATGTCCTATGTACACATTATTCTATTTTTTTACAATATGAACATGAATGTGGATTTATGCTGAACATTCCTGAACCTTATAGAGAAACAAAATATTAAACATTTACTTTGAAAGATGATGGTTTTATTCTAATGTAAAGTATTGATTGATGTAAAGAGATTTGATTGGTGTATTTTTCAGGCGGAATAACCTGTCATCATTATCACCACAGGTATGTCATATCATTGCATAGTCTAGCCAATCCACATAATGCCTGATCATAACATACTCTAGTCTAGCCAATCCTTACATTAATGCCTGATCATAGCATACCATAGTCTTAGCCAATCAACATATATCCTTACCTTCACATATTATTGTTGTAAATATGTATATCCTCAATCCACATAGATCCTTATATATCTACTCTGATCTTATCATACATAGTCTTGCAAACTCATATGTAACTGGACCTTAGCAGTCTGGAAAAATTCCACCTGGTCTTACCATTTAGCCTGGTGAATCCACATGTGGCATGTCCTGAACATTGAAAATTTTCAAGTACCCTCATTTAAATATGACCGTTTGAACATATATGTATTGTAGCATAATTATTGCATGCATATGACCAACACATGCTGAATTTAACATAATCTGGATAATCCTCATACTTCACCCATTTATATAATCTGTCAAATAGTATACATACATCTGTTTTTAACATTATACTTATCATAAAATAATCTATGGAAAACATGTCACAGTGGAAAAAAGTCCTGGTGTGAAATTGGTCCAGACTGAAAATAAAGTTACTAGTGAAATAAATCCATGTACAATATTTACGAGGAAGAACTATCACATGGACTTTAATTTTTCAGCAAGAAAAATTATTCCAAGTTCATCCATTAAAGTGAAATATATTGTAACCTAGGATTTATGTAACCAGAAATATTGGTTCATCCTGAGTGAGAATATTATTTTACTGGGACCAGTTTATCACTTACAATAACACATCAGGACCATCCACGTAAAATGATATCTGCACATACTGATAAAATCTAGGAACTCTAGATCTGCACATCTTTTTCTCAAGATAATCACTCTCTCCTTCACATCTGGCAAATCCACAACTCATGACCATCATATAATTTAGAAGAATCCACAATTCATCACTTTGACATATACCAAATCCACACATTCTGTCATTGTAATGAGAATTTATATATACACCTGTATATCATGTAATCATTTCTATTGCATCAAAACCCTGTATAATTAGATACATGTACCTGTACTAACAAATCCTTCCTCTAACTTTTAGATATAATTAGTTTCTGTAAAAGATGTGGACCGATTTTTGTTTTTAGTTATTGTTTTCAAAATGGAGGTTTGTGGTTATAAATTTATTTATTCTTTTTTTATACAAAAATGTCGACTCCCTAAATGAATTAATGTCTCTTCATTGCATACAAAAAAACCTGAAATCGTTCTTCAACTTTTTGGCAAAATCCATTAAAAAATCTTACATATATTTTCTTTATTTCTATCATACATTCTTACTTAACCAGGGCCTAATTTAATCATATCATATAAATACATGGCAAAAAAAATAATCATTATCAAGATTATTTATGAAGTATATTTCAGTGCAGTTTACATATACAGTCTAGTCAATTTATAATGACATTTTTTGGAGACATGAATTCCTTTCATTATAACCAGACTTCAATATAAACAGACCTGATATATTCTAGTAATCGAGGGAGTTGATAGTGATAAAACAAATCTGTGCAATGTAACAGAATTTTCATTATAACCGATTTCATTAAAAATGGACTGGACTGTATTTTAGCAATTCAAGCAGAGGAGTGAATTATGCTGTTATGGTTATACATATTATTGACCAATATCGTTTTGCTTTTATAATATTTTTCAAGCAGGCTCCAGATTCAAAATGGAATAGAAGGTTACCAGTGTAGTGTACTTTAATAGATATACTACAGTTGTCTCCCCTTTATATTGCCACTCCACTTCAGTCTATGCTTCTTATCTGGCAAGATTTCAGATGAACTGAGATAGCAAAATACATGTAGATGTACTTCTAAATTTTCCATCTCAAGAGAGGCCATCCCATTCTTAGAACTACTGTCTTCTTGTAGAAAGGGTGGTCTTATTAAAGGGAGACTACTCTAGTATTCACTTGGAGCATATCACTGACACAATCTTGAATATTTCAACACTACACAATGTATTGCTTTGTCACACAGTACTATATTTATTCCAAAAACATTTTAAACAATTTAACTTTGTCTCAAACCTACCTGCATTTTAAGTATCCAGTTTCAAATATACAAATGTAGATTGTACAAAGATTAAAGGTTACATATCAATTGTTCACATGTAGCTACACATACAACTAACAGAATTTTGTTTAGATTGACTCCCACCTATGTTGGTGAGGTGTACTGGATACAACTTTATATGACAAAATTTGTCATTAATTGCAACAGGTTGTTCTTTCTTTTTTTTACTGGTAATCCAATATCTTCTACAAATAAAACTAAATACAGCTGTACCTCTCTCAATGAGGCCCCTGCCACCAAAGACCACCCTCTTATCAGGCCAGATGTCAGATACAATGAGATGATAAGATATTTTTTAATTGCCCTCTCAGGAGAGACCATTCCTCTTATAAGACAACTTTTTTTATATTGGAGAAGGGGTGGGGCCTTATACGAAGAGCACTGCTATACTGCAATATAACTAAAATATTATTGAAGGGTCTTAGCATTCACAATCCCAATCCTACACTAGACCAAAGCCACAAATAAATAGTTTTTTTTAAACATATTACATATCTGATGAGTTCAAGTGGCTCTATAGAGTTGTGTAGGGTTTGGTCACTTATTACATGTTTCCACCATGGTATGTTGAAAGGTTTGACTCGAAAGTGACATCAAACCAATGAAATTTGTGATATTGAAAATGCTTGTATAGGAACAAAATTTGAGATTTGTTGAGTCAAACTATCTATCTATTTATTCTATATAATTATTCATAATCTTAACATTATTTTAATTTAATGTTTTTCAGAAATAAACACCCTTTTATAACATGTATAAAGAAGATACAATGGTTATCATCAAGTATGGAAGCAAATGGAATTTAAACTTTGACCTCAATCCCACAATCCTTAGGAGATACTCTAAAGACATTTTGAAACAGGGGACATAATGTCCTTGACACCCGAATGGAACATTGTGGAGCCATTTGCCATGATTAACATAAAAAGAACAGATCATTAGTTTTTGTGTATTTTTTTTTGTCTTGCATAGATATTAAAATTGTTTATGTATTTCGAATATGTATATCTTCTTTATTTTTAATGGAGGTTAATTCTGTAGCTATGCTATGAAATAATAGTTTCTATTTTGACAAATATATAGACCTACATACACAGCATTTTTCTGTCTAAAAAGCTATCACCTTTTTAATCATGAAATTTTCAGTTGAACCTGTGCCAAGGGATCCTTTATTGTATTATTTCTTAGCCATGAGCTATTGATAAGATATAGCCACAAATCCGTCTTCGATTGCCACAAATTGATTTTCGATTTTAACTAATTTACTAATTATGACATATTATAGACAGAAAAATATGGTAATTTATATTTAAATATTATGTTGTTTACACTTTAATGATATTATTTATTTATTGTAGTTAAGCTTTCACATTACTATGGTTTTAAGATATATTTGTGTTTATTTATGTGTATTCTTGACGTGTGGACAAAAATGGTAGAATCTATTAATATATACAAAAGTGCTGTATAATATAAAAATACTCTAGATATATGTATATATATATATATATAAAACTTCAATAAAATTTAAATATGCTATCTCTATAATGAAAACGAAATTTATGATATTATATATAGATATATGTACTTACATAAATATTATCTATCCCATGAATCTCTCCATTTTAATTCTACATATTTTGAACAAATAAAGATCTGAATTTTTAATCATATATTTTATTCTATAATGTTGAAATATCTGTTTCTACATATTTTTTTGAACAAATAAGATCTGAATTTTTAATCGTGTATTTTTATTTTATATTATTAAAACATCTGTTAA
The DNA here is from genome assembly GCA_963383655.1 of Bathymodiolus septemdierum. Taxonomy (NCBI): domain Eukaryota; kingdom Metazoa; phylum Mollusca; class Bivalvia; order Mytilida; family Modiolidae; genus Bathymodiolus; species Bathymodiolus septemdierum. Next base: position 25,903,735 of record OY726526.1, read on the forward strand.
GGTTCTCATATACAGCTTATATGTTTAGATTATTTTGTTTGTTTGTTTTTAATCAGAGAATTATCTAAGTTTTTTTTATCCAATCGTTTTACCTCATCTTTCTCATCATCTTAAGTCTGTGTCATACCAATATAAGACATTTGGTTCCATAAATTTATTTGTTTTTATCAATTGATTCAAATTTTCATACCCACCCCCCTCCTTTTTGATATAACTGAAATATTGATTAAAGTGGGGTTCAACACCATAAACCTAAACAAACCAACCCCCTCCTTTTTAGTTCACATTGATGTTGAAAGTAGTGACTCCACACTCATTTATCTTTTACGAAATGTCTGCAAAATAGTGTATTTAAGGATTTCAGATTTCATTGGATAAAATTTCAGAGGTCAATCATCAACTAAAAAAGATTTCATTTATTTCGGTATCTGTGAAAGTAATAGAGGTAAAACTTAGAAGTGACGAGGTCAGTAATTAGGTAGTAAATTGTAATTAGAGGTAGAATGTATACTTGTTGTGACCAGATATTTATATAGTTGTAAGCCTGATCAAATCTGTTATCATTTGCAATAAAATCTCATTCCTTGCCAATCTCTGTCTTAGATAAAATTTTACAATGCCCAATTCCATTTTTTGAAAGATTACTTGAATTAAGGAATGCTTGCTTCGAGTGGTGTAGATAGCAGTTTGAACCCTGGTTGGGTCAAATAAATGACTATGCAATTGGTATTTGTTGCTTCTCCGCCTCCACTAATTATATAAGCATGCAGCATTAAGGAGACCAAATATTGGTGGGGTCAGAATCGGAATAATGAGTCCGAGTGGAGTGACATATCTACAAGTAAGCTGCTGTTTCAGCTGGGTGTGTTGGTCTAGAACAAAGCAGACATCATCATCTCATTGAAATGTAGCTTATTCTTGCTATGATATAGTTTAAAAAAAAATTTGCCCACTTGGCATTAAACAACACTCACTCACTCGAAGATAAAGTAACAGGGCAATAACAAATTTCACAATACAGATGGACAATGCAACATGCAATGAAACATAAAATAAAAGAGAACTAAAACAACAAAAAATTGCACAATAGCAGAAATAAGGTAATAGAAGCCATGTTTTGTTTTTGTTTTACCATCTCCCACTATATGTCCGTCGTGCATCTAATTATCGTCTCCTGGCAATAGTCTGAATTACAAGTTTTTTTCCATGACAATCAAATCTGTTATTATATCTTTGGTTTCCACATGGTAATGTTGTCTGCTGTTGCTATTTGTTAAGGGCTGTTGTGGTTGTGATCGTATGGTAGTTATAACTACCTATGCTATTTGTTAAGGGCTGTTGTGGTTGAGATCGTATGGTAGTTATAACTACCGATGCTATTTGTTAAGGGCTGTTGTGGTTGAGATCGTATGGTAGTTATAACTACCGATGCTATTTGTTAAGGGCTGTTGTGGTTGTGATCGTATGGTAGTTATAACTACCGATGCTATTTGTTAAGGGCTGTTGTGGTTGAGATCGTATGGTAGTTATAACTACCGATGCTATTTGTTAAGGGCTGTTGTGGTTGAGATCGTATGGTAGTTATAACTACCTATGCTATTTGTTAAGGGCTGTTGTGGTTGAGATCGTATGGTAGTTATAACTACCGATGCTATTTGTTAAGGGCTGTTGTGGTTGAGATCGTATGGTAGTTATAACTACCTATGCTATTTGTTAAGGGCTGTTGTGGTTGTGATCGTATGGTAGTTATAACTACCGATGCTATTTGTTAAGGGCTGTTGTGGTTGTGATCGTATGGTAGTTATAACTACCGATGCTATTTGTTAAGGGCTGTTGTGGTTGTGATCGTATGGTAGTTATAACTACCGATGCTATTTGTTAAGGGCTGTTGTGGTTGTGATCGTATGGTAGTTATAACTACATATGCAGTGCCTTTCACCACTAACGTGAGTTTGAATCTAGCTCAGGCGAGGTGTACTCGATACAACATTACGTGATCAATTTTGTCAGTGACTTGCGGCAGGTTTGTGTTTTTCCGGGTACTCCGGTTTTCTCCACCAATAAAACTGACCGCCACGATATAACTGAAATATTGTTGAAGGTGGCGTTAAACACCATAATTCTAACCCTACCATTTCTTAGTTGTTGTTTATGTCAAGATCTTATGATATTTTTTTTTATTTTTTCTTTGAGATCACTGATACAAAAACAATTTGGCTAACCAAGAAATTTTGTAAGCATGGAGTCAGTGTTCTATGTCAACTTTGTGGTTTTCAAATTAATATGATTCATTAAAAGTCATTCCCAGAAATCACATGGTAAATCTTAAAGTTACAGAAAATGTCTTCCATATTATGTCCTAGAGTGTTAATGTATGGCATGCCTTAATGTATATTGAAAAAGGGAAAAGAGTTAAGAATTCGAAACACATACCCAAAAGGACGGAGTTTCAGTCAGTTCGTTCTACCACGTATATGTACTGGCTTTCCTCGAACAATACATCTGATGGTAGTCACGATAGATAATGGCAACACTGTTGAAGCTGGCAATAATCATCAATAACTCAAACTCACAACCTTGTGACGGAGGTTAACATGGTATCAAAATATAGTTCAATACTATATACATTACCATGAGAGGGGGCCGTCGTGGACGTGATCATATGGTAGTTGGATTTACAACTACCTATACAATCATGCAGTGCCTATCACCACTGATGTTGTGAGTTCGAATCTCGAGGTGTACAACATTATGTGATAAAATTTGTCAGTGACTTGCGACAGGTCGGTGGTTTTCTCCGCGGGTCTTCCACCAATAAAACTGACTGCCACGCTATGACTGAAATATTGTTGAAAGTGGTCACGAGTGTTAAACACCATCAAACAAACATTACCATGAGTCTTTTGAACCATTGTTAAAATATGCAATTCGTCCAACACGAATAAAATGTGCTCCTCGTAACACTCTAGATGTAAAAAAAAATAGTATTACTTCTCTCACAATGTAGGTTTAATATCTTTATGAGGACGAACGTAGAATTGTTCCAACTGTGTTTCTTAAAAAAGAATTGCCAACTTAGATACCACATATCTTGTCTTAGGAAGAGAAAATCTTACTTTGTAAAAAAAATCCCAAAAAAACCAAAACTATTCTACCAAAACCAAAAAGTACTCTGAAATTGATATCATCAAAATGCTTGAGATTTTGATTGACAACATATTTATTATGTTTGGTAAACGTGTTTTTCAACAGATAGTCGACATTCCTATGGGCACCATGTTCCTTTATTCGTATGAGGCAAACTTCGTACAGGAGCTTCCCGTGTGTACAACAAACTGCAGGTTTTACAGAAAAAATTTGGGCCCCGCACCTCATAAGACCGACCCTGGTCATGATTGGAGATCTGTAACACCCGAACGACAATACAAATTTCGAAACAAATTTGTATTTCTTATTACTATAGTAAATGGTTACCATATTCACAGGTACGTGTGGACAGGACCCTATTGTATTTATTGTATATATGTCATACAGTGATACATAGAGTTGCAAAATGTTTTTTTTTTTTTTCCTTTGCGCATCGATTTTTTTTCATATAAACAACATTTTGCAACTCTCTATGTATCACTGCATGACATATATACAATAAATACAATCAAACAGTAGTTTCTATCCATGCCGGGTTGATATTATGTCAGAAACCCGGCATGGATAGAAAATACTGTTTGATTGTATTTATTGTATATATGTCATACAGTGATACATAGAAAGTTGCAAAATGTCGTCTATATGTAAATAAATCGATGTTAAAAAAAAAGGGGGGGGGGGGCAACATCTGAAAAAAAAGAAAAAAAAGGGGGGCAACATAGGATCCTGTCCACACGTACCTGTGACCATATTGGCAATGAGCTGCGAATGTTGTACTTAAGAATTGAATGCATTTTTTTGTAGTTTTATTGGCGTGTAAAAGCGTGGACCGAAGCACATTTTGTATGAAGCGCGCTAGTTACAAAACCGGTCACAAGTCATGAATGGGGAAAGGAAATTATTATCATTTCAAATCACTTGATCTATTTCTGTGTTCGATGTTATGATCGAGTTCGTGTTGTCCTTTGTTTCGTTTTGATTTTGTGCTTGACCACAGGCGCTCGTGGCACGGACCACCCCCTTTTTTCTAACTTTTTGTTTACAAATTTATTTTCAATAAAATTTCTTTATTTCTTTATTATTTCATCTCTTTTTCCTTATTTTAACTTGTTCGTGTCAATATTCATACAATCTTATGTTAACATCAAATTACATGTGTCGACCCTATTAGATACTATAATACACAAGGCATGCAACTCGGCTGGTTTAAAAATCGTACCCCTGCTCGCTTCGAGTACTTTTATTGCACCTTATTTCCATTATGCCATTCAAACTAGGACATGTATCCATTCCTAAAAGACGCATCTTTTTGCCCCTGTTTTTGTTTTGTGCATACGATAGCTCAGTTCTCCAGAATTTTAAGATTTTCACACATATATTGCCAAATTTATCGTATAAGAACCCACGACAGACGGAAGTGACGTACCACTGCATTGACTTCAAGGATAGGGTCAGAAACGTTCCAAACATTTAAATAATAATTTTTTTGAACTTTTCTGACCCTATCGTTGAAGTTAATGCAGTGGTACGTCACTTCCGTCTGTCGTGGGTCCTTATACAATAAATGTGTGAAAATCTTAAAATTCTGGAGAACTGAGCTATCGTATGCACAAAACAAAAACAGGGGCAAAAAGATGCGTCTTTTAGGAATTGATACACGTCCTAGTTTGAATGACATAATGGAAATAAGGTGCAATAAATGTACTCGAAGCGAGCAGGAGTACGATTTTTAAACCAGCCGAGTTGCATGTCTTGTGTATTATAGTATCTAATAGGGTCGACACATGCAATTTGATGTTAACATAAGATTGTATGAATATTGACACGAACAAGTTAAAATAAGGAAAAAGAGATGAAATAATAAAGAAATAAAGAAATTTTATTGAAAATAAATTTGTAAACAGAAAGTTAGAAAAAGGGGGGTGGTCCGTGCCACGAGCGCCTGTGTGCTTGACAGGAAAGTGAGCGGCCATGTACTTGTGCGCTAAAGGTATCAATTTGACCTCTTCCTATGATTTTTCTATTGTTCTGTGGTATCTTTTATTTCAAGTTCAATTGGATAAATGCTATCCAAACTTAGAGCTATTTAGGGACCGACCATTTAACTTGAAGGGGGGTTATGGTTTTTTGTTTCGTTCAGAAATTTTTTTCCAGACAACACGAGAGTTCGAATATTTATTTTTTTTGTCGCGCAAAGCGCGATTTTTTTTTCTCCAGAATTCAACATTAGGTTATATGGCAAAAACTCTGAATCATATTATTTTTTTTTTCGTCCACCAAAATCAGAATATTTTTTTCAGCAACATTGGGAATCAGAATATTTTTTTTTAGAAAAAAAACCATAACCCCTCTCCCCCCCTTCAAGTTAAATGGTCGTTCCCTTAGTGAAAGAACATCATATATGTAGTGGAAAGTGAATACAGTTTTTGTTATTTGTGTTAGATTATTTGCTGTTGGAAATTACTACGCCATTGATTGTTTACATCTGACGTCATCATGGAGGCACGTGCAAGTTCGGGTTTGAGTTTTATTGGGATGTAAAACATCTCATTTATAATCATGTGACCACTTCATAACCAATCATATAATTTAAATGTCATTGGGGTAATACAACCAAAAGGCCTAAATATGATAACAAAAGTCAACTGAGATAATATACGTCTTAGTTTTAATTAAACAAAAATATAATTACATTATTAAGAACTGTCAATTTCAATAATTATGTTATAAAACCATATCAGTGTCGAAAAACCCACTACTGAGTGTACGATACCGTCGGGACTACGAAGCTCGCAACACAATTAAAGTTGGATACAGATATCAAGTCTTCGAATTTAGGCGGTAGTCCGAAGCCCGTGGCGTGTAATATTGTACACGGGCGTATAAAATGAGTAGTTTCACAAGTCCGACGGGCCTGTGAAAAAAAAGTAATATAGTTTCAAAAGTTGATTTCACAAGATATTGTGTGTAGATATTTAGTTTATTGTTCTCCGTTTTCAGTTGCTGCCGAGTCAATGCAGAAAATGGGTAGGCAAACAAGTCCTTTTAAGAATTTCCGTTATTCGAAATAGATTTAGGTGTGTCTGTTTTTTGCAATTTGATTGGTTGATATTTTTACCATCATGTAGGTTTTAAAAAAGTACGAGATTTAGGAGAAGCAGGGCTCACGTTAGAGGGAGAAGTAGTTGCCTTGTGAAGGTTGACTTCAATTTCTCGTTGGTCAAAAGCGAAGTTCAAGTAGCCTTGTAATTTTGAAGAGTCATCTATGTTGCCCGCGTATTTTTGCCACGTGCCATTTATGAAAATATCGACATCGTGTTTATTGAATTCTATGGTATTCATTAATTATTTTAAAAGTGACTTTCTTGAAAAGTAATCCGTTTCGGTTAAAAGAAACTTTAATTTCGTTCAATATCCAATAAAAATGGCACCACGAGAAAGGGGGTGCAATCAGACACTGTGCTACGGGAAATGTTGATCGAAGCTATACTTTTAACCAAACAAACTTTTGATTTATTTTTTTCTCAATCCTGTGACATAAAGTCTGAGTTCTCATATATAATATGTTCATATTTGAGAAGGTTGGTCATTCAAAATTCGTTGAAATGCACGGAGACACTTCAGATTTTTCTCGATCCGCTTCCAAATCCGATCGGTATTTTTTTTTTTTTATTAATTGCGATCTATTTATAGAACTGTTGCCGACAGACCTGTGTCTACGTTAATACCTCTGCAGTTAGAAAATAGACTTTGAACTACAGTAGTTTTGTTCCATTGTTGCACTCTGATTTGAGGTCTCACAAATAATAATTACAATCTTGTCAATATACGTTCGTGTTATATTTGCATTCCCTAGCTATCTATCTATAGTTGAACCGTTGAGAAAATTGGCATATACATATTTCTTCTGGTGAAGGCTACACAAATATGACTGCATTTTGTGTGGTATTAATTCAAAGCAAAGTGATATTTAAACAAAAAAGGGGGGTACATATTAATTAAAAAATATCACCAAATTATATGTCACACACAATGATGACACCACAAGTTTTTGTTATAAGAATCTTATAACAATATTGGTTGTGGTGATGATGATGATGAGGAGGAGGAGGTGGACAGTGATGATATGGAATATACTGAGGATGCTATTGACAATATGATTTTAGAATTTTCAGGAGATTAATATAAACATGAATCCAAATTAAAGTGTCTTTTTGTTGTTTTTTTTTACTTGCATTCTGGTCTTATCTAATGCTTAATTGACATGTCCACATAATATTTGGTACATCATCATGTTTTGAGTTTTGGTGGTTTGAATTAATGGTCATTAATGTTGTTTTCAAATTCGGGCCTGTAGAATTGATGGTGGGCCTGTAAATATTTGAACTTACAAGCCCGGTGGGCTTGTAAGGTAAAAAGTTAAGCGTGAAGACTGTATCAAGTCTTCATTAATACTCCTTTACAATGAACGACTATAATTTATGATTAGTGTCCACACTACAATATATTTGCATATGATAGTGTAAATTATTTACATATTTCAAAGCAAAAATAAAGATCCTTTTATTAAATGTGGCATTTAACAATGTTCCATATAAACACCATGAAAATATCTAGTAGTCATATTAAAATTTGCCAGCAATAAAATTTGCCATAGCTTTTGGAGCCTCAGTATCGAAGCCAATAACGTCCATCATAAGTGGATCTTTGGGGTCGGCGATGCTAAAACCATTACTGACCATCCCGACCACAATCAATCTCACTTCCGGATTTTTTGTGTATTCTCTGTACAGCTGTAAAGCAACAGAAGGGTGAATGGTACCGTAATAAGTTTCAGAGTCCGTGTATACGATGAATACATCGAATTTCTTTTTGTTGTCCATGGCCCATTTCATTGGGAGAGCACAGTCTGTACAAGAGAAATCAAGCCTAGAGCATTCTGCTATCGCTGTTTCTAACGTATCCTCTTTATTCACATTCAATTGTGTCAGTCCTTCTGAGAAGGCAACGACCTCAAATTCCTTCTCTGTTTTTGCAGTCAATAACATCATTGCTGCTGATGCATCACGTGCTTCTATGCTTGATGCACCAATAACAGGTTGTCTCATTGAACCGCTGACGTCAACAGCCAGGCAGAACTTTTTGCCAGTAGGTGCCACAAAACTGAAAGCTGCGTAGAAGGCCTTCTCTAGAACCTTGACAATATTTTCATTGACTGTCCAAGTGAGTTTTCCCTTGTCACCATGCCCTACTTTATACTGATTCCAAGCGATAAGGACAGTAAATGGATGAATACGGGCTCTCTTTAAGATGTCTTGGTTGCCGACTTTGTCCATCACCAGTTTTTCACCAAATGATTCAGGTTCAAGTAACTTGAGGCTTGACATCTTGCCAAGATTACGTATCACAGCGGTAGTTGGCATTAAACGAAGAAGAGTATCCCACACTTCTTTTGAATCCAACAATTCTGTAGGAATGTGCTCTCGAACAAGCTCATGGTTAGCAATAAGTACTCGTAATCTTTCAATATCGGTCTTCTTGCATCGTTTCGCTTCTTCCACACCATCAAGAAAAGATTTGACCTCTGCAACCGTACCAGAACGATCATACTCAGTGATTGGTGCGGCTTCTTCCATGTTTTTTATTATGTAACGAATGACAAAGCTTATTGGTTTATTTTTTGGCTTAACGTGCGCTAATCTAATGACATCCTTATGGTTCCATTTGTGTCTAGCCTTATACTTTGTAGCTAAATAAGCCAGTTTGGTTGGTTCTTCGTCGAACTGGTTGTACCATTTACTAATGGCTGATCTGTGGGCTCTTCCCCATCCGGTTCCGGCACTTTCAGCCTCGCATAAGCTTACAAATTCAAACAGGTGTGTAGGTATTCTACATACATCTAATAGTATACCATAAGCTGCCGCTTTCGTTTTCGGATCGTTAGACCTTGCACATATGGCCAATGCATTAAGTGTTGGCGTTTGTTTACAAGCTCTTCCATTAACACTGACATCTTTAATCAATTTGACGGCTTCTGGACCCCTCCCTTGCATAATCAACCTGAAAAGTTATAAACATTTTATGTATTCGAATTACAAATGTATAGTGGTAGACATGTGGTTTCAAGAAATCACTGGATTATCTCTACAATTTACAGAAAATTCTTATGGAATGCTCCATTATTGCTTAAGTAGACCACACATGTTTATCTACATGTAATGGTTATCACTGTGTAAGCTAGGGATCGTTACTTCAATTAAGAAGAATGTAATATTTTTGTGTGGTATCTTCCTGATGTAGGTGCGAAATTGTAGCTTTTAATAGTCATTTTTACTTTGGTGGCCATTTTAGTGAGATTATTATTTTTCCATTCTCGACAAATTAATACACTACAGTGGTATCCCTTTTAATATAAATTACATGTCTATTTATTGTTTACTTGTAAACATATTTCGGAACACTTTGAGTTCACTCCCAGTTATTTGTGGGGTTTGTGTTTCTCGATCTTTTAGTTTTCTGTGTAGTGTTTTGTAGATTGTTGTATATCCTTATGTCCTTTTTGTATTCTTATTCCTTTGATTTACGGATACTGGTTACCCCTTTGGTACCTTCAAACTCTTCTTACTATTGTATGTATTAGTCTGGAAGCACCGCTGTTACGGTTTTCGTAAACATTGTAGTCCTTGAAATGAACCTTTGAATTTACTGGTCCGAAGCAAATAATATAATTTATTTTTATATAGTTCTAAATAAAAACTGAAAAATTCACTGATCTGAACAAAGTTTTACTGGTCTTGGGCCAGAGGACCAGTGCTCATCGTGAGGACTAAATATTCACTGTCGTCAAAGAGCTCCGGTCGAAAATGTTCCGTCAGCTTCCGGTTCAAGTATTATTATAGCGAGCACATAGAGCTCTACAGCAACATGGGCATGCAACACACAGTTGGGTCTGCCTAATGATGAGATTGAAATCCTTTCGTCCGGAAGTTGATACAAGTTGGCGTGTCACGGAGAGAATGCCAAAAATAAAAAAAAAGTCTCCAATTAATGATTTTAAAACTAAAATGATATATAATCAGATGCCTCTACTATCTGGAGCATCTGACCAGGTCAGTTTACTGGTATTGTAAAATAATTGTAATAAGTATACCCCCCTTTTCTCCCTTATATCTACACTGTGTACATTGTAAAATACACAGATAAGAAGGATTACGAAGGTATGAGCTCACTTTTCTGGAATTACATAGATGTAGAATTTGGTACGCGTATGTTCAAGTTGTTGCGGTAGTTGATTGGAGTTTTCAATATTCCATAATAATTGGTATATATTTGAGGTTACACTCCGTATTTTGTGACCATCAGTTGTACATTAGAACGTCCGTTTAATGATTTTATGTATTCTCTTTTTAATGGAATGTACTTGTCCCTCACAAAACTTAATTTCAAATGTGCTTTTATGTTTTCTAATCCCTTTCTCAGAGATAGTCTCTTTTGTGTCGTACCAAAAGGGACTTTCAGTATTTCATAAAGAGTAAATAACAAGTCTAAGACTATTCTGAAGTGTTTGTTAAGTCAAAAAATCCCAGTTGTTAATTGGATCAACAACGGGTCTTAAAAATAATCTTTGACTAAATATCTTTTAAGTTTTAAGCTTAAACATATTTGGTTAAGATCAGAGTTTTAGTGGAGGGTTTACTTCATTGGAATGATTTCCATATACAAAAAATATATTTCAGAGACGACGCGTTTTTTTTTCTTTTTTTAGACTTAGCACGCTTGGATCCATAATTACAAAACAGGGGTTTGGTGCAATTTTTGGCGTGTTTTCGACAAAAAGTTTTACCTATATTTGCCGATTACACATTTTTTTGGCTAACAAAAGCCTACAACCCACCTGGATAGGCCACTGCTTAGTCAGGATGTGAATATGAGTATCTTGCTTCTCTTACTTAATTTGATAAAAGACTGAATATTAAATAAATTCAACATTGTTCGATACCTATCCTTTGGTCGAAAAACAAGACTAACGGACCTTAAAAAGTCCGGGCTAACGGACCTTCGGACTATCGAGCGGTCACCAAGATTTTCTGGGTATATTAATATCTTAGATAATATATATCATATCTCCGTTATACTGAATAATCCTTATTGAGAGAAAAAAAACTTTCTCCATATTTAGAAACACGTCGATCAAAAACGAAAGTACAAACGTACAGGAAGTGAAGTCTAAAATTAGTAACAATTATGAAATAATTTTAAACATCCGTATAATATCCATTGATCAATACTAACATTAACGAGGCCAGTAGCCCTTTTCACAAAAATTCGTAACTATAGTCCTAACCTTTTCACTTAAGATTATCCTACGACAAATTTTAATCTTACGACTAAAATTACACTTACGATAAAGATTCTTCCTTAGGTGTACTCGATACAACATTATGTGATACAGTTTGTCAGTGATTTGCGACAGGTCAATGGTTTTCTCCGAGTACTCCAGTTTTCTCCACCAATAAAACTGACCGACATATTGTTGAAAGGGGCGTTAAACACCATAAACCATCTTCCTTAGCAACCTAGTTTCATTTCCATAGCACAACAAAACATTTTTTTAAATAAAATTATTCTATAAAATATCCCCGGCACTAATTGATAAGCAGTTTTTTATGCTATGATGTGTTTGTATGTTTATATTGAATTTTTATCTAATATATGAATCGGTCACCAATAACTGCACAAAATATGAACGGGTATGATTTTCGTATAGAGGAACATTTCTAATGCATGTAAATTAAAATGATCTATAATAATTATCATTACTTGGAGTTGTGCGTCATCATCCACGCGTGGTTACTTTTGGTAGAAGTATTTTTTAAGGTAGTGCATCTGGAGTGTGAAAAAAAAACCTATTCATATAATTCATTTTATCGGTTATTTGTCAGCAAAATATTTACCCCTTTTTTCCAATTAATCCCATCCCACATAAAATTAAATGCTTGTTCTTTCATTGATGAAAATTTTCCGAATTTTTCTGAGATAACCCAAATTAAGATGTATTTATCATCTATCAATCATGAAGACGAATAAATATCCCTGTTATATATTAATATTAATATAACAGAAGAATGTACACAAGTTTATGTATTGCCAGAGTGTTCGATGATCATCGAAGTTGCCAGAAATTAATAAATTATATTACTAATATAAAGGCAAAATCAAAACGATATCATTGGATCCAGAAGATTCCAGTCCTAAATTGGCTGTTCATATAAAACTTTTGTAAGCGGAGTAGATGTCGAGAAGAAAATCCCGTATTCCTGTTTTTATGAAAAAAAAATAATAATAATAATAATAATGAAAAAAAAAAAGAATTCTCCCCAAGTTTGCAAGTAATCTTTTCGATTGTCGATCGTTCCCAATTTGAAATCTAAAATTAAAAGAATTATCCTGATTATTTTGGTGATGTAAACGATACACTTTGCTGCATTGAAAAGGTAAATGTACGGAATGCATCGTTATAGACTCTGTTATTAGTCACGCCAAAAAGGAGTAAACAACAATGTCATTTGTAGCAAACCATATTCATTTCAATAAATATTTATCAATATATTTTTGTAATTAGGTTTGTCATACGGTCAGAGAAAATGCGCTAACGATGAATTGCTCTCTTATTTTCAAATCGAAGCATCAATACATCGTCCTTCTTTTTTTTTCACTTACGATAAAAGATAAGACCAACATTTCTCTTACGATCAAAATTTTACACTTAGGACAGGGTAGGTTTACACGTAAAGTTAGGACTATTTTTGCACTTACGATTATCGTAAGTATTTTTGTGAAACTCTTTTTAATCTTAGTTTTACACTTACGACAATTTTTTATCGTAAGAATTTTTGTGAAAAGGGCTACAGGATATGTTACTGGTATTTGTGTTTTTCACAAATGCAGTTTTCAATAAAAATGTTAAAATATTGGAGAGAAATGTATGCGGAAAAAAACCCCTGGCCTATTTGTTCAACTTACGATTTTAGCATAAAAAAAAATCCTCACCTGTCGATACACTCTATATTCTCTCTCTTTAATACCGGGCCAGTGACATAATACGACCCCCCTTCAGTTCCAAGACACAAGTATCTCAGGAAACGTGTCTCATCGTTGACAGCATACGAATAGCCTCCTGCTGAATTGGAGACCATGTCGTAGGTCAACTGTTTTGTTTGTGGTTCTGGATCTTCTTCCATTGGTTGTGCCTGGAAGCCGATTGTTTCATCATCAAATTCCATATTTAATGAATCCGGACCCAGAGTAAAACTCCTAGTCAAATTAATATGATGACCAGACCGATGTGTTTAGTTGTGAGTGTTACTTGATAATGATCATTCTATTTTCCACATCTAGGTTTTATTCGTTTAACAAAACGCGCCAAGCACTCGGATTTTTTTCTATTTTTAGTACTGGTAATTTCCAGATTTGTTTTCTATTTTTAGTACTGGTAATTTCCAGATTTCCAGATATATATAGAATCTAACACCGGCAAAAGTGCAAGCCTCGGGTGTCGGAGATTTCCTTGTCTTGCACTGGTGTCGGAGATTTCCCTGTCTTGCACTTTCTGCCGGTGTTTGATTTTATTTCTCACTTTTATCACAGGCGCTTGTGTAGAGTAAAAAAAAAAATGCTCGCTATGTACCTAAAATACCACAAGGCCGGACTCACTCCTACTACCCCTGTCACTTCAATCGCTATTTCCCCTGTCAAAATGTCGATAGGACGCAAATCGCTTACTAATTTGCATAGTGAAATGATTTTTCTTCAAGGAAAACCCGTTTTTTATATCTTCCTACCATCTACACCCCCATACTGACAGATAATCCTCAGATTTTGTTGACAATGGACACGTAGGTGGCAGCAAAGCGAAAGTAGGTCACGTGCGACATGTTTCCGCCTTTCGGTCGTTCTCGGGTTTTATCATTGCCTTACGAAACATACCTGAGAAGTTCAGAAAGAAAAGTTCGGGAAAACGTAATTATATATAAACAATGGATAAAATACAAGAAAGAGCGATTTATTTGGCCCTAAGAGGTCACAATATTTTAATTACAGGATTTCCTGGGACAGGTAAATCATTTACTGTCATTGAATTGGCCAAACAATTAAATGCTGTTGGTAAAAATGTGGTGGTAACGGCAACAACAGGGATTGCAGCACAAGGGCTTAGTAAAAAATTACCAGAACATTATGGTACAGTTTCAACCATCCATAAGTTTGTTGGTTTAAAAGATGGCAGATACGAAAATGATGAACTACTGAATTTAATTGTCAACGATGAAAACTTTGTGGACATTAAAGATAACATTAATTCAATGGATACACTTATCATTGATGAAATTTCAATGCTAAGCTCAAAACTTTTAGAACAAATACAGTATATCTTTGAATCAGTTAGATGTAGTGCCTGTCCATTTGGAGGAGTACAAATGATACTCTCAGGTGACTTCTATCAGCTACCTCCTGTGCCTGATATAAACTATGGAGATAATGGACAGATGTGTTACAATTCTTTATATGTAAAAAAATTCTTTCACCATGTGCAATTGGATATGATCCACAGACAGGAGGAGCCAGACTTCATCTCAGCATTACACCAGATTGCAGGGTAATATCAATTAAGTCTAGATCTAACAATTATATACTTCTGAGATTCCCCCCTTTTTAATTCTCTCATAAAAGTGTGTACATATATTAATTTTTTGTTTTAATACATTCCATGTTCTTAAGCTGGAATTTATGAAATAGTATGACTATAGAATTTGTTTCTTACTTCACATGGGCGGTGGAGCTCGGGGGGGGGGGTCAAAAATATGTTTTTGCCCCCCCCCCCCCATTTTTTTGTGGAAGAAATATATATTTCGGGACAAATAAACAAAAGACCCCTTTTTTGTTCTATTCAAAAATTTTCCAAAAGTTTGCCCTCCCCCCCCTCCCCACTTTTAAAAGAAATAAAAAAGTTTGCCCCCACTTTGTGGTCTGTTCCTACGCCACTGCTTCAGTAACCTGAATGGTTTGTGGGCCATACATATACACATGTAACTATAAGATTTTACGATGACTATATTGATATATGTGTTTAATGATAATTAATGATGTTATGGCAGAGATGCGAAGATTGTTTCATAAAACAAATTCAAATTGTAAAAGAAGATCAAGGCCGTAGCAATGGCACCCCCCTTTTTTGACTTGTAAATATTTCAAATTCGTAGGAAAAATCAGCTAAAATAGAAAACACACCCCCTTTGAGAAAAACAATTTCATTAAAATGCACCTCCTTTCACAATTTATGGCTACGGCCCTGATGACACACATAAAAGCAGATAAATGACATAAAAAGATAATACAATACAAAATATTACAATTAAATATATATAAAAGTTTTTATATCATTCATATACATTTCATAATGACACTTAGGAAAAAAACTACTTCATAAAAGATTTGTTTTTTCTTTTTTTAAAAGGTACAGTTAAAGTACATGAAATATGTCAATACTAAGAATAAAATGTGCCTCTAGGCATCGAAAAGTTTATTACAAGGGTCCTCTGGAATTTTCATTGTGGGTAAAAAAAATCCTGTCAAAGGAAAGGTAAAAAATTGTAATATTTGTGTCTAAAATCTTTTGGAGACTTTAATGGGGCAATTTCCCACTCACTCAGGGAAAGAGGGTAGCACAATAAAAAATTCAACTTGGGGATAATACTTTTTTCAAATTAATTTGTAAATAATTTTTTGATAAATCCCAGTCCCCCTCCCATATAAACTGGTTGGCGCCTAAATGCAAAGAATACTAACTACTCTTTATGAAAGTGACATTTTAGGTAGAAATAAAAGTTGTTTCTATTACTTGCAGTGGAAATGTTACTGAGGAGACTTGTAACCTGTTTAATAGATTAAAAAGAACCTTGCCACCGGGACCAGATCCTGTGCATTTATTCGCAGAAAATTTTGATGTTGAAATGTGGAATTCTGATAGAATAATGGAAATAGATGGTAAGTTTAGGAATAAACCTTTCTGCTGTATAAAAGGTCCTAAATGTGGTTCAAGCCATTTTTTTTTACACTTGAGTCTGTTACAAAAATATTATACACATATATACATTGAAAATCATTTTCATAGGCCAGATAAAATTGAATGATAGATTTGCATTCCCACCTGCCACACAAAAAGCAGCTCTCTGATTATTTTGTAGGATTAGATTTTCCTGCATTTTTTTACTTTCAAGTCTATTATGTTTAGCGTCGAAGGAGAAATACTGAGATGTGGGATAAATTTACATGAGAAAAATATCCACAAAATACAGAAACTATAGTCTCATATAGAGTTCACCCAACACTCTTCAACAATGGCTCAGTGTATTCACAGCATGGTGATCTTGTCTCAGACAAGGCATCTACATGTAAGTAAGTGATATGACAATTCAAAATTTTAAGAGATATTCTGGTCAAAATTGAACTTTGCCCATGTACTTACCACTTTTAAAAATTTATCATAATTGAATTACAATGTATGTTAATGAACAGGAACAAATTAAGGACATGCACACAGACAGACTAGGATAAAACTTTATGCAATAATACTGAAGCCTGGATAAAACTTTATGCAATAATACTTAAGCCTGGACAAAACTTTATGCAATAATACTGAAGCCGGGATAAAACTTTATGCAATAATACTGTAGACTGGATAAAACTTTATGCAATAATACTGAAGCCTGGATAAAACTTTATGCAATAATAATTAAGCCTGGATAAAACTTTATGCAATAATACTGAAGCCTGGATAAAACTTTAGGCAATAATACTGAAGCCTGGACAAAACTTTATGCAATAATACTGAAGCCTGGATAAAACTTTATGCAATAATACTGAAGCCTGGATAAAAACTTTATGCAATAATACTTAAGCCTGGACAAAACTTTATGCAATAATACTGAAGCCAGGATAAAACTTTATGCAATAATACTGAAGACTGGATAAAACTTTATGCAATAATACTGAAGCCTGGATAAAACTTTATGCAATAATACTGAAGCCTGGATAAAACTTTAGGCAATAATACTGTAGCCTGGATAAAACTTTAGTGGAAGCACATTTATTTCTTATTCTTGGCCTATTAACTTATTCTAGATAATATTCTTTCATTCAAACACGAATTGATTTCTTTCTTTTAACCACTGGCACATCAGCGTTGAAGGAGTATGGTTCTGCTCGTACAAAGTCGGCATTAGATTTTCTAGCAGATGATTTTGAGGATTGTCCAAGAATGATGTTATTCATGGTGCTACAATAAGAATAATAATTTGGATTTGTACAGTTTCCATTATACAATCCTCTTTGTTGGCAAAAGATATTCTCAGCCAAGTCGGAGTTAAATCTAGACGGTGTCAGTCCTTGGCCCTTATATCTTGAAGTGTGAGTTGAACAGACATTAAGGAAAACACTTATACAACTTGAAATATCATCAAGGCACTTAGAACTTGGAAGCATTTTTTCTTTCTGTTTTGCTGTCAGAGATTCGAACCTTGAAACCTCATCTCTTCAACTCTGAAACCAAATAAGTACCTGCTTTATTTCATGTACTCTGCCATCAGACATGGACACAATTGGACGCGGATCCCTGAAAAACTTTATTATCTTACTAGTGTTTTCAAGAAATTCTATCACGGAATCAAGGTCCGATCCTTTGTGGAGCGATTTCTGATAACATCTTAGCAAATTTAACATATTTTCATCTAAAACATCTTCAGCAAGATGGTTGCGCATCTTCTCGGCTGAATCTGGTTGTAAATGAGATGATGTCAGTTTATGATGAATTAGTCTTGAATTTGTTCTTTCATCCCATTTTGCAGCTTGGAACCATTGGTCCCAAGCTATTACCTTATCATTTCTAGTAAGAAGTCTGGTATGAAAGGGTTGAATACCACTACTTAGAACAGCATTCCTCAACTTTTTCACATTATGTGAAAAATCTTGACACAATCCAATTTTCTGATTTGGATGTACTAAACTGTTTGTCATAAATTCATGAGCCTTTGGGTCCTCAAGGAAATGGAGTCTAGTAAACTCCCTGTTTTGCTGTCCACCATCTTGCATTACAAAATCAACCACAAATCCCTAAGATTGAAGATGGGATATTACATCCCATATGATTATATACAATTCTGATGCCTTAATACCATCAGTGGGATAATGTACTAAAGGAAATCGGAAGCCTGTATGGCCTAGAAATGTTACTTGTAAGACCTCTGTAGCCAACTTCTGTTCAACTTTGTTATCTTTTATAATTCGTAAATTTTGACACTCTTCACCAGTATCAATAATTTCACTTACATCACCTTTTTTTTTAATTACCAAATCTTGCTGGATTTTGGCTTCATCATGAAGAATGCCACCATAAAAGCCTGAATCCTGTAATTTAATTTTGTCAGCTGTATTTCGCATCCAGTGCAAAATGTCTTCTGAAATACCAGGTCTTTGAATAGTACAATTCTTAAAGCGTCTCAAGTGACGTCCAGAGGGGAGTTTGAATATGTTGCTATCAACTAAATCTTGATAAACTTTTGGACTTCTTGCCCATATGTTCAGGCATGTTTTTATTACAGATTTGTCCCACACCCTTTTTTCATTATTTACTTGGGAATGCAATATATTGTGCTGTGCCATGAAAAAGTCTTGCATTTCTTTTGTCGAATTGGGAAATATTTCATCAAATATTATACTGAGATCATTATTGTCATATTTGTTTAAATTGATCAGTCTATCCTGCATTTCATTTTTGAAATTATTCAGATTTTTAGTACAAGTTCTGCATGTTTCACCTATAGCTAACCAGTTCAAAACTACATTACACGAACGACTTCTCATTCTTAAGCCATAACTGTTCTCATTTGAGATGAATGAAATTTCTTCTGTTCTGACATGTACTGGTATATGCTTCTTATTTACCACTTCTAATCCAATGCAAATATCTATTTTGCTGGTTACATAGAATATTTCATCCAAATTTTCTTTGGAGCTGTCAAAATGATTGGAAATGCTAAGTTTTTCTAAATCTATCTCAGTGCCTCTTACCTTAAGTGACCAGGTTTGATTGTTGAAATTCAGAATGATTTCTTTCATTAATATGTTTCCATTAGAAACTGTATCACTTGTCATCAATATTGTTGCAGAGTTATTAGAATGTTTCAAGATCAGGCACTGATATTTTGGATTCAGTAGATTATTTCTGTCCGTTTGATCTATATAAGTTCTTGATGGTAGAGTTTTCCATTCTACACCCAAATAAATGACCTCTCTGCTTTCATTTATAACTCTTCTACATTTGTTGATATTTGGAAAAAGTTTATGGAATACTCTCAATAGGGAATTATCTGCAATAGGTGATATATTTTTCTGAGCACATGCATCTTTATATCTATGAATTATCTCTTTATGTAGAATAAATACTTCAGATGCTGATGAACTTTGATGTACATGTATATGAGCACATAACCTGTAAATGACAATTACAGTAAAGAACAGGGTTTTTAAAAACAGCTAACGGTCCCTTAAATTTGCTGTGGACTCCTAAGATCTTGAGCTTGGAGTCCACGAAGCTAATTATTTTTATAATATGTGTTGTATATGTACATGTAGCATTTAATTGTGTCCTCTAGTTCAAAGTGTCCGCCGGACACTTTTACATATGTTAGTGTCCAGCAGACACTATTTCATATCGCAGTCTCTATAAAATATTGTCTGGGGGGGCACTTTAACATAGGACACTATTATGTCTTACATATATACATGTACCACATGTGCTAACTGCTAACTGGCAGCTACTAATATTGTGCTATATGGGCTTGTTATTTTGGAAGCTTATATTATGGCCCTCATGGCTGAAGCTCAATGTCTGCAAAGCAGGGTTGGCAAAAAAGTGGGAAATACTCATATTTCCCAGGACTGCGGAAAATACTGGTATTTACCAGGAAATACTGGGAAATAAGATTGATTCTCAATTTGCAAATATAATGCTACAGGAAACTTCTAAATTGATATTTATGTTTTGCATGTATGGCCAAAATTGCATATAAAAAATCTTTAATGGATACAAATATAACTATATTGGCCTTACAGAAAAGAAAAAAAAATAGAACTGTGAGTGATCTCAATGAGTGATACCTCCCGCTTGCAATACTATGATGTTCAAACTTTGGAATACAGGTATATTAGCAAGTTACCTATGAAAAATGAACGGATATGGAGTTATGTCAAGGAGACAACTTCCCATCTCCAAAATAAACTAACCAAGAACATACATCTAGGGGTCGCCACAAGTACACAACCCCCCCTTTTCGTGAAAGTATAAGTTCAATTATCTCCCCTTTTAAATTTTGGATAGCAACTATATTCCTTCATGCACATCTGCAGGTAGTGTACTACAAATGTGTAAAGTTTCATAAAAATCCAATAAGCAGTTTAGGAGGAGTTGCGCTTACAAGGTACATAGACGGACAGGGTGATTCCTATATACCTCCCCAAACTTTGTTTGCGGGGGGTATAATAATAATGGATAGTGTTAATATACAGATATATAAAATAGATATTTGTTAAAAAAAACATTGATTTTGATAGAAATATTAAGAAAATTATTCTTTACTTGTAATCCTCACTTTGTACCTCCTTTGTTTAGTGATTAAAACCATATTCTGACCTGCTTTTGATATGTTTATTGTTTGTCTTTACAAACTGGACTTATTGATTTCTAAAGGTTATTGAAGATGTGTTAATTAGTTTGTAAGGTAAAAACAAATTAAAAAAGTTGGTCATTATTATAGCATACAGGAAATGTCCTTAGGATATTAGATTACATGTATACAACCTGGCAAAACAATCAGCTATTGTTAGAAATGCCATCAAGTTCCACTGCTATTGAGAGAATCTTCTCAAACTTTGGCATGATTCAGTCAAAATTAAGAAATAGACTTGGTTTTGTTAAAGCAGGAAAGTTTGTTTTTTTGCTACAGAATGTTAAGGGGGAAAGATGAAATAGATTGGTGAACTCTGAAACTGTATGATTGAACTGAAAAGTGTAGATATCAAATTGTGGTGACAGTTTTAACATGTTTTTAATAAAAGTCTTTTGTATAAATATTATGTTTATATGAAGATTACAATTTCAAAAGTTGCATGAAGTCCTTCTTAATGGTCCTACACCTATAGCTAGGCTGTATACCCATATTTATTAAACTGATGTAATTTTCAACACTGTGTGTTAAAATGGTAAGTTTTTAGCAAATTTGAAGAAATTAATCACATCTGAAAATCATATTTCCCAGTATTTCCCACTTGAGCTAAAACTTGGAGTATTTCCCAGGACGGTATTTCGCGGTAATTACCACTGGGAATTCCCGACACTGGTATTTCCCGGCCAAGCCTGTTGCAAAGAGTAATTATACCCCCCGCAAACAAAGTTTGGGGGGGTATATAGGAATCACCCTATCCGTCCGTCCGTCCATGTACCTTGTAAGCGCAACTCCTCCTGAAACCGCTTATTGGATTTTTATGAAACTTTACACATTTGTAGTACACAACCTGCAGATGTGCATGAAGGAATACCGTTGCTGTCTAAAATTTAGAAGGGGAGATAATTCAACTTTTATTGGATTTTTTCCTAGGTAACTTGCTAATATACCTGTATTCTAAAGTTTGAACATCATAGTATTGCAAGTGGGGGGTATCACTCAGTGAGGTCACTCACAGTTCTAGTTTTATATAATTATTGGTGGATCTAACTCTAGACACACAAAAAATGAGGGACAAAAACGTGACAAAATATACATAAATGGGGGTCCATGCCATCCTGAGATGTCCCCTGTGGTTTGCAATGTACACATTTCTGTTCAAATATTAAGTTATAAAGACATGTTTTATTACATTAATGCATTTACCATTAGGGACTTTTTTTTCCTTTTCAGGTGAAATCAAACTGTACAAAGCTGAAGATAGTGGTGAAAAGAAACACTTGGCATCCATACAGGCACCGAAGCTACTTCCATTGAAAGTTAGTTGCCCAGTCATGCTTACAGTCAATTTATCAGAACACTTGGTGAATGGATTAACAGGGATAGTCACAGACCTGCAAGATAATTCTGTTCAAGTACACTTTCCTTCCATCAACAAACAATGCAATCTATCAGCATTTCCTTTCACTGTGTATGACAAACAAAAACATGTAGATATTGCATGTAGGCGTCAGATTCCATTAAAATTGAGCTTTGCTTTAACAGTTCATAAGGCACAGGGCCTCTCTTTGAATAGAGTATCTGTAAATTGCAGCAAGATGAATCAAGATGGGCAGATATATGTTGCCCTCAGTAGGGCTAGAAACTTTAATAAAGCATTGCTTAAAAAGCCAACAGACAATATATTGGACTTTTACTCGTTACCGCAAAAAGTTCCTCATGATAACCTTTTGTGCTGCACTAGGAATGAAACCAAAGAGATCAGCCAAAGTTCTGAATCCGTCCTTGAGGCAATTTTTGACCCATCTTATGAACCACAAGATATATTTCTAGATGAAGATGAGGAAATGGATAAATGTGTTTCTTTTATTGAAACATATGATGAGGATAACATTGCATACCATCTACCAGAAAGTGTTAATCCGGATCAGATTTTAAAGACTGTACAACCTAAATTTATTGAAACAGCAGAACAAAAATCTGAAATGAGTGTTATAGAAAAAATGAAAAGCTCTAGTTATACTGTTAAACTGCTTCAATATTTTTGGAATGCTTTTATGATTCTGAAGGAGAAAATATTTGTTGAGGGTAAAGTGACAAATAAGGCAACCACAGATTTTTACAGGGAGATACACCAATTTCTTATTCAAGACAAAATGATGAATATGGTTAATATTTTTGATGGAGATGTAGCTGCCAGACAGAATGTTGTGTTTAGACTTAGTTCAGAAGTTCGAAAGATGGCTTTGGAGCACAGTGTTTCTTTGATTAAGCAGAAAGCAAAAGAAAAGGGTGAAAAAGAAAAGGGCATTGCATATGCTGAATCCCCAGGTGGGAGAGGCAAAATCAGGTATATTGGCGGATGGTGTGTAAGAAGTATTAAAAGGGTGAAAAAGTCAAAGCTGATGAAAAACTTGTATAAAGAAAAGAAAAGAGAACTGAATTTGAATTTAAGAAAACAGTTGGATTTATTAGACAAATTAGAAAGTACTGAATATCAGCTTTTGGAAACTTCTGAAGACACTGAATCATTAGATGAAATTATGCGTAAGCAAAATGTGAGGAAAGGACTCACAAATATTTCTGATAAATGCTTCAACTTTTTTCTACTATTGGACAAAAAGATAAGGCTTTTGGAGACAACAGCGAATATTGACATCCATGGCACCAATTTCCACTCATTTGTTATATCACAACTGCAAAAAGATGAATCCTTGCTCAATGCCTTCAACAGCCAATTTTCAACACAGATAAGCCAAGAAGAAGCCAAAACCTTACAAAATGAATTTATTTCCAAATATAGTATGATGAGTCTTTGCCAATTAAGGAAAAGTTACCTGAAAGACATGAAATCCCAAAAAACAGAAGCACACAGAAAGCAAATTAAAATGAGAGAAAAATCTGGCCGCACTGGTGGTAAATTGAGCCTGTTCAATTTTACCAGTATTAAGGAAGATACATCTGTAGGGAAAATGATTTCGCATAGAAGGTTGCAATCTGAGATACTAAAAAGTGAAGATTTTCTATCAAGCACTTTTACTAAGGCTGAATTGGAAAAACTTTGTTTGGCTTATAAATGTCCTTTTGATAAAAAATTATCAAAAAGGAGTACATCAGAAAAACTTCATGAGGTCATTTCATCTTCTGAATCTATGCTGAATACTTCAACGTTTGGAAATTTGGGGTCACCAGATGAAAGTAGGCTACATGTAAATCTTGCACCTCTTGAAGCACAATGTATAGAACCTGTTGCCAGTACTAGTAGTTTGGTTTCAGCAGTTCAGTCCAAGGTTTCAAATGTTAGCCCACCTGTAATAACAAAGAGAAGGCGACCTACTAAGAGAGGTAAAAAAGGACAAAAAAAGAGAAAAACTGGACCCAAATATCCATGTGGAGTGTGTAAAAGGGAATGTGAGGACAATGTGCTTGGTTGTGATGGATGTGATTCATGGTTTCATGCCGACTGTTTGAAAATTGAAGACCTTGATGAACTACCAGATAAATGGTTTTGTAATGAATGTGGGAATATATAAGGTGGCATGGTTGTATAGAATTGAAAGAAGATCTGCATTATTTGATTCATTAAGGTAAATTTTTGGTCTCTCATAGTTTGAAAAATCCAGGATTGAATTTGGAATTATTTTTTCACGTTTATCTCTTCATGAATGTGAGCAACAGGACTTAATGGAATAACATTCAATACATTCAGGAAAAAAATGTTTGTTTCCTGCCTCCCCCTGACCTTCCTCCAGTCATTCCCAAGATCCGTCAGACATGTGACAATGTCCAGTAAAAGGTTATTCATTACTGGACCAAATGACCAGTAGGAATCTGAGCACCTCCTCTGTGGAGTATGTGAATGTCCTGTAAACTTGATGTTTGGTCCAGTAATTCGTACTCCTTTACTGGATCGAATGTCCATTCAACTTCAATTTACCTTGGGAAACAATATTCCCAATTCTTCTTAAAAATTAGGTAGGTCATTTTGGCTAATCACTAATTTTGATAATTTATTCTTTACAAATATCTAATCCATTTGCTTTGAGAAATTTTTTTTGTTAAGATTAAAAAAAAAAATCATTGATAGTTGATAATCTCAGCCCCATCCCCCCTTTTCTTCAGGAAAAAAAGTTTGATATGACTAGAAAAAAATTATGTGACTGAATTTATTTTTATCAGTATTGTTACTGTATAATTATAATGTTTTTAAATCCAATTATTTCCTATGCCTTATTTTTAGTATTATTTGCATACCAAGAAGCACTGAAGTTTTCATTCATTTTCTCAGTCATATTTTGGCGCCTTGTAATGTTTCTAGTGTTTAGTAATTATATATGATAAAACCCGAGAACGACCGAAAGGCGGAAATATGTCGCACGTGACCTACTTTCGCTTTGCTGCCACCTACGTGTCCATTGGCAACAAAATCTGAGGATTATCTGTCAGTATGGGGGTGTAGATGGTAGGAAGATATAAAAAACGGGTTTTCCTTGAAGAAAAATCATTTCACTATGCAAATTAGTAAGCGATTTGCGTCCTATCGACATTTTGACAGGGGAAATAGCGATTGAAGTGACAGGGGTAGTAGGAGCGAGTCCGGCCTTGTGGTATTTTACACAGGGGCTACGTGCGTCCGGAAAAACAAAAAAAAAAAAACTATATAATACTATTTTTTTATTTTTATTTTTTTTTCTCGGACGCACGTAGCCCCTGTGGTATTTTAGGTACATAGCGAGCATTTTTTTTACTCTACACAAGCGCCTGTGCTTTTATCAGCTGTTTTTAGTTTCGTGTTTGTTTGTAAACTTCATGTAAACAATGTGAGTTATTTCCTTCATGTCAATCAAAAAAGTGGTTCCGTATTTGTGTGTATTGCGTGAAGGTTATTATGTAATAATATGGCTGATTGTTAGGATTTGCGTGTTATAAAAGATTGAAAACTTATTTACAGTGAATTGTTTATTTTAAAAAGGAAAAGCATGGAGAATTGGGGGCAGTTGACATAAACTATGGTTCCGTGGCGTTGGTCCGAAGGTCCATTAGTCCGAAGGTTCGTTAGTCCGAAGGTCCATTAGTCCGAAGGTTCGTTTGTCCGAAGGTCTGTTAGTCCTAATGTTCGTTTGTCCTAATGTCGGCCACCCATACGTTTGAACTCTTGTTATTTCTGGTTTGAATAAACGTATATATTCAACCCGTATTAGTTTAATATTATTTTATTGCAAATAAAACAGCAATGGGATTGGACAAAAAGTTATCACAACTTATGGACTGTTCTCTCCCTACAAATAATACACAATAATGTCAACAAAAATAGCACATACACAAATATAAATAATATTTAGCACAATATAGTGAAACATGGGAAATAAATTGATGTAGATGTAGATCAGATGACCGATCACTGATTAGAATCTTTTTGTTTGTCTACAACCCGTATACCCTTTTTGTCCCCCGCCACGAAGCGACGGAGTGACATAGTAATGGTCTGCGTTCGTCCGTCCGTCCTTCCATCCTTGTGCAAACATGTATCTTAAAGTAGTGTTACTAGAAATTAAGATATAAAACAACAAAGTATCGAACTTGCAGGAAATAATGATTTTTTTTCTAGTTTAACCCGTACGTTTTTTCCTACATGTAATATGCATAAAACTTTTGTTAGATGATCTATTATGATACTCATTATATTATTTTTTGTTTCTGATGCGTGTATACCTACATTGTGTAAGTACCAATCTTTGGAATTTCTACACTAACAACAGACTAATAGGTTCTTACATACGTTCTTGGGAAAGACCGGGTGATCTTCCACGAGTGATAGAAATGTTATGTCTTTTCGCGAGTGGAGCGCAGCGAAACTCGCGAAAAGACACAAAAATTTCTATCACGAGAGGAAGATCACCCGGGCTTTCCCAACAACGCATGTAAGTACCTATTTCTTCCGTAAACCAACAACTTTCACTATCGCGAACTCTTAGAGACGCCCGCCATTGATCAGTAACTAATTTGCATAAATTATCAGATCAATATCGTTGAGCGTTATGAAATACACATCACATAAAATTGACTGTTGTGACACCGACTAATAAACTAAGTAGATTTCTACTGATATTTGAGCTTTTCTCACTAATATTTTATTGAAAGTACAGTATTTTCCTTCATGAGACACCCCATACATGAAATATGAGTGACACATATTTTGACGTCATTGAAGAATGACGTCAAAGGTACGGAAAAGGACATCTAGAAATACGAAAAAATGAAAATAAAAGACACAAATATATTTAATACGGTTGGAGTCTGTATTTGGAAAAAAACCAATGGTTACATCCGTAATATATCTGTTATTCAGCTATCAGACAGGGTATGTAATGTGACATTCCTGGCTTAGGGTATATATTTAAACGATTTTTTTTCTTGCTAGAGGCGTTCTGATTGGATGTCACAACGAGTAAAGACAAGTGCACGTGGACTCGTCTTACCTCGGTCGTCTTCACCCGAAAACGGCCATTTACGGAAGAATGTTTATTCGTCTACAGTATGCCACTTGGTTACAATATCTCAGGAGACCCCCCATCTGGTACACGTATCTGGTAAAGGGTATTTGTATATGTCGAGCCATGGAACACGGTATTCTGGAATTACATAGATGTAGAATTTGATACGCATATGCTTAAGTTGTTGCGGTAGTTGATTGGAGTTTTCCATATTCCATAATAATTGGTATATATTTGAGGTTACACTCCGTATTTTGTGACCATCAGTTGTACATTAGAACGTCCGTTTAATGGTTTTATGTATTTTCTTTTTAATGGAATGTACTTGTCCCTCACAAAACTTAATTTCAGATGTGCTTTTATGTTTTCTAATCCCTTACTCAGAGATCGTTTCTTTTGTGTCGTACCAAAAGGAACTCTTTCAGTATTTCGTAAAGAGTAAATGACAAATCTGAATTTGTTTTCATTTTATTTGTATGTTGTTACTATGTCATTGTTTATTTGACTTGTGTACGTTGTTTAATTTGTACATATTCTTGTAAAGTTGTATATGCCTTCAACCCTTCGGGGTAAAATTGTGCATTGAATACAGTTATTATTATTCTGAAGTGCTTGTTAAGCAAAAAAATCCCAGTTGTTAATTGGATCAACAACGGGTCTTAAAAATAATCTAATATTTAGATATCTTTTAAGTTTTAAGCTTAAACATATTTGGTTAGGGTCAGAGTTTTAGTGGAGGGTTTACTTCATTGGAATGTTTTCCATATATATCGGAGACGACGCATTTTTTTTCTCTATTTTTTTTAGACTTAGCACGCTTGGATCCATAATTACAAAACAGGGGTTTGGTGCAATTTTTGGCGTGTTTTCTACAAAATGCTTTAAGTTTTACCTATATTTGCCGATTACACATTTTTTTTGCTAGAAAAAGCCGGGCGTACAACCTACAACCCACCTGGATAGGCCACTGCTTAGTCAGGTTGTGAATATGAGTATCTTGCTTCTCTTACTTAATTTGATAAAGGACTGAATATTAAATCAATTCAACACTGTTCGATACCTATCCTTTGGTCGAAAAACAATACTAACGGACCTTAAAAAGTTCGGACTAACGGACCTTCGGACTAATGAACCTTCGGACTAACGGACCTTCGGACAAATGAACCTTCGGAGTAATGGACCTTCGGACTATCGAGCGGTCACCATAAACTGTACATCATGCAATTGCCGGGTAAGATTTAAATCTTACCCGAGGGTGTCACAGATTTTATTATCTTGCACCTTTTACGGTGTTTGACTCTTTTTCTCACCCCTTTCTACCGTGTCAATGTTTGTTTACTTTTTGTGTAGTTTGGCGCATTAATTTGCGAACCGTGTCACAGGACCAAAATACCACGTAATAAAATAAAACAAGATTTTCATTTTACAACTTTAAAGAGGTTCAAAATAATATGCGAGCTTAAACGAGCTCTTTTGTCTTTATGGTATAAAATGTGTACTTAGGATTTTTTAACAAACATGGTTGAACATACTGTTGAAGAAAAAAAAATTCGACGCTTTGTAAACGCCGGTTTCCGTGTAGCACACTAACACACTCAACTAATGAAGATCTTCTTAACATAAAGCGAAAATGTGATCCTGAAGTCTCGTACCCTCTCTCGTACGTCCGATACCACTGAAACCCGGAACCCGTATGTAATAAAAGTCATTTTGCTAACTTGTTTTACTTATATTGATATTTTTTAATTTATTAAATCTCCTTTGACATGCTGACAAGAATTTTTGTTTCTACGCGGAAGTTAGCTTGTGAGATTTTGTAAGGAACGATAACTCGAAGAAAGGAACGACAGCTCGATTGAATGAGACTAGATTCGGCCCTAAAAAAAAGTCGTCCCCAATATATCTCGGCCCAAAAAATCTCGACACTTTTTGATGAAATTGCCAGATAATTTTCAGATGCGCGAGCATTCATGGCCGTGCCGGTTTCATATTAAAGTTAACAACTTGTGATAGATTCTACAATAACAAAATCTTGCACCATTTACGATGTTTGCCTCTTTTTCTCATCTCTTTCTATCGTGTCAATATTTGTTTACGTTGAGAAAATATAGAGTGCTCTCCCTTGTTAGGTAACTAACGTAAATAAAAAATTTACCTCCCTTTGACCAATGTAAAATAACTTTTTGACAAGCATTGTATTTTATTGTGAAATACCACAGGCGCATGGGGCATGGATTTCGTTTCCTCCTCCCCCCTTTTCTCTACTACCCCCCCCCCTTTTTTCAAAATTTTCATATAAATCATTCCTTTTTCAAAATTTTCATAATCATTCGTTTTTTCTTCATTTGACAATATCAGTAGACGTCATACATCATGAATAATACATGTATTCTGTGTCCACATTTTTTCGACTGATACAGTATAAGAGAGAAGGTATGCAACTCCATTTTCATATTTCGCGCCATATCGCTCACCTTGTGCCATTTTTACGAAATAATCCGTCTGCTGTTATGTTTTTTCAGCGGTTTATATTTCCCGCCAAAACATTATGGGAAAAATATTCGGAGCGCATCTGGGTTTTTCATTGCAGGTAATCCATTCGTAAAAATCCCAGGGTTCCCGTTCTTGCACTTCCGTCTCAAATGATGTAGTTTGATCTAGAAACGAAGCTGCCTCGCTATTCTCGGCGAGATTTCTTGGAAAAGATCGACGTACAGACTGAAATTCGAACATGGGCAATTAGGTAAGTGTCTTAGAAACAGTTTGATACGACAGTGGCATATGTAGACAAGGTAAAAAGTGTAAAAAACACTGGGGTTTCCCAACCAAGGTGAGCGATATGGCGCGAAATATGAAAATGGAGTTGCATACCTTCTCTCTTATACTGTATCAGTCGAAAAAATGTGGACACAGAATACATGTATTATTCATGATGTATGACGTCTACTGATAATGTCAAATGAAGAAAAAACGAATGATTATGAAAATTTTGAAAAAGGAATGATTTATATGAAAATTTTGAAAAAGGGGGGGGGGGGGGGGTAGTAGAGAAAAGGGGGGAGGAGGAAACGAAATCCATGCCCCATGCGCCTGTGTGAAATACATTAAAAATACTGCCAAGACACTATAAATCGACAATTTAATTCAACAATGGAAAACAATTTTGCGGGAAAAACGGCGTGTAGCTTGTCTTACCCTGGAGCCGAGGTAAGATATAAAAATCTTTTTCACCTAAATTAACGGACTACATTATCCAAGGGGTGAGAAAAGAAAATCTCACATCGCTAAAAATAGGAACTGGTCTGTCTCAAAAGTGAGAAAATATTTTCTTTTGTTTTCATTGCAAAGAATTGACACATGATACATCACATGTAGGAACGTTTCATTAGAATTAAATATAATAAATATAAGAATAACATTTTTTTAATTTAGTACCACTCCTAGATCACTGGGGCGTAATAAAGACATGACAACAAATTATTGTAGTATGTTCGGAATAAGGGACGAGATATCGAGTGGCGAGTGGTATTGGGGGAACGATGAAACCCGAGAGTTCCGATGGGAGTGATCTGAGATGGAAAAGATCAGCGACTAAGGCGGATGAACCTATAGGTGAGAGACGGTTTTAGCGGAAAGAAAGCACGCAGAGAGAAGATTGACGAGGAGACATTGTGTGGAGGTTAGACGCATTCAAGGGAGCGATAGTGCTTATTTTGATAGGTTTAACGATATGACTGTAGTAACCTGTGTATCATATATTTAACTCGGCAAAAGTTACGATATATGGCGCTGACGAGCAGTCTTATTGTGGAAAATCTGTGCCACTGAAGTGTCCGTCGTCCATCGTCTGACGTCACATGAATAAGAGATGAGAATAAGCATATGTGCAGGTATGAGATGACGATAATTTGAGCACAATTAATGAAATATTAATTGAATAAAGTAGAGAATTGTTGAAATAAGAAATATTTTCAACAAATCAGATATTATATGATTGAGATATATTTTGTGAAGAAAATATTCAAAATAACTGAATACAGAATATTGAACTAAGGTCAAGTTCCACTACCAAAAAATAATTTTTGAGTGGTGAATAAAAAAAAAAAAAAAATTTAATAACAGTCCACTGGTTCATAAAACAAAGTCAAAAAAGGCTTTATCGTTGAAAATCTGTTCATTTGCAAAAAATATAAAGTATCTGGCAAATTTTCAATCATGAATAGTGGTGACAAATTACACATTAACGTATGTAGTTTCGATGACCTGTTGGGTCATCCATCGGTGGGCAAAGCGACAGCCTACAAAATTTGGGAGTTGCGCAAATCAACAGAAATAGCACCAGAGATCTTGGCAACCATTTCTCATCTCAAGATGGAAAAAGTTTTGCCACTGATAGACTTTTCCACCTCACAAGAAATTGCAGAAAGTTGGTACCTCGAAAAAAGCGAGGATGAAAGTGAGGAAGGACTTATATGATGGCCTATGTACACCAGGCAGAGGAAATCTTGAAGGAGGGGGCTAATTTATTACAGAAACATCAGACCATGAAAACCGAGGTCCCATATGGAGATATGTTTAGCAGTTTTGAGTATGCCAAGTCAAGTGATCCACACGAACACAACACAGTGAAGCAGGAACCTACCCAGCTACCACCATCAGGCCCTTCTGGTGTTTCATCGCAGACATCAAAACATGCACCCAGTAGGCAACACTCAGGTGAAGATTACTGCAGTACTCCAGTGACCTCAGGAACCAGCCAGAGACCACAGCCAAGATTCCTACCAAGTACTGTCCACCCTCAGCCCACAGTAAACACACAAGTCACCAAAAATAATACACAGGCAACATACCAAGACCCAACAGTGGCTACTACGTACCACTACACCCATGCATATGGACATGAAAACAGATAAAATCAACAGATGGCTAATGCCAGTGCACAAATGGACTCCAGATTGAGGCCATCTTCAGTCGTCGAGATGCCACGACCATCCATGTACTATCAACAAACTCATGCACCACGTCAACCAGGTTTACACCGACAGCCAACCCCCAATTTCAACGCGAGACTTCAAGGACTTCAACCATCTCAACCAGTTCAACCGCATGCAGCTTCTGACCAATATGGCTTAGGTCCTCAACCACACAGTTTAAACACCCAACAACTTTTCCATGGACCCAACTTACCAACTAGGCCACAGCAAACCCATTAACAATTGAATGAGCCAAGAACATCACGTTCACAACCAACCATGTTAAGAGCCTTTAAGTTTGATGGGACTGATCGTTGTGAAGACTGGTCTGCATTCTTGGTTATGTTTGAGATATTTGCTGATGCCTCAGGGTGGACTGACGAAGAAAAACCAAAACCAACTATGCTGGTGTTTAACAGGTCCGGCTAGTCGCTACGGTACTAATTTGATTCGCCATAACAAGGATATCAGCTATGTTCAATTAATGGCAAAAATGGAGCAGAGGTTTAACCATGCTAATGAGACTGAAACATTGCAAATCCAATTCCACAGTGCCAGACAAAGCCCGACAGAGTCTACAGATGAGTGGGCAGACAGGCTTTCGAGTTTGGCCGATAAAGCATTCAGAGATGTACCAGAGCACTATGTCCAATCATAGATAATAACAAAATTTGTACAGGCACTTACTGACAAAGCTGCAGGAAAGGCCGCATCCATGCTGAAGCCTAAGTCCATCGAAGAGGCATGTCAATTAGTTGAGCTGAGTCAACACCTGGATTCTTCAATTTATGGAGTCAAGCACCAGGAACACAATGCTTACACCGAACGAGAAAGAGAACCAATCTGACAAGCAGTGAAGGCCCCTAGGGAATATGGACAACACAATCCTCTGGACAGTCAATTGGCATCAATGATGGAAAAAATGGTGTCTATGCAGGAGGCTACAGAAAAATCACTCAAAGAACTGCACCATCAAGTGAACGAACTTAAGAAACAAACACCACAGAGTAACCAAAACTCCAGACCAGGCACATTCCAATGTTATAGTTGTGGAGGTAGAGGTCACATTGCCCGACATTGTAAGAAGTCAGAGCTGGCTCAATCGCAAGGTGGGAACCATGACGACAAAAAAGATAAACCGTTAAACCAGCAGGGGTTTGTGAAACGGGCATAAGTCCAACCCGAAAAGAAAAGTCTCGACCAAGTCTAACAGAAAATAATATTGAGCTAAAATCTAGTGATAATGTGGCTAAAGAAACAAGCCAAGAGAAGGAAAACGTAGAAACTATAGAGGAAAAATTACAAAATGCTTTGCCTGGGATGAAAATTGTAACAGTGAAGATGACTGCAGAGACTGAATCTGAAAAAAATAGACAAGAATAAGACAAACAAGAAGAAGAGAAAGAAGAAGAACAAGGATGCCACACCTACTCAAGAGTGCTTACCTGACATGGGTGAGCAGCCACTACTCAAAGTGGGAACTTTTGATGAAAGTTCAACCATCGTAGAATCAACACCACCTGGTCAATAAGCAAAGGTAAACGAAACTAACCAAGAATTGGTGACAAGCCAAGACAAAGAAGTTGTTCCAGAGAAAAACCTGTCCCAAGAGAATAACTATGATCCCCAAATCTCTGAGTCTGAAGTAAATGACGGTGGTCAGGGAGGAAAAAGCGATGAGTCAATTGTTGGCGGAATTGACAGAACATTCACCATCCTGAAAACTGGCACGGCTTCCATACTTCGCATCCCAGTTGTTTGTAATTAGGAGACCAATGGCAGCAGTTATAGACTCCGCAGCTGAGGTATCTATTTTATCAGACAAGATTTATAATTCATTGCAAGATCAACCACAGATTTTGAGAAAAACTGTAATGTATGCTGCCGGTAGGGGTATGCAGATGGATAATATCATCTTGGGGCCGGTGAAACTAGAAGTTGGTTCTAAGAGTTATTGCACTGATGTATATGTGGCACCCATTGATGACGATATGCTTTTAGGACTTGATTTCCTGAAAAGGCACCAAACAATAACTGACCTGAAAAACAACACCTTCACGATTGGTGATGATCAGATACCGCTTTATTGTGGACCACAAAGTGAGATTCCTATAATGGCAAAAGTGACTGTGTCTAAGCGCACCGTGGTGCCCCCTCATTCAGTCGTGAGGAAGCCAGGACAACTAGATGTTGACTTGTCTAGTTTCATCGTAGAATCATCTCCACAATGTCAAGGGCCACTACTAGTACCAAGATTTTTCTTCCAGGACAGTAATCCAACTTTGTGTCTTTAACCCAACAGAAAGTCCCTACACCCTGCGGAAAAAATGCTGTAATAGCCCAAGCCTATGAAGCCAAAGAGTTAACATCAGTGCAGGAAGTGAAACTTCAAAATACAGGGGACGACGATTTTGATACAAAAATAGACAAGATGGTGAGTCAGGCTGCAGATAATCTAACCTCAAGCCAGCTGTCACGGTTGAAAGAGTTATTGAAACAAAATGCCAGGGTATTTTCAAAAATGATCTAGACATAGGGGAGTTCAAGGAAGTTGAACATTCCATCGACACCGGTTCAGCTGAACCCATCAGACAGCGGTTACGAAGGACTCCAATTAGCTTCGCAGATGAAGAGGAGAAATTGTTAGGAAAGATGCTAGACGTCAAATTAATTAAACCATCAGTTTCGGAATGGGCATCCCCACCTGTTCTAATAAGAAAGCGAGATGGAACTGTTAGATATGCCATTGACTACCGGAAGTTTAATTCAGTGACTAAAAGGGAGGTATATCCCCTACTACTTATCGATGAATGCATCGATAGTCTTGCAGGCAACAAATGGTTCAGCAAATTGGACGCCAACAGTGCGTACTATCAGGTCAAAATGAAGGAAGAAGACAAACAGAAAACTGCTTTTATAACTAAATACGGCTTGTTTCAATTTACCCGTATGAGCTTTGGTCTCTGTAATGCCCCAGCGACATATGCAAGAGCCATGCAATTAGTTCTTCGAAGCCTGACATGGGACATTGTCCTCGCATTTTTAGATGACATATTGGTGATGGGAAAGGACTTTGAATCCCACTTGGAAAATTTGGAAAAGGTATTTGAACGATTTCGGTAGTATGGAATCAAATTAAAACCAGTAAAGTGTGAGTTCTGCATAAAGGAAACAACGTTCCTAGGTAGACAAGTAAATGGGGAGGGATTGGCTATTAGAGAAAATTATGTCCAGACAATCAAGGAGTGGAAGGCACCCAGAAATTTGAAGGAGGTCGAGCAATTTTTGGGATTTGTTAATTACCACCGAACATTTATTAAGGACTTATCCAGAATTGCTGCTCCATTGACAGGGGAGAAGAACAGCAGACTGCTTTTGAACAATTGAAATCTGCATTGCAAACGACACCAGTTCTGGCAATTCCAGACAATACAGGAACTTTTGTTTTGGATACTGACACATCGGATAAGGCGATTGGAGCAGAATTAATACAAATACAAAATGGCCAAGAGAGAGTAGTGGCGTATGACAGTTTCACCTTATCCCCTGCTCAAGGAAGATACTGTACAACCCGGAAAGAGCTTTTATCAGTGGTGAGATTTACTCAACATTTCAAACATTATTACTAGGTCGTGAGTTCATCTTAAGGACTGATCACAACAGCCTTCGTTGGTTGATGAATTTCAAAGACTTACAAGGCCAGTTAGCCAGATGGCTGGAAGTGTTGAGCCAATACATTATGCAGATTCAGCACCGCAGCGGGAATAAACATGTAAATGCTGACATCCTATCCAGGTACCAACCAGGAAAACCATGTCAGGAGATGTTCATTTATACAGACCCAAAAGACTTGCCATGCCAGGGTTGTGCACACTGCACAACAATTCCTCGTAGTTGGTCAACATTCGTCACAGAAATAGATGACACTGTTCCGCTAGGGAAGGTCGCAGTCAAGAAGTGCCTTGTTTCGAAACCAATAGATCGGAACCACCGGGAGAGTTGTGTAAGACAGTTAGAGAAGATACAGCGACAAACTGACGGGACAGCAAAAAATGCCACAGAGCTTCAATAGGAATGGTCAAAACTCCGCAAAATGCTAAGCAGTTGGAAAAGCAGGTCTGAATTAAAATCCAAGCTCCTGATCAAGCTAGAAAAGATTCGGAGAAGTTATACAGTTTGGCACGATAACTGCAGGATCTGCCACTTCCAGAAGTTGAAATTCATCTAACAAGGTTTCAAGGTATGACACAGACACAGTTGGGCTTATTGGCAAAATATTGTCATAAATTGAAGGCCTCTATAGAAGGCAATAGACACTACCGAAGTGGCAAATTGAAAGGAGGTCTTCCCAGATTAGAGCCAATAGTAGAACAGCAGGAGAGTGAGGAGTTATGCTCACGGGCAAAACGGCGATTTGACCCAAATCGACCCCGAATATTGGATTCAGAAGCTTTGCGATCTCCATTTGATTTTCCTTCAGAATTTAAGTAGAGGATGAGAAGGAGACTGATGACGCAGAACAGTTCATAGAAATCTCTGAGGGTAAAGATGTCACAGTGGTGACACGAAACAGAAAAGCCGAGAACAGAGTCTGAAAGTAGCTGAAAACGATACTCCCAAGTTGGGAATAACGGGAAAAGAGAAGGTAAAAAATGAACTTACAGAAAAGGGTGACGAGATCAGCGTGGTACCTCATTATACGACCATCGAATTCCGAGATGCTCAGAAAGCAGACGATAATTTGACTTTGATCTTATATTTCTTGGAAAACAATGCAGAACCAGCACAAAGCGAGGTAGCAATTAGCTGCTCAGCCGCTAAAAAATATCTGCTCAATCGAGAGTTTTTCTACCTGAATGATAATGGTATCCTGCATAATGTTTCAAAATATGGTGTTCAGCGATTCGTGGTACCGCAGAAGTATAAAGAAGAAATTATGAGCCTATTCCATGATCTAGTTTGTACGGGTCACCAAGGAGTACAACGAACTCGTGAGAGGATTAAGGCCAGGTATTATTGGTATTGAATGCACAGTGATGTAAGAAGTTTTGTCAAATCATGTAATAAGTGTAACCGGAACAAGAAGGCATCACGCAAGGCGAAAGCCCCAATGATAAAATATCACGCTGGACCACCCATAGAAAGAGTCCATCTTGATTTTCTAGGTCCCTTACCGGAAACACCACGAGGTAACACCAGCATTTTGGTAATGGTGGACCAGTTTACAAAATGGTGTGAAATAGTCCCTCTTCCGTCACAGACAAGGCTGCAGTAAATGAGTTATTTGCTCGTTTTGGATGTCCTTTCTCCGTACATACTGAGAGCAAGTTATTTAAAGCGATATGTGACCTCCATATCCACAAAACCAGAACTACTCCTTACAGACCTTCGGCCAATGGACAGGATGAACGATACAACCGCACTTTGATGGATGTCGTCCGATGTTTCGTGGCAGTCACAACAAGACTGGGATGAATATCTCCCCCAACTTGCTTGTGCCATAAAATCATCAGTAAATAGACATACTGGAATGACGCCAAACAAAATGATGCTCGGACGAGAAATCAACTTGCCATCAGAATTGATATTTAAAAATGTTAGAGAGGAACTGTTTGAAAATGAAGAGCAGTATGTTACAAGCCTTCGTAATAACATCCAAAGAATACACGAGATTGCCAGGAAAACCTTGAAGACTGCACAGGAGACAATGAAAACGGACTATGTTTCCAAAATGAGAGAGGTTGAATATCAACCAGGAGATTTTGTTTATGTGCTGGATACGGCTCATATCAAGGAAAGAGCCAAGAAACTGGACCCCTCTTGGAAAGGCCCAGGAATTATAGTGGAAAGATTATCACCTTACATATACAGAGTCAGGTTTGAAAATGTATTTGCGATAACAAATCATGACCGGATGAAAAAATGTAACGACCGTCATTTACCATCATGGTTAAGTGTCGCCAAACAAAATCTTCAAGAAGGAGAGAATCTGCTGGATGTTTCTGAGGAAAACACTCCATACTGTATCTTCAGGCAACCAGATGACGGATCGTTCGTGATCCATTGCGACAGCTGTGGCGATTGGATGCATGGGCGTTGTATCAACATTTCCAGGCAGCTAGCTGAAACAATTGACGAGTACAAGTGTCCCCGATGTCAGATTCCTTGGTTGTATCCCTCACGGATATAACCGGTCATCGTAGACTACATCAACCCATTTTATTTTTCAGAAACATCATGGATTATTGGAAGATTGTGGTGGAAAGAGCAGAGGTGGAAACAACTGGAGAGAGTGAGGGGAGAGGGGACGATAGGAATAATAACATCATTCCACCGTCGAACGTGCCGGACATGTTACCGACCATGTCTGTTCAGGACATTTGGAGCAAGGAAGTAACCATTACCCCGAGGGAGGTGGCTCCACAGATAGTGGTAGAGAAGACAGACGTAGAAAAGATAGAAGAAGGGAGTGATGAGGAGTCTGAGGAGGAAGAGAAAAGAACTTGGAAAAGATCGAGGGTGGAGATGGAGGACATGAGGAAAGTGGTGGTCCGAGATATGTTTAGAATGCCGTCAAATGATGACGAAGAGGATGCCCCAGTGATTAAGAAAGATGACAGCTGTCCAATTTTTGGGTGCGATTGGAAAACTCAGAAAATTAGAAATCATGTTAATAGGATGCACCTGCCCAGAGTTATGTGGGACAATCCCAAAACCCCTGTTAAGCAGAACAAGTATCATGACCTCAACAACATCAGAGGGAAAGTTCTACTGTTCCTGACACAGAAGATAGTGGGGACCAAGTCATTACTCGATCTGCTGGACTGGTGTACAAACAGGGTGGTGTCGTTGATCCCGAAGAAAGCTGTGATATTGGGACGCCAGATAGAGCAAATGAGGAGCCTAACAACAACGATGAGATGACAGCGGCCCGTGTACAATAGGTATACCTTATACCCGCCGAACCACACCAGTGTGCTGATCCACTGGAGGTATCAGGTAGCCCTGCTGAAGCACCTCAACGGTCCAGACATTGACACCTACCTGGACTTTGGGCTGGACTTCATGACCGATCCTGATAACCTTGAAGTACCTTCTCGAAGGGAAAGGAAGACATTGATGGTGAGGTCCTTACTCAATGTCCAGCCGCCCCAG
This sequence comes from Bathymodiolus septemdierum, assembly GCA_963383655.1. Classification (NCBI taxonomy): domain Eukaryota; kingdom Metazoa; phylum Mollusca; class Bivalvia; order Mytilida; family Modiolidae; genus Bathymodiolus; species Bathymodiolus septemdierum. The sequence continues at coordinate 25,943,278 of OY726526.1, forward strand.
CCAGAATGGAATGAAGCAAAGGCAGAGGATGACTCCGGTGCTATTACCATGGATGTCTGTGGAGAACCAGATGAGTTGGAGGCTAGTGGTAGTACCGAGGAGGAGGTGATCCAGAGAAAGGTGACCATAGGATCCCAAAACTACACCCTATTATTGAGGGGTACCACCCTCGATATTAGCGGTGAGGTTCATCGTAGATCGCCATCACCAGAGGAGACCACGGAGCCAGAGGACCATCGTTCCATTGGGAAGGTGTACGACGCCTTTGATTCCCACTTCCACCTGGATCGATCCAGTAAAAGACTCCTGGGAAACATGTCCCTCTCCATGGAGACCTGGACAGACGAGTCCATGGAGAGACCTTCGAAGGTACCTGTGAACCTGATTGGTGGAACCTTGATCTACTGCGATCCAGAGTCCTTCCCAACCAGTGTACCCATAGACGACAAGTGGAAAGTGGCCATTGGTGTGCATCCCAATAAGGTTCATGGTTTGAGAAAACAGCACTACCAGCAGTTCATTTCCCTGGTTCAGTCAAGACGGGTTGCAGCAGTTGGAGAGATCGGGTTAGATCGAACAGTAAGCGAGAAGTATTGGGCTGAGCAACTATAATTTTTGGAAACCATAGCATCTACACTGACAACTGCAGGAAAACCTATTATATTGCACGTCCGTTCCAACCGTCAAGATAAATTCAGTTCATTATTATACCTGTTGCTAGTTCAGTTTCTTTCGGACAAGTTTTCGGCCAACCAAGTATTCATTCTTCACTGTTTCACTGGTTCTTTCGAAATTTCCAAAGCCTGGCTTACACAGTTTCCTAAAACCTATTTTGGATTCACCTTTTTGACATCATCGTTCGCTCAAACTCAGATCAACGCACTAAAGTCTGTACCTAAGGACCGTTTACTCGTGGAAACTAACGCTCCTTACATTGCACCAAATGGAATCCGAGTCAACAGCCCGGTGTACCTTGGCGAAGTCATTGAAGTGGTGGCCAGACATCGACACGACCGCCTGGAAGATGTGTGTCGCCAGACCTGCATCAATGCCTTTGCTGTCTTTGGACAGTAAAGAGCATTGTGTTTCATCGTAGACTAGTCAACAGTGGTACCGATCAAAGATCATGTATGCTGCATGTTCATGATTATTGAATGGAAAGAAGGAAGGAAGTAGTGACAAGCTACAGTCAGGACTGGTATTTTCGATAGAAAGAAGGAATTTTGGTCATCTGTTAAAATGTATATAAGTATTGATGACAAGGAAGTTCAACACCAAGGAGAAAGTTATTTTTGTTTTATTGAAAGATTGTTGAATATATATTGCTGTATGTATTCTGGAGCCAGGAACGAATCTAGAGAGTTATGGATATAGTTAAGTTTATTTTTTGACTTTGTTCTACATATTCAAAGAACTTTTATGATGTTCGAAATTTGAACTACTTAAAACTTAATACATATGGCTGACAGAGGAATTATGAAAACAGATTTGAAGATATAAGAATACTCCAAAGAATGCGGATAAACCATCGGCAGTGTTGGAGGCCAAATATAAATAAATGCTTTTGGAAGACAGCTCAAACCAATCCAGTTCCACCCTGATATAAGCACTCTTCCTATTTGGAAAGGAGGGAAGAGTGTAGTATGTTCGGAATAAGGGACGAGATATCCAGTGGCGAGTGGTATTGGGGTAACGATGAAACCCGAGAGATCCGATGGGAGTGATCTGAGATGGAAAAGGTCAGAGACTAAGGCGGATGAACCTATAGGTGAAAGACGGTTTTAGCGGAAAGAAAGCAGGCAGAGAGAAGATTGACGAGAAGACATTGTGTGGAGGTTAGACGCATTCAAGGGAGCGATAGTGCTTATTTTGATAGGTTTAACGATAGGACTGTAGTAACCTGTGTATCATATATTTAACTCGGCCAAAGTTACGATATTATGAATCTTAACACGACGGGTGTCACTAGTGGAGTAGGAACTGTTTGCTCTTCGGCAGAGCACCTGATTTCACCCCGGTTTTTAGTGGGGCTCGTATTACTTGATCTTTAGTTTTATATGTATGTTTTGTAGATCGTTGTTTGTCCTTTTGTACTTTTTCTTTTGGCCATTGTGTTGTCTGTTCTTCGTCTATATACGGATTCTGAATACCCCTTTGGTATCTTCAACTTCTTCTTAGCTATCCTCTATCGACGTCGTGTGCGATGACAAAAAGTGAACATCGTAATTCGTCGACATTATACATGTAAAAACCACAAGTTTTGAAAAGAAACCACCAGAGTGGTTTCCATTTGGTAAAACTGAATAAAGAACAACAGGATATGTAGATCATTTTAATGTGTTATATGAATGAACAAAGGAAGTGACTAATTACAATTAATTAAATTTTACAATAAAAAAAGTCTTTTTTACAATAAAATGTATGTCTATGGGGCGAAAGTGTACAGTGTAACAGTTCCTTTGTCGTATGCTGGTACAAAAATATCAGTATAACCGTCATTATTGACGTCATCAAACACAAACTGTCCCACTGTGCCTTTTCCAACGTCAACGAAGATGTGTGACTGATACGACCAGTCGTCTGCTTTTGAACTGGATGGCTCCAATATGTAACCCTTGCCGTCGTCATCACCAGACACTAAAATGTGTGGTTTTTGATGCCTAATATACAAATAAATATAAGTAATATAAGTGTTAAATATTATTTTTTATCCTGTGATTTTGAGTACTAATAAAGCGGGTCAGTTAAACTTCAGTGTTATTTATTCATGGACGTAATAAAGCATTTCTGGTACCTGATTCATGTAAATCGACAGAAAGAAACGCTAACAGTGTAAGCGCTAACATCACAGTTGAATGAAAATGCTTGTTCCAGCTATTTTCAGACAATTTGTCATTTGTTTGGACTTTTTGATATTGCAGGATAAACACAATATATACGTACATTGTGGTTAAATATAAAATTAAATTGCACTCGCTCCAAAACAGGCTAGAAAAACTCGCTAAAGGATTGTCTTTTATCTGTTTCTAAAGCTCGTACAAATAAAAGACATGCAGAACAACCAATGCTTGACAAAACATTGCACAGAAAACATAACCTTAATTGACGAGAGATATACATACATGTACTATCAACAAATAATTGTAAATGTTGATAGGATCACCCTACCCATAATTATTAATAAGACAAGGGCCAGACTATACACTGTTGACTATTTCTTAACCAAAGCGAATTAGTAGTGTAATACATACGCTATGTTCTTGCCTTGTGTTGGGAAGAAACCAAATGCTGACCCTGGAGAACCCTTTCCGGTTCCTGATGTCGCTGGTGTAAACCCTGTAGCTACAGTATGACGGGTGAACTTGTCTACTCTGTATGTAAATTTATAAGGTCATTTAGCAAAAATATAAGTATGCAAGATTAATATTATAAAGTACGGCACACATAAAAGATGTGTTATGTATTACTTAACACAGAGTTGCAAAAATGGCGATTTTCGGATGTGATCATTTTCCATTAATTCTCGTTAAGGAGTGTAACACGAACGCATATAATATTGCACAATATGAAATACAGTCAGATGCAGGAAAATTATATCCGAGCGGAAATGGCGTAAATTGATATTGCACAGCTGAACACCCGAAAACAACTAAGTGTATGCATGGCTTAGAATATAAAAAGGAACATAATTTTTGTTTACATTATCTCAATCTAGGTTTTGTAGAAGCTTTCAATGTCCATCTTTTTTTGGTTTGATTTATTTATGATTTTAAGTTTCAATGATGTATTTTTCTACACGGATTATGTTTGTTTGTACTGTTCCGTCTAACTTAGTGCTTATGACGCGTTTCATCGGGTACACACAAACTCAAAAGGTTGGAAAGCAAAATAATTTAACTGTCTTTAATTGGGAGCAAGAAAAACAAAGAGCTTAAATAGAATATCCAAAATCGATGTCGAAGACAAGTAATAAAAAGGCTAACATTTTTTTACAACATGTTTGGCATTACTAAACGGGATAATATATCATTGTCCAAACTCCATGCCTATAAATAGTATATACGGAATGCAAAGTGTGATATAGAGAGGACACCAGAGGTCAATGAACAAAAAAGGGCAATTTATCATCACGCGGATGCACACCAATCAGCTTTGACAAAGTTCACAATATTGACTATCCTGGTTAAGTCCTTTGGGTTTCCTGTTCCCATAGACTAATATTAAATTAGTTGGCTTTCTAGTATTTTTGGCTTTTGGTGTGTCTGATGGGGGTTGTGCCATAAATTCAATATCTATGTTTTTATTAAACCTCATGAGCTCTGTCGGAAATTTCCTAAAATAATTCTACCATTGTACCACGATAATGTCTTTACCTGAAATCGTTTGGTATTTCATAGGCTAATACGGAACCATTGTTACCATTGGAAACAACTAAAAGGTCTTGTTTACCGTCACCATTGAGATCATTAACCTCCACATCAAATAGTGCACCGGCGTTAACATCTACAACTCTTGAATGAATCTGAAATTAGGAGTAAATGCAATCTTATGTATACAAACAGTCCAATGCAATAAAGCATGCAGATTGAAAAGATGCGACTGGGATATATCCATGTACGCATGTTTTGACTAAGAGCTGCTGCAAGTTGTCTTTTACGTGCAAGAAGCATGGAAATTAGTCACAAATGATATAAAAAGAAAGTTTAAACAGTGATGGTGAACAATTCCACCAATATCAACAAAACAAACACTCACCTTTCACCTCAAAGCATCGAACACAAAAAAGCAACGACAAATAACGTTGATAGACTCATCTGTGTCTTGTTCAAATGGCGATTGTCATATTCGAATGGATATAGTAGTGTTCTATTGGTGGGAAAGGAAAAGCTACATCTTCGTGTCGCTTCAAGCATTTTCTTGGTTTGTGTAATGTCGATATCGTTTCGTACCCGGATTCCTTGATTTGAAATCGCGGTGTTTGTTTCAATGTATTTTATTTTGGCTTCATTCTGTTGCAAATATGGTTTCATACCTTAGAAATATCGGACCATCTGTTTTGGCTATCTGTTGTCCAATGAATGGAGAGTTTATGTGTAAAAAATTCCGTTGTAACAATGACATCAAAGGTACCATCTGGTGTCGTTATTTGTAGGTTTCTAAAGTAGACATCTGGACCATGAGTGATCACATGTTCTTGCCAAACAGACGTGTATTGATGACTGTCTGGGTTTTCCAGCCAAACCAACTCGCTGTCCTTCGAGGCTGTAAGTAAATGTCTGGTTAGTATTGATCCAGATTATCTTATTTGTTTGGTTGATTGGTCGTTGGTTGCTCAACGTCGACCGGCAAATATTTTATATACATTTTTGTATATTCAGGACGAGAACAAATTCAATTTTATCTAAAATCTACAGAAATGAGGGAGGGGTGAAACAACAGGGGCAACGACGTTTGAATGACAGTGGACAAGTGTGTATGGCCGAGACATTTAGCCTTTTGTTGTGGCTACAATACGTCCAATCTTTTATTCGACAGGAGTAGGTATGATAAGGGCAGAAATTGGCCTAAAAATAGACAAATTATAAATGAAACGTATAGCTTTCGTTGTTTCTTGATTTTATAAGACCTTTACCCCCAACTACTATTTTGGTAACAATTTTCCATATTTGCACGTGCGCTGACGTACACTAGTCAATGAAAAGTCTATCGTTTTGTGAAAATATATGAAATCTAACAAGAAATGTGTATTTAATGTCAATTTTCAGTATAACCACATGCAGGTACCAACGGCATATTTTAGTATGATGTTTAATATACATAAACACATATCTCATTTAATTTTTGAGTTGGTACCCGAGTGTGGAGAGTGAAATCTGCAATAAAAAAATAATTTTAAGATCGATTTCTCGTCAGCGGCCATTTTTTATTGACCGTTTTCATCCGTAATAGACAGAAATAGAAATCGACCTTTTAATCTCATCCAAAATAAAGTTGGTTATCGTAGTTGTTTTGCTACGGGAGTAAAACTTGAAAAAATTTTATGAAACAGTTTTGGCGTTAAATAAATTTTGGAGGTGATTTACTGCCGACCTGATTGTGCATTGAGTCCGACGTGGTTTTTTTCTAGCCCTCAGTGGAATTTCATGTGTTACTATACTAAAGTATACTTTAATATTATTCCCACAATTCACAAAAAGTACAGAAAACAAAACAAGCAATAAAAAAAATAATTAGTACGTCAGATTATCTTAGAAATTAATTCATTGGACATGTAAACACATCGAAACTTTCTATTTATAGTAGTTTCTTTACTTTTTATTATTTTTTTTAAACAACATTATTAAGAAAAAACTGGTGGAATGCGCTAATCTGGGTCACTGGTCACTGTAATATGGCGGCTGTATCGAGAAACAGATACGGTGTTGAAAAAACTGTTGATACTCATAAAATATTGATACATGCAATAAAATGTTATGATTGTCTTCAAGAAATATGATAGACAAAACCATGTGTGAAGTTTTATGACGAAATATCTCCGATTTCTATGTAAATTTACGAGTTGAAGTTGAGGCTGTATCGAGAAACAGATACGGTGTTGAAAAAACTGTTGATACTCATAAAATATTGATAAATGCAATAAAATTGTATGTTTGTCTTCAAGAAATAGGATAGACAAAACCATGTGTGAAGTTTTATGACGAAATATCTCCGATGTCTATGTAAATTTACGAGTTGAAGTGGGGAAATACCCACAGGTAATTTTAGCGATGTATTTTTTTTATCTTGGACAAGAATAATGAGCGTCCTGATTGGATGACCGATTTAAAACACACTGACTCCGGATGGTAAAAAGATGCATGTAAAAGAAATCTATGTTATATTTATTCATTTGTTTGATTCTGGAATATTGTTGATCATTGATTTAAACAAGAAAAAAGGAGAAAAGGGAGGGGGGGGGGGGGGGGAATTTTACAGTTAGATAAATGGAATTTTTAATAAGCCACATTCGCTAACTATTCTTGTCCAATTTATCTGAGGGGGGCCCGGTAGATATATTTAAATGTGACAGTCGAAAAGAGAAATATCTCGGGAGTGTAACGATATAATTGGGTCAGCGAAAGGATCACAAATAAGCGAAAAATATTGAGGCGAAGTGGGGAAGGGGAAAAGGGTAGATGTTTATCTTGAAGTAAGGAAGAGGAGGGGGCATATCTATTTTTTTAATGAAACAAGTGCCGGTGAGGTGGAAGTAGGATTTCGATATATATTATATATTAATATATTAAAAAATGATTTCTTTAACAATATATTTTATTTAGCTCTTTCGCAAAGTGAATTCCCGATGAATAATTGTATTAACGTAAATTTGATTTATATATATAGCTTAATATTAACGTTGCGGTGGCGTAATGGTTTAGCACACATGACTGCCGATAACAACATCGTGAGATCAATATTTTATTCTTACTTATTTCAATAAAGTATGGAAAAACAAACAATATATTTGATAATTTATAATTCATCTAATACAGTACATATAACGATATAACGTGCATGTTTTAACATAGTACACGGATGTCAGGTTTGATTTACATATTCGGTGTTTTGTTTATAATGGTCCTTTTGTTATCCTTACTAAGAATTTCATTGATATAGTCTATCGTTTATGAGTCAGTGCTAAATGTGTAGTATTACTTGGAATTTTAGTGGTATGATTTTACTTTAATGGGCCATGATCACCGATAATACAGTATTACCAAGCATTCTATTTATATAATCTATCACGTTTTCTTTTTCTCAACAAAAAAAGTTTGAAGATACCGTAAATATAAATTACCGTCTTCCAATCAAAGTGTACTCTTAGACATATCAGAATCGAAATAAATCATGGAAGCCAGAATGTGTTTTGAGTTTTAACATGAATTGGCGGATATTAGTAAATTTTATCCCTCGCTTCTGGCTCGGGATAAAATACTATTCTCTGATGTTCTCGTGGCAAGTAGAATTTTGATTGGCTAAAAAGGTACTTTTAAAACTTCAGGGAAGCCGTGCGGTGACAGAAAATCAATAATCGTTCTCACCTATGTGCTGTCCATTTAAATTGTGCACAGCAGACGACACACATTTCACAAGAAGACAGAAAATCAATAATCGCTCTCTGTAATCTTTGTCCAAAGATACACGTATTTATGTATTTCCTATAATAAGGACATGCTTATTAATGTTGGAACATTCAGATAAAAATGTTATCAGTCTCTAGATGTTATCTTTAAAAACGGGATATATAACATCTCGAGACTAATAACGTATAATATCCGCCAATCCATGTTAAAACTCCCAACACATTCTGGCTTCCATGATTTATTTCTTAATTAGGGAACGACCATTTAACATAAAGGGGGGGGAGGGGTTATGTTTTTTTTTCTAAAAAAAATATTCTGATTCCCAATGTTGCTGAAAAAAATATTCTGATTTTGGTGGAGGAAAAAAAAATAATCTGATTCAGAGTTTTTGTCATGTAACTTAATGTTAAATTCTGGAAAGAAAATTTCGCGCTTTGCGCGACAAAAAAAATAAATATTCTAACTCTTGTGTTGTCCGAAAAAAAAATTCTGAACGAAACAAAAAACCATAGCCCCCCTTCAAGTTAAATGGTCGGTCCCTTATTCAACATGGGTTATATCCTCTCCTGCTGCTGTAGCGCTGCTTTACCATGTTATGCAGTTGACTTGGTTCCTTTGACATTCTAATTACTGAGAATAATTTCCTCTCATGATTTAAAAAATAAAAAGATCAACATTCGGTTATAAAAAGATTTAAAAAAAGCAATTTACAGAGCTCAACATTGACGAGTTTCTGCGGTTGCTAGGGATAATATTTGGTTACTAGGGACATTGTAAGGTTTAAGGAATTCTTATAATATATACTGGTTAGTAAATGATAAGATATCTTTAGATCTGCTAAGGTGCTGTTGTAGAATTGTTTTTCTTGATTAAATAAAAGGTCCATGAGATCTACAGGAAAATACTGTGCATATGGAAACCTGTTGCTATGGACGAGGCATAACTATGAATAAAAATATCAAAATGTATTTTTGAAATATGAAATGACATTTGTAGTGTGTATAGCTTGACAAAAAAGTACCGCTTAATCAAATATCAAGTCAAAAGATCGTAGATGTCAAAATTCAACCATTAATTGCAATATTGTAGGCTAATTTAATGTTTACAAAACCGTTTCTAGGGTGACAAAACTACACAAAAATACTATATGCTACCATAGAGAATTGGAATATTATTTTTAGAGTGTACATACACAGAATATAACATTTTGTCGAAAAGACTATGCAAGATATGTAAAATGAAACCACCATATTTGAATTTCCAATTATTAATTGGACCCTCCTCCATTTACGTTGCTAAGCAACAAAGGACAAAGTGAAATCATCAAAAAAAATATTTTTCTTACCTTTCAATGATTGTGTTTAATATTATATCTATATAAACAATTTCTGAGATTGGGCCAAAATCTACCCTTATCATACTCACTCCTTTGGAAAGATGGTCTTTAACGTGTAGGGAGCGTGGCACTCTCCAAACACGTTATCCATATATGGTTCATGGTAAGGTTTTACTATTATAAACATACAACACCTATGCCACTATTCGCCACTATTATGGACCCCCCACCACCACCAACAAACAAAATACTCCATCGCAACTTTCAGTAGTACATAGTTGTCGTTTTTATTTTTAATTTAACATCGTAATAAAATGTACGCTTGTATTTTTAATATTCTTGTACGTATACTCACAAAAGATTGCGATAATAGGTTCTCTTGCTCTACATGTAACAATGTCAAGGTCACCATCTCCATCCATGTCCTTGAACATGACTCGGTGATAAAACCACTTTCCTTCCTTGTTCCCTGTTATTTTGTATGGACCTTGAGGGGTACCAGTACTAATATCTACTAAGTAGACTGCGCCATCTGTATGGAATGGTACCAAGAAACCATCTGGTATCGCTATCATGGGTTTCCCAAAGACTGAGTCTTAAAATGTAAAATAAAATACATTGCATCATCTTACAAGTGTTAGTTAATATGTTAAGAGGTGTTAGGGTTGTGATGTTTAACGCCACTTTCAACAATATTTCAGCTATGTCGTTGCGAACATCTTTATTAGTGGAGGAAACCGAAGTATCCGGAGAAAACCATCAATCTGTCGCAAGTCACTGACAAACTTTATCACATAATGCTGTATCGAGTACACCTCGCCATGAGAGTGATTCGAATGACAACTTTAGTGGTGATGGGCACTGTTTGTACAGGTAGTTGTAAATCCAAATACCATACGTTCAAGACAACGACGGTCCCTATTATGCGAAGAAGTATTTGATGTAGTTTTAAATATATGAATGTCTTTCATTTCATTATTGGTACTGTGGTCAATTGTAAAGTAGATAAAGTGTATAACTCTATGGCTTACAGAAATACAATCATGTACCCTAAAATCAATGACGCGCCAGATGCTTTCTTTCCAAATTCTGATTTGTCTAGTTGCCGCTTTCATTTTGGACAAGCGTGGTTCCGAAAAATTCAGAAATGTGGATTTTCTAATGAGTTTAAGGAAATAAGTACTGAAATGAAAATCAGCGATAAGAAATGTTTGAAGATACGAAAGGGGTAATCATGGTCCGTAACTCGCAGGAGGGCAGACAATGCAACCTTAACCGATTTTGGCTATCCTGTTTAGGCCCGTTGGATTACATGTTTCTAAAGACTTTAAAGAAAAGTTTTGAAGATACCAAAGGGGTAATCAGAAGCAGTAAATCGCAGGACAGACAATACAGTTGGCTAGCAAATCTTTTGACTATGAGCTTATAATTAAATAATGCAGGTTATTTCAGAAAAGCGTCGTGTGCACTAATTTAGATATTTACGTTTTTATTCATTTTTAACACACATTTTGTAGTATTTTCTCGTGAATTGAATGGACTAGAAAATAACAATTATCTATATGGCGATTTGATATAGGTATCGAAATGTGTATCGATTCAATGTAATTTGATTAATATATGCTGTAAAACCTGTATTAATAGGTCACCATCGAGACAAAGAAGAAGTGGTCTTTTAAGACAGGTGACCCCTTAAAAGAGGTTCAATTTATATGAAATTTTATATAACAGGAGACAAAAATGCGACCGTTTAATACAGGTGACTGCTTAATAGAGGTGACCATGTGGACATTTTATTTTAATTTACACTTAACTTACCGGGTACACCGGTTATTTCGTTGGGCCACGCCAAACCGCTTGCCAATTGAATTGTTTGAGTCTGTCCAAAATTGTTATAATGGTCACCCACATTTGTTACCATCTCAACAGTTCCTCTTGCAAATGGCGAACCACTAAATGTAGAAATTAATAAATCTTGTTTGTTCGTTACATTGTTCGTTCGTAGATTAAGGAAAGCGGCATGTTGTACACTGATTGAACTAAGCTTCCGCGGGAGAGTTAGACAATCTCGTGTTGAAATGTTTAACAATACAACCAAAAGAGCTAAAAATTGGCAATTCATTGCGACACACATGTACAGCCGTACGATTTCCTCAGTCAGTATATAAATATATCCTCATTGGGAAACAGACCAGTCTTTTATAGATAAGACATTTTATAACAGCACATGTTTCGCCATGTGGTTTTATGTACAAGTCACGAATCTTCTTCTCTATATTTGAGATTATAAAGAGGCGGCCATTTGCCTGGGTCAAAGGGTCGTATAATTTATAACCTTGAGATTTTAATAGTACTGGTTTCGGACACACTGATGAAACTTGATAAGTAAGACAAGCTTGAAGACATTAAAGGGGTAATCAGAAGTGGTAAATAAATACAATGGCAAAAAGAAAAAAAGGACAGAATAAAGACAATGGACGACCATACATGACTATTGGTTTGGTTTATGGTGTTTAACGCCACTTTCAACAATACTTCAGTTATATCGTTGCGGTCAGTTTTATTGGTGGAGGGACCGCGGAGTACCCGGAGAAAACCACCAACCTGCCGCAAGTCACTGACAAACTTTGTCACTGTTGTATCGAGTACACCTCACCTGAACGGGTTTCGAACTCGCGACGTTAGTGATGATATTGATAAACACTGATTGCATAGGTAGTTATAAATCCAACTACCATACGATCACGACTAAGATGGCCCCTGACACATGACTACTTGTGCTAGAGTTAATTAGTAAACTGGAATATGGGGTGCATGTATTCCATTTCATAGTATGTTGTTCCAGAGCCTGTTTTTATTATCAGACAACTTATATACATGACCATACCTATTTGATACGGCTATTTGTTCATGGAAACAAACATTAATGGTTGTCGTCATCATTGGTGAATCATTAATAGATGTCCGTGTGTCAAATAAGACCCATATAACGCCTATTTTATTTGAATTACCGGTACCTCTTTTGCCACAATTTATACTACACATCAAATTTCACAAAGACGAGTAGTACCAATCATAGAACCGAAGAAGCTGGTATAGTATTCCTACTTTCGTTTTTTGAGAGGCCAAGTAAATTGTTTGTTTTATAATTCCCTGCTTAGGTTGAGCATTTGCTGGAAATAATTATAATAAGATCCTCGTCTTCATTCAAATATTTCGGCCACCACTTCATTGGTATTTTATTTCATCAAGCCTGTTACATGACGCATGCTACATTTGAGATATATTGTAAACTGTATATTATCTCTTTTTTAGGCACCAACAATTTTTCTCTACCCAGCCCCTTAGGTTTATAGGGTTATGCTGTTTAACGCTACTTTCAACAATATTTCAGTTATATCGTGGTGGTCAGTTTTATTGGTGGAGGAAACCGGATCCCAGAATACCCAGAGAAAACCATCGACCTGTCGCAAGACACTGACAAATTTTATCACATGATGTTGTATCGAGTACACTTCGCCATGAGCTGGATTCGAACTCATATCTTTAGTGGTGATAGGCACTGATTGCAAATCCAATTACCATACGATCACGACGGCCCACCAGCCTCTAAGGAAAATGTGAACGCTTTTAATTATGTTTCACTGGTGTCTGGTTTTGACTCATGTCATACCATCACAGACACTCGAGTATGTGTCAATATTGACACTGTTTTTTCATTGAACTTATGGAATCAACATTAGTCTTTACAATGACAAATAATGCCGGATACTGCTGTCATATTTCTGAGTTTGAAGAATGGGTTGTTGTCATCCATCATCAATGTAAAATTCCGACATCCAATGAGATTACCTTGATACGAGTCTTCCATGGAAGATAAAATGGACAACACAAGCCCCACCAATACATGTATAAACAGGAGGCCATATTGTGTGCTCCGTAAGTGTAAGAACTTCCTGCTCCGTTAGTGGCACCCATCGTGTTACTTTTGTTATAGACCCACTGTTAAGTCATGAATGGAAAAGAACCGGATTGTGATTATGACAAGCGGAACATCCGCTACCATTTGTGACATCAATGTTACGCTACGGCTTTACAAGTCATAATGTAAAACTTTCGTAGTGATGACTTCAACCTAACCACTAGGAACGCTTGGTTCAATATATATGTAGCTTCCTTGTTAGAAGCGACCCTCTTTCTATCAAAGAAATTTAGATAGAAACAACAAGCTCTGGAATATCGTATCAACTGATGTAGATATATATCTATATACCCTATATGCAGGTGCTGCTGGAATGTTGCTACATATAAATGGAAAGTACATGCCTTGCAGAGAAGCAACAAATACCAATTTATAGTCTTTGGTTTGACCAGATCCGCACTCAAACCCACGATCTACCACACTTGTAGCGAGCATGCTAACAATTACACCACCGAAGCAATTCCTTATGTGAACACAATAATCCAGATAATTTGATTGTTTTTTTATGGTGTGGGTTATGGTGTTTAACGCCACTTTTAACAATATTTCAGTTATATCGTGGTGGTCAGTTTTATTGGTGGAGGAAACCTGAGTACCTTGAGAAAACCACAGACCTGCCGTAAGTCACTAACAAACAATATCACATAATGCTGTATCAAGTACACCTCGCCTGAGTGGTATTCGAACTCACAACTTTAGTGTTGATAGGCACTGATTATTGCATAGGTAGTTATAAATTCAACTACCATATGATCACAATGACAACGGCCTCCAGATACATTGAATATGATAGACAAAGACGTTATATTACTGTGTTTTATTATCAGTACAAAATAATATCACAGAAAATACCCATCCTCTGTTGTAGTCATCAGCACAATTAAATTTGTGACAGTCAACACATTGATTGATGTCAGTAAATATTAAGAAAAAAAAAATACATATATATCAATTAAAAAAAATTAAGTACAAAACATGTATAAAGTAATTATTATGAGATCAGCCATTCCAAATTTCATACTGATCTGCTAAATATTTGCGTTAGTATTTTCTCAACTAGACCTGAATCTTTTGAACAAGTAGTGGAGAAAGTAAAAATCACAAGATTCTTATTGTCAAAGATATATAGAATAATGTCTGTTTTGAAGGTCGAGAAATACAGTATCACAATTTTGCAACAAGTTTGATAGGTGATAATGTATGTCGAGACCTTCAAAACAGACGTTATTGTTTTTATCGGTATATTGGAACTTGTGCAATGCAACATCTGAGTTTTCCGACATCCAGTGACATCTGACAAAAATTTATGGTCCCAAAGTATTTCTGTTAACCAAAAAAAACCCTGAGTATTCCCGACATCCTGTACAATCTGACACATTTCCCTGGTCCCTTGGTGTGTCGGATTGGACAGGTTTCACTGTATTAAACAAGATGAACTGTGAGCTAATGCTCACTTATGATACCCCCGCATATATGTTCAATGTGCATAAAAACCAACCAAGTCTGCAAACAGGAAGTAGGAATCTGATGGGTTCAAAAACGCTTACCACGATATGGGGTACCTATATGAAGGTTGTGACCAAATATCAGATTTCTGCCATCGATAGTTGCTGAGACAAATGCGACGAAAAATATCTTGGACGGACGGACAGAGGTAAAACAGTATACCTCCCTCCCCCTCCGGGGAGCGGGGGTATAATATCATAATGTGACGTCACACTGACCTATATTTTTCAGTATTGGCATAACTTAGTTGATAATGATAATATCACTCAGTGAGATCAAAGGGAAAACATCCAATTTACCGATAAATAGACATATCTGCTGCTTCAATATATTCAAAACATAATAAGATGACAAGTAAAGGAGGACAAGTTTCAGTAATGGTCAGTTTTTTACCTATATTTAAAATGAAAATAATAGATACATAGTGTTTCAGTTAGATTTTGAAATCTTCCGGACAATTGCCAGTTTTATCAAAATCTCCTCATGTCATTCTTTAATAATTAAACTAATTTTTAAAAAGTTCTTCAGAACTATTTGAGAAAATATCCTGAAACCGGTGCAAAGATGAATCACTGAGATGTATATAAAGCTATTCATATAATTGTACAGCAGAAATACATTAGACAGAAATGCTGCCCTCCCTAAAGTTTGTTGTTCCTATCAGAGCATTAACAAGTACACTATGTCCGTCTCTGTTATCTTTAATAGCTTGACGTAGTACGTCTTTAATTTTGTCTTCATTAGTTCTGTCTAGTCTGTAACCTTTACCACCATACCCTACAGCTATTGTCTCATAATTCAAATACTGAAAAATAAAAATAAATATACAATATACATACATTGTTGAAAAATATCAAATTTTTTTGTACGAGCTTTAGAAAAGGCCAAAGTGGCCTTTCTATCATGTTTCGCAGAAAATGCAAATTAATTTTATATTTAACGACAATGTATGTTTATTGTGTTAATCCTGCAATATCAAAAAGACCAAAACACTTGCTAAATTGTCTGAAAATAGTTGAAACAAGTGTGGTTCTAATTGTTTTCAATGGTGTCATCTGTGACATCAACACTTATACTGCTACATTTTCTTTCTGTCGGTCTACATGAATCAGGAACCCGAAAAGCTGTATTATGTTCATGACCTAATAAAACTAAAGTTTATTTGACCCCCTTTATTATTACTTAAAATCACACACTTGCAGGATGATTATATTTATTCTGCAATCGTGTCATTTTTGTGTACTGATAAAGGGATCATAAATTTTAACAAAAACAAAAAATTTGTCAAGGGCTTTCAATATCCAACAGTCATTAAATTTATGTCCTTGTCCGTTTCAATTACGTCATCCACCAATGACAGCTGTTTGTGTTTGCTGCATTCTTTGCCTATATTATCAAATTTAATATGCACGACACGTCTCTAGAAAAACCTTCATCAGGTACGCTCAAAATCGAAAGATTCGAAAGCCAAATAATTTAAAGTTTTGTGAGCAATAAAATGAAAGGACCCAAACAGGATAGCTGAAATTGGATAAGGTCACCTATGCCTGAGGGAGGAGAACATTAATTGATTGGAGATAAGCATAACAACTGAACCAAACATCTATTTAGAAAGTTTGTAAACAGACTAAAACTACACGTCCTCTAGAGTTGTCTCCCATGTTAGGGGTATTCGGAGGTATTTTCACAGGTGAACAATAGGGTTTTTTCATATTGAGGAGGATTTTCCACTGATGCATTTGCAATTAATAAAATATCTGAGTTGGCTTAGGAAACGCAACAGATTTATACCCCACGAGAATTGGATTATAGAGAGTGAGGCATAATAATGGTAAACACATCGGTGGTGTAATGGTTAGTGTGCTCTCCTTACGTGCGGTAGATCATGGGTTCAAGCCACGGCCAAGTCAAACCAAAGACTATAAAAGGCCAGGTCAAACCAAAGACTATAAAATTGGTATTTGTTGCTTCTCTGCTAAGCACGCAGCATTAAGGAGAAAGAACAAAGACTAGTTTTGTTCGGAATCAGAATAATGTGTCCGAGTCGAGCGACATGTCTCCCTGCAGACTGTTGTTTCAGTGAGCTAGCACTATAAAAATCAAACTCAGCATGTCGGTCTAGAACAAAGTAGACCTGGTCATCATCTCATTGAAAATTAACTTGTTCTCACCATGATATAGCTGAAAAATTGCTGTGTTGGCATTAAGCAACAATCACTCACTTACTCACTCACTATAATAATGGTAATTGTTCTACTTACATCAAGTTTACAGGCCACACTACTACCAAACATTGGTAATTGTTCTCTTTCTATTTGTGTCCATGCTGCATCATTACCAACTAAAGCTATTACAGGAACCTGGTAACAAAATGTAATTATTTATTCAGACAAATTAACTTGACACTTGTATACTTAATTGGTCAGAAGAAAAAAAATTGATCATTTGTTACTACTTTAGTCATGCGTTTGGTACTGCACAAACTTTTTAGATGTCTGTATTTTTATCTGTTATTTGTGCCGTATCGTCATGTTCATTGGTGATCCAACATCGTGTAAGAGTGATTGCAAGTAATAAGTAATAGAAATGAGAACAGATATGTAAATTATCATAGAAAACTACACACATTTTTGCTTTTGTTGATACAATTTTTTTATTAAAATCAGACAAGAATTGAACCTTAGGATAATACTTTGGAAGAATTGTGATTTTAATAAATGAAATATAGAACAAAAAATTAGAGTGACCAATATCTTTTGCATTTCTCTGTAGAATGGGTGTAATATAAGAAGTAAATGATAAAAATTGAGAGATCTTTCAGAGTGTTCAAGGGGTTTGAGCTATCATTTATATACAATACCCGTACATTGTCAGAAAATATAAAATTTATTTGTATGAGCATTAGAAACAGGTAGAAAAACGAGTGCAAATTAATTTTAAATTTAATGACAATGGATGTATATTGTGTTTATCCTGCAATATCAAAAGGTCCAAAACAACTGCCAAATTTTCTGAAAATAGCTGAAACAAGCGTCATTTTAAACGTTTTCAAAGGCGTCATCTGTGACGTCAGCACTTATACTGTTATCGTTTCTTTCTGTTACTCAACAGGAATCAGGTACCAGAAAAGCTATATTTTGGTCAGTGATCATATATAAAAAAAAATTATGCAGTCACTGCAATTTGACTGCTAAAATAGAACAAGTGCAGGATAAATAACTGTTACCAATCCTCTAATTGTACAATGATCTTACTTTGTGACGTGTAAACGTATCAAATTCAGCTATACTATATCCTAAAGAACCGTCACCATATATTATCCACACATCACAATCTGGACGACATAACTTGGCCCCCAACGCAAATCCTCCCCCTACTCCTAGTGTACCAAATGCCCCTGGGTCCAGCCAATGTAAAGGTGCTCTAGGCCTGCAATGGAAAATATTAATCAAGCAAAAAAAGAAACATTCTTTCAACCCAAAGCTAAATAAACTTTTTGTATCTCATCATGCATATGTTTCCCATATAAATTCTGCATTCAGAATTTTAAATAGTGAGCTTGTTTTGTGTAATGATCAGTACAGTGAAATCTGTCTAAACTGAACTTTCTTGGGACCAACTTTTGTGTTCGGAATAGACAGTTGTTCAGTTTTTACAGGTTAAATGGTTAAAGATTTCCTACATTGGAATTTCTTTGAAATTTGATTTATACAGGATTCCACTTTATTCAATGTTCTGTTTAGACAGGTTTCACTGTATTCAATGTTCTGTTTAGACAGGTTTCACTTTATTCAATGTTCTGTTTAGACAGGTTTCACTGTATTCAATGTTCTGTTTAGACAGGTTTCACTTTATTCAATGTTCTGTTTAGACAGGTTTCACTGTATTCAATGTTCTGTTTAGACAGGTTCCACTTTATTCAATGTTCTGTTTAGACAGGTTTTACTGTATTCAATGTTCTGTTTATACAGGATTCCACTTTATTCAATGTTCTGTTTAGACAGGTTTCACTGTATTCAATGTTCTGTTTAGACAGGTTTCACTTTATTCAATGTTCTGTTTAGACAGGTTTCACTGTATTCAATGTTCTGTTTAGACAGGTTCCACTTTATTCAATGTTCTGTTTAGACAGGTTTCACTGTATTCAATGTTCTGTTTAGACAGGCTTCACTGTATCTATTTTTAGCTATTCCAAGATTCCTTTAAATCATGTTATATCTTTACAAATTATGGTACTTCATGTGGAGCAGGATAACCCCCTTAATTTATAGTCACATGGTCCAACTAACAGGACAAACCTACCCTAGTTTCTAGTCATCTGGTTCATACTTTAAATTACTCTTACAGTTTTCAAACTTTTGGTAATTTAACTACATTTTTTGTATTTAATATAATCTTATTCTATTGGCATCTTTATTCGTTGAAAAAAATTGGTATAAAATTGTGTAGTATTAATGATATAAAGTAGTCACCCTCTTATGACATCTCACCAAAAAGGGGGGTCATCCCTCTTATCAGGCCACTCTCACCAAAATCCACCCCTCTTATAAGACCACTCTCACAAAAGGTCACTCCTCATATCAGGCCAGATCTTATATGCACTGAGATACAATGTAGTCAAATACTAGGAAACTGTAGCCCTAACGTGAGGCTACTCCCCTTATAAGACCACTTTTAGGGTAATTTTATAAGAGGGGAGGGGGGTTTACTGTACCTGTATTATTGGATGAACTATAACAATGACATTGGAATGGGTTAGAATGTGTTGCAAAATATTGACTTAAACAAAAAAGCGTATCGCTATTAAAAGAAGGATAAATAACATGGTATTACCTTAGTATGTAAGCTGCTGTAGATACAAAGTCGCCACCGTCTGCTACCATCACGGTGTTATCTGTCATGACTTCCTCCGTCTGCATTAAAACTTTCAAAGGATTTAGATGTTTCTCTGTTTTTTCTTCAGATTTTTTCCTATGAAAAAAGAAAATTCCTTAATAAAGCAATAGATTTAAGGTGTATCATGGCAAAAAAAAAAGAGGCTCATCAGAGGCTGCATGGCTCACACACTGTTTTGGTTCAAACCAGTTTGCAGTTTTTGAAGAATTTTTTTTTTTTTTTTATTCATATTCCCATAGTTAAACAATGACATGAGATGTCCATCGTCAGTAACCCATGGCTGATAGCTCCATGTACTTCATCACCTCAAAATGTTCCATTCACATATTAACATTTATTAAATACTTTGTATCTATACAGAATAAGAATTTAGATTAATTTAGAAACAGTTTCTCTTACAATAATCTATCAGGCATATTGCTTTTCACTGTAAATCCAGTCATGACATAGGCAATCTCACTATGCAATTTTCCAATAAATAAAATGTCTGCAATATGTACCACCAGGATATACATATTATTCTGACCCTCAGTATGATCAATCCTTTCTCCAATGTCATTGAAATCAGATCTCTCACTTGCTCCCCTTTACTGATATATGACGGCGTGGGAGATCTGAGGAAAACCCATAACGGGTACGGCGTGGGAGATCTGAGAAAAACCCATAACGGGTCACATACGATTGCACCATTAAAAATAAATTGACAATTGTGAAATTATGAATACACATTTTGCAAAGCTTTTCATTAAACATGCCCATGTTTTGAACCCTGAACTCTAGGTGAGAACACACATCATTATCTCCCCTACTCCTTTGTGGAATGTCTCACAATTATGACACTATATGCAAGAGTAATACCTATTAGCACTTTCTTTGTCATTATCTTTGTCTTTTAGCTTCTGTACCCATTCAGAGTCACACTTATAACCTTTTAATCCATTAGCTACTTCTGTAATAAAGCTAGCCACATCACCTTCAATAGCTATTGTAGGCTTCCAAAACATGTCAGAATTCTGAAACAATACAATAAATTTAATAATTAAAGCACATTACAGACATGGATACAGAATTTAATGTTAGAATAACGTAGATAAGGAGTATTAAAGCCCCTTATAAGCTCCTGAGAATTAGTTATTAGACAATGTAAACGGTAATAAAGTAAATAGTATTGTTAAATTTAAAAACAAACGTTAGGTAGCCAATTTGTTTTTAGAGAGGGCACATGTCTGGTGCTCCCTCGTCTCAATCAGCACTTCCATTAATTCACTATTAATAAAGCTGATCACATTTTAAAGCCCCTTTATTAAGACCACTGTTTTTAAAAAACCAGATTCATTGTGTGCTAAGATAAGTATAAAAAAAACCAGAGGCCACTCTTTAATTTTCAAATTCTATTAGATAAAAGTTACCTCTGTGCTTTTTTCCCTCACAGATGCAAGACTATTGGACAGGATGCCATTGTGGTCGTGATCGCATGGTAGTTGGATTTACAACTCCATATGCTATCAGTGCATATCACCACTAACCTGAGTTCAAATCCTGTTCAGGCGAGGCATACTTGATACAACATTATGTGATAAAGTTTGTCAGTGACTTGTGACAGGTCGTTGGTTTTCTCTGGTTTCCTTCACCAATAAAACTGACTGCCACAATATAACTGAAATATTGTTGAAAATGGCATTAAACACCATAACCCTAATCCTGATTATTGGACAGATTCTCTAATATGGACCAATTATTCTTGTGAACTTTTCAATCACAATAAATGTTCAATATTATTGTAAAGTTTAATTTAAACATATTTTATTGTCTAAATAATGACAAAAGGATCAGACACAAGTTTTTCAACTTAGTATTGTTTTCTCCATATACATACAATATACAATAATATGATAAGAATTATTATTACATTATTTCTCTAAAATTTTCACATGAAAAAATGAAACAAAAAATGTAGCAATAAAGCAGAATGCAACAATGGAATACCATTAAAGGTAACCAATCAAACAGACCCGAGTATAAAAAAAAAGAAGAAGAAAACTGGGACATAAACAGTAGCACGTGTTGTTAGTTATTGGATTAATAATACATTATTTCGCCAAATGTAAGTACTTTTAGTTCACTTTGTGTATTATAATATGGTATTAAAGATGAGTTATCCATTGTCGCATACTGTTGTAAAAAAAAAAAAGAAAAAAGAAAAAGAAAAAAAAAAGAACAATAGAAATAAACTTTCGAGGTCAGTCACAAACGGTAAACAATATAAACATCAGAACACATTATCATACAGTAGTCAATTTATTGTGAAACGACCTGTGTCTTGAATGAATTTTTGAACTTGTAAGAAAATTTTTGTATTTTTTTCGTCGGTGAGAATTTCATTGCCAAATAATAAAGTAAGCTCATCTATTGGTAAATCATTACTAATTTCTCGAATTCCTTTAAGATAAATATTTCTTTGTACAATATAATTTTGACAATGTAATAAAAAATGTTTTGCAGTTTCATCAGATTTTCCACATGAACATGCATTTGGAATCAAATTAGCACGATATTAATCACTATTTAATGCACTACATCTATTTCTTAACCTACTTTGCAAAACATTCAAGTATCTGTCACCTGACGAAAAGTAACATGGAATTTTCTTATTTCTAAAATATTTAAATTGGAGCCTTTTTTTGAATGTGAAAAAGGTTGGAACGTCTCGAATATTTAAATCAAGAGTATTCCAGGTCTTAATAGTCGACAGAAAGAATAAGCTTTGGTATGATGATAGTCTGTTTGCTGGTTGACTTATATTGTGATGATTTTGTAGATTATAGTTATTTGATTCGGCAACTGTTGGGGGTATCAACTCGGATAAATATTCTGGGGCTTCATTATTTATGATTATATAAAATAAGTTAAGTTTTTTAACTTCCCGTCTTACAGTTAACTTTTCCCACCCAGTTTCACAATAAATAGAATCTAAGCTAGCATATGAAGTAAGCCCTGTTACTATTCGAGCAGCTTCAGTTTGTACCTTTTCCAATCTATCAGAGTTGACAGGTCCACAATTATCCCACACTTCTAATATAGGTCTAATAAATGTAATATAGATATTTTCCAAATATTGCCTATTAAGTTTAAATTTTAATTTTCTCAAAATATTTAATTGTTTTGAAGCTGTTTCAATTATGGTATTATAGTCCACTTACAATCACAACTTAAAATTACTCCTAGATGTTTGTGAGTGTTTACTGTTTGAATAATTAAGTGTACTATTAAAATCAAAAGTCAAGTCGTTCTGCTGATTATTAGCACTGAAAACCATAATATCAGTCTTACTTGGGTTAAATTTTACAAGCCATCTTTTTGACCATTCTTGAATATATTTGAGATCAATATTTATCATATTTTTCAGTGTAGTTTCATCATGCGCGGAATGTCCAATTGATGTGTCATCAGCAAACAGTCTACCTAGCATGTCATCCGCTATATCATTTATAAATATAAGAAATAACAAGGGGCCCAATACTGATCCCTGGGGCACACCAGCCTTGAGCTCTCCAACACTAGAAATTGCATCTTTAATAATAACCCTTTGACATCTATTACTTAAGTAACTTTTCAACCAACACAATAATTCTCCCTTTACACCATATCTTTCCAGCTTTAAAATGAGACCTCTAATCCAAACTCGATCAAAAGTTTTGCTCACGTTAGCAAAAGTAATACTAGTCATTTCTTTTGTTATCTAATGCAAGCAAAATATTATGATATAATTCAACTAGTTGACGAGTTGTAGAATATCCTGGAATGAAGCCAGATTGAAACTTATAGAGAAGGCTGTTAAATACTAAGTGGTTGAAGATATATTTGAAAGCTATTTTTTCAATACATTTGCTCATGCATGAAAGGAGAGATACTGGTCTATAATTTGATGGCAAAGACTTGTAACGGAATTATAAATGCAATTTTTCCAGTTGTTAGGAAATATTTGACATTGAAAAGATTTATTAAATAGTAAACACAATGGCTTTGCAACTTCGTTCTTAACAGCAATTAACATTTTATTACTAATAATATCAGGTCCAACAGCTTTGTTGGGATACAAGATATTTAGAATGTCAATTACATCTTGTTCACTCACTACTATTGTAGTTAAAGTATTACAACCCCTATCGTCAAAATCAGGGAGATCTATCCCATCATCTTCTAAATCTGTTATAGAACAAAAATATTTATTTAATATCTCACATTTCTCGACGTCTTCATAGGACAAATTACTGGTAACTATATCATTAGGATTTCGTAGGGGGGGGGGGGGGGGGGTTACATCATTAGTTGGGCGTTCACTTTTGAGTAACATACTAATAATTTTATAATACAGCTTACTATTTACAGTTTTTAGATCACTTAAGTTGTCATTAACATTTGCATAAAACTTTTCTTTTGCCTGTTTCTTTTTTATTGTTAACTAAATTTCTCTGTCTTTTATACATTTCTTTAGAAGAATCATTCTTAATTAAAAGATATTTTTTCCATAATCTATCGCGTTTTCTAATTTCTTTCCGTAAAATAGAATCGAACCATATTTTGTCATTACTCCTAATAGTTACCTCCCTTTTTGGAATACATAATTCTGAAATATCAAGAAAAGCTTTCGTAAATTTTGTACAGGCAATGTTCATATCACGCTCATTTTGTATAAGTATTTCCCAATTCTCGGCAGTGATTTTTTGCTTCATTAATTGGAAATCCGCCCGCTTGTAATCCCAGACTGTGCGCTGATATGACTTCAAGTTGCTATATCCGCACCTTATTGTTACACAAGTCCCATCGTGGTCACTAATTATTCTATCAATATGAATTATATCAGAATCAATTAAAGGTACATTATCTGTGATTAAAATCGGATCCAGGAGAGAAGAATTTCCTGTTTATGAATCAAAATGTGTGGGCTTATTGATAATGTTTGTTAAGCCATTAATTGAAAAAATATCATTTACATTATTTGGTAAATGACCCATGAAATTTTATTTAGATCACAAAGGCAGATAATTTGTAAAGCTTGCTTGCAGTGAACTACTGGGGACCAAAGAAATGAGTTTGTTATAAATATACTTAGCTATAAAAGAAAAGATAAAGAGTTATCTCCCTTGGTCATGTCTAACCTTGAAATTCTTGTGCATACGTTTTGATGTTTGTAAATTGGGTTAGGGTTATGGTGTTTAATGCCACTTTCAACAATATTTCAGCTACATCGTCTGAAAATTAGATTTGAGATATTGTGCTTTAATAGATTTGAGTCCTGGGAACCTTCACTAGTACCTAGGAGGTAAGAATAAGTTGATACTACATGTACATGCATAGCAAGCCAAAAACATTTTATAAAACATGACAACTGTTGTCATACCGGAAATTATCTTTATCTAAGTGAATAAATGATTGTTGTTTAATGCCAAGTAAGTAATATTTCAGCTATGTCACGGAGAACAAGTTAGGTACATTTAATCAGATGATGATGATGTCCACTTTTACTATTCTGAGCCAACCAGTCTTTGTTCTTACTCCTTAATGCTGCCACGCTTAACAGAGAAGCAGCAAATACCAGTTTTACAGTCATTGGTTTGACCTGACCAGAGTTTGTAACCACTATCTACAGCACTCAAGGCATAACCATTACAGTTTTACAGTCATTGGTTTGACCCGACCAGAGTTTGTAACCACTATCTACAGCACTCAAGGCATAACCATTACAGTTTTACAGTCATTGGTTTGACCCGACCAGAGTTTGTAACCACTATCTACAGCACTCAAGGCATAACCATTACAGTTTTACAGTCATTGGTTTGACTCGACCAGAGTTTGTAACCACTATCTACAGCACTCAAGGCATAACCATTACAGTTTTACAGTCATTGGTTTGACTCGACCCGAGTTTGTAATCACTATCTACAGCACTCAAGGCATAACCATTACAGTTTTACAGTCATTGGTTTGACCCGACCAGAGTTTGTAACCACTATCTACAGCACTCAAGGCATAACCATTACAGTTTTACAGTCATTGGTTTGACTCGACCAGAGTTTGTAACCACTATCTACAGCACTCAAGGCATAACCATTACAGTTTTACAGTCATTGGTTTGACCCGACCAGAGTTTGTAACCACTATCTACAGCACTCAAGGCATAACCATTACAGTTTTACAGTCATTGGTTTGACCCGACCAGAGTTTGTAACCACTATCTACAGCACTCAAGGCATAACCATTACAGTTTTACAGTCATTGGTTTGACTCGACCAGAGTTTGTAACCACTATCTACAGCACTCAAGGCATAACCATTACAGTTTTAGTCATTGGTTTGACTCGACCAGAGTTTGTAACCACTATCTACAGCACTCAAGGCATAACCATTACAGTTTTACAGTCATTGGTTTGACTCGACCAGAGTTTGTAATCACTATCTACAGCACTCAAGGCATAACCATTACAGTTTTACAGTCATTGGTTTGACTCGACCAGAGTTTGTAACCACTATCTACAGCACTCAAGGCATAACCATTACAGTTTTACAGTCATTGGTTTGACTCGACCAGAGTTTGTAACCACTATCTACAGCACTCAAGGCATAACCATTACAGTTTTACAGTCATTGGTTTGACCCGACCAGAGTTTGTAACCACTATCTACAGCACTCAAGTCATAACCATTACAGTTTTACAGTCATTGGTTTGACTCGACCAGAGTTTGTAACCACTATCTACAGCACTCAAGGCATAACCATTACAGTTTTACAGTCATTGGTTTGACCCGACCAGAGTTTGTAACCACTATCTACAGCACTCAAGGCATAACCATTACAGTTTTACAGTCATTGGTTTGACTCGACCAGAGTTTGTAACCACTATCTACAGCACTCAAGGCATAACCATTACAGTTTTACAGTCATTGGTTTGACTCGACCAGAGTTTGTAACCACTATCTACAGCACTCAAGGCATAACCATTACAGTTTTACAGTCATTGGTTTGACTCGACCAGAGTTTGTAACCACTATCTACAGCACTCAAGGCATAACCATTACAGTTTTACAGTCATTGGTTTGACCCGACCAGAGTTTGTAACCACTATCTACAGCACTCAAGGCATAACCATTACAACACTGATACGGTCTAAGTCCTTTTCACTAATTGACTGTAATATTATATAAACAACTTTAATTAATTTGTTGTGGATGAAACTCACATAGACTGGACAAAAATATTTTCTCAACAAAAAATAAAGTTTGTTTTAATACACAACAGATTATATTTACCTTCAACAATTGTTCTTTACTTCTGTTTACAGCTATTATTTTAGATTTTCTACTGAACGTTCTACCATAGCTCAGTCTGAAATCTGCTACTGCACCTACAAAACATATATACCAGTAATACATATATTACCAATACATACAAAACAGTTCTATAAGTTTATTATTTATGTGTAATCATGGTCTGTCATTACTACCAGAAAAAGGGAAACCTTTTGATCACAGAATTTATTACAGAGCTGAAGATGCAGAGGTTTCACTAGGTCTATTTTTTTAATCTGTTTTAAGGGGTGTGGGGGGGTTGAAGTCGAAAGGGCCAACAATTTTAGTTCTAATTTGCTTCAGTTTTCGAAACATGAGGTAAAAATTTAGCAGAACATTATTATGAATGGTACGAGTTCTTGCTTCGGATCATCCAGTAATATGACTTATCCGAGTTCGAGATAGTGAAGTTCAACAGAAATTACAAGAAATAATCTTAAAATTAATACAGTTAAAGTTTTCCTAACAGTCACCTGGTTTAAATGGCCAGTATAAAACCCTACCAACCACATTTACATGTTATTTTAACTCAATGAGCTGTCACCTCACAAAGCAGTCAACGGTCACTCGGAGTTTATCCCATCATGCCAATTTACCAATATTTAATGTTCACTTTTCATTTTTTTTTAATAATCCGTAATCAACGACTGATCATAAATAAGCGGTCAATTGTCTTATACAGTCATTTTACCTTTGTCCCCAAGGTAACTGTTGAATATAAATTTGACTGTCAGGTACATGTCTTACTTACATAACCTTTGACTTTAATATATATACCTGCTAGAATGACAACATCAGCTTCTTGTAAAGCTTCTCCTCTCTTTTGTCTAGGTTGTATTGGACTGTATTGACCAAGTAATCCTCTCGCCATTCCACCCAGGAAACAGGGAATTCCTATTTTCTATAAATAGAAAAAAAAGCATTGTGTTGGATTGTAATGATGTAGTAATAAAATCTTCATACCATAAGTAAACATGGAATTTCTATTTTCTATAAATAGGAAAGAAATGTGTTGTACATATAATCATATATACTACAGATGTGTCATTGAAGAATGTGAATTAAAATTTCTAATCATTGTAAAAAATGATAGATTAGATTTAAATTTATGGTCTTTGAGTGTTAAAAGGAAAAATCACAGATAATTTTAAATGCTGACTTGCTAATTGTCCTTCCATTTTTTTTTTAATGTGGATTGTTTTTGTATGTTTATGTCACTATCAACAATATTTCAGTTATATATTGGTGGATAGTTTTTTTTGTGGAGGAACCTGAAGATTATGTAGAAAACCACACACCTCGAGCTCCCAAAAGTCACTGACAAACTTTTCCCTGTAAACATGGATGGAAATCAAACTCACACCTTATGTGGTGATAGGAATTGATTGTGTATTGTGTATTTACAAACATGACGACCTATGTAAAGCTTAATTTGACAAAAACAAAATCATCCTTCCTGTTACTTATTTGTTTCTTCTTGAGTTAGGGTTATGGTGCTTAATACCACTTTCAACAATATTTCAGCTATATCATGGTGGTCAGTTTTATTGGTAGAAGAAACCGGAGTACCCGGAGATAACCACCGACCTACCTATTTAACAGTTACTCATTCTACTTTCACTTTCACTTTTGTGATTGCATTGATAGATGTAATTCCATTTATTGCATGATTCTGAAGAAAAAAACTACCTCTAATGATTTTCTAAGTTCCTCTGCAGGTACTGGTGGTAATGTAGCTTGACTTCCTACTAATATAAGCGGTCTTTTGGCTTTAGATATCAGCTCTATACTTTTTTGTACTGAAAAAAAAAAAGAAGATCAGAATAGATGGTTTAGGTTAATAGTGTTTAACGCCACTTCCAATGATATTTCAGTTATAACGTGGCAGTCAGTTTTATTGGTGGAGGAAATCGGAGTACCCGGAGTAAACCACCGACCTGTCGCAAGTCACTGACAAACTTTATCACATAATATCAAAATAGATACCTTATTTATTGTTTGTAAAATTTTCTATGATTCTTTATCTCAATAACAGACATCTGTGAAAGTTAATATTACAAAATCAGGATTCTTACTCGTATATAGACTATAGATGCCTATATGACAAAATATTAAATAAACACTGTTAAAACTTAACCTCAAAAACATTGTCATAAATATATCTACACTGAAAAGCTGACTGGTCAAAGTTCAATCTACATAAAAAAAAAACATATCTCTTCTGAACTCTTACGCTGAACAGTTTTTATTTTTCACACTTTTAAAACATCCAGTTGGCAAAACAAGATTGATCCACTCAATGACAGAATACAGCATTCAAACAGCCAAGCCTTCCCCTTGAAGGTCTGGATTTCCATTGGAATATGCCATGGTCATTTTTATGTTCAATGATTTGAGATGAGAGGTAGTTGCTCGTTTGTCGTTATTGATGAAATTATTGACTATCACTGTTTATATAGATATAGATATACTATCATTGATTTGTATTGCGAGAATGGATTTTTCCGAGAAATATGACATCGAAGAGGAAGAGCCTCGATGTAACATTTGATGAGAAGTACATTTACAGCAAAACATATCAATGATAGTATGTTTATAGAGGATTTGGTAACGTGACGTTATTATAACGTTATATTAGTAAACAGAGATATCTTGTTAATATCGCGCTAGTTGTTTGGTAATACATTGTAGATATTATAGCGTGTAAAGATCAAAGGCAAAATGTACAAATCATTGATAATTACGTTTTCTTACTATAATCTATTAGTAATTCATAAATAATATTATAACCAATGAAACCATATACTCAGGGCCGGATTATGACCTTTTGTTGCCTCTAGGCTAATGAAATTATGAGGCCTCCTCAGACGGAGCCACCCTATAACTCACCCGCACACGTCTTAAATAGTTTTTACTCATGATATATTTTAGCGAAATTTGCATAGCTTGAAGTTAAATGTATTGCAAATTCTTTAAATAAACTAGAATATTATACTCATTTAAAAAAAAATATATATTTGAAAATCTTTTTGCAAGGCCTCTCAAACTTTGGGACCCCAAGCTTGAGGAGCCCTAGGCTGCAGTCTATACCAGCCTATATGATAATCTGGCCCTGCATATACTACCTTGTGAAGATGATGCTTTAGGGATAACAGGTTTTAATGGATTCAAGTCTCGTTGTTCAAACGCTCCAGCAAATAAGTTTGATATATGATTACGTAGATACCTGAAAAAAAAATTGTGTAAATTATAAGAAATTATTTTTTGTAAACGAGAAGGATCATTATGGTTGCCTTTATATGGTAGTTGGATATCTGTCTACCCATGCTATCAGTTCCTATGAAGATATCTACATCATTTAGTGTACATGACAAATAATGTAAAAGTCTTTGAAAGCAAGAAAACCAATGGATCCAAGCAGGATAGGCTAAAATTGGCTAATGTGGTAAGCTTGATGCCCACATGAGAAAAGGTGTATGTGATACAACTGTAAGTGATAAAGTTTTTGTCAGTGATTTTCTACACATACCGGTACTCCAGTTTCTTCCAACAACGCACAATACCCATGAGAGAGAGAACTGCCAATCCCTTTAGATACAGTCATCAAAATTAGGGTTTGGAATTTACAGGACCGAATTCAGGAATAATCAGTTTTTTCTAAAGATTGTGTTACAAAATTCCTCAAAATCTACAGGTCCGAAGTGATTTTTACAGGACATGGGCTGTCGGTCCTGTGCTAATTACGAAGACTGTAGATAGAAAAGAGTAATAAACCAGGGGTCTGGGGACCATAGGCCCACATCTGCCGGGAATACCTTGATCGATGGTGATAACCGCTTGCCAAATTAGGGCTGATTTGTTAAATAAAGTTACAAGATACCATAACTATAACTTTGCACAGTTTGTCTCATAAATTCATCAGTGGTGCTTAAACCAAATTATGAAAACCATTCAGTAACATATTAAGAGTTGATAAGCTCCAAAAGTTCAAGAAGTTATGCCATAAGATTGACATTAACATTCAAAACTGCAGGCTTAACTGCAACTTCCAAGATAAAGCACAGCAACCATAGCACTGTTCCTTTGCTTAAATGTCTTCCGTTTTTTCTCCAGTATAGGCAATGAATCCTCATCACTACTTGAAATAACTTCTGCTGCACTCTCGGTCTTTCAAACGTTTTAAGAAAATGGCAGTATATAAAGTCTTAAAGTGACTCGGATTTAGAGCAAAACTAAAACTTTTTACCGGACACGGTGAAAATTCTGGATTTTGTTCAAAATCATAATTTGAATATTGAAAGCGGAACGTAACGGTGTAATTTCGGCATAGAAATTGTTAAAAATAAGCCACAATCGTAATGGTTGGCAGGTCTGCAAGTACATCAGCTAATCAGAAACTAATTTACCCTATGATAGCCATGCTAGAAGTTGAACTGAAACAAAATCTGGTAACAATAATTCTGTTTCGATTCAAATGGCAGATGTTTCCATATTTCTGAGAGGGAAATAAATGTCTACCATGTTTACTCACCAATTGACAATTCTTTGAACAAAACTAACAGGACCTTTTTCCTTTACTCCAAGTTGTGAATAAACAACTTCATATGGATACAATACATCTATAGGGAATTCTACAAAAACTGGTCCTACAATAGAAAAAAATAATATTTTATTGTAAATTATGATGAAACCAATGAAAAGGGGAAAATAACTCCTTCCAATATCATTAGTTCAAACTGCCGTTTGTTTGTTTGTTTGATGGTGTTTAACACCACTTTCTACAATATTTCAGTTATATAGTGGCAGTCAGTTTTATTGGTGGAGTAAACCAGAGGACCCAGAGAAAACCACCAACCTGTCGCAAGTCAATGACAAACTTTATCACATAATGTTCTACACCTTGCCCTGATTGAGATTCGAACTCACGTCAGTGGTGATAGGCACTGATTGCAAAGGTATTTGTAAATCTAACTACCATACGATCACGGATACGGACAGCCCCTGTAATGATATCTGAATCATCATATGATAATCAAACAAGCAAACTTTTGAGGAATTGCCATTTAAATTGTAGGAGTTACTTTAATTTGTGAAAATAAACATTTTAATGAAAAATTCCCATTGAAAAAGGGCAATTTCTCTTTCAAAAATATTCTGATCAAACATCTGTAATGATATGTGAATCTTCATATGGTAATAAGTAAACATGCAAAGTCTTAAGGAGTTTCCATTTTAATTGTAGGAGTTATGTTGTGCATATAAACTTTTTGATGAAAAATTCCCATTGAAAAAGGGAAACATCTCTTTCAAACATAGTCTGATCAAAATACCTGTAACGATATGGAAATCTTCATATAGTAATAAGTAGGCGCACAAATTTTCAATATAAAATATAGGAGGAGCTTTTCGGTGAGATATTTTCATTGAAAAGGGGTAGTAGCTCATTCCAAAGTTAGATCAAACTGCTGTAATTATATGTAAATCTTCATATGGTAATAAGCAAACATGCAAAGTTTTGAAGAATTCCTATTTAAAATATAGAGGGAGTCGTGCATGCAAACTTATTGATGAAATATTTCCATTGAAAAAGGGCAATATCTCTTTCAAAAATAGTCTGATCAAACATCTTTAACGATATGCAAATCTTCATACGGTATGAAGTAAGCATATGTAATATCTTGAGAAATTCCAATATAAAATGTAGAAGTTGCTTTTGGGTGAAATATTTTCATAGAAAAGGGGAAATAACTCCTTCCAAAATTAATTCAAACTGCTGTAATTATATGCAAATCTTCATATGGTAGGTAATAAGCAAACATGCAAAGTTTTGAGGAATTCCTATTTAAAATGTCGGAGAATTCGTGGATACAAACTCTTTGATGAAATATTCCCATTCAATAGGGGCAACAATTCCTTTAAAAATATTCTGATCAAACTGCTGTAATGGTATGTGAATCTTCAAGTGGTTAGAAGCAAGAATGCAAAGTTTTGAGGTATTCAAATAAAACAACCACACAATTTTTGTGGTCTTACAAAAATGAGTGAACACATACAAGTTTACCTTTCTCTCCTTCTACAAAAAGGATATCCTCAAAATTACACATCCCCAATATATTTACTTGGTTCCCAACTGATGAAAAATGGTTTCCATAATTTTCCTGTTTCCTCAACAGGAAAAATTGGGTATCAATTCAACCTGTATCTCAACCAACTAAAATAGACACCCATAAATTTACCATAAGATATTTTAGTATTTTATGCCTTGTTGCAAATAAAACACATGTGAACACAAGTTTTTACCTGGAGTGCCAGACTGTGCCTCTTTCAAAGCTGTTTTCAGTATGGGTGCAATGTCTCTTACTTTTGTTATTGTAGCACAGTATTTACATAAAGGTTTAAATAATGACATTTGATCTATATCCTGTAGTGCACCTCGTCCCTAAAATAGATAAAAAAACAGTTTATTGTCTCATACAGTGTACTTCATCTTTGTGTGTGCATAAACAATGATCTGTTATGTAATCACATTTTTAAGCCTACTGCATATATTGGTACACTGCGAGTTAGATTATGGTGTTTAATGCCACTTTCAACAATATTTCAGCTATATCGTGGCGGTCTGTTTTATTGTTAGAGTATACCGGAGTACTCAGAGAAAACCACAGACCTGCCGCAAGTCACTGACAAACTTTATGACATAATACTGTATCGATTACTGTGACCTCGCCATGAGTGGGATTCAAACTCACAACGGTTGGACAATACCAACATGCTCAGTTGGGTTTTTAAAGTACTAGCTCACTGAAACAACAGATTGAAGGATTGATATGTCGTTCCACTCAGACACATTATCCATATTCCGAGCCAACCAGTCTTTTCTTTTACTCCATAATACTAAGTGCTTTAATTGGGGAGAAGCAGCAAATACCAAGTTTATAGCCTTTGATTTTACTTAACCTGGCCTCCAAAACCATCATCTATCGCATTTGATGGCGAGCACGCTAACAATTACACCACCGATGCGGATAGAAACATTTTATACGTTTCATCAATCTGTGTTGAAAATTTACTTGGAGCTAGTTACAAAAACTGACAATTTGAAAACAAAATGTATTGAAAAGAATGTCAACACTACCTGAAATAGTCTTACACTTGTACCTTAAGTAATGTAGCTGCAGCACCACCTATAAGAAGTACGGGAGACTCTGCCATCTGAGCATTCTTGACTGCTGTTACTGTGTTAGTTAAACCTAATATACAAAACAAATTATCTAGATTACACATTGATTTATGTCAAAGAGATTTTTTTTTAATATTTAATTTTCAATAATAATAAACTTTAATATCAATAAAAATTATTTAATTCTCAGTTTTAGAAATTTCTCTCTGAGGGGCCATTTTTTCATTATTAGTATTAAAAAAGAAGGGGTAATCATGTCCTGATTTGAATTAAGTATTAGAAATATTTATAGTTTAGTTTAAGCATATTTTATTGTTCATAACAACAAATGGATAAGGGTATCATAATACACAAGTTTTTCAAATTAGCACGTCTGTATAACCCTATCTTTTAAATATCTGATTATTCATATGCAATATTTTAAGGTCTGAAGATGGTATGTAGCAATTCAAAATAGAAATAGTCTCATTTGGATATTTCGATAAATTTCTCAATATGGTTTAAAATTCCAAATTTTGTACTAAGAGGCCAATTTCAAAACATGTAGAATAATCCCTGAAATACTTAGGCAGTTTGAAGCACTGTTACTACAAAGTCTACATACTTCACTTCTCATACCACTGTGTAAACATATAAAAATACATACCTGGGCCTGCAGTAACAGCTGCCACACCCACAGTCCCCGACATCCTGGCCACAGCATCAGCAGCAAACACAGATGTCACCTTAAACCAGAAAAATACGAAAACATAACTATGGATGGCATTTCAAAGAAGGCATTTGTCCTTTACCTTGAGAGGAGTTGTATTCTGTATTTTGCTAGCAGTACAATACAGTAGTTTCTCACTCCCACTCCCACCAAAGGTCATCCCTCATATATATAAGGCCACATTTTATATGCATTAAGAGCAATAAAACACTACTACATTACTTCAGTCTAAGGTTAAAGGTTAAAGTTAGATAGTCTTTCATGTTCATTTATGTCAATATCCTTTTGAATTAATTACTAAGAGAAATTGTTTTTGGTTGTGAGTTAACTTTGATAATATAAATCAATATTATTCTAAGTTAGGGTAATTTTGTATGATTTTACACCTGAGCAGACTTTGAAAATTTACAACACATTAAATAAAATAATTTAATTTTTACACTTTTACTGAAAATTAACACTTACAATGTATGCTAAACATTATACAATGTAATTATCATAAAATGTATGCAGTTAACCTGATTTATACAGCAAACAGATTTATGTTGGAAAATTTTATGCAAGTAACAGGATTCTATATCAATCCAGAATGTGGAATACATATATATTTATATATATATACTTATATTGGTTAAGTTGAAGTCATCACTTCGAAAGTTTTACGGTCGAAACCATGACTTGGGTGACCGCTATGGAATATCTGTGTCACAAATAACCATGGATATGTTCCACTTGTTGTAAATACTTCTTGGTCCTTTCTTCATTCATGACTTATCACCAGGTTTGCAACTAGATTTACTCGACGGATGCCACTAGTGGAACAGGAACTGTTTACCCTTCCGGAGCGCTTGAGTTCACCCACGGTTCTTGGTAGCGTTCATGTTACTCAACCTTTAGTTTTATGTGTATGTTTTGTAGATCGTTGTTTGTCCTTTTGCTCTTTTTCTTTCGGACATTGTGTTGTCTGTCCTTCTTTGATTTATGGATTCTGATTATCTCTTTGGTATCTATAAACTCTTCTTACTAGTGTGCTAAAAGACCAAGAAATTTTGGCAGATTGTTTCATATTCTCTATTTGCAAGCTTAAGCCTTTTATAGCATACCTCATGTCTTGTGTCTATAACTTTCATCCCCAGTCTTTCACATGCCACCAATATTGGTGATATATGTCCACCAACTAGAGTGAAGATGTAGTTAATACCATGGGCCTGTAGCAAAAAGTTTTAACATCATTAATAAACAGTTGTTACGATTTTATTTCTATACAACATACCATAAACATGCAACTAAAAGTATTCTTTTCAGATCACCACTTATACCTCATAGGGAATACAAACTCCCAAACTATTTTCTTTTGGGCGATATTTCATTTCTCTAGGTTGACTTAATATCAAATGAGATTTTCTCTCTTGTTCATTAACATCCATCGTCCTGAAAATAGCTCAAATACTGCAAGCTAGATGCTTAAGAAATCAATCATGGAAGCCAGAATGTGTTGGGGGATATTAGTATTTTATCCCGAGCCAGAAGCGAAGGATAAAATGTACTAATATCTGCCAATCCATGTTAAAACTCCCAACACATTCTGGCATCCATGATTTATTTCGATTCTGATATGTCTAAGAGTACAAATACGGTAGTATACTTTGATTGGAAGACGATAATTTATATTTACGCTTCCAGAAAAAGTCACACACAATTTATGCTGCCAATGGAAAAGTCAGTTACATTCACCAGCGCATGTGCTAATGAGATTATACCGAATGGACAACTCGCTCGTTTGTTAACAAAGTGAAAGAAGGAGGTCATGTTAGAATAAGCAATAATCAATCACTCAATCATTTACATCCATATCCCTTCAGTAAAAATATTGATGAAACTAGAAGCCCTGTCTGTGCTAATATTGGTTGAACATTATGATCTGTTATTGTATAAAGCTTTATGAAAAATTAACAATGAACACAGGATTTGATGTGAACAGACAGACAGACAGGATGATTCCTGTTACAACAATGTACAATAATGTACCACCCCCTACTTCCTATAAAAGAATACCTTTAGCACATCTCCAACTATATCTCCACCATTTCTCTTTGTTGCTTTGTCAACCTGCAGCAAAGTAAACAAAAATAATAATTAAAATAATATTTCTGTCATTTCTCTTTGTTCCTATGCCAACATGAAGTAAAGTTTACCAAACAAATACATTTTGTTTTGCATAAATATAGGGCTATGTTAGGTGCATCATATGCATGATATGCTTGAAGCAAGTCAACAAGGACATCTTCTAGTACCAATATTCAATTTTTATCCCTGTTGTGGATCAGAACATATCTTCTATAAGATATAAATTAAATCTCTTCAAATCTCTGTCTATTCTTATCACCAGAATATTTGCCATTTGAATTTGCCATAGCCATTTCAG
This sequence comes from Bathymodiolus septemdierum, assembly GCA_963383655.1. NCBI lineage: Eukaryota > Metazoa > Mollusca > Bivalvia > Mytilida > Modiolidae > Bathymodiolus > Bathymodiolus septemdierum. Next base: position 25,980,780 of record OY726526.1, read on the forward strand.
TAAGTTTACAAGTTGTGGATAAATTACCTAATACCAGAAAAACTGCTCTAACAAATATGTCGCGTAAAATGTATTCTGGTGATGTAATGATAAAAAAAACTTTTCCCAATTCCCATGTCACACTATATAGCATATATTCGATTCCAGCACTCTTTTTTCGTGGCTTTCGATCATACAAACCAGATTTACGGGTTCTTGTGGTCACTTAACTAACAACACCAAGGCAATTTATATTGCATACTTAGCCTTAAGTCATCACTTACATTATCTTAATTGTTATAGATGGTACATTAAGAAACATACATGCATCTTATGGACATAATTTTGATCAAGTATATTTATCAACTTAGTGCCCATAGTTGTAACTGACACTTGATGCCGATATATCGCTTAGGGACAGACCATTTAAATTTAAGGGGTGGTGGCAGGTGGCTGTTTATTCCCAAAGCTAGAAAAAAATGTTAACACAAAACAAAAATCAGACATATTTTGGGGGGAAATGAAAATTTAGTAATTTTTCATCAAATTTTATAAAAATTTCTTGTCGAACACTGCAGGATCTAATCATTTTGTAGGTATCTTTCAGGTCAAAATTTGTTTTTCAGTATGGGACTGGTCATTTTCTTTTATTGGGAGGGCCTGGGAGGAAATATTTGAGATTTTCTATTTTTTTTCAAGGCCCCATCTTTGAAAAAGAAAATAAATTCAAGATCCTCCCTTCCAACATTATTTAAATTTCAAGCCCCCTCCCCTTTTTCAAACATGTTGACTCAAACCGACTGTTTGAAGAAGAAGGTATCAAATCTGAGATCAAATTTATTTAATCCTCATAATTTCATTATAGCCTTCTGAAAGGAATTGAAGGAACAACAGACTTTGACATGAAAGTTAGATAATGTTATATATGTCGCACAACAGCTAAAAGTTAAATTTTATCCAGCTGTAGTAATGAATGCTGAGGAAAAGCGTAGTAAAAGGAGGAAAAAAGAAAATACTAAAAAAATGAAAAATAGAAATAAGAAATCATTATTAAATGAAAAATGTCCATAAATTATCCAAAATGCTGGGAGGACCAAACGTGTATATGACATGTTCAGTGTATTGGCTGGCGCTCGTCACTTTTGTCATTGACGATTGATTTTCGAAAGTGACGAGTATTACCCGTACCCAATTCGTCACATGAATTTTCAAAAAATCATAAAAAAATGTTTGTAACAATCCATTCTTCTTCATTTGCTGATTAATACTAATTCGTCACTGCAATGACAATTTTATTACATGTTAAAAGCCAATCAACGGATTATAGAATTTTTGTTTTGATTGCGTAATCTTTGATCTCACCTGGACAAAGAATTCAATCAACGATAATAATTTTTTAATAGTTATGACATGTACTCAAAATGCAACAGTATGTATTTAAAGTGGACATATTTTTGTAATCGTCATATGGGCGCAATTTCGCATATGCCGTCAAAATATATAATTAATAGTAATCGTCATTCATTGCACGATTCGTCTCAATGTGTGCCATAACGAACTATTTTTGCCAAATTTATGAAAATGTTGATATCATGTTTATTGAAATCTATTGTATCCATTAAGTATTTTGAAAGTGATTTTCTCGAAAAGTCATAACTTTGATTAAAGAAACCAAGGACGTGTATACACGTCCTTTGAAGAAACTAAAAAAAAATTAAAATGGCGCGATCAACAGGAGCTCGCAATCTACCGAAGCTACTTTTAACCAAACAAACTTTTGATGTATTTATTCTCATTTCTGTGAAATGAAATCTTAGTTCTCATATTATATATTTCATTTATATGCAAAGGATGGCCATTCAATTCGTTGAAATGCACTGCACGAGGACGCATATAAGTTTTTTTTATATATTGATCAGCATCCGGGTAACAATTGCGTTCTATTTATAGAACTATTTACAAATAGACACGTGTCGGCAATTAAAAAAAATAACTACAGTATTTTTATTCCAATTGTTGCAATTTGATTATGAGGTCTGAGAAATAACTATTTATTTTACAACTTGCTTCAGTTTTTGAAGTGTGTTCTATGCTGATTTTCTACAAAGAATCTAGATAGAAGTTGGACCATTGGGCAAACTGGCAGAATTCTTTTTTTCTGCTGAAGACTACACAAATATGAGTTATTACAATTGTTTTGGTATTAGATCAAAGCACAGTAACATTTCAAAAAGGGTGGGGGAGGGGGTATTTACAATTTGTGTGGTATTACACCAAAGCACAGAAATATTTCAAAAGGGGGGGGGGGGGGGTTATTACAATTTGTGTGGTATTGAGATCAAAATAGTGGCAATGTTATGTTTTATCAGTTGGTTGTTAATTTGCAGAATATGTTCCCATCCTAGGGGGTTTTCAATCTCCATTACTAACCAATAAAGCAACTTAACTGATTATAAGATTAAGCTCATTATATTCTTGTTTATTCACAATTATAAAAAAAAATCTGTTCTGCAAAAGTGACCAATGGTCTCAAAATCCAGGCTAAATCCCTGCATGTTTGGGAAAAACTGTCAGAAGGAGACATGCATGTAGATTACAAGAGAAAATATGAAAGTTTTAGACAGAAAAATACTAACTCCACGGTACCATTTAAAACCATTGGAATATATGTTACAGCGTGAGCGAAGAATCTAGTAAAGAAACTCTGAGGTCCGACCATCAGTCCCTAATATCATCCTTTTTTGTTAAGAATAGGCCTACTGAAGAAAAACAAGCTTCACAAACACAAAGAAGAGAGTGATGTGGAGAAGACATCTGAATCAGACACTTCTTCTGGAGATCAGTCTGATAGAACTTCTTAAACAATTAATTGAAGAAAAAAAATTTCCCCCCCCCCCTGAATTACCAAAAAATTTCAATGCCGCCCCTTTATTTCCTCCCAGGCCCCCTATCAGTTACAAATGACCGGTCCCTAAACTTTGGTGACAGTTTCTTTTCCAAAAAACATAACCTAGCCCCTCCCCCCTAAAATTTAAAAGGTGGTTAATGTGACATTTGCCTTGTGAAACAGTTGGTATATGATGCCAAATTTCCTGAGAACATAGAAGGCGCCAAATGCTGCAGCTGACACACTAAATGGGAGGAAATAGTTCTTAAAAGCTCGAGAAAACGATTCTGTGTCAGTGTTGCCCATCTTGAACTTCAATCTCGCAAGTCTCTCGATGGTAAAGTCCAGAGAACACCGAAAGAAAAGAGTCCAAAGTCACTTCCGTTTCCTGTGACACTTGTCAAAACGAAAACAACCACCGAACCTTATACTCGTCACGTCAAACGTGTAGATTTTACAAATTGAAACCAGACACGTTAGCTAGTTGTATTGCTAAATAAGTATTTGAATTTCAGATTCTAAGGTATTGTATTCAGTACTTTATTATCTTCTTCTTCTTCTTCTTTCGTGTACCTGGTACAGAGTGTACTCATCATTGAGCGTTATAATTCCTATTATTATCTGTTATTGTTAACTGTATTTGTATCTAGAGTCGAGACTAGGCTTTCGAGATGATCCGGCCTTAGTTGATACGGCCTTGGTTAATGCGGCCTCAGTTAAGAATGATGTGTATCTGTGGATATATACGATACATACGATAAAACGACACATTGACATTGTGATGATTTGAGTAAATAATTAATTAATTAATTTGTCTATCAGGTGCCATATAGCATGTTTTTTTTTGTCCCGGGCAGGTAGTCATTTACTTATTTATCTGTTGCGAGAAGTTCCGAAGGCAGCTTATCGTTGAGGAGGGATTGCTTAAGTTATATATAGCATAGTATATCGTATTTATATTGACGGAAACCTTTCATACGATAAATATATATATATGTATATTATTTCGTATTAATACGATGAAGATCGTTACATGAAGATGGGCAGTGAAACAAGGAAACGACCCCCATTGTGTCAATATCAGTAAACGGAACCCGCCTATATTAAATCGTATCCAAAAACAGAGCATTATATTCATAATATTTATTCCATTGGCTTTTAACAATAAATACCAATAAACAGTACTTGAAAAGTTTTAATCGGAACATCAAAATGTTTCTAGATTATAGAAAAATAGGAAAATAGTGAACGTCTTTGGCGTCTTTTGACTGTTACATTTAATGGTAGCAATATCTGATGTAGTGTCATAATATTCTTATCAATGTCAAGCTTTACGTAAGTATTAAACGATTAAACTAACCAAGCGCGTATTTATATTGTAAATATTAATGAAAAAATATATATTTTACATACCAGTATTACATAGTCTGTGTTGCCACTGGAAACAACTGTCACACTCTAAAGCATGCTGCTTTGGACGGACGTTCTGCTCACACACAATACAAGGAAACGACATAGTTGATAGTTTTGAAAATAGGACCATCACCAAAATGTGCTTGCTTATATATTAGTGTGGTTTCATCAAAAGAATTGGAGTACTTTTTGAGTAATTTATAGTATGGCTTCCTTTTACTTTTTGGTAACCCTTATAATCATACTGCCAGTGCAATTATACGACTATTAAACAAATGATAATTAATTGCAAGAGAACATCTAAGGAATTTCGCTTGTTGACAGCTTGGTATATAAACCTGAATTGTTTTTCTAATCATCAACTTCAATGGAAATGATTTCCGTCATTATTGCCAAAAATTACTACCGTATTTAGGGTTGTATAATGTGCAGGATTTTGCCCAGATTCTTTATTTGGTAGGAGGTGTGCGCATTATAAACAGGAACAATGTGCTTCACTCTTTCCCAGACCGGGAAATCACATGTTTGCCATGTTTTTTTGTTTACTATTGTCAACATGCAAAGTTAAATATTTCTTAAATTGTTTGGACACTATTCCACAAAATAATTAATTGCATCTACTATGTTTTAATTATTGAAGAATTAAAACTGTCTAGTGCAGTTTTGTTTTGAAAAATATATACGACTGATACTTAATTCTTACATTTCCGACGACAATTTTTTTCAAAATTCCATGCGCATTATAGACAGGAACTAGTTTTTTTCTGGATATTTTCAAGGCCAAGAGGGGTGTGCATTATGCACCAATGCGCATTATGCAACCCTAAGTACGGTAATTTAAAAATTGTTAAAATAATAACGATTTATTATGGCTTTTCATATTGAGTAAATTTTGTGAAACCACTACAAGTTCCAATATTTTATTCATCATATCCATGAATATTTAAATAATATTTTAAATTTAAATACAACTTTTATTTTTTAATTATTCTTTTCCATTTGATATAAGGCCGGATTTGCCGTAGGCCGCATAAATATATGATAAGGCCGGAACATCCATTTGATATAAGGCCGGATTTGCATAAGGCCGCATCTGTCATAAGGCCGAATCAACTTGTAAGGGAGACTAGAGACTAGACTATGCCCCCTGTGGGCCCTACTAGTACATGTATATATGGCTAATAAAGAATTTGAATTTGAATTTATTTGTCTACATCAAGATTACCAACATTTAATTAATCTTATTACTTAGAATAGAAATAGTATACAACATGACATCACAGACAGTGACACTTGTCAGTGTCACAGCCAAGGAATTTTATCAATATATCCACATGACTCGAATGTTGTTCACTGGTTTTCCCTAATTTTCTTATACCGATAAAACTCATTAGTTGATGACACTATAGAATACTAAAAAAGGGAGAGAATAAAAATTGGACCAAGAAATATTGACATACAGAGGTATATTAGAAACAAATTGGAAGCTACATAGAAAGAACTTTCTGACAATGTATTTTAACAAGTAAGAATGAATGTGTCAGTTCTTCAAAGCTCGAGAAAAAGATTCTGTGTTAGTGCTGCCTATCTTGAAATTCAATCTCGCAAGTCTCTCGATGGTAAAGTCCAGAGACCACCGAAAGAAAAGAGTCAAAAGTCACTTCTTGTTCCTGTGACACTTGTCAAAGTGAAAACAACCACAGAATCTTTTACTCTGTCATGCCAAAAGTGGATGTACAGTACAGTGAAACCTGTTTATACCGGTATCCTGTATAAACCGAACTTTAAATAAAGTCTCAATGTCGGAAATATTTGCCAATTAAACCAAACACCTGTTTATTCGGAACAAAATCCTTGGTCCCAATGAGGTTCTGTTTAGACAGGTTTCACTGTATACAGAATGTTTATATTTTTAAATTATTTTACAGGTTTTAATATAGTTCTAAATTTTGTTTCAGGACTGCTGAGAGAATAAAGCTGATATGAATGAGGACGAAGATCTCATCTATGACCAGACTTTGTTGTTGAGAAAAGAAATCAAACCCTCCAGTTATTCTAAGTGGTGTCAGAAGTTTACCAAAACAATATGTCTGTCTCTTGCTTTCTTTACTCTTGTAAGTCATTCAATGTAGTTTATTCTTTGGAGATTTCTTCAATTCAGTAATATAGTAGTCCCAATCTTATAAGGCAAATGCTTTCTGCAATGATAAAGCGATCTTATAATAAGCGATTTTGATTTTATTTTTGGTGCTTTAACACCACTTTCAGCAATATTAAACTTTATCACTTGCAAGTCGAGTGCACACTTTTTTGTAATTTACAAAGCCGGGTGTGAACCCATGCCGTATTGGTGATAGGCTTGTATGAGCTGTTAGATCGAGTGACCTAACTCATTGAGCCACCAGGGCCCCTTATAATAAGAGGAGGAACAATGTGTGAAACAAAAAAAAATCAGGTATTTTAGACAATTTATCTACAAAGATTTGTCATCATAGATCTATAAGATTGACATAGACCAAGTCATAATTGCTTTCGGAACTAGTTTTCATTAACGAAACTGATTTGAAAAAGAATTACGGCCAGAATGACGATGCATATGTAAAAAAAAGTTTTAATACACACGACAGGCTTTACACCTTTGTAATTTATTATAGACCGAAAATGTGTCATAGACAATCGGTCTATGTGATTTATTGACAGGAAAGACCGATGTGAATTTAGATAGCCTCTGTCTATTGGTCTACCGGGAATGTCGCAGTGCAATTTTCAGTGAACCAGAGCATGACCCCAAATACTTTGTAGGATGTTGTTAGATGCTAGTGTGTCAAACATCTTATTTTGATTAGATTAAGGAAAACTCATTTGTCACAAAGTTTTTGACTTTCAAGCTGGAAGAAGCATTTAATTATTTTTTATTAGATTAGCGGGAAATAACTTAGTAATTTTCAGGTTTATTACAGGCCTGGAGCTTTAGGCATGTGGTAAGCCGTGCATAAAGACTGAAAATTGAGAGTGAAACAAAATTTCCTGTTAAAATAAAAGCAACACACACTAATCAAGCTACATATTCTGACTTTATATTTATTTTGTGTATTTTTCAGGGATTATGCATTGCTATACCTGGACCAACATTACTTGACCTAGGAGACAAAGTTAATACGGACACTACACATATGGCGTTAATATTCTCGGCTCGATCTGTTGGATACCTGTTGGGTGCTTTCATTGGTGGCTTCTTGTTCGACATCTTTGACAAGCAGTTGTTACTTACAGCAACCCTTTTGGTAGCTGCCGTAGCAACAATGATTATTCCGTGGGCGCTGACGTTGGTAGTTCTTGCTGTTATGTTCTCATTACAAGGTGTTGCCATGGGTGTACTTGATACAGGTAACATGTTTTTGTATTACATGTGCATATTTTTTATTTTGAAACCTGCCAATACAAAACCTATAATAAATATAGCACTTACCAAAAACAGATGTGGATGAATGAAGTTATCATTTTGTTTTCGCTGGACTACAGTTTTTACAGAGGTAACAGTGGTTTTCTCCAGGTACTCCGGTTTCCTCCACCAATAAAACTTACCACCACGATATAACTGAAATAATGTCGAAAGTAACGTTAAACACCATTAACCAAACAGATAATATATTATGATAAAAACTGTAAATAAAGAATACAAAAAAAGTATTTATGGTTCTGTAATGCATGTTGGAATTGCACGAGTAGCATGATTCTAAGTGCTTGCTGAGCTCTTATTGTATTCAATGTCTCTGGTTGATCACATCGTTGCAGGAGTTACTGCCCTTTTCCCATATTTTATTTTCATGGTGCTTCCTACAATTTTCTATTAGAACTTTTATCTACTACATATGTATATTATCATAGCTCATTTTGGGTTATGGGTGGACATGGATTATGATATTTAATGCCACTTTCAACAATATTTCAGCTATATCATTGTTGTCAGTTTTATTGGTGGAGGAAACTGGAGAAAACCATTGACCTGCCACAAGTCTCTAACAAACTTTATCACATAATGTTGTATCGAGTTCACCTCAACATGAGCGGGACTCAGGCTTGCAACATTGGTGGAGATAAGCACTGATTGCACAGGTACTTGTTAATCCAACTACAATGCGATCACGACCGTGATGGCCCCTTAAATATTTGATGTTGATTGGAAATTCAACATGGCTAACAGTGTTGATCATTCGTTCTGATTGGTAAACAAAATCTTATTCTCAGAATGGCTGGACAGATTGGATTTGTTATGTTGTAAAAATGTTCATTAGACTAATTTTGAGTTTTTTGTTGATAGAAAAACAAAGATTGTCACCATGGCAGGACTTAAGTTATTAACATACATGTAGGACCATATTGGAAAATGTGTAAACGCCTTTTCTTAGAAACTGCAAATGTGATTGTACATGAATGATCTTTGGCTATTGACGGTCCTTTAAATGATATTGACATTTTTCATGGATCGGAAATCCAAGAGGGTGGTCACAGCAGGACTTAATTTTTAACATAGGATTCTATTGGAAAAAGATTAAAAATTTCTTCTTAGAAACTACCAACATGAATGAACACAAACTTTACATGACTAGCCAATTGTCTCTTACAAAGTTGGCAAGTTTATGTTGATATGAAATCCAAGATGGCTGCCACCACCATAGGACCATATGGGTTAATGAATAAAAGTTTTTGCTTTGGAAATTCAAACATGATTGAGTTCGGACTGTACATTAATGGTTATTGTATGATCATTTAGAAAGTTATCATCACAACTATAAAAATGTTTTTTAATTAATTTTAGTATTGACCTCAGTATTTTTTTAATTTTCAATTATTTCAAGGGGTCGTCGTGGTTGTGATCGTATGGTAGTTGGATTTACAACTACCTGTGTAATCAGTGCCTATCAACATTAAAGTTGTGAGTTCGAACCCTGTTGATGGCAAGGTGTACTCGATACAACATTATGTGATAGAGTTTATCAGTGATTTTCTGTGGGTACTCAGGTTTCCTCCACCAATAAAACTGACCGCCATGATATAGCTGAAATATTGTTGAAAGTTGCTTTAAATACCATAACCCCCCAGGTACCGTAGAAGTTACTTATTTTTAAAGACACAGATTTTATATTATAAATAACCTTTGTATTATTTTATATTGTTCCTATGTTTTTTCACAGGAGGAAACGTTTTTTGTGTCAGATTGTGGGGAGCTAAAAGTCCACCATATATGCAAGCCCTACATTTTGCTTTTGGAATAGGAGCGTTCATTGCCCCATTGATAGCCCAGCCGTTTCTGTCGACGACAAATTCTTCCGCCGTTCTACAAGGAAATGTACCAGTTTTAGTATATAATGGAGATTCACCATTCAATATGACACATGATAGAACTCGTAGGGATTTGATGAATATAAATGAAACACTTGAAAATATCACAATGGCAAGACTCGAAAATGGAACCATGAATATTCAAAAAAAATTAACGACTTTTGTGCCTTCCACTACAACGATTGAACCTATTGTGAAGAAACCTTTGACGGTTCAAGGCGGTTTAATAGATAACAAAAATCCTGATGGAGCTAACATAGGAAAACATTTAAAGGAAAACAAAAATATTGATCAAATGGAAAAAGAACAAAAAACAGCTAACAATGCTATAGCACCTACTCCGAAAATAGATATTCCTGATGCTGTGCTAAAAAATGATACAGAGGAAAAGGATTCAGAGAGACTGAATTTGACTTCATCTTCTACTTCTGAAAATTTGACTTCCTCAGTAGTGGAACCTGGGAATTCAACAAATATTGATTCTTCAAATAAGACGTTGATACCACCTGTTATAACTACTAAAACCACACCCCCTTCTACTACATCCATAACCACGCCTACCAGTACCACTACACCCACTACAACAAGCATGCCTACAACAACAAGCACGCCCACAACAACAAGCACGCCCACAACAACAACGATACCCACTACAACAAGCATGCCCACTACAACAACCATGCCCACTACAACAACCACACCCACAACAACCACACCCACAACAACAACCACACCCACAACAACAACCACACCCACAACAACCACACCCACAACAACCACACCCACTACCACCACGCCCATACATACTACTAAAAAACCAACATTGACTCCTACCCCCACAAAGAAAGTTACACCTAAAACCAAAATTACCCCAAAGCACAAAGAAGTACCTAATCCCACAGCTACAATTACAGAAGATCATACTACTTCAAACATGTCAGAGACATCGACCATCCATATCTTGACAACAACCGCCCATAAACCAAAAACTTCTGTTGGAGACCTCTTAAATTCTATGATATACTCAGTGAAAAATATGTCACGGATACAGTTCGCATACAGTATTGTCTCACTATTGTTGTTTGTAAGCTCAACATTATTTCTAGTCTTATACTGCTTTACAAAACGCAGACGAGATCCTGAAGAAACAGAAGATTTCAACGAAATTTCAATGCATGTTGGAAATAATAGTGTACGCATGGTAACACTGATTTTGTCATTCTTTTTCTTTTTATGTTATGTTGGCATGGAAACAACATTTGGTGGATTAATTATGACATTTGCTGTAGAATATGCACATTGGACCAAACCACAAGGTGCTATCGTGACTGCCATTTTTTGGGGTTCGCTTGCTGTTGGTAGAGGATTTGCTATCTTCGTATCAAATTGTTGTAAGCCACAAACCATGTTGAGTATCAATCTATTCTTTACAATAATCGGAACACTAATTTTGGCCTTTGGCGTGCAGCAGCTAGATATTCTACTATGGCTAGGAACAGTATTTCTAGGAATCGGTCTATCGTCCATATTTCCAACCAGTGTAAATTGGGTGGAACAATACTTCAAAATAACAGGCAAGTCTACTGCTGTTTTTGTTACAGGATCTGCCATTGGTCAGATGGTGTTCCCAGTAGTAACCGGCTACTTCTACCAAAACTACAACAAACAATATTTAATGTATATAATATTGTGTTTGAGTATTGTAACAGTTATTTTGTATATTATAATGCAGTGTTTAGCCAGTAAAACTAGTTCAATAAAAAGTTCAAATGGATTTTTACGATTAGACGACCTAGACCCAGATATGGATAATACTGATTACAATTCCACTCGAGATTCAGAACGAAGGAAATTTATGCCTGTACATAATGGTTATGACTTGCTATTACAAGATGCAGAAGAAGAATTATAATAATAATGTGTCTTATGAAAGATGTGATTAGAAATCCACCTGTTAATAGAAATCTATGATGAAACAGCATGCTTACCAACCATTCTCCTGGTTACATATACAGTTAAACCTGTATTAAGAGGTTACCTTTTGGGATAAAGAAAAAGTGGTCTTTTAAGATGGGTGACCTTTTACAGTTAAACCTGTATTAAGAGGTTACCTTTTGGGATAAAGAAAAAGTGGTCTTTTAAGATGGGTGACCTTTTACAGTTAAACCTGTATTAAGAGGTTACCTTTTGGGATAAAGAAAAAGTGGTCTTTTAAGATGGGTGACCTTTTACAGTTAAACCTGTATTAAGAGGTTACCTTTTGGGATAAAGAAAAAGTGGTCTTTTAAGATGGGTGACCTTTTACAGTTAAACCTGTATTAAGAGGTTACCTTTTGGGATAAAGAAAAAGTGGTCTTTTAAGATGGGTGACCTTTTACAGTTAAACCTGTATTAAGAGGTTACCTTTTGGGATAAAGAAAAAGTGGTCTTTTAAGATGGGTGACCTTTTTTTTTTTATATAAAAAAGAAGTTAAATTCATATGAAATTGTATATGACAGGACAAGAAAAAAGTGGTCTTTTAAGACAGGTGACTGCTTAATAAAGGTAACCGCATGAGTAGGTTTGACTGTTAATGAATTTGAATTAGTTTTATGATGCATTGTACATATCTGATCGAATATTCAACCATTTTTTCCCGCACAAAGAATGTTACGTGGGACATTACTATATATTAGAAACATGATAAAGATAGATTGTATAATAATATGGATTATTTTTTATTGTGTAATGTTACAGTGATGGGTGTAAATTGTCTAATATATCCATCCAATGGAGATAAATGTAGGTTTATATTGCTTTAGTGACCATTGTCTTAAAATTTGTCAGAATATTTAAAAGAAATTTCAGAAAAATTTCCATTTAGGTTTCATACCTGGTACTTAAGGTCACATAATACAAGTTATTGCTTTGTAGAGGTCGTCACTAAAGCAGGTTTGATTGTAATTCTATTTTAATGCTTATTATAATATGTTTGTAAACTCTTTAAATGGTCGTTGACCAAAATACCAAATACAATGCAGATTTTTTTTTTAAATACCTCAGACTCAGTATTATGAGATAAGATTCTTTATGAACAAGTTCAGACCATTATATATGTTCAAATTTTTTTTCTTTTTTCCCCTCAGTATTTAACTACTTTTCACAGTGTGACATATATTGCAGAAGCCTAGGAGCTATATGTCTATGCAGAGGAAATACTTTTAACAAATTCAGACCGAATTGTGAGTTTAGAATTAATTTTTTCCCTCAGTATTTAAAGTTCTACTTTTTGTTATAAATACTGTTATAGTGACAGCCGGAGCCTTTGAGCCGTAATGAAAGCGGAAGGTTTGGCGCTTTAAAATATGGTTCAACCCACCATTTCTTTAGAAATGCCTGTACCAAGTCAGGGTCATTACGGTTTTCACAGTTTTCCAGTTGTTGACTGATTTTGTCTGTTTATATACATGTACTTATGAGTTTTGACTTTCCCTTTGTAAGATTGTTCGGAGTTCGGTAATTTTGTTATTACCCTTATTTCACAGTGTTGCATATATTGCAGAAGCCTGTTGTGTATGCAGAGGAAATAAAAAAAAAAATTCTAAAATAGAATTGCCAAGAGTTCTAAAGTCTTTATATCAATACTCCAAATACCCATATGATTGTAAGAACAATCACTTTTAACAGAAGATTGTATATAGATTGTAGTGTTTTGTCAATCATTGTAATTTGTTTTTTTCCATTTGGCCATTATATATATACCTGTATATAATTCTTTATAATAATACTCCAAGTAACCATACATTTTATATCAAAGATCAATGCAACTCGCCTAGATGAGTCCTGGACTCACCGTATCAATGCAACTCACCTAGATGAGTCCTGAACAACTCGCCTAGATGAGTCCTGGACTCACCGTATCAATGCAACTCACCTAGATGAGTCCTGGACAACTCGCCTAGATGAGTCCTGGACTCACCGTATCAATACAACTCACCTAGATGAGTCCTGGACAACTCGCCTAGATGAGTCCTGGACCCACCGTATCAATACAACTCACCTAGATGAGTCCTGGACAACTCGCCTAGATGAGTCCTGGACTCACCATATCAATACAACTCACCTAGATGAGTCCTGGACTCACTGTTTTCAGTTGGAGTTTTACAATGATGGGACTCGCCAAGATTTTCAGAAATATCTTCTGGACTCATCAAAATTAATTGATACAAGTATCTCTGTGTATGATGGCAAGACGAACAATTTTCAAACCATTTTTTGTTGTTGTATATATGTAGGTTGTATATAGTGTTTTGTCTTTTTTAACTTTTTTGTTTTTGGCCAATATATTGTCTGTCTTTTGATTTATACTGTTTCTGATTTCTTCTATGGTGCAAGTTTCTTCATGCAACTTTTGTTATTAATGTGAAACTATTTAATAGTAATTCTATGTGAGGTTCGGAACACTCTTTATCGTCAAGCATCAAACATTCTTTTTTCACTACCGTTAACGTCATATGAACATGAACATTTTGTTCGATTTGTCAAAGCCTGTTTTTTTAGCGTCAGATTGAATTTTTATTGTTAGCTTTAACGTGCATCTTTAAAAAAAATTATACGCCGTTCCCATCATGTGTAATTGTCCAGGGTACTAGTATTGTGTGCAGTTGCTTAGTTACGTTGTTATATTATGTGTATGTGTACTGTAAAAATATATTAGAACAAACTGTATAACATTATTTTTTATTACTCATGACACTCGTACTTTGTATTAGTACGCTCATCCTCCACATTGGTGCTAGCTTTTTTTACTTTGGTACGTGTGTGTATTGTCATCAAATTTTGGATTAATTCTCAGTTTTTATATAAAGATTTAGTGTAAATTGTGTATTGTGGTGAACAAATGAATTATTTTGTGGAAATATTTTGTTTTTTTACGATATCATTCAGGAGTTTATGTCCTTGTTTGTTTTATGCTTGAGCAATCAGTATTAAATTAATATATTCTTTAGCTTTTTATACAAATGTTTCAGTAGTTTTTATATTTTATAATTTAAAATTTTGAACTTTCAGATAATTTCTTTAACATTTTGTACTGGCTTACATGTACACAGGATGACTGAGATTGTATTGTATTATTTACAACTACCTGTGCAATCAGTGCATATGCTTGGAACAACTAAAGTTGTGAGTTTGAAACTCACTCATGACGAGATGTACTCAATACAACATTATGTGATAAAGTTTGTCAGTGACTTGCGACAGGTCGGTGGTTTTCTCTGGGTACTCTGGTTTCCTCCACCAATAAAACTGACAACCATGATATAACTGAAATATTGTTGAAAATGGTGTTAAACACCTAACTCCTAACACTACATGTACATAATGGTTTGTAGTTATTTTTCCGACTGTTAAATCATGTAAACTAACATAAAAAAAATTATACATTGTCTTTGGATATCCAAGTTATTTTGTACAAGTTTTGAAAATAGAAAAAATTAAGGTTTATCAAGCATTTCTCATGGATTCCATGCTGCGTACAAAAAAAAAATTGACCTAGTGACAATGAATATATATTGTGTTTTTCAATTCTTACTTGAAATAACCAGTATCAAGTACAAAATTAAATTTACATTTTGAAATTTTTTTTTTCTTCCTCCTAAATAGAGAAGAGGTCATCATTGGCCACCATCACATGATACTTGTATTCAGATCTATCTATGCAATTTGTGTCAATAAAGACTATGGTGTGTTAAGTCAATTCCTATCTGTGGTGATGTTACGTGGTACAAGTTTATGTTTAAATTGTTCCTGTGTATTCTTATGAAAGGTCAGTGGTTTTTTCCAGGTACTTGCATTTGCGCTTACAATAAATTTGATTCCCTTATCATCAGAAATATGCAAAATAATTATATGTTATGTAAGTGTCTGTAGTGATGTTTGTATTGATGACGTTTTTTTATATTTTATATTTTAAAGACTTGGTTATAGAATGATGGTAAAAATAGAATTTATCTTTGGTAGCATGGTAATATTACTTTGTGTATAAAACCAATGATATTCAGTATAGGGGTAACAATAATGTTACCTTCACAATAATATGTAAAAATATTTTCCTTATTTTTCTCCCTTAATAATGGGTTGAAATATATGAACAGACTTTGGAAAATATTAGTTAACACAGTGTGTTAGTGACCAAATTTCATATGGCGCCCCATATTGAATTCACTGACCCGTATATATCATATTAGGTCACTAGCACACTGTGTAATGAATATATCTTACTGATTACCTTTGAATGAAGGATTTAGATGTAACGGCATCAAAACTAATAGGTATGAAATTTTGTTGTTGTGTGTAAGTGATCAGGTGAGGTGATCCATATGTGACGTCATCTTTGTTTTGAAAGAAAAAGGGGTGATGACTACTACTAACTTTGTATTAAAAACTACTGACCGTGTATTGAATATACATGGTTTCTAAGTGTTCACTTTAAACCAATGATATTCCTAGAAGTTTGTAAGAAGTAAGATATTGTTGTATACAGTAGTCTCCCCCTTATCAGGTCAAACTTCAGATAGTAAAATAAGAGGCCTCCCCTCTTATAAGACCACCACAAAATTGTTCTCCTCAAAAGAGGCCACCCCTCTTATAAGACCACTACTAAATTATCCCCCCTCCCAAAGAGAGCCACCCTCTTATAAGACCACTTTTTCATTGTAGAAAGGATGACCTTATAAGATGGGGACTACTATATTTGTGTTTAATTGTTAGATTTATTGAGAAAAAAATTGATGTTATATAATACAGTATATGTAACAGTTTTTTGTTTATTACATTTAGATAAACATTACATGGATTTATGCAATGTAATGTTTCTTATTTTAAATAAACATTACATTGAATCTGTTCTTTCTACATAATTAGAAAAGTAAATTATTTAAGATACAGTAATAAACACAGATTTAGAATCTGAAACTTTACAAAATGGAAGTAAAGACAGTTTGTGTGATTGTTAATGCTAAGATCCTTGTGATTGTTAATGCTAAGATCCTTGTGATTGTTAATGCTAAGATCCTTGAGATCTTAATAGTTATTGTTAATGCTAAGATCCTTGAGATTGTTAATGCTAAGATCCTTGAGATTGTTAATGCTAAGATCCTTGAGATCTTAATAGCTATTGTTTATAAGATGTATCATGTTTTTTTGCATTTGTAAAGATTATTGTGAAAAAGATTTCTTTTAAAATTTTGATGATTGCAAGAAGTAATACATGTAGTGAGAGTTTCAAAACTAAAAACTTAAATGTTATACTGAATGAAAACATGAACAATGAATTGAAGAATAAAAAGTATGAAAAGAAAGCTTAAACAAGGTTGGTCAACAATTACAAAAAGATCGAGCAAACTACCTCTTGTCTCAAATCATTGAAAACAAAGAAGACCATGATATATGCTAATGGAAATGCAGGTCTTTTCTTGGTAGAAGCCCAAAAAATCAGTAACAAGTTAAAATTTTCTATTGTAAGAAAAAGCATATTAATTACACCAGTTGATTTGTATTAAAACACAAACTAGTTATTGTTTTTATATGTGTACATTTTTTGTTTAATTTGCAAAGCAAAATATTTGTTTGTATAGCTGATATCAGTTATTGTTTGGATGTTGGCTGTTAAATATATACTCATTTTGTAGCTTGGTTTATTTTTAAATGTTTATGTACAGACTATTAATATACTCACGCTTTATATTGATTTTGAAATAATATTAATATAAATGTTAAAAAAAATTTTTTTTGACAAGCATAAGCTATCAGTGACAACAAAACTTTTTTTTTAAGAATTGTGTTTTATAAAAGAAAATATATTGTGCCCACATCAACAAGGAAACATTATTAACTAAATTATCTCCCTTCATCAAAAGGAGATAATTATGTTTTGTTTGAATTTATTATCTGTCTTACTTTTTACTTCAAATGGAAATACTTTGGCTGCATTTGAAATTTGATGAATTAACTTCATTATTAATAACAGAATACCATGATGTTGACAATCATTTTTTATCAGTTTTCTTCTTTTGAAAAAAAACAAACAAACAAAACAAAAACAAATATAAAACTAAGAAATGATGCAAAAGAAGTAATACAAAGTTATACGCTTTCTAAATTTTATATAATATTCACCCAGACTAAAGAAAAATTTCTTGCTTAAAGGTGAGCATAATACACAGGTAAATACGGTAATCTATCTATTAAAGGTGAGCATTATACACATGTAAATATGGTAATATATGATAAGTTTATATTTGCTAGCACATCATCAATGCACCACCATTACAATGTATTTACTGATCGTTATTTACCAGTCAAATCACAATGCATGATAATCAATTTGTTTTGATCAGAAAGTTTCTTAAGAGTTTAATATATTTACCAATCTCTATTGCTCAGAAGATGATCTAGTTTGTTATATAATGGATTTTCCATAAGAATATAAAAAACAATTTTTCTATACTTAAAAGTTATTAAGAGGGTTTTAGATGTGGAGTGAAGATGAAAGACAAGCCACATGAAACTCAGATAATAGGAAAACGTTAAGTAATAGCTGTTTTACTTGTCTCCTTCACCTCACAGGCACAGTTCATATTTTATTTCATTCATTATAAGTAATTATAAGTTACCATTCAACTTATGTTCTAGTTGACTTTAGGGGCCGTTGTGGTCGTGATCGTTTGGTAGTTGGATTTACAACTATCTATGCAATCAGTCCCTAGCACCACTAACGTTTATTCCCACTCAGGCGAGGTGTACTCAATACAACATTATGTGATTAAGCTTGTCAGTGACTCGCAGCAGATCTAATTTTAAATAGATTGTTAAGCTTAATATCATAATTCAAATGGTCTGAAACAGTGCTTTGAATATTATTGATTTAAGTAGATTTGATTGATTTGATTTTATGGTGTTTAAAGCCACTTTGATTTAAGTAGAGGCATATTGTAGAATAAAATATTTAATTTTTGAAGGTGTTTTACCATATCAACATTGTAGATTTTTTGTAATTTTGTTAAAGGGAATTACTGTCTGTTTGTAGCACCTCCCCATGATGGGAAAATTGAGGATACAAAATATACTCATTTGTTTATTTTTATGAAAAGGTTGAGAATAAAATAAATGTAACAAGATAAAGAGGTAGTGCATATATATATTGTTTTCCTTGGAACCATAGCTCTTAACTGTCTTTTTTTTTTAAGTAAGAAAACAGAAGAAAGGGGAAGGGGAAACTGTAAGAGTTATTGTTCTGCAAATAATGTAGTGTTAAATGGAGGATGAAATATCTCATGTTTATAAGAAATTGAAGTAGATTTCTATGTCCCCGCCACTAAGTGGCCGGGACATATAGTGTTACCCATGTCCGTAATTCCGAAATAAAA
The DNA here is from genome assembly GCA_963383655.1 of Bathymodiolus septemdierum. Lineage (NCBI taxonomy): Eukaryota > Metazoa > Mollusca > Bivalvia > Mytilida > Modiolidae > Bathymodiolus > Bathymodiolus septemdierum. The sequence goes on from OY726526.1 coordinate 25,999,810, forward strand.
CAGTTGCGACCACTTTTTTCGCTATGCTTTGAGATATTGACTTGATATTTGGTATGTGGGTGTATAGTGATAAGTTACAGATCAAGTTTACGTTTTGTTCCAGTCCAATGATTTTTGGCTGAGTTATGGCCCTTGGACTTTGAAATTTGGCCAAATATTTAGTTGTCCCCACTTTTTTTCGTTATGCCTGGAGATATTGACTTGATTTTTGATATATGAGTGTATAATGATGAGTTACAGATCAAGTTTACATTTCATTCCAGTCCAATGATTTTTGGCCGAGTTATGGGCCTTGGACATTGAAATTTGGCCAAATATTTAGTTGTCACCACTTTATTTCACTATGATTTGAGATAGTGACTTGATTTTTGGTATGAGAGTGTATAATCATAAGTTACAGATCAACTTATAAATTCATTTGTTATTCTTAGCCTATTACTGAGGGAATTAAAAAAGGGTGAAACATTTGCGAGCCTCCTTAATATTCACGGCGGGGACATTCGTGTTGTTCCGACACATCTAGTTTTTATTATTATTGTTGTGTTCTATTTGTAGAATTATTGAAGAAAAACATTATTGTGGTACTATCAAAGTTAGAATAATATAATAAATAAATAAAATAATATATGTGTGTAAGTTGGAAGGTTGTAAAGTGGAAATTGGAAATTTTTTGCAATATTTGCATTTTATACAAATTGGTTTTGATCAAGGATTTATATAGTAGATAAATCCTTGGTTTGATATGTATATTTTATGATTGCATTTTTGGGAAAAGAAATTAACAATTGAGTATGTGATTTTCAACTGTCATTTGCAGGACATTAAAATTGACAGGTTTATCACAATTTTACTAATATTGCCAAATTATGACAACAAAGTACAATAACTGTGTTTAAACACTAGGAATAGAACTGGAATTAATTTTCAGTATCTACACAAAATTTCAGTGATCAATTTGTTTTACCTGATAATATACTATTGGAAAGCTTTAATAAATATCATACCGATCACAATGACAAAAAACCACCGATATATATATTTATTTGTTGAAAATTTTATTTGTTAGAACTAATAATATGTACACATGTACAAAGATAATTGCATATCCAATTATAGTCTACTCAAGTCTCATTGTCAGTAATCCATGACTCGTCATCTGATACGTACCAATCTGAGGTTGATCAGCCATGGATAACAGACAATATAAAGCTTTTTTCACCATAGACAGAAATTTGTTTTCATGCAAAACAAAAATCCGGTTTTTGCTTGGACATGATAAATCGATAAATTTTTTCAAATGTTACCAAAATTTCTCGATAAAAAATTGCAAGATCAGATTATTTATTTTTTTGTAACTTTCAGGTCTTGATATAAAAAATAATGTGATAAACTATCGTTTTGAATGATAACTAAGTTTTGATGCCTTTTCAATTCTAACCCACATTAACAAAACTATTGTTAGCATTTATGATTTGTTTTAACCGGATCAGAAACCATTTTAAATATAATTTATCATCAAATGGTTTGTATTTGTTTATTGTTATGCTTGTCAACAGCTTTTGTGATAAAAATATATTTGATGTATCATATGAGAGAATAAAATATTTTTCAATGACAATGAACATGTATTTGTTTTTATTTCATAGCAGGCATTTCAACAAAGTTACAGGGGCTGTCTTGGTCCTGATCGCATGGTAGTTGGATTTACAACTACCTGTGCAATCAGTGCCTATCACCACTAAAGTTGTGAGTTTGAATACCACTCATGGCCGAGTGTACTCAATATAATATTATGTGATAATGTTTGTCAGTGACTTGCGACATGATGGTGGATTTCTGTGGATACTTTGGTTCCTCCACCAATAAAACTGATGGCCACGATATCACTGAAATATTGCTGAAGTGGCAATAAACACCATAGCCACAACCATGTATTTGCTTTTTATTTCATAACAGGCATTTTCAAATAGTTGGGTAAAACTTTATAGACATTTTTTTTGGCTATTCCACCTTTTGATTCATTTTACATATTGCAGCGATTCCATTTTCGTTGGTTATTGCAGAGTATTTTCATTTGTGTCTGCAATTTTTTTTATATTTTTTGTGTCATCAAAGTACTTTCTTTTTTGGAGGGTGTGTTGGCAGAACACATGATTTTATCATTTGTGTCATGAACATTTCTAAATCACTGGGAAAAAAAAGGAAAACAAAACTACTTGAAATTGATTTTTTGGTGTCGATCAAAGATGACCACCGCCATAGAAATAAGTTTAACATAAGACCAGCCCTGTAGAAAATGCATGCACACAGTTTCTCACCAGAAGCTGTTTAATATAGTAACACCAAATCGCCCACAAATGATACTTGGATAGTTCGACCTCTTCCAAACTTGTTAGGGACCGACCATTTAACTTGCAGAGGGGGGGGGGGGGGGGGGGGGTTATGGTTTTTTGTTTCGTTCAGAAATTTTTCTTCTGACACACGAGAGTTGGAATATTAATTTTTTTGTCGTGCAAAGCGCGAATTTTTTTTCCAGAATTTAACAATAGGTTATATGACAAAAACTCTGAATCAGATTATTTTTTTTTCCTTCACCAAAATCAGAATATTTTTTTCAGCAACGTTGGGAATCAGAATATTTTTTTACAAAAAAAACATAGAGCATTGTTAAACATAACACCTAGGTAAATACATACAACCATGGAGCATTGTATAACATAAAACCTAGGTAAATACATACAACCATGGAGCATTGCATAACATAAAACCTAGGTAAATACATACAACCATGGAGCATTGTATAACATAACACCTAGGTAAATACATACAACCATGGAGCATTGTATAACATAAAACCTAGGTAAATACATACAACCATGGAGCATTGCATAACATAAAACCTAGGTAAATACATACAACCATGGAGCATTGCATAACATAAAACCTAGGTAAATACATACAACCATGGAGCATTGCATAACATAAAACCTAGGTAAATACATACAACCATGGAGCATTGTTTAACATAACACCTAGGTAAATACATACAACCATGGAGCATTGTTTAACATAAAACCTAGGTAAATACATACAACCATGGAGCATTGTTTAACATAACACCTAGGTAAATACATACAACCATGGAGCATTGTATAACATAAAACCTAGGTAAATACATACAACCATGGATCATTGTATATCATAAAACCTAGGTAAATACATACAACCATGGAGCATTGTATAACAAAACCTAGGTAAATACATACAACCATGGAGCATTGCATAACATAAAACCTAGGTAAATACAAACAACCATGGAGCATTGTTTAACATAAAACCTAGGTAAATACATACAACCATGGAGCATTGTATAGCAAAACCTAGGTAAATACATACAACCATGGAGCATTGCATAACATAAAACCTAGGTAAATACATACAACCATGGAGCATTGTTTAACATAAAACCTAGGTAAATACATACAACCATGGAGCATTGCATAACATAAAATCTAGGTAAATACATACAACCATGGAGCATTGCATAACATAAAACCTAGGTAAATACATACAACCATGGAGCATTGCATAACATAAAACCTAGGTAAATACATACAACCATGGAGCATTGTTTAACATAACACCTAGGTAAATACATACAACCATGGAGCATTGTATAACATAAAACCTAGGTAAATACATACAACCATGGAGCATTGTATGTCATAAAACCTAGGTAAATACATACAACCATGGAGCATTGTATAACATAAAACCTAGGTAAATACATACAACCATGGAGCATTGCATAACATAAAACCTAGGTAAATACAACCATGGAGCATTGCATAGCATAAAATCTAGGTAAATACATACAACCATGGAGCATTGTATAGCATAAAACCTAGGTAAATACATACAACCATGGAGCATTGTATAGCATAAAACCTAGGTAAATACATACAACCATGGAGCATTGTATAACATAAAACCTAGGTAAATACATACAACCATGGAGCATTGTTTAACATAACACCTAGGTAAATACATACAACCATGGATCATTGCATAACATAAAACCTAGGTAAATACATACAACCATGGAGCATTGTATAACATAAAACCTAGGTAAATACATACAACCATGGAGCATTGTATAACATAAAACCTAGGTAAATACATACAACCATGGAGCATTGCATAGCATAAAATCTAGGTAAATACATACAACCATGGAGCATTGTATAACATAACACCTAGGTAAATACATACAACCATGGATCATTGCATAACATAAAACCTAGGTAAATACATACAACCATGGAGCATTGTATAACATAAAACCTAGGTAAATACATACAACCATGGAGCATTGTATAACATAAAACCTAGGTAAATACATACAACCATGGAGCATTGCATAACATAAAACCTAGGTAAATACATACAACCATGGAGCATTGTATAACATAAAATCTAGGTAAATACATACAACCATGGAGCATTGTATAGCATAAAATCTAGGTAAATACATACAACCATGGAGCATTGTATAACATAAAACCTAGGTAAATACATACAACCATGGAGCATTGTATAGCATAAAATCTAGGTAAATACATACAACCATGGAGCATTGTATAACATAAAACCTAGGTAAATACATACAACCATGGAGCATTGCATAACATAAAACCTAGGTAAATACATACAACCATGGAGCATTGCATAACATAAAACCTAGGTAAATACATACAACCATGGAGCATTGTATAGCATAAAACCTAGGTAAATACATACAACCATGCAGCATTGCATAACATAAAACCTAGGTAAATACATACAACCATGGGGCATTGCATAGCATAAAATCTAGGTAAATACATACAACCATGGAGCATTGTATAACATAAAACCTAGGTAAATACATACAACCATGGAGCATTGCATAACATAAAACCTAGGTAAATACATACAACCATGGAGCATTGCATAACATAACACCTAGGTAAATACATACAACCATGGAGCATTGTATAACATAAAACCTAGGTAAATACATACAACCATGGAGCATTGTATAACATAAAACCTAGGTAAATACATACAACCATGGAGCATTGTATAACATAAAAACTAGGTAAATACATACAACCATGGAGCATTGTATAACATAAAACCTAGGTAAATACATACAACCATGGAGCATTGCATAACATAAAACCTAGGTAAATACATACAACCATGGAGCATTGCATAACATAAAACCTAGGTAAATACATACAACCATGCAGCATTGCATAACATAAAACCTAGGTAAATACATACAACCATGGGGCATTGCATAGCATAAAATCTAGGTAAATACATACAACCATGGAGCATTGTATAACATAAAACCTAGGTAAATACATACAACCATGGAGCATTGTATAACATAAAACCTAGGTAAATACATACAACCATGGAGCATTGCATAACATAAAACCTAGGTAAATACATACAACCATGGAGCATTACATAACATAAAACCTAGGTAAATACATACAACCATGGAGCATTGTATAACATAAAACCTAGGTAAATACATACAACCATGGAGCATTGCATAACATAAAATCTAGGTAAATACATACAACCATGGAGCATTGTATAACATAAAACCTAGGTAAATACATACAACCATGGAGCATTGTATAACATAAAACCTAGGTAAATACATACAACCATGGAGCATTGTATAACATAAAACCTAGGTAAATACATACAACCATGGAGCATTGTATAACATAAAACCTAGGTAAATACATACAACCATGGAGCATTGTATACCATAAAACCTAGGTAAATACATACAACCATGGAGCATTGTATAACATAAAACCTAGGTAAATACATACAACCATGGAGCATTGTATAACATAAAACCTAGGTAAATACATACAACCATGGAGCATTGCATAACATAAAACCTAGGTAAATACATACAACCATGGAGCATTGCATAACATAAAACCTAGGAAAATACATACAACCATGGAGCATTGTATAGCATAAAACCTAGGTAAATACATACAACCATGGAGCATTGCATAACATAAAACCTAGGTAAATACATACAACCATGGGGCATTGCATAGCATAAAATCTAGGTAAATACATACAACCATGGAGCATTGCATAACATAAAACCTAGGTAAATACATACAACCATGGAGCATTGTATAACATAAAACCTAGGTAAATACATACAACCATGGAGCATTGCATAACATAAAACCTAGGTAAATACATACAACCATGGAGCATTGCATAACATAAAACCTAGGTAAATACATACAACCATGGAGTATTGTATAACATAAAACCTAGGTAAATACATACAACCATGGAGTATTGTATAACATAAAACCTAGGTAAATACATACAACCATGGAGCATTGCATAGCATAAAATCTAGGTAAATACATACAACCATGGAGCATTGTATAACATAAAACCTAGGTAAATACATACAACCATGGAGCATTGTTTAACATAAAACCTAGGTAAATACATACAACCATGGAGCATTGTATAACATAAAACCTAGGTAAATACATACAACCATGGAGTATTGTATAACATAAAACCTAGGTAAATACATACAACCATGGAGCATTGTATAACATAAAATCTAGGTAAATACATACAAGCATGGAGCATTGCATAACATAAAACCTAGGTAAATACATACAACCATGGAGCATTGTATAACATAAAACCTAGGTAAATACATACAACCATGGGGCATTCCATAGCATAAAATCTAGGTAAATACATACAACCATGGAGCATTGTATAACATAAAACCTAGGTAAATACATACAACCATGGAGCATTGTATAACATAAAACCTAGGTAAATACATACAACCATGGAGCATTGCATAACATAAAACCTAGGTAAATACATACAACCATGGAGCATTGCATAACATAAAACCTAGGTAAATACATACAACCATGGAGTATTGTATAACATAAAACCTAGGTAAATACATACAACCATGGAGCATTGCATAGCATAAAATCTAGGTAAATACATACAACCATGGAGCATTGTATAACATAAAACCTAGGTAAATACATACAACCATGGAGCATTGTATAACATAAAACCTAGGTAAATACATACAACCATGGAGCATTGTATAACATAAAACCTAGGTAAATACATACAACAATGGAGCATTGTATAACATAAAACCTAGGTAAATACATACAACCATGGAGCATTGCATAACATAAAACCTAGGTAAATACATACAACCATGGAGCATTGTTTAACATAACACCTAGGTAAATACATACAACCATGGAGCATTGTATAACATAAAACCTAGGTAAATACATACAACCATGGAGCATTGTATGTCATAAAACCTAGGTAAATACATACAACCATGGAGCATTGCATAACATAAAACCTAGGTAAATACATACAACCATGGAGCATTGCATAACATAAAACCTAGGTAAATACAACCATGGAGCATTGCATAGCATAAAATCTAGGTAAATACATACAACCATGGAGCATTGTATAGCATAAAACCTAGGTAAATACATACAACCATGGAGCATTGTATAGCATAAAACCTAGGTAAATACATACAACCATGGAGCATTGTATAACATAAAACCTAGGTAAATACATACAACCATGGAGCATTGTTTAACATAACACCTAGGTAAATACATACAACCATGGATCATTGCATAACATAAAACCTAGGTAAATACATACAACCATGGAGCATTGTATAACATAAAACCTAGGTAAATACATACAACCATGGAGCATTGTATAACATAAAACCTAGGTAAATACATACAACCATGGAGCATTGCATAACATAAAACCTAGGTAAATACATACAACCATGGAGCATTGTATAACATAAAATCTAGGTAAATACATACAACCATGGAGCATTGCATAACATAAAACCTAGGTAAATACATACAACCATGGAGCATTGTATATCATAAAACCTAGGTAAATACATACAACCATGGAGCATTGTATAACATAAAACCTAGGTAAATACATACAACCATGGAGCATTGTATAACATAAAACCTAGGTAAATACATACAACCATGGAGCATTGCATAGCATAAAACCTAGGTAAATACATACAACCATGGAGCATTGCATAGCATAAAATCTAGGTAAATACATACAACCATGGAGCATTGTATAACATAAAACCTAGGTAAATACATACAACCATGGAGCATTGCATAGCATAAAATCTAGGTAAATACATACAACCATGGAGCATTGTATAACATAAAACCTAGGTAAATACATACAACCATGGAGCATTGCATAGCATAAAATCTAGGTAAATACATACAACCATGGAGCATTGTATAACATAAAACCTAGGTAAATACATACAACAATGGAGCATTGTATAACATAAAACCTAGGTAAATACATACAACCATGGAGCATTGCATAACATAAAACCTAGGTAAATACATACAACCATAGAGCATTGTATAACATAAAACCTAGGTAAATACATACAACCATGGAGCATTGTTTAACATAACACCTAGGTAAATACATACAACCATGGAGCATTGTATAACATAAAACCTAGGTAAATACATACAACCATGGAGCATTGTATGTCATAAAACCTAGGTAAATACATACAACCATGGAGCATTGTATAACATAAAACCTAGGTAAATACATACAACCATGGAGCATTGCATAACATAAAACCTAGGTAAATACAACCATGGAGCATTGCATAGCATAAAATCTAGGTAAATACATACAACCATGGAGCATTGTATAGCATAAAACCTAGGTAAATACATACAACCATGGAGCATTGTATAGCATAAAACCTAGGTAAATACATACAACCATGGAGCATTGTATAACATAAAACCTAGGTAAATACATACAACCATGGAGCATTGTTTAACATAACACCTAGGTAAATACATACAACCATGGATCATTGCATAACATAAAACCTAGGTAAATACATACAACCATGGAGCATTGTATAACATAAAACCTAGGTAAATACATACAACCATGGAGCATTGTATAACATAAAACCTAGGTAAATACATACAACCATGGAGCATTGCATAACATAAAACCTAGGTAAATACATACAACCATGGAGCATTGTATAACATAAAATCTAGGTAAATACATACAACCATGGAGCATTGCATAACATAAAACCTAGGTAAATACATACAACCATGGAGCATTGTATATCATAAAACCTAGGTAAATACATACAACCATGGAGCATTGTATAACATAAAACCTAGGTAAATACATACAACCATGGAGCATTGTATAACATAAAACCTAGGTAAATACATACAACCATGGAGCATTGCATAGCATAAAACCTAGGTAAATACATACAACCATGGAGCATTGCATAGCATAAAATCTAGGTAAATACATACAACCATGGAGCATTGTATAACATAAAACCTAGGTAAATACATACAACCATGGAGCATTGCATAGCATAAAATCTAGGTAAATACATACAACCATGGAGCATTGTATAACATAAAACCTAGGTAAATACATACAACCATGGAGCATTGCATAGCATAAAATCTAGGTAAATACATACAACCATGGAGCATTGTATAACATAAAACCTAGGTAAATACATACAACCATGGAGCATTGTATAACATAAAACCTAGGTAAATACATACAACCATGGAGCATTGCATAGCATAAAACCTAGGTAAATACATACAACCATGGAGCATTGCATAACATAAAACCTAGGAAAATACATACAACCATGGAGCATTGTATAGCATAAAACCTAGGTAAATACATACAACCATGCAGCATTGCATAACATAAAACCTAGGTAAATACATACAACCATGGGGCATTGCATAGCATAAAATCTAGGTAAATACATACAACCATGGAGCATTGCATAACATAAAACCTAGGTAAATACATACAACCATGGAGCATTGCATAACATAAAACCTAGGTAAATACATACAACCATGGAGCATTGCATAACATAAAACCTAGGTAAATACATACAACCATGGAGCATTACATAACATAAAACCTAGGTAAATACATACAACCATGGAGCATTGTATAACATAAAACCTAGGTAAATACATACAACCATGGAGCATTGCATAGCATAAAATCTAGGTAAATACATACAACCATGGAGCATTGTATAACATAAAATCTAGGTAAATACATACAAGCATGGAGCATTGCATAACATAAAACCTAGGTAAATACATACAACCATGGAGCATTGTATAACATAAAACCTAGGTAAATACATACAACCATGGAGCATTGCATAACATAAAACCTAGGTAAATACATACAACCATGGAGCATTGTATAACATAAAATCTAGGTAAATACATACAACCATGGAGCATTGTATAACATAAAACCTAGGTAAATACATACAACCATGGAGCATTGTATAACATAAAACCTAGGTAAATACATACAACCATGGAGCATTGCATAACATAAAACCTAGGTAAATACATACAACCATGGAGCATTGTATAACATAAAATCTAGGTAAATACATACAACCATGGAGCATTGTATAACATAAAACCTAGGTAAATACATACAACCATGGAGCATTGCATAACATAAAACCTAGGTAAATACAACCATGGAGCATTGCATAGCATAAAATCTAGGTAAATACATACAACCATGGAGCATTGTATAGCATAAAACCTAGGTAAATACATACAACCATGGAGCATTGTATAACATAAAATCTAGGTAAATACATACAACCATGGAGCATTGTATAACATAAAACCTAGGTAATTACATACACCTCACAAATCGTATGACATTTAATGCAAATTGATTCTAAGATGGGTCAATTGAAAACTTGCGTTTTAGGTGAATTCGAAGATGGCTACTACCAATGAACATGACCCTATAGTAAATGTATAAAAACAACTCTTCCTAAAAAATTTGATTGTGGTGTAGATCTTAAATCCAAGATATACCCACCAACACAGAACCATATGGGAAATATATAAATACACCTTTTTTCCGTATTCCATTTCATGTATTTAACACTATTCATCAACAAATGATATTTGACGTGTAGAACTCTACCAAAATTGTGATTTTGGGGCCGATATGAAATCCAAGATGAGAATCGCCGTTTGATGGGGAATTTCAGATATTTTAGTTCATTGCGTATATAAATCCTGGGATAAATCAAATGTCTGATATATACAGGCTCTTTCAACAGATTCTGATTTTTCATTTTATTTAGTAGGCAGTCAACATTGAGTATAGTTTTTAATCCTTCATATTGTGATAACCAATGTACCAAGTGTGGTAATTGAAATTTCATACCCAGCTGATTATCCCCACACTTATTATTTGTCCCAAAATCGTTAAACACTCTTTTTGTCATATTCGTGTTTTAATGGTTTCTTGAACTAGTGGATTTGTTTTATTTATTGAAACACAACATTCTATGAAACCATGGGAAAATTGCAAAGAGCAAGCAACAAAGAAATTCAAGGAATGATTATAAACGTTTCACACCATATCTTTGCGCGTTATATTGAGTTATCTTTCACTTAACATTCCATTCATTTTGTTTTATTTTTGTTTTCAACTAAAATAAGAATTATGATAAACTATCTTTGTTTTTTTATTTACCCCCAGAAGATTTACTGTCCATCAAACAAAACTAGATATAAGTTGAATGAAACAAAAATGTTTATGTAAAGATTTAGTGTTTTAAAACAACAGAGATCACGCTGTTCATTTAATGTTAAAAAGGTCAAAGAAGGTCTTTGATTAATACTCAAGTTACAAGAGGAAAAAAAGAAAAAAAAAAAAACACTTTGTGAGATTTTAAATAAGGAATGTGGTTTAAGAGAAATTTTAAACAGTGGCGTTCAATAATTTTATTATCCGTAACTGTAAAAGGTCTCAAAACATATTGTATTATTATTTTATCATAAACTTTTATTTTTAAAAGGTGGAGGTTGCTTTCACACAGAACACTATGTGAAAATGAATGAAAACATTAAGCCTCGTATAAGGGAGGAGAACTAAGTCTCGTATAAGGGAGGATAACATACTGTTTTCCCTTGATTTCTTCCTCACATACAATAAAAACATAGAAATATATCTAATTTAGTGTACATACGACGGGTTTCAGAGATAAAGTGTTTCTGAAAATCTAGACTTTACTGAAAACAAACCGTGAGTGGGTATCTAAATATAAGGGAGTTATAGATATGCAGGTGAAACTCTGGTTTTTGCTAAATATGACAAAAATATTTTGCAACTCTTCATCTAAATTAGAAGACAGATTAAAACAATGGCCAACGTAGGTACAGATATCCTGTTTTAGGAATGAGCAAATCTTATTTTGTTAAGAAACACTCAAACAAAACGTTCTCTGAAACTGACCAAACGAAACTGAACAAACGAAACTGAACAAACGAAACTGAACAAACGAAACTGACCAAACGAAACTGAACAAACGAAACTGAACAAACGAAACTGAACAAACGAAACTGAACAAACGAAACTGAACAAACGAAACTGAACAAACGAAACTGAACAAACGAAACTGACCAAACGAAACTGAACAAACGAAACTGACCAAACGAAACTGACCAAACGAAACTGACCAAACGAAACTGAACAAACGAAACTGAACAAACGAAACTGACCAAACGAAACTGACCAAACGAAACTGAACAAACGAAACTGAACAAACGAAACTGAACAAACGAAACTGACCAAACGAAACTGAACAAACGAAACTGAACAAACGAAACTGAACAAACGAAACTGCTGGAGTTTTTGATTGACAACATATTTTTATGCTTAGTGGACCTGTTTGTCAACAGACAATATGCATTTCAATGGGTACCAACTGTGTTCTTTTTCTCGCCGATTTGGTCCTTTATTTGTATGAATTACAATTCATGCAGGGGTTTCTCAATACAAACGAAAATAAACTAGTAAGGTCCTTTACTTTCACCTTCCGATATATAGATGATGTACTATCGCTGAAGATTTGTGACTATCTCCTTTCAATTGAAATAAAGTATACCACAGATACAATTAGGTCTGCTATGATCTTTGCCTATAACTAGAACTTGACAGTGAGGGCCGTTTAAGAATGAATTTTTACGATCATTTAAATATTCCGCTTGTGAACTTTCATTTTATATGTAGCAATATTCAAACAACACTGCATATAACGTATATACAGCGCCGGATTTACATAAAGAGAGGCCCTAAGCTATTTCATTTGTGAGGCCCCTTCCAATTCCCCACCTTCACGACTGGAGGAAGATGGGAGTGTGTTTAATCAATTTCAATAAAGGCGAAGATGATGAGGGGTTTTAAAATTTTGCAATATTCTGAAATGGAGTGCAACTGTGTACAGAAAATTACTGAAGGGTTGTTTAGAAAGTACAGTACACTATGAAAGCATAAATGTGAGAGGTCAATAAAAGTGTTAAAAATATTATACATCTTGGCCGGAGGCCCCCTAAATGTTGAAACCTTAGGCTTCAGCCTATCGAGCCTATAGGGAAATCGGCACTGCGTATATATCTATCAGTTGATACGGCATTCCCGTGGTTGTACTTCCTGTCAGGCTTTCGTTGAAAGTGTTACCGCTAACAAGAAAGCTGTCGAACCAAGGGTTTCTAGTGGGGAAGGTGAAGATATCACTTCGATAGCTTTACAGTCGCTATCATGGCTTGCTTAACCGTTACGTTTTGTGTCACATACGACCATACCTATATTCTGTTTGTCGTAGTGACAATCATATCCTTCTTTCCTCGTTCAGAATTTATCACCGGATCTGTAACATGACGGGTACCACTAATGAAGCAGAAATTACTTACTCTTCCAGAGCCACCTCATTTTTCATTGGGATTCGTGTTATTCAATATCTAGTTTTCTGTGAAAGGTTATTTGGACCATTGTTTGTTTTATGTTCACTTTCATTTGGCCATAGTATTGACTGACATTTTACGATTTACCCTTTCGTATCTTAAAAATCTTTTTTTAAGCCGTGTCTTTTTTTTCAATATTTGTCCAGTCTTCTATAGTTCTTTAACTCAATTTTCTATAATTTTGCGGTGACATTCTATATCGTAGTGGTCATCTTGATGGTGAAGTATACGGAGAAACCCACCGACCTTCAACCAGTAATCGACTATTCATAGCGCTGAATACCAAAGTTAATGTAAGCCCACTACTGCCCTGGACAAGATGCAGAACATGGACATGTGTTTATTTCTTATCTATGACAAATTTGATTACTATCCTGATGCAAAAAGACGACAGTGAAACAAACAATAAGGACAAACATAGCAAGAGCACACACGCTCGGACCACGTGAACAATAAAGTTTGAAGATACCAAAGGGGTAGTGAGAAGCAATAAATCGAAGAAGGACAGACAACACAATGATAAAAAAAAGGGTCAAAAAGACAAACAACGATCTAAAAAACATTACACCGAAAACTAAAGATCGAGCCACACAAACCCCACTAAAACCGGTGGTGAACTCAGGTGCTCCGGAAGGATGTGCAGTACCTGTTCCACATGCCGCACTTTTTTGATAATATAAAGGGGGGGGGGGGGGGGGGGAATGGTAACGGGCCTGGATCTCTCTCTACAACTTGAGTTAAAATATAAGTAAGTATTCACATCATTATTATTATAAACTCGTTATTCATGGAAAACTCAGACTCAAATGCTGATGTTGAAATGAAACTGTCCTCTGTTTCCAATTAATATATATATATATTTCAGCTAAAAGATATATATTCTGCGATGTTCTTCGTTTGTACATATGCTTTTTTATTTACAGAAATAATATTTTTTTATTGAAAGATATGATATAGTTGTATCAGGTGTGAAAACATCGATCAAAACATTCATCTTACAAGAAAAACAAGAATTTTTATCACTAACATGCAATAATGTTGTTTATTAGATTTTTTGTCTCTTTTTATCAGATGTCATTCACCTGGCTATATAGTACTGCCAATTCCGAATTTTTTATCATTTATAGGTATATAATTACATTACTTCCGTTTTTTATTGAAATGTTACAATATGATTGGTTATGAAGTGGTCACATGATTATAAAAGTGATGTTTCATATCCCAATGAAACTCAAATCCGAACTTGCACGTGCCTCCACGACGACGTCAGATGTAAACAATCAATGGTGTAGTAATTTCCAACAGCAAATAATCTAACACAAATAAAATTCACAACGAAAAATTCAACTATATTAAATTTTGGTGTGATTTGAATATAATTATAAGAATTGAATGCATTCTTTTGAAGTTTCATTGGGGTATGCAAGCGTTGATCGAACTACATTTTCAACATGGCGCTTCATTGAAAATGTACTTCGGTCAACGCTTTCATACCCCAATGTAACTTCAAAAGAATGCATTCAATTCTTAAATAAATTCGACTCAATGAAAACGTAGATATCAAATTTAGCGGGTTTCTGGAATAACCTTCATCAGGTACGCTCAAAGCCAAATCATTAGAAAGTCAAATCATTTAACACAAATCTTTGGGAGCAAGAAAACCAAAGGGCCATAAATATATTAACCAAAATCCACCAAGGTCACCTATGCCTGAGGGGGGAGTACCAGAGTTTAAGCACAATGCATGGTTTAGGAACTGTAGAAACTGGTTTCTATAGGTGGGTGATTGAAATCTAGTAATAAAGAAAGAAAGGAGAGCTCAGTTGCTGATGTTACAGTTACTCAAATAAGACTACGTTGTTTCTAGGATGAAGTCATTGCTGCAAAAGTCTATTGTCGTCATGTCGAATTGGGTGACTATTACGAAATATCCATTTTTCAAATGGCAACGAATGTTTTCCCTTTTTCTTTCCTCTGTCGCAAACAAGACATTTGTCGAACAA
Organism: Bathymodiolus septemdierum; assembly: GCA_963383655.1. Taxonomy (NCBI): domain Eukaryota; kingdom Metazoa; phylum Mollusca; class Bivalvia; order Mytilida; family Modiolidae; genus Bathymodiolus; species Bathymodiolus septemdierum. The sequence continues at coordinate 26,015,837 of OY726526.1, forward strand.
GACTATGAATAACACGACAGATGTCTTATAAGAAACATGAACTGTTTAATCATTCGAGAGCACCTGTGTTCACCCCCTGGATGTTTGATGGGGTCCATTTTGCTCATTTTGTTTTTAGTTTTCGGTGCTATGTATTTTGTTCTATTTGTTTTCGTTCTGTGTCATGTTCCCACGGTTGCCTATATCTCCGAATTTCCCAAATTATTGCCCTCTTTGGTTTTCCTTAATGTTTATTTACAACGGGCACCACATGCAATAATATACAATTATGGCCTTCATGAGAAGTTAATATCCATAATTATTACATTGAGAAAGGGTTATTATAACCAGGTCCGTAGGACCGAGGGAAAATAACCCTTTCGAGATTTAATAATTATGGATATTAACTTCTCATGAAGGACATAACTGTATTATTATACTGAACTAATATGAGGGAAATAACTAGTTGGTTCGACGTGCTGAGGGAAATAAATAGTTATTGGTTCGACGTGCAAAAGCGCGCCAATTTCAAACAGTTATTTGGTGCTACGTGCAGATTCCCTCACAGTTATTTGACCTACGTGCAGTTTGCCGCGGGAATAAAACATTAAAATATCTTAATTATTTCTTGCTTGGTTTCTATAGTGAAGTATAATAATGATGGTTAACCAGTGTAAGCCTTTCCCATTGTTCTGTAGTTATCTAGTCTCATATATCAACAATTTGTTGTATTCGCTGTGACGTTTTCGTTATTTAATTTCATAGACGACCATTAATTTTTGTTTTTACTTCCATGACCGCACCTGGATTTCTCAACGCAACTTCTCATTCGTTTTTTCCAGGAAAACACATACAATGTACTTAAATCGTGATATGTATAAGAAATGACCGCTGTCTCTGATTTAAAAACAAATATTTGATTTATTTCAACAAAAACATTGATTTCTGCGATTTGTCTGCGTTTAGACAATGTGTTTTTTATTTACAGAAATAATATTTTTCTTGAAATTGTTAACTAGAGATGAGATGGTTTTAATCAGCTGTGACAACATTGTTCAAAGTATTCATCTTACAGAAATAACAAATATTTTTTTTTATCACTGATACTCAATAATGTTCGTTGCTAATTATGAAAATATAAAAGGTCACGTGTTATCAGACGTCAATCATTTGATTATTATAGTACCACCCATTTTGGCTTTCTCATCATTCCGAGGTCAATAATTCGACTTTTCCATCGTTGGGTGTTGGAAATCAAGCTATAAAGAAAGGTGATTTATGGGGTTATGGTGTTTAACGCCACTTTCATTTATATATCGTGGCGATCAGTTTTATTTCTATAAAGAAAGGAAGGTAACCTTTCACGTTGAATTCATCCATCTTCTATTTGTTGTCCTTGCTGTAGAATTTTCGTGTTAGCATATCATTGATTACAATTACTCTGTAGGTTTTATTTCCGTCACAAACATTTAATTCTGAAGAAAAATAGGCTCCCATATACGAAATGTTGTTTCGAGTGAGTCTTATACAAACAACAACATACTCTGATTTCGATTTAAGCAAAACAGTTGCAAGTAATTCGTGAAAGAATACTAAATTTCGTTTTCTAAGAAAATTGTTTAAACAGTGATGGTCAACAATTCTACCAATATCAACATAAGAACAATCACCTCCCACCTCAAACAATTCAACAAATGATAAACCGCAATATATGGTGTTGGAAATCCAGGTCTTGACCTGAGAGAGGCAAACAATGTGACGGGGTTAAACCGGTTAATGGGATCCCAACCCTTCTCATATGGTTGGTTATGTCATGGAGGTCATTTTTATTGGTGGAAGGGACTACAGTATCCACAGGAAATAACAGACCTTCCGTAATTAAAGCCACTAATACACTTTATCACATATTTCATTGAAATAACGCCGAATTTGCATGTGTAATAAAAGTATAATTTGCGGCGTGTTATTTGCCTCCGAGGCAATAACATTTTACGAGGGCAATAACATGCTATCTGCCCTCTTGTGAAGGGCAATAACATGTTATCTGCCCTGGCAAAATATGTGCTAAATAGATTAATACATGGCCTTTTTCATATTGTCCTTGTCATCAGCCCTCGACTGATATCGTCCCTCGGGGCCGATATCAAGGTCTCGTGCTGATAACAAGGGCAATATGAAATAGGCCATGTATTAATCTATGATTATCCCATAGGGCTGTTTACATGGAATATACCTATCACTGCTGGGGATTAATCGTCACAACTCGACTGCTTCCGCTTCATCGGTCAGCGAGCCGCAGATTCACTCGATGATTACCGATTGTGCTGGTGTCAGTTTTGCTAAGCATTATGATCATTCGATCACGTTCCCGAATGCTTCCGGTTTCTATCTGTCATTGTCCATTTGTGTATTGTCTAGTATCTTGGATTCTCTTTCATCATCAGTCTTTCAATACTAAAGGAAACAAATATATAATCAAGGTAATAGCGAACTGGTTGAGATGCATTCCATCTTTGATGTATACTTTCTTAATAGAAATTGAGCAGATGTATCAATGCTGAAGTTAATATATCACAACATGAAACACTATGAGAGAACTTATCTTATCTGTTTATTTTCTCATGATATTTTATTCATTAGATATTGCCGGCATAAATGAAAGATACGCTACAACTTTGTACATCGATTCCATAGTATTTGTAAAGAGTATTCGTGTGATCTGAAGCCGTCAACAACAATATAGAAGTTTGAAGTCAGAAACCGCAAACCAAAGAAGTACAGACAGCACAACAGCCAAAAGAAAAAGGACAAATGGCATACAACGATCTACAAAACACACACATAAAACTAAAGATCGAGCAACACGAAACCCACTAAAAACAGGGGTGAACTCAGGTCACCATCGTGTTACTGTTAAACGACACGAACATCATCTGATATGGAAATCGTGTTGGGAATAAGTATACGTAAATAAATACAAATAACATAAACATGAACTCACAATAAAACAAAGGGGATTTAAGATGAATCGAACATCGTTTACACGCTGAAATCATAGTGGACATCACATTTAGGAATTAAAAATGTGGAGACATGTAATTTGACATGACGAACAACACGAACCCCATTAAGACGAGTAAATAAACTGGCTCCAGTACAGTAAGCAGTTTTAGAATATAGATATGTAATTCATATCTACTTCTTCTAGGATGACACCCCGAGCAAAAAATAAATAAAAAACTAAATTAAATAAAAATAAAAATAAAGCAAAAACAAAAACAAACAAACATGTATACTCTATATATTAAAACATTGTACATTTGAGAAGTAGCCACAATATAGATGATTGATTGATTAATGTTTAACTTCAAGTGAACATCATTTCAACCATGTTCACGAATCGGTCAAGCTAAACAACAATACGTTATGGAGGTACAAAGACAGCACTAGATTACCTCAGGCAAATATGGATATAATGGATGAGGTCGGAAAAAGTTTTCTTTGATATGGATCACATACAATCAACCGTAAACACTTTTGTTTATCCGGAGCTGCTGCAGTTCATCATTTACGTGTACGGAAAGTGACATTCTGTATACATGAGATACTCGTTGGAATCCCGTTCTAAGGGGAATTGTGTATTTCCATAAGCAAACGCATATTTGTCTTTCTTCCCAAGATCTGGCTTTCCAGCGCCGTATGTCATGGGTTTTTTGTGTTCGGTGGTTGATGGTTCTTTTTATGGAAGGACCGTCACTGTTTAAGTTTCTTTTGATACCAAAACAAGCAAACAAACAAACAAAACAAACAAACAAGCAAGCAAACAAATAAACACCCCCCCCCCCAAAAAAAAAAAAAAAACTCAAACAAGCAATCAAACAACCACAAAGAAACAAACAAACAAATGACCGAACGAACAAACAACAAACAAACAGAAATTAAAAGCAAAGTTAAAACAAACACTATAATTGTGACTAGGTGGGCAACCCAGCTTCTTATCTGTTATCACAATATTATTGCTGTAAAAATGTCTTTGGCTATAATGTTATCAAAATTCTTGTATTATCAGTGGAAGAGATAAAAAAAAATAAAAAAAAATACCACACTGTAAAGGAAGATAACCTTCACAGTAGGTATATAATTAGGTAACCATAACATTTCTATTATGGAGGAAATTATTTAATAGACAGGAAATTGATAGCTAACTATCAACAATGTTAATACATTTCCCACAAATATCCGCAACTATCTTCCTATGGGTCGATCAAGTAGCCATTTTTATCTAGAAGCATTCCAGCTTTGTAGTGTAAAGAAGCAAAGTATGAACATTTGAGAGATGCACCTGATCTACTTGTCTACCGTTATCTAACTTAATGAAACATGAAACACCATTGTTTGCTACATTATCATGTAATAGACTCTCATTCGAGCACCACCTGCATATGGAGTATGGAGTATGTATCTCTCAGTTGATGCGATATTCCAGAGCTTGTGGTTTATATCATTATTTCTTTGACACGAGGGTTGTTGTTATCAAGAAAGCTACGGAACCAATGGTTCCTAGTAATTAATTTGAAGTCATCAGTTCGATTTTTATGGTCACCACCATGACCTGGTTAACCGATACAGAATATCTGTGTCACAAATGACCACGAATATGTTTCGTTTGTCGTAATCACAATCAGGTATTTTCCTCGTTAATGACTTATTACCCGATAAACAACAAGAACAACGTGACGGATGTCAATAGTGTTGCTTTAGTTTTCTGTGCAGTGTTTTGTAGATTATTGTTTGTTCTTTTAATCTTTTTCTTTTTCCATTGAATTGTCTATCTATTGATTCAATATACATAATATATAGATATTATACTTTTAGTCTTAGAAATGGAAATTATAAACATGCATGTACATTTTTCTTCATTTTCGCTGAATTTCCACCATCAAATATTGCGATTGCACGTATCAAGCTTCTTCGGTTACAAACTTGTTCACATATCATGCTTTTTTTGCAGTCTACAAGTCTACAAACACTTTTTCAACCATAACTAATAGACTTGTGTTGAGTGTTTGTTTTAATATAAACACCCAATAAAAACATACATGTCCAAGTTAGCTGCTTGCGTATGACGCTTGTCTGGAATAGCTCATAGTCAGAATTAAAGTCAAATTATTGAAATGTCATCCATGGCATTTGGATACTTATGATGAATAGTTTAGTGTCTATTTGCAAGCAAAATAATATATCCCATCATAAACCACATCAAAACCGAACAAATAAAAAATAAAAAAAAAAAAAAAAAAAAAAAAAAAAATAAAAACACAAACAAACATACAAACCAAACCATACAAACAAAAACTTCAAAACCGGAGCAAAACCAAAATATAAATATAAATAAAACAATCAAAATAAAAACAAAAACGTAAACGAAAATCGAAAAACAAAAAACAAATCCCCAAACAAGTAAAACACAAACAAACAAACACATTGTATTTCGTTTGATGAGTGGCTACTTAATAGATGATTGAATGCTAATGTTTAACTTCGAGTGAATGGGATGTCAGCCATACTCATGAAGTGATACAGCAGACCAACAATACATCATGGGGGTAAAAAGATAAAGATATCACTAGATTGCTTCAGGAAAATATGGATATAGTGGTTAAGGTCGGAGAATTTGTACTTGCAATGGATCAACCTAAAAAGTTGTTGTTTATCAGGAGCTGCTACAATTCGTCACTTACGTTTACAGAGCGCGACATTCTATATATTCGAGGCACTCATTTGCATCTAGTTGTAAAGAGAATTGTGTATTTCCACAAACAAAGGCATTGTTGTTTCTGTCCCCAAGACATGGCTTTCCAGCGTCGTATGTCATGGGCTTTTTATGTTCAGTGATGAATGGCTTTGTTGATATGTGTGGATTTTCTTACCATCCCCTTCTTCTTTTGATACAAAAAATGAAATAAAATAAATAAATAAACTAGAAAACCCCCCCAAGAAATCAAACGAAATCAAGCAAACAAGCAAACGAGCAAACAACTAACAAATCAAAAGCAAGGTCAAAGGAAACCCTATAATTCGACTAGGTGGTCAACCCGGCTTCATATCTGTTCTGATAATTTTATTGCGTATTAAACGCTTAAAAAATGTCTTTGGTTATAATGTTATCAACATTCTTGTATTATCAGCTGAAGAGAATCGGCAGATCATTCACGGTTTATACCACACTGTAAAGTAGGACAACCTTCACAGTAGGTATGATTAGGTAACCATAACATTTCAATTATGAAGGAATATTTTAAAAGAGAATGCTCTATATAATACAGGGAAATTGATAGCTAACTATCAACAATGTTAATACATTTCCCACAAATATCCGCAACTATCTTCCTATGGGTCGATCAAGTAGCCATTTTATCTAGAAGCATTCCAGCTTTGTAGTGTAAAGAAGCAAAGTATGAACATTTGAGAGATGCACCTTATCTACTTGTCTACCGTTATCTAACTTAATGAAACATGAAACACTATTGCTTGCTACATTATCATGTAACAGACTCTCATCCCAGCACCACCTGTATATATAGTATATATCTCCCAGGTGAACCGCCTCGGTGGCGTAATGGTTAGCGTGCTCGCCTCGAGTGTTGTAGATCGTGGATTCGAGCCCCGGTAGGGTAAAACCAAAGACTATAAAAGTGTTAGTTGTTGGCTCTCCACTCAGCGCGCAGCATTAAAGAGAAAGAGCAAAGACAGGTTGGCTCTGAATCAGTATAAATGCGTCCATGTGGAATGACATGTCTACCCGTGGACCATTTTTTTCAATGAGACAGCACTATAAAGATCCAACTAAGTGTGTTGGTCTAGTACAAAGCGGATATCATGATATCAGTGTGTTGGTCTAGTACAAAGCGGATATCATGATATCAGTGTGTTGGTCTAGTACAAAGCGGATATCATGATATCAGTGTGTTGTTCTAGTACAAAACGGATATCATGATATCAGTGTGTTGGTCTAGTACAAAGCGGATATCATGATATCAGTGTGTTGATCTAGTACAAAGCGGATATCATGATATCAGTGTGTTGGTCTAGTACAAAGCGGATATCATGATATCAGTGTGTTGGTCTAGTACAAAGCGGATATCATGATATCAGTGTGTTGGTCTAGTACAAAGCGGATATCATGATATCAGTGTGTTGGTCTAGTACAAAGCGGATATCACGATATCAGTGTGTTGATCTAGTACAAAGCGGATATCATGATATCAGTGTGTTGGTCTACTACAAAGCGGATATCATGATATCGGTGTGTTGGTCTAGTACAAAGCGGATATCATGATATCAGTGTGTTGGTCTAGTACAAAGCGGATATCATGATATCAGTGTGTTGGTCTAGTACAAAGCGGATATCATGATATCAGTGTGTTGATCTAGTACAAAGCGGATATCATGATATCAGTATGTTGGTTTAGTACAAAGCGGATATCATGATATCAGTGTGTTGGTCTAGTACAAAGCGGATATCATGATATCAGTGTGTTGGTCTAGTACAAAGCAGATATCATGATATCAGTGTGTTGGTCTAGTACAAAGCGGATATCATGATATCAGTGTGTTGGTCTACTACAAAGCGGATATCATGATATCAGTGTGTTGGTCTAGTACAAAGCGGATATCATGATATCAGTGTGTTGGTCTAGTACAAAGCGGATATCATGATATCAAGGGTTCCTAGTGGCTAAGTTGATGTCATCACTTCGATTTTATGGTCGCCACCGTGACTTGATTAATCTTTACGGAATATCTGTCACAACTGACCACGGATATGTTCCGCTTGTTGCACTCACAATCCGGCCTTTTCATCGTTCATTACATATTGCCCGATTTTTAACAAGAATAACAAACGGGTGCAAGTAGTGTTTCCCGATCGTTAGTTATGTATGTAGTGCTTTGTAGATCATTGTTTGTTCTATGATTTTGACCATGGTGTTGTCTGTATGTCTTCCATTTATCTTTTAGTATCTTCAAACTTTCATAAAGGACATACTACGATTTGGACTTCGCTTCTACGATTTTGCGATCTGATATTGGAACTGTTCTGACTGTGTGGTATTTTTTGATTTTTATCTTTGTTAATGCATATACCATAGAGGTAATTCCAGAATTTGAATTTCACCATGCATGTTCCTAGTACACTATTTTCCTTAGAAACAGGAATTATAAACATGCACGTATTGTTTTCTTAATCTTCTCTAAATTTCCACCATCAATTATTGCGATTGTGCGTATCAAGCCTCTATTGTTACACACTTCATCACATACCATGTTTGTGTTTTGTAGTCTACAGATACTATTCATCCATAACTAATAGGCTTGTGTTGAGTGGTGGAAATACAAATCAGCGAGTCACACTAGCAACACATTAATTAAAATATATTATTTTAAATAATCACCAATTAAAATCGTGCATGTCTAACTCAGTTGCTTGCGTACGAGACTGGTATGGAATATCCTTCATCAGGTATGCTCATAATCAAATTAATGTCAAATTCATTTAAATGGTATCCATGGCATGTTTATACTTATGATGAATAGTTTATTAACTATTTGGAAGCACACAATATAATAAATCATTCTGTATCTTTTTGAGTGATTTGTGTATGAAAAAACGAAAATAAAAACATAGAAAATGCATGCATATTCAGTTTGTCTTGAATGACATTTATGCAAATCTTCTTCGTAAATAAAATTTGCTTGTCTATACAGCCCATTATTGGTGGTTTTGATATCCTAACAAAGAGCAAACTACATGACCTGTTATCTAAGAGGCCTATAATCCTGAAGTGAACAACTATGTAACTTTTAACTGGAAGGCGATCCGTAATCCCAAATCCATTACCGGCATACATCATTATAAAATGCCCGGGAAAGTGAGAATATCTTTTAGAATGGATAAGAAAGACCATTCTCCAAATGCATGCCAGGCCACTACAACATATAGAAAAGTGACAGATATGATGACGCTCCAGCTATCAAAGAATCAAATATTATGGTTTTGAAGGTTCAAGTCATATTACTATGATGATCTGAAACCTCGAAATAGGGACACAAGTAGTAACCGATAGTTCTATTACATATCAAGGAGTGTGGAGTTCTCCTGGCAGCAGGCACTTACTTCCGATTTTGAGCGTACCTGAAGAACCTTATTCCAGAAACGGCTCGTGCCTCTAGATTTGTTACGTACTTTTTTATTACATCTGGGTCTAAGGGCGAGTTGGATATTTTATTCGTCTCGTACAGCAAATGGACACCGCTCCGGGGTATTCTTGTATATTATCTATGTAATGATAGGAGGGATTATGTCTTGTTTACGTTGTTTGTGTTTGTGCGGGTATAGTGGTGTCCAACACATATTGTGTTGTGGTTTTGCTAAGTTTTTCTTCTTCTTGTGTACTCTATGTTGCCAGTTTCTCTAAATTGTCCATTTGTAATTGCCCCTTCGGTATTCTCTGACGTTTATAGATTTTGTGATGATTATTACAATATTGCATTAATGTTCATTTCGACTTCCGCTTGAATAACTGTCATCATCTAATTAACGTTTATTATACAGATTTGCTGTATGAACAAAATGAAGAAAAGTTTGAAGATACCAAAGGAGTTATCAGAATCCGTGTATCTCTCATTCTCTAGATTAGATTTAAAATCGTACGATGCCATATCCCTTGATTAAATCACAATATAAAACCTCAGGGAAGCTACAACAACTTTAAACATGATAATCATTAGGGAGAGAAAAAAAAAACATAAATATAACCCATAAAATCCGTATCACTAATGTGTTTTAATTATGTTTGTTTTACTGGCTCACTTATATGACGGAGGAACATTAAAAGTGGATCATTTGAAGGATGTTAATGTGTTGTTATCAAAGAATAAATAGACTTTGAAACGTGGATTAATGTCTTATATCATGTACAGCTGAACTCTCTTCCCTTAATATATAGACATTTAGTGTGCTCAACTATTACACATGCATTCAGTTACATTAGAATAGCTTTGGTCTGACTATGCACGATGTTCGATTCGTCTTTACCTAGAGTTATTTGTAGGAGGGTTAATGTTTTATTGACGTTATTTGTGTTTGCTTGTGGATAGTTGTGTCCAACACATATTGTGTTGTGTTTTTGTGTTGTTTTTCTTAGTCTTGTTTGCCATATGTTGTCGGTTTCTCTGGATTATCCATTGTTTTTGATTGCCCCCTCCCCCCGGTGTTCTCTAACGTTTATTTATAAACTGGATTTGATTTTTAACGTTGAGTCCAACAAGCTAAAAGAGGAAATTAAATTTTAAGGCTGAATATATAAAACCATGATCATAGGAACAAGCCATAACATTCGATGATAATAAGCCATAGAGTAAGTCTGGCTACAAGTCTACGTAATAGAGTAAGTCTGGCTACAAGTCTACGTAATAGAGTAAGTCTGGCTACAAGTCTACGTAATAGAGTAAGTCTGGCTACAAGTCTACGTAATAGAGTAAGTCTGGCTACAAGTCTAAGTAATAGAGTAAGTCTGGCTACAAGTCTAAGTAATAGAGTAAGTCTGGCTACAAGTCTACGTAATAGAGTAAGTCTGGCTACAAGTCTAAGTAATAGAGTAAGTCTGGCTACAAGTCTAAGTAATAGAGTAAGTCTGGCTACAAGTCTAAGTAATAGAGTAAGTCTGGCTACAAGTCTAAGTAATAGAGTAAGTCTGGCTACAAGTCTAAGTAATAGAGTTAGTCTGGCTACAAGTCTACGTAATAGAGTAAGTCTGGCTACAAGTCTAAGTAATAGAGTAAGTCTGGCTACAAGTCTAAGTAATAGAGTAAGTCTGGCTACAAGTCTAAGCAATAGAGTAAGTCTGGCTACAAGTCTACGTAATAGAGTAAGTCTGGCTACAAGTCTACGTAATAGAGTAAGTCTGGCTACAAGTCTAAGTAATAGAGTAAGTCTGGCTACAAGTCTAAGTAATAGAGTAAGTCTGGCTACAAGTCTACGTAATAGAGTAAGTCTGGCTACAAGTCTAAGTAATAGAGTAAGTCTGGCTACAAGTCTAAGTAATAGAGTAAGTCTGGCTACAAGTCTAAGTAATAGAGTAAGTCTGGCTACAAGTCTAAGTAATAGAGTAAGTCTGGCTACAAGTCTAAGTAATAGAGTAAGTCTGGCTACAAGTCTAAGTAATAGAGTAAGTCTGGCTACAAGTCTACGTAATAGAGTAAGTCTGGCTACAAGTCTAAGTAATAGAGTAAGTCTGGCTACAAGTCTAAGTAATAGAGTAAATCTGGCTACAAGTCTAAGTAATAGAGTAAGTCTGGCTACAAGTCTAAGTAATAGAGTAAGTCTGGCTACAAGTCCATTTATAATTAATATCCCTTTAAAAAAATTGCTGCTATGAAAGTTCTAATCTTGATTGACAACTTATATTTATTAACAACATTTCTTTACTGATTAACATCTTTTATCGGCATCAGGATAGTAAATATACGTGGTCAGACAAGATTTCAACTTTCTGAGCGACAATTTATTTCTTAGGAAGATTATCAATAAGAAAGACACTTCTAGAAAGTCGACTATAGAGGATACTGTAAAAACTGAATTCTAGTAACCAATGAAAATCGGAGATAAGAAGACTTTGAAGATATCTGCAATCCTCTATTAAGTAAATCCTGGTAAAATCCATCGTATCAACTGAGAGGTATATACTCACTCTATATGCAGGTGCTGCTGGAATGTTGCTACGTATAAATGGAAAGTTCACAATGAGAAAATTTAAATCATCTCTTTTGTCGTAATGTTTCGCTCTTCATCAGCCTTTACTGTCAATTTCGAGGTGTAGGTCAAGGTATAAAGCAGATCTACCTGGATCTGTGGTATCCTATATTTCAAGGTGTAGGTCAAGGTATAAAGCAGATCTACCTGTATCTGTGGTATCCTATATTTCAAGGTGTAGGTCAAGGTATAAAGCAGATCTACCTGTATCTGTGGTATCCTATATTTCAAGGTGTAGGTCAAGGTATAAAGCAGATCTACCTGTATCTGTGGTATCCTATATTTCAAGGTGTAGGTCAAGGTATAAAGCAGATCTACCTGTATCTGTGGTATCCTATATTTCAAGCTCAATGGGTTAGATGGGATCTAGTGAAAGGACATCATCTACAAAAAATGTATATAGCGGACGTGCAATTAAAGGATCAGACTATCTTCTTCTCGTTTTTATTGCGAAGTCCCTTTATAAAGTAAAAGTATTTTATGCATTTATAAATCAATATATCTGGTGAATACCTTTCGGTGTTGTTGATCTGGTTACAAGAAGAACACAGAGCGATCCAAATTAAGAGATATATATCGAGCAAAGACAATTTCGGATAAAAAATCAACAGGAGTATAAACACAAATGAATATCAAAGCTAAATTAATAACTGGGAGTAAAACCAGGTGTCCCGCAAAGGTCAGTCTTTCGTACTCCATATAAGAAATCGCTGTGTACTGTAGGAACGAAACGAACATCGTGGTAAGTTGAGTTAAAATCGTATTGACCACCACCAAATCAATATTGTAATAAATATATTACATACATGGACGAATCATACCTGCACCCCCTACGATATAAAAATAGGTTTGATTTGATTTGATGTGTTGCGCTTAACGCCACTTTCAGCAATATTTCAGCTATATCATGGCGACCAGTTTTAGTGGTGGAAGAAGCCGGAGTACCCGGAGAGAACCACCGACCATGGGCAAGCAACTGGTGAACTTTATCACTTGCGGCTGTGGAATACAACTATTTGACAGGGATATCCTTTTGTTGTACGGGACTCTCCCGTAAATAAGTGTTTTAATGCTTAATATTAAAATATTAATTTTGTTTTACAATATGTGACATCAATGTCGAAGATGTGTAAATAAAGTAATATTTGTTTTAAATAAATATAATGTATTTTTCATCTGTACGGCTTAAAAGAAACAACCCACTGATTCTCTTTATATATTATTCTCCAAGGTGTTAAGGTTTAAAACAAATTGGTATATAGAAATATGTGGAACAGCGTAAATAATGTGAGCAGGAAAAAGCAATTCAAACTGATAAAACGCCAACATTATTTGAAAATAGTTCTCAAATAAAAGATTACGTTTCAATAATACAGTCATATGCTCGAAGATGATAACACCAACAATCCTAAACGATTTTGGAGCTTCATTAAGAGCAAAAGAGCAAAGAGTACAGGAATGGCGCCTCCACGGAAAGAAGGAATACTTTGCAGCAACAGTAACGCTAAAGCAAATATTTTAAGTGATCAGTTTACATCGGTATTTTCGTATGAGTTGCCTGGTGAAGTTCCAACAAAAGGAGTAAGTCCCCACACAGCGGTACCGGACATCAACATTACAGCTTCAGGTGTGCTGAAGCTTCTCCGTAACATCAACCCTAACAAAGCGACAGGCCCTGATACAATCCCATGAAGACTCCTCAAAGAACTAGCAACAGAAATCACACCGGCTCTCACTTTAATCTTCAAAGCATCCCTACACCAAGGCGAAATACCGGAACAGTGGAAAAAGGCATGTGTGACACCATTATTTAAGAAAGGAGATAGAGAGAAAGCTGCCAACTACAGACCAGTATCTTTGACTTCTATTAGCTGCAAGATCATGGCACATATCATGCATAGTAACATCATCAGTCATTTGGAAGCCAACAACATCCTGTCCAATTACCAACATGGATTTAGGAAAGAAAGATCCTGTGAAAGCCAACTATTACTAACAATCCAGGAACTAGCTGATGGACTGAACAATGGAGAGCAAATAGACTGCATACTGCTAGATTTTTCTAAGGCTTTTGATAAAGTCCCTCACCAGCGCCTGATCAACAAATGCAACTAATACGGAATACAAGGAAAGAACTTACAATGGATAACCAGCTTCCTATCTGGACGAACACAGCAAGTCCTACTGGAGGGAGAGAAATCACCAACTTCAGCCGTAACATTTGGTGTACCACAAGGAACCGTCATGGGTCCACTTCTCTTCCTAATCTATATTAACGACCTCCCAGAACAAGTAACAGCAACAGCACGGTTATTCGCAGACGACCGCCTACTATACCGAAAGATCAAGAGTTCGGAAGACACTAATATCTTACAGAAAGACCTAGATGCCTTACAGCAGTGGGAATCAACCTGGCTCATGCAATTCAATCCAGATAAGTGTGAGGTCTTGAGGATTACGAATAAAAGGAAACCAATAACAAAGGAATATAGCTTACACGGGACAAGATTAGGTACGGTCAGCTCAGCAAAGCACCTGGGCCTCAACTTTACCCATAACCTTTCGTGGAATACCCACATCAGCAGTGTAGCAAAGAAAGCCAACAACAACCGAGCCTTTCTCAGCAGGAACATCAGCTCATGCCCAAAGAAGATCAAGGCGCAATGCTACCTAACACTAGTGAGATCAATCATGGAATATGCCTGCGTGGTGTGGGATCTAATAACACAGAAGAACATCACTGAATTGGAGAGGGTACAACGAAAGGCAGCGAGATTTGTAATGGTGTACTACAAAACCACCAGTAGCGTAAGATTCATGCTTGAACATCTAAAATGGCCAACCCTGGAAGAACGAAGAAAAAGAGCAAAGGTCACAATGCTATACAGGATAATCCACCAGGTAGTGGCTATACCAGTACAGCCCTATCTTATACCACGGGGAGTAGCCTCCACCACCAGTGGTCATTGTCAAAGATACCAACTTCCATAGTCAAGACTCCAGTGCCACCAACAATCGTTCTTCCCATCAACCATCAGACTATGGAATGAACTACCTGCAGAGGCTATCTCAGCATCAACAGTAGATGCCTTCAAAACCAGTCTACCAACAGCACTCCATTATATGTACATGTATATAGATGTTTTTAATTGTACATACTCCAGTTTTGGATGCTGTTTCCCGGTGGGCATGGGGCGTCAATCTGCGACAATACGCCAGAGGCAATTTGCAAAGTATTGGAAGAAGAAGAAGGACTATCCTTGTCAACACATCGACCAGTGACCACGAAAAACGCGGGAAAGTACGATAGCATTGGCGACAAAAAAAGAAAACAGCATGTGTACGCATAAAATAAGTTAAAACTGACAGTCATTTAACCTACGGACATTCACGTAAAACATGAAATTATACGTAGCTACCCCCCCCCTCCCCCCCCCCCCCCACACACTACATATAAACTCATTTGTTTTGTGAAAATGTAACATGGGATGGGAATATTAAGAAAATAATTAGGACGATATACAATTGTAAACATTGTATTGCAGTTGATCTGATATTAAAACATAACCAAAAGGGCACAATGTTGGGAAGAGTAAAAAAATATTTATTTATTCAATTAACATGATCTGACTGCGTGATGTCACAAAAAGAGGTGTCATGGCCGCTTTCACTAAGACAAGAAATTCCAAATATTCATATTCTTAATTGGGTATATTAATGTTAATAAAGGTGTTTTTTGTTTAATAATTAGTTATTTACAAATAAAAAGTTACAATGTATTGAATTATAACAATTGTTCAACTGACTGGCCTTTTCCTTTTAGTCGGATTCATCAAAAGCTTGATCATAATTGATTACAGAGTTTTCGAACCTAATTATGATTGGTAAAGTTGGATGTTTGACATCTCTAAGGTATCCCTTTTCATTGTGTTCCATTCATATATTTGAATGTATAAAGGGTCTGTATATATGCAAGCTACTTTCACCATAAGATTGTATTGATGGACAAAGAATAGAGAGATAAAATAATAAACAAATCTTATTGAAAAAATAAAAAATAAGGGGAGGTAATTCCCATATAATTACCTGATAACTGTATAGATAATCAATAATCAACATTTACCCATTTTATGATATCTCTCTCTTAGAATTATAGATTTCTGCTGCAAGCCTGTGCGTAGGAACCCGTGGTAATGGAGGCAAATACGGTCCAGGCCCACTGATAGGGGGGTCAGACGGGGCGGGACCCCGGGGCCTATGGGTTTAGTAAACAAGTAGAAAGCTGTTTTCTAAATCACAATTCATCAATTCATTTTTGTTGTACTGATTCCTTATTTATGACACGCCGTGGTGGACTTAGCTAGAGTATCATTATTTGGAAAATTGGAAGAGGGGGGTCAAGTTTCCTTTTGCCCTGGGGTCCAAAATTTCTCTTGGCGGCCCTCCACATACCCCATACATTGAAAAAGGGGATAGAAACTATGCTAAAATTGAGGAAAGGCTGTACTTTTAGCATGGAATCAACAAATGTGTAGTGAATCAAGAGATATAAGGATATATCTCTAAGCAAAGTTATCGTTTTTGCCCCCTCCCACTACACATTGTTCGGTCCATTTCTACGCATCAAGTTAGGGTTGTGTCTGTGGTGGTTAACGCCACTTTCAACAATATTTCAGCTATATCGTGGTGGTAATGTAGTTTTATTGGTGGAAACCGTAGAAAACCACCGACCTATCGCAAGTCACTAACATACTTTATCACACAATGTTGTATCTAGTACATCTCGCCATGAGTTAATCTCGTTGCGGGATTCGAACTCACAACTTTAGTGGTGACACTGAGAAACTGATTGCACAAGTAGTTGTAAATTCAACTACCATTCGATCATGATCACGATGGTCCTATTTGTATTAAATGCAGACAGTGCCGGATTTACCTATATGCTTGGTAGGCTGAAGCCTAGGGTCTCACATTCTAGGGGGCCTCTGGCAAAGGTGTCTAACATTTTGACATTGTCATAGGCCTTTCGTGCATATGCTGCCATAGCACACTGTAGTCTCTAAATAACCCTCCAGTAATTGTACTTGCACATTTGTACTCCAATTTAATTTAGATTGCAGAATCTTAAACATCCGTCACCCTACGCTTTATCCAACTTGCTTTAATCACTCTTCCGACTTTCTCTAGTCTTCGGCCGGGTAATTGGTAGAGGCCTCACAATTTAATTAACCTAGGGCCTTCATTTTCATCTTAATCATCTTAATCCGACACTGAATGCAGCTATACATGTACATGCACGTCTAGTTAAATACAGATAACTTGATAAACTTACCGATATAATCTTAATTAGCTGTACAGCTTACAGGTGTATTAAATAGAATACATCTTACAGGTGTATTAAATAAAATACAGCTTACAGGTGTATTAAATGAAATACAGCTTACAGGTGTATTAAATAAAGTATCTTTTGTCTATGGAACTTTACACATGTGAGTAAGAATAGACGAGGAACATAATTAAAAAGAAAAACAGTTTACTTTTCAAACATGCAATAAATAATCAAACATTATCAAATGACTGGCCGACTAATGGTCACACGGGTGACGGGGATATGTATTAAACAAAGATACTACTTTATCTCAATTGTTATGATACCACGAATGGGCAGTTGCAAACATGAAGTCGACATATTACAATCTCTCCGCTCCCGCCAGTTATGGAGGATTGAGTAAATTCAAGCCAAAAAGATATACGAAGAAAGAAGTCAGAGAATGGTTAGAGTCTCAGGAAACGTACACTTTGCATGAGCCGATTAGAAGAAGATTTCCCAGGAGACGCGTTGTAATCTATGAGATAGATCACCAATGGTAGGCCGATTTAGTGGACGTTAGCAGAATATCGTCTTACAACAAAGGATTCAAGTACTTGTTGACGTGCATAGACGTGTTATCGAGATACTCATGGGTGATTCCGCTGAAAGACAAGACGGGCAAAACCTTGGTAGTCGCTTTCACCACCATCTTCGAGTCGGGATGACCCCCCCTCCGTTTGTAGACCGACAAAGGAACTGAAGTTACCAACAGAGTCTTCCAGAAGATTTTGAGAGAGAACGATTTTCATTTCTTCACCACCCAGAACGAGGAAACGAAAGCCAGTATCGTTGAACGGTTTAACAGAACATTGAAAACCAAGATGTGGAAGTACCGTATTTTACTCACAGGGAAACTCACCTATCTCCACGTCCTACAAGATTTGGCAGAATCGTACAATAGAACCCCTCACAGAACAATAGGGTTGCCTCTGGCAGAATTCACGTGGGTCAACCAAGCGACCGTATCCAGAAGACTGTATAGCAGAAGTGGACCCACAGAGAAATGTCGATTCCAACCAGCAGATAGAGTGCGACTCAGTAAGGCCAAGAGAACGTTCAAAAAGGGGTATCTTCCGAACTGGATGGAGGAATTGTATCGAAACCAGACCGCCAGTATACTTAATCAAAGACGACCACGGTGAAATTCTGAAGGGAACGTTTTATTCCGAAGAACTACAAAAAGTCATCAAGAAAGACGACGTCTACAAGATAGAAATGATCCTGAAAAAGAGAAAGAAGGGGAGACGAGTGCAGTACCTTGTCAAGTGGTTGGGATATCCGGACACCTTCAACAGTTGGATCTTTAAACAAGACTTACAAAAGAAAGTGACACTACCTAAGTGAAGTCAGTCTTACGAATGGCACCGAGTGAAAGGGACAGCACATCGTCTTGGGTCGCTTTTGGAGAAAAGATACATCGATCGGAGATCGTGTTCCTCTGTCAGGTAATCATCCTGTACACGGTTATCGTAGTCAGCATATGCAACTTCACGGTTGGAAACGCTAACAGCAACCTGTGGACGGCGTTATTGAGCAGTTGTTTGGGTTAATTGCTACCGAACCCGACGATCAAGCAGAAGCATATTTTATCTGACCTTACCCATTAACAGTTCCATTGACTATTTTCCGAACAACACCATGGCCAGCTTCACTACAAGATTACCGCAGATGTTAGATTTGGATGGATTCTGGGAGAGAGGACTGGCAGAGATACAATATCCGCACAGTTGGTACAACGTACGTAAAAACGAAGCATGGATACTGTTCACGGATAGCCACCACGAGAAACACGTATTGGTACTGCCCAAAGGTTATTATGCATCCCCGAAGATAATCGTCAAAGCATTCGAAGCCATGAAACAGCAGAAGGAAATGAAAAAGGGATTTAGCTTGAATATGAGCGAAGTGGACGACAAAGCGACATTATGGGTTAGGGACATATCGCAAGTGATCATCAGTCCATTGCTAAAGTCGCTCCTGGGATTCGACAAGCTGGATTTTTCATCCGGAAATCATAAAGCACCGTACGTGTCAGACGTCCACCAAGGGCACAATTCCCTGTACCTGTATTGTCCTTTGAAATAATCGAGGAGATGTCCAAGTTCCCTTGCTGAGAATAGTACCGGTGGCAGGAAGACACGGAAAAATGATGACTCACGCCTTCGACCACATACAGTACTGCCCCCTAGCACAACGCCGATTCCAGGACATCCAGATAGATATAAGGGACGATATGGGAAAGGTCGTCCCATTCGAACGAGGGAGAGTGGTGGTGACACTTCACTGTAGAAAGAAGAAAACGTATCTGGAATAAAGCCATCATACAGAAGCGACGGAAAATATTTCCAAGATTATTACATTCGCCAAGCGGGTCACGGATACCCCGTGTACGCCGGGGGTCGATTTCAGAGAGGACACGGCCTGTGAAGTATATTAGGAGGACTGTTCAAAGCAGCCATGCCTTTATTGAAGAGTGGAGCCAAAACGTTGGGTCGAGAGGCCCTGAAGACGGGACTTAACATTGCCGGAGACGTGGTCCAAGGGAAGAATCTGAAACAAGCAACCAAGACTACATTGAAAACCACCGGACAACGGATGTTACAGAGATCCCTGGCCAAATCTGGACCTCCGGATGAACGGACTATAAAAAGAAACGCACGCCAGAAAAACCCCAGACGTCGTCAGACCAGACAACGGAACACATCGAGAGACATCTTCGGATAGTGGCCCTCGTGCACCCTCAATCATGCGAATGCACCAAATCGGGATTGGACTTGTTCGGAGTACCACCCACCCAGATCAGCGTGGAGCACGGATATTGGGAACAAAAAGGCTGGACGTCAACCCTGACGGATCAAGGTCCTTACGAATTCGTGGTGAGCGGCGCCGGAGAAGATTACATCGATTTAGCCAATACCCATTTGTTCGTAGCACAGATCACAAAAGCAGATGGGTCGGCCTTGGACGTCGATTCTGACGTTGGGACCCGTCAATTTATGGATGCACTCCTTATTCAGCGTCATAAGCGTCAGTCTCAACGAAAAGCTCGTATCCCCTCCCACCAGCATGTACCCGTACAGAGCTTACTTGGAAATGTTGCCAAGATACGGACCCGCCGCCAAAGATTCGCAACTGACAGGGGTCGTGTGGTACAAACACACACCCGGATTCATGGACAGCAGGGAAAAAAAGAAAACAAAGGATTCGGAGAAAGACTAGCGCTGATTGCGGAGAGTAAGCTGGTGCAGATGATGGGGAAGCTACACTTGGATTTGTTTTGTCAAGAGAAATACCTGCTAAATCAATTGGAAATGAAGATCAAACTGAGGAGAAGCAGAGACGTGTTTGCCTTAACGGGTGTCACAGACACCTTTAAGATCAAAATCAAGGACATCAGCCTCTTCGTTAGAAAAGTACAACTGAGCCCTAACATACGGATGGGATACGTCAAAGCCTTGGAAAACATCAGCAGCAAGTACCCCATTCGGAAAGTGGAAGTCAAAGTAGACACGGTCCCTCAAGGAAACACCAACTACGACTGGTGATTGGATGTGTGGATAGTGACGCTTTGAACGGAATCAGCACTAAAACCCCGTTCAATTTCAACTTCCTGGCTCTCAGCGTGGACGGCAAACAGATTCCCAGCAAACCTTTACAACCAGATTTTAGCAACGACGGATACATCAGGAGTTACACGAGGCTGTATACCAGTACCAGAAAGATGTTCCAGGACGAGGGAAATACCATTTCCAGGGGAAATTACGAAAAGTCTACACCCTGTTTGGGTTTGATCTGACCCCGACAGTGGGAACGTTCCAGCTGATAAAACAGGGAAATGTACGTCTGGAGATTCACTTTGCCACACTTTGGTAGGAAACACGGAACCGGACAGTTTAGGCGGAGAACATTGGATTGCCATGTACATTGACGCCAATTCCAGGGGGAATACTACGACCCGATAGGACAACCACCCTACCAAGCCACATACGTGGCATTCCTGAACAAACATTGTACGAGTTGGACTTACAATGCAGTCAGAGTTCAAGAGGAAGGAAGCACGATGTGCGGACAACATTGCATCTATTACCTGATTCATCGATGTAGAGGATACTCCATGACGAATATCACAGGCTCGCTGAAGAACCCCAAAGAAGCAACGGACATAGTCAAGACTTTTGTGTATCGTCTTATCAATAAAGCTTAGAAAATGTATTTGGCGTTTGCTATAATATAAAGCCCGTATGATGAATAACATTGTATTTACCAAAACATCCAATTATACAAATAAACACATATAAAAAAAAGCTGTCATATATTAAAAGCATACACTTAGCAAAACGCTACCATTGGTCAATTTGAATTGTTGCTATGAATTCAATTTTTTCAGCGGGAACATTTGAATTTTGGCGGGAAATTTGAATGTTGGCGGGAAGATTACTTAGGTAACTTCTGGTGACGCCATTTCCGGTGATGCAACTTCCGGTTATTTTCGGTGACGTCACTGCTCCTCAAATGCTAATTGAGCTGTGCCCCTATACTACTGACGAGTGCCACTAGTGGAGCAGGAACTGCTTACCCTTCCGGAGCACCTGAGTTAATCCCGATTTTTAGTGGGATTAGTGTTACTCGATCTTTAGTTTTATGTGTTGCTTTGTAGATCGTTGTTTGTCCTTTTGTCCTTTTTGACCATTGCGTTGTCTGTTCTTCTTCGATATATGAATTCTAATTATCCCTTTGGTATCTTCGAACTCAGAATAATGCATGCCATATAAAATAAACAATGACTAGGTGTAGGGGACAAGAACTGTGGCAAAGGGTATAATTCCCCTATCGCTTTTACAAAGTGGGGCACTGTGTTTTTGTCCCTTTCTAAAACTATGTATTTGATAAATAAATTTCAGATACAGCTGAAATCTCCTCATGGATGTTGTTTTGCTTGTAAGTTTTGAAAACTTGATACCCCGTGCACACATACTGTCAGATCCACTCCTACGTCTTTTGGTTACAATAACATTAGTGGAGCAGGTACTGCTTATAGTTCCGGAACACATCAGTTACCCCAGCCGGTTTTCAGTAGTGTTCGTGTTGCTTGATCTTTTGTTTTCTGTGTATTGGCTTGTCAACTTTTGTTTGTTGGTTTTAAAATTATTTTTTCCCCAATGTATTGTCCTTCTATTTATTGCATTGTACTACCCTTTTCGTATCTTTAATATCATACAGATCAATTGTATGAATAAGTCTCGTTTATTTCATTAAAAGACAATTCATTAAAAAATGATCGTCTAGGTTCTGCCATGATTCTATTGTCCTCTTGAAACATCAAACAGAAAAGCAATATCCCTCCGATTCACAACTAATAACTTATTAGTAGATCTTTCATAATCAAGTACATGTGGTTCTACCAGACCATCTTTAGAAGATAATAGTTGTTTATGACGTTGTCCATCAGGGGAGATAACCACGACATTGATAGAATCACGACCGGTAACATACACGTTTCCATCATTGTCTACGGTGATACCACGTGGATATCTTAAAACACGTTCATCTTTGAATTCCCATTGTGTTGTACCTTGTAAATCACAGCATGTCACTGTTTGTGTATTCCAGTTTGTGTAGTAAAGTTTGTCTCCAAATGTTGCTATGTAAATAACGCAAGACATATCTGTGTTGATGATATCACTTACATATTTATCATTCAGGTTTAACATCTTTAGTCCTTTCCTCCAAGCACAGTAATAAATTGTTCTACCTCTAATCGCCATACCACAAATGTCAGTATCCATGAAGATAGTTGTCATGAATGTTTTACTTTCCATGTCTATTAGAGTTATGCACTGTTTTCCACCAAATCCAGATGATACAGCAACGCCATTGTCTTCTTTAATATAAAGTGTATCATAAGCGCGGAATCCTATTTTATCTTTACCGATTTGGAATAATTCTACTCCTTCTTTATTCAAAAATGTTACAATCAATTTCCCCCGGCATGAAAATACCATTCTACCACCTGGAAGTAAAGAACATCCCCCGATATCCTCTCCTTTTGTGTTTACCTTTTGTTTCATTTTCAGGTGTATATTGTCAACTGACATAGGTGATAGGTCAGCTACCATTATCTGGACTTGTTTGTCCTTTTTTCTAACGAAGGTTAACTCACAAGGCTTCGATTCAACAACTACTTCTCCAAAGCTTTGAATGCTGGTGGTTAAGTTCTTCAGATTCGTATCTATATTGCATGTTATTTTTGTTTCTTTAAGACTGCCGCTGTTCACTAGAGCATGTAAACACGCGGCTTGGGCTCCTGTATCTCTCCCTATTTGCCTCAAGGCCAGAAATGTTTGCAGATCTGATGCATACTGTTTTATATTGACCATGTTTGTCTTGTATTCACTCAGTTCTTTCTGTTTCTCATCTAAAGATACCATCAATTCACTTGTATGCCTGGTTACTATGGCTACATCTTCAGTCAATTCATTCAGCAGATCTTCTTGTAACTTGTCAAGATGATTATTCATTTTTTCCCTCAGTTTCCGTATTTCCTGCTCAATTGTTCTTTTCTGTTCTGTAACAGTAACTGAATTGTTCTCTCTGTTTTGTCGAATTTCGTGGATATTTTCCATCATTTCGTCAATGATTTGTTCTGTTTCATTGAATGTCTGTGACGTTTTCACATTTTTAACTATTTTTTCAAGAATATCAAAACCTTTGCATTCGCTATGATCTTCCACGATACAAATTCTGCAACAAGGATATCTATGCTCTTTACAGTATAATTGTAACCTTTCTTTGTGCTCGTTGCAGAACTCTCTAATTTCTAAAACGAACGACGGTAACTTTTGGTATTCAGAAATAGGTATGGTGCAATGGTTTCGGGAAGTGTTCGATAAACTGTGATGACTTGAGCAATTTACGCAGAGTCCTTGGTCACATTCAGGACACCAAACGTCTGATGACTTAGAAATATGGCGGACATCACATATACCACAGGTAGATGGAGAACTCGTCATAATGTTGATATCCTGAAATATATTGTTTGCATTCAAATTAATATTAAAATGTTTAAATTCCATTTTTTTTCTATGCCAACAAACACTAAAATTAATCTATTAAAATCAGATTTTCAGTTTGCACATTTCTTTTTATTTCTAACATATTATATATCCAACACAATAATTCTGAATTTTTCTCCTTTTTATCAATTGAACGATATTTATTTTGACAATCAGGAGCCTGTAGTCTCTCACCTGGTTTTCAATTTAACTTCTATTTTTGTTTTGTATTTAATTCAGCTAATTCTTTTTTCCCTTCCATTTAATGAAATTTCTACTTTTAGTAATAACAGCCATCTTGGATGGAGAGTATGGAAGTTACACATAATTTAAAGAGTGGCCCAACCAAAGAAAATTTCAGCTCAATGCTTTTTTTTCATAAAAATATGCATAATAGGTATAAATCGACTGAAAGAACATTGTCACAGAAAAATCCAGAAGAAATGTTGAACTACTCATTGTGATGCAGCTGCAAATAAAATTGAGTTGATTTTGATTTCAAACTAAGCAGTAATTAAAAATTCAAAAATTATTTTAGGAACAGTGGTCATCTTGAACGGGGGAGAAGCTGTCGCACACAAATATGAACAGAGCTCACGCATGAACCGTCCCCGACAAGGTTGGCTTCTAATGAATTCCAATGAGAAGATTAAGATTTTTTTAATAAAAAAAAACTGCCCATTTTACATAATCCGAATAAATAGGCTGAAAGAAATATTTCACCGAAAAACACGGGAGAAATGTTGAACTACTTATTGTCATGCAGCTGCAATTTATATTAGAAATAAAGCTGTAATAAACAATACAAAAAAAATTATTTTCAGTAACAGTGGCCATCTTGAACGGAGATCTTGGCTGTCAATTTGAAAGGGGACCATCTCATTGAAGTGTGGTTTAATATAAGGTTCAGCTGTTACAGAGGACAAGATTTAGGTGTGAATATTTACGACGTACGACGGACACCAAGTGATGGCAAATGCTCAGCCTTTGGCTATGTGAGCTAAAAAGTCTAAAACATTGAATTTCATTGGAAAATGAAGATATTTTTTAAATATGTCATACTCATGAAATTCGAATTGTTTTTTTTGGTCCAGATTTCGTAATTTAATATACTTTCTACCAACGGAACAAACATTCGTGTAAAAGTAAAAATAAAAATATATCGTGAACACATATACTATGACTCTGATGTCAACATAAACTTATAGAAGAACATGTTAACCTTTCCGATATTAATTATTTAAAAAATATATTTATAAGCATAAACAAGATTATTTACAAATGTTCGCCACTTATAAAGATAATCTCTCAACAAGTAATGGGGAATGCTAACCATTTGGCCAGGTGAGATAAAAAATCTAAAACATTGAATTTTATTGGAAAATGAAGAATATGTCATACTCATGAAATTCGAATTGGCGTTTTTGGTTCAGATTTCGTAATTTAATATACTTTCTAACAACGGGTGAAATCCAATTTCGTGTAAATGAAAAAAATATACTATGATTCTGACATCAACATAAACTTATGGGAGGAAATGTTAACCCTTATGATATAAATTATTGTACGATGTTGCATTTATTTGACGACCTATGATTGGATAAAATCATTCCTAAAAATAACGATGAAGACAGAGCCATATATGGAAATCTAGAGAATAAGATTAATACGCTTTACTGGCCAGTGGAAAATTCCATTCCTAAAAATAACGATAGAAGCAGACTGTAGCATAATTTAACCTTGACGCTGTCCGAAATAAAGAAATATTATAATCGATAACTGAGACGACGTATTTGACCAGGCTCTCTCTATATATGTGTGTGTATTTTGAATTAGCATAATTAAACACAACTGCAAGAAAGATGATGATTTATATTTTCTTCTAAAATAACGTGCAGTTACGAAACGATGCAGACGGAAAATTACAGAAGGTCAGTGGGCGGGGCTTTATTTTGTGTATTGACCATTACGTCTTTAGCCTTAAATCTTCCAAGAAAGTCCGTCAAGCATAGTTCGTAGAAAACGTTATAGATCAGCAACATCGTACAAAAATGTTATAAGCTCCCGTTACCGACTATGATTATTTAGACGGTAAGTAAATAGTTGAAGGGTTCGCCCTGGAGCGCTCACCCTTCAACGATTTACTGACCGTCTAAATAATGATATAAATTAAAATGAAAATATATTTAAACATGATTATTTACAAATGTTCGCCACTTATAAAGATAACCTTTGCAAATATTTAAACATCAAAGTTTGTTATAGATTTTAAAATGTATTTTGAGATTAGATCTGTGCTAGTTTACATATAGAAAAAAAATGTTTTGAATGGTAGTTTAAAGTTCACAAAATAGAGCAAAAGAATAATATGATTCGTACATAAGACTATTCAATTTATTACAGAAAGATGAGAATAAAGTGCCATTTAAAGAGGAATTTGATGTTGCGTGCCAAGTTCGATATGTCTGAGTCACGTCGGTTGTGAAATAGTTAGTAAGCCTGCTCGTCTCGGGTGTTGTGTATCATGGGTTCGAGTTCCGATTGTGTTAAACCAAAGACTGCTGGTTTCAGTGGGCTAACACTATTAAAATCCATATATCAGCTTATCGAAATAAAAATTGCTCTCGCCATATGACATAGCTGTGAAAATAGCTCATTTGGAGTAAAAAAAAAAAGGCAACATTCACTCACTCCATATGCCTGAAATAATGTCAATCCTGAAACCCGGACTGGACTTTATCTCTGATTCTGTGTTTAACGTGCAGGGAACGTAGTACTCCCCAAACATGGACCTACTATACTTCATGCTCATATTTTTTCTATTATAATCTGATAAACCATGTGGAGAAGATATCCTTTATCTGCCACCTGAGGTAACATGATAGGTACCTCTGTGTGTGTTGACCCCCTGTGAACCGTAACAAGTCAAATACAATGAGATTTTCAAATGGTAAAACACATTTTTTATTTCTTATATACCGGTATATAAAGGGAGGACCAGCTCATCATTTCAAGTGATCATATCATACCAGTCTTACAATCATTACAGAATAGAATAGAATAGAATAGAATAACTTTATTTTCCAAATCAGGTCCCCAAGGGGGCATTTACATTTAACAGTCATGATTGTTTAACATATATAAAACAGCATATATGACAGCAAAATCAGTACATATCAAGGACTAAACAATAAAATGATTTATTGAACAATAAAATGACATGTCAATTAATATTGACCAATAAGGTATGTGCAGCTGTGTTGCTTCTCTGGGTAATGGAAGCAATGTTTAATAGAATATTGTTTTGCCTCAATAGGCACCAAGGGACGGTGCTAAGGTTTGTTGAAGTTCTAACAAAAGCTCCTCGTGTCCAATGCAACAGAACATAGTATTTTCATTGTTAATTTTGTTTATAAAGATAAAAAAAATATGCTTTACTGAATATTTTTTTTGCCACAATGGACACCAAGGGACGATGCTATAGGTTTGTTGAAATTGTAGCAAAACCTCCTCGTGTCCAATTCACGAAAACAATGTGTATGTAATAAAATAATCAAAATTATTATGTGTTATCGTTAATTATTCTGTTTAAAGATATATATATATAAAAAAGAGAATCATATTCAAACACATTAATAGTAACTGTAGAGGTCTCATTTCAGCTAAGGACCCCATTACAAGTCGATGCAGGGAGGTGTTGGGGAAACAACATCCAACATTAAAAAAATATATGCTGGTACTGGTACAATTGTCAATAACATTATAACACGCACGCACGCACGCACGCACGCACGCACGCACACACACCCACACCCACACCCACCCACACCCACACCCACACACACCCACACACACACACACACACACACACACACACACACACACACACACACACACACACACACACACACACACACACACACACACACACACACACACACACACACACACACACACACACACACACACACACACACACGGTTAAATTGATACACACACACACACGGTTAAATTGATATACATTGTAGCAATATTCATATGCAGCTGCAGTAAAAATTTATGTTTATACATAAAATCTACATTGAGAGTGGGGAAAATGTTGCCTCCATCAACCTCATTTTCAGAGTTATAATTGTTAATACTGTGGTTATCACTACTCTGTATATTTGATATTGCACATTGGTATTTAGCTTATTAAATACCAAAAAGTCAATGAATAAATAAATGTACATGTATATTTTGTTTTTGTTGGTCATATTAAAGGGGGCTGTGTAATTTAAAACATAGCTGTCCATCCTAGTTGAGGTGCGTGAAAATTGAGATGTATCTCTTGGAAATAGCAAAATATACAAATGGAAAGAATGTCCTTGTTGTGTGGTGGTGGTGTCGGGGCGTGGGGTGTACTGAATTTGATGGAGACTGTAACTTACATTTTAAACATATCATTTTCTGCGCAACCGAAATTTTTAAATGCGGAAAGATAAAAAAAAATAATCATGACATGTTTGAAGATACCAAATGGAGTAATCAATCAAAAGATGTAAATCGAAGGACAGATAATAGTGAATAAAATAGCAAAAAATAAAAAGGACAAAATGACAAACACTGAACTACAAAACACTACACCACAGTCACAGAAAACTAAAGATGGACAAAACGAACCCCACTAAAAACCGGGGGACACGGGCTCCTGTTTCTGTTTGATATAACAACAACTTAAAATACCTGAAAATAATGTCTTCTGATGAAATATCTCAAATTCAGAAAATGGCGAATGAGGAAGTTAAATGGTGACGTGGTTTATATTTTGTCATGATTATAATCAATACTGACACTTGATTTCCCTAATAATAGACCTAGCTAGTGATCTTTAAATTCAGTGCTTGAACCTATTCAATATTTATATGCAAATTAAACTCTAAACTATTATTTAGTTAATCATTTTTTAAGAGTTTTTTTTTTCTTAGAAAGAACGGAAACGGGATCAACAAAGAAACTAGAGGCCCACTTGAGCTTGTATATCGTTCACTTTCACTATTATTCATGGCTTAGTGATCTTTAAAGTACGTTCGTAAGACGTAGTTAATATTCATATAAAAAATTAACTGACAATTATTATTAGGTAAATTAGTTTGAGATAGTTCTTTAGAAAGAACGGTAACCCCGATCGAATCGCCACCAACAATAAACTAGACGCTCACTTAAACGTGTACATGTATATATCAATCACTTGATTATTCATAAATATTTTACATGGTTTATGTTGAATCAAGTCTAGATTTTGAGGGGGGAAAAATGTAAGTTAATTTTCATATATTAGACAGGAAACTTTTAAAAGAATTCAATGCAAAAAACTGCATACAAATATGACTTAAATATATTTGTTAAAAATGGTGTTGGTCTCTTAAGTCTTAGTCGTAATGGTTATAATTTTTGGCAAAAATGCTTTAAAATTTGATGCAAAATAAGAAAGTTTAAATTTTGACATTTAGCACTTTTTGACTTCTTTCTGTTGAGTTTATGTTGGAAACTGTTAAGGATAAGGATAATCCGTCCACATCCAAAAATTATCTAAATTTACTTGATGACAAAGACAGACAGTTACTTTGTAAATTTAGGACATGCAATCATAGATTACCTATTGAAATTGATCGGTGGCAAGGCATTGAGAGAAAAAAATAGGACATGTAACATATGTGATAAAAATGAGATTGGTGATGAATTCCATTATATACTACAGTACCCATCTCTTCACGACGATAGACGACGTCTATTGAATTCTACCTATTTGACTAGAGTTAATGTTTTAAAATTTGCTAATTTATTCCAATCTAGAAATAAAATTAAGTTAAGACACCTTTGTAAATTTATCAAAATTATTTTTTCAAAAACACGTCCTCCTGGTTAGTCACCTCTCTCTCCTTCTTTGTTGTGTTTTTATTGTGCTACATCCATCCTCTTGTCATGTACGTGCAAAATTGATATTGAATGTTTGTATTTATCTCTGTACCATTGTAATGCATTGGTTTATGAGAATAATGAATCTTGAATCTTGGTATCACAAACATCCCATACAATTAAACACACAGAAGTGGCGAGCAAATTGGTCAAGGGGGTTTGAATTTGCACAAATCATATAACATAAAAGTTTCCACAAATTCGATGCTTTTAGGCCATTTTCATTTTTACTCAAACAAAAAGTGTTTGCCCCTTTCTCTTTTCCATCCACCATACATAAAAAAAAAACTCAGAAGCACCAGTGGTATCATTAAGATTTTAGGCTAATTATTCGTTTAAAGAGTTTACAAGTCTATAATCAATGAATGGATTATTTATGTAATCCCTTTGATCATATATATCTTTATTTCTCATAACCAAATTACATGGTAATAATATACGATATTTCAATGAAAAATTCCCAATTCTTTAATTATTTACTCTATGCAAAATCGAAATAAACTTGAAATAAAATTCTAATAAGAAAATCTCTTTCTATGAAACTCCCGACGGAAGAGCGGCGTACAGTAGGTAAAATGAGCCATAACAAATCGGCTACAAAATTCATTCAAAATAAAAGATAATAGCCTCACCGGACGCAATTACGAAGGAAATAAAAAGTATGTCTCCTAATTGTTCCTTCAAAACATGAATTAAAAAAATGCTTTTATAAATAGATACCCCGCTAAATTACTCGTGTTTTGGGAGAAAATTATTCATGCGCAGTTGTTGAATGTTGCAGACGACGGGTTTCCATATTTGTAAACAGAAAACGATCGACAATTGCACTTGGAATCTATCGCTAAAATTCATTGAGGTACGCATATTTTGTTATCTTATACCTGTAATTGGAAAGAATATGATCTCCTGGTTCTATGCATATGTAGAACACATTGAAATTAAAACAAAAACAGTCAATATAATACATTTTCCTTACATTGATCTATCCCAAAATGTCAAAATCCGTGATGTACCTTATTCATTGAAGAGTCCAAGGAATTCCGAATGCAAACTATCACACATTTATGGTATGAACAAAGGAAAGGTTTTTATGTCATGTGTATTATATACAAATGGATATGTGAACGTAAATAAATGAATGCTCTTTCAATTTTAACAGTTGTCATTAAATAATTTACACTAGAAAGGTTATTATGATGTCGTTCGAAATCGTGTCCGGATCTAGGTCACAGAGTGACTAGAATGGGGTCATGAAAATCTGATTAAAACCCGTAGCAATGCATTGAATAATATATGGGCTATGATTCAAAAAGGAATATTGGTGTTTAATCTGAAATATGAACATGCAATCAGCTTCATCAATTTGGTCAAATTTATTATCAAATGTCAATATCATCGAAATTGTTCGTAATTGCGTCCGGTGAGGCTAACGTGTACGGATCATCGTATTATTGAAATTTTAGGACTTCGTCCTTCAAACAGGTTGCCTGTCTCATATTATATCAGCATTGATCAGGTGCAATTTTATCATTAAAATTATGTAAATCGTAAAATAACGTCGTATATTTATCTTTTGATATTTACAATATCATTATGGATTCATGTCAAGCATTTTATTGCACTAACGAAAAGGGAAAGTGTGAGAAGAATTTTTTTTTGTAATTACCGGTCAGGAAAGCTAAAAAGACAGGAAAACAAAAAGATATTAAGGGATTTCAAATAAAAATAGACGAAAAAACTCATAGCATTAAGACTGGAGAAGATTTAATGACATCAAAAAAGAAGCCCAGAGATTATGCAAAGAAACATACAACAGCTACGTCTCAAACATGCTCGAAGATGATAACACCAACAATCCTAAACGATTTTGGAGCTTCATAAAGAGCAAAAGAGCAGAGAGTACAGGAATGGCGCCTCTACGGAAAGAAGGAATACTTTGCAGCAACAGTATCTTCGGATAAAAAATCAACAGGAGTATAAAGACAAATGAATATCAAAGCTAAATTAATAACTGGGAGTAAAACCAGGTGTCCCGCAAAGGTCAGTCTTTCGTACTCCATATAAGAAATCGTTGTGTACTGTAGGAACGAAACGAACATCGTGGTAAGTTGAGTTAAAATCGTATTGACCACCACCAAATCAATATTGTAATAAATATATTACATACATAGACGAATCATACCTGCACCCCCTACGGCATAAAAATAGATTTGATTTGATTTTTTGTGCTTAACGCCACTTTCAGCAATAGTTCAGCTATATCATGGCGATCAGTTTTAGTGGTGGAAAAAGCCGGAGTACCCGTGGAGAACCACCGACCATGGGCAAGCAACTGGTGAACTTTATCACTTGCGGCTGCGAGTCGAGTGCACCCTTTTTGTAATTTACAAAGCCGGGCGCGAACCCACGTCGTATTGGTGATAGACTTGTATGAGTTGTTAAGTAATCCAACTACCTAACTTATTGAGCCACCCGGGCCCTAAAACTACCTAACTCATTGAGCCACCCGGGCCCTCATATTAAAATAGAAGATATACAAGTATACAATTGTAGTTTGTAGGCTGTGGAATACAACCATTTGACAGGGATATCCTTTTGTTGTACGGGACTCTTCCTCATTACGGGACGTAAATAAGTGTTTTAATGCTTAATATTAAAATATTAATTTTGTTTTACAATATGTGACATCAATGTAAGTCGGAGATGTGTAAATCAAGTAATTTTTGTTTTAAATAAATATAATGTATTCTTCATCTGTACAGCTTAAAACAAAACAACCCACTGATTCTATTTATATATTATTCTCCAATGTGTTAAGGTTTAAAACAAATTGGTATATAGAAATATGTGGAACAGCGTAAATAATGTGAGCAGGAGAAAGCAACATTCAAACTGATAAAACGCCAACATTATTTGAAAATAGTTCTCAAATAAAAGATTACGTTTCAATAACACAGTTATATGGAGATCAAAAGTAACATTCCAACCAAAAAATCATGAACTCTATTTTCAAGTGTTTCCCCCTTATTTTGTGTAGGAGAATTATGTTCAAGCACAGTTGGAATTATTTTCTAAGTAATTGTATAAACGTTTTCACATATTTCTATAGATTTTTCTTTTTGTAAAATCTGAATAAATCTAAAGAGAATCAGTGGATTTTGCGTTAAATTGAACAGACGAAGAAAAGATAAATTACATTAGAACAAGGTGTTTTTGCAAAGGCTTTTAAGTTATTAGGTTTTCCAATCTTTTGTTCATGATCGTACCTGATGAAGGTTATTCCGGAAAGGAGTCTTGTACACTAAATTATATATATACGTTTTTATTACAACACAGCTGCTCACTAGTCACATTTATATATTCCATTATTAAACATTCTATTCCATTTTTAATTTGCTGGATACAACGTTAAAAGCCATCACAGATTATAATGGTCACAGTGGTGACAAAACAATGACAGACATAGCTTTTTATTCTAATTGGATGTTTTAACAATTAAGTACACTATAAATGTCTATCAGATTATTATCAGATATATCAAAGATATAGAGAACTCAACTGTACATGAAATACAAAACTAGTCGGCGTTTTCAAAATCTGCATCGTCATCCAGAAATCTGCTTCAAGTGATTCACTTTTAATACCCCTCTGTCATATAAGTGAGCCAGTAAAATAAACATCATTAAATCATATTAGTGATACAAATTCTGATTCCCCTTTGGTATCTTTAAACTCTTTTTGATATCTATGTTTTTATTAAACTAACCTATCATCATTGAATGTTCCCAGGATGGTTCTTGGATCGTGGCATTTTATATATTCAGCATTTAAAATTTAATCTCCTCTTTTAACTTGTTGGATGCAACGTTGAAAATAAACACCAGTTTATAATATAGTCGGACCAAAGCTATATTTAATGTAACTGAATGCTTGTTTTAATTTGAGGCAGGTGCAACCTGAAACGCTCCCGAAGAACAGTAATTTTTCTTCCTGTTTACAAAATATCAAGCTTGAAATTAACACCACCTATAACTCCAAACTCCGGACAGTTTTCGTATCCGCTACCGAACATTGTTTCATTTTTATTTCGACTAGAGTCCGGTTTAGGTCACGTGATTTTTCTTTTAATTTATTTCCGGTTTGACAGCCATATTGTTGAAGATTTTGAAGTGCCATAGTAGTACATATTCATACTTCTACCATTAACGCTCCCGAACTTCGGGAGCGTAATAGTTGAGCACACTATATGTCTATATATTAAAGGGGGGGGGGGGGGGGGGGGGGGGGGGGGGGGGAGAGTTCAGCTGTACATGATATAAGACATTAATCGACGTTTCAAAGTCTATTTATTCTTTAATAACAACACATTAACATCCAGAAATCTGCTTCAAATGATCCACTTTTGATGTTCCTCTGTCCTATGCCTATAACAGTAAAATAAACATAATTAAAACACATTAGTGATACGGATTTCTATGGATTATATTTATGTTGTTTTTTCTCCCTAATGATTATCATGTTTAAAGTAATTGTAGCTTCCCTGATGTTTTATATTATGATTTAATCAAGGCACATGGCATAGTGCGATTTTAAAGGAGATACACCTGCCGGAGAGAATAACATGTTTAATTACTATATTTATATGAGAAAAAAACAACAACCACGCAATTGATAGATACAAGATTTCTATACGCCCGTCTTTAGACGGGACGTTTATTTGTATACGGTTTTGCGCTCATTCGTACGACGTAAACATGTCGCACGCTCACTAGTATTTGCCTTGAGTTTCTAAAGAGGTTATGACGAATGCTGATCTGAGGATTTGTATTCTTTTTTGACCATTTGTCTTACCAGTGTTATGTGCCTTTTTCCCGCTAAAAACATGCCGCACAGTAATCTCCACTTTGATTAAACCAATATTGTTCAAATATCACGTGATTATCAAAATGATTGTTGTCTAAGCCTGTGCATACTATTGGACGATTTTTACTTTTGTTGTTCGACAGTTATGTCCCTTTATACAGCCGTATGATGAGGATACGACACAGCTGTTTATTAAAACCGAAACGTTACCATTATAAAACATGTTAGACGACATCATTATTCTTTCTGTCCTCAAATCGGATGAATGACATAAGAGTTTGAAGATACCAAAGGGTAATCAGAATCCGTAAATCGAAAAGGAAAGACAAGACAATGGCCAAAAGAAAAAGGACAAAAGGACAAACAAAGATCTACAATACACTAAGAAGAAAACTAAAGATAGAACAATGCGAACCCTACAAAAAGGATGACATCAGATGCTCAGGGTCAGCGGTTCCTGATCCACTAGTGGCAACGTAAAATTACCTGGGAAATGTGTTGTAATCGCAAATGAGTTGGTCTAAATTCAAAAGATGCTTCAAAAAGAAGAATTTTGTTTTTATCGAGTTAAATTTAAAGCAAATGTAAAATGTTAATTTAGTATACATCTACGCAATGGGAATATCATAATTCCATTAATAGCGTTGAGCTAACTTCAATCAGACCTGCCATGTGCAGTTTCATTTGAAGTGGCCAATTACCAAGTAAACAACTAAACAAAACAACTGTTTTCCCGTGTTACACATTTCTATGTGATAAATTAACTAATTTACCATCCAATTTTCTATGATAGTGGCATTTATAATGTTTAAAATCTGTCGTTATAAATTCATTTCCATGTTTAACTTCTTTGAAGCAACGTTAAAATTCAATCCAGTTTATAATGTATATATTCGTGCCAAAAAACACGACATATATTGCTTTTTGATATTATTATAATTGGATGTTTTCATATTCATACGGACATGACATGTCTATCAGATATATCAATGGGATTTATAGGAGCTTTACTATACATGATAATTGAAAGTAATCGACGTTTTCAAAGTCTATCTATTCATTAATAATACTACATTATCATCTAGTAGGCGGCTAAAAATTACTCGCTATTCATGTTCCTGGCCTTATTCAAATAGGTGATCACTCTTTCGACTTTCCCGCTTTTATTATTAATCATAGTATGCAAGACGACAAGTCTAAATGGCCGTCTCCGGCTTCCATATCAAATTGATAGCATAGTGAGTAAGTGTGTGCTTGTTGTTTAACGCCAACAAGTTAATTTTCAATGACATGATGATGAGGTCCGCTTTGCACTAGACCAATACGTTTAGTTGGATTTTTATAGTGCTAGCTCACTGAACAACAGTCCGCCCATATACATGTTACCCTACTCTGACACATTATCCTGATTTCGAGCCAACCAGTCCTTGTCCCTTCTCTTTAATGATGTGTACACGCTAAACATTGCACCACCGATTCGGCTTAATTGATAATATGTAAATTCTTTATTTACATACATATTGTAAACTAAATAATTATTTTAATGTCAAGTTTTGAAAATTGTTTATGCATATTCAAAAGCGATTAATTTTGCATAATTACTTTGGATTTGTTGATTGATTGATAGTTGATTGACGTCAAGCGAGAAGTATTTCAGCTATATTGATGACGAGACTGTGTAAACAAACAATTAATCAGCATATTGGTAAATGTTTGGCATTTGGACAGGTCTATATATATACACATGTTTGGTAGATTGGCAGATATATATTGCATTGAACGGGTCACCAACGACTACTCATAACAAAGAGACTACCGGAAGTTTTCAATCGAAAAATATCGGATGAATGCGCTGCACTTCCGTGTCTTCTATTCCACTGTTGTGATACGGAATGATATACGTGGTGGGATCCGTGTTGCTCATCGTTTTAGTTTTCTGTGGTGTGTTTTTTGGTTTGATTGTCTTCGTCCTGTGTCTTGTGTACTCAATGTTGCTAGTGTCTCTGCATTGTCCATTCTTTATAGCCTCATGTGTTTTCTCGAACGATTATTTACACGTAACATTTCGTCACCGGAAGTGTCACTTTACCCGGTATAATATTGCGAACTACGTAATTTCTCTAACTAAATGCCGACTTTCACTGAGTGCTTAGGTTATGCTATGACAATACTGGATCGTGTATTCCAGAACACTTTACATGGACAGACAAAAGGATTCACTCTTAATAAAAACGTACATATCAAATATAGTGCACACGACGCGTTTCTGAAATAGCCTGCATCGGTATAGGCAGACAAAGATTGTACATCTATATATAGCCAACGGGTTTTGATCTCAACTTGAACACGTACATATTGTCACATCTATATAATCAAAGTCATACTTTTATTCTAAGAAAAACACTGAAGACATTAACACTGTCTAGTCCATTTTAAAATTATTTGGGTTACCTCCAATATTGAAGATTTCGGAAGGAAGTCCCAGAGGCATCTTTTGGTAATACGGGTGAGGTTAGATGAGGAACGGAATCGGCCGAGTTGTGACGAGTGGGAAATTTAATCAGGATTTCCTTTGATAGAGGGCTGCTGCTTAAAAGGAAGCTACTGAATCAATGGTTCCCATTGGTTAAGTTATCGTCATCACTCTGAAAGTTTTACGGTCACCACCATGACTTGGTTAACCGTTATGGGACATCTGTGGCACAAATGACCACGAATATGTTCCACTTGTCGTAAACACTTTCCGGTCCTTTCCTCATTCATGACTTATAACCGGGCTTGTAACGAGAGTAATACGACGAGTGTCACTAGTGGAGCATGAACTGCTTACCCTTCGGACAACCTGAGTTCACCCCCGGGTTTAAGTGTGGTTCGTGTTATTAGATTTTTAGTTTTATATGTAATGTTTTGAAGGTCGTTGTTTGTCCTTTTGGCCATTGTGCTCTCTGTTCTTCTTCGAATTACAACTTCTGATTACCCCTTTGGTATCTTCAAACTCCTCATCAGAAATCTTCAGAAACAGGACACTCATTTCGTCCCATTTTTAGGGTGAGGTGTGTCTTTAATACGTCATGTAAAAACCACTCGACGTCCCATTTTCGACGAAATCGTACCTTACAACAGACGGAAATGATTATTATAGAGGAATACAAAATAAAAATATACTTCTACACACAGAAGATAACTTTTGCCTTGTAACACAGGGTTCGACGTTTTAAGATGAACACAAAGTGTTCTCTTACTCATAACAACATAGATATCTAATGTATCTAATCAGGCTAAACTCCGAGAACAACGAAAACCTGAAAGGAAAATCTGGGCTTAATCTATTTCCGATTTGGAAATAATTTCTGACTTTTAACGAGGTACCATTTATTTTGAGCTATGAGAAATATCAAACAGACTTCTGTTCAAATTCAAAATGTATTCGGCATCAGTAAAAGTGTTGCTACTTTACGATAATGTATTCTTATTAATATTTAATGCAGTTTTAAGTGTTATAGTGTATTTTTAATTCTTGCAATATGGCCAGTAATCACTTTGTTGAAACTGCACTTCTATTAAAATTCCAGGTTGTTCAACATGTTTAAACTCATCATTATAGGTATATATTTAGACTTTGAAGAATGATTTGATGCATTGCCAAAGAGACGCCATCTTAAATATTCCGGAAGTGAGTGTGCATGAAAAGGTGCATATTTCAGATTAAATCTAAAGATAATAAAACCGACATGCATGGTTCATCTCAAAGTAAAGATAAACAAAAACATAAAAACACAGATTGATGAAACTAATTCTGTACAGTTTGAGGAAATCAATTTTTGTTTTTTTGCACAAGCGCGATGTGGGTTTAACCAATTAAGATGCGATTGTTTGATTCTGACGAATATCTTCAGATGCATTACGCTTAAAATAAACTACAAAGTAAGAAGAAATTGATACTTCATGTGCATTTCTTTTTATAAAGTTGCATTAATCACAATTTCAAGTGTATTTTTTTTTGTTCCTGAAACAGGTCAAGGTCAATTATAATGAAGCTCCATCAAATCGGGTGAACATTTAAAAATTAATTTCATCTATAAAGCCATTTCAAAAATGCATTCCAAAATTCACTCTAGACTCCATTCCAACACTCCAAGCCATAACTTTACTATGCTAAGTACACGGAGCCTATATAAACGAATATATCTTGCTTCGCTAGACTAAATATAATCTAGCAAGGCAAATGCCAGTTTTATACGTCATTGAAAACTGGGATACATAATATGTCCAGCTTACATTGTATTGGTTTGATATACAGATTAAAGATAATTGTATGTACTTGCAAAAACATATATTAAATACGATAGGGCTAATAAAAAGTCAAAGATGTACACTGCACCCCCACTCCCCCCCCCCCCCAAAAAAAAGAACACACACACAAAACCACAAAAAAATCCAAAAAAACCTTTAGATTCAACAACGCAATCATTAACACATTTTTCCCCACTTTTTTTTATTTTTTATTTAAAACAATCTAAAAAGAGTTTAGCATATGCACATTTTAACTTCTACAACAAAAGATTAAAAGATCATGGCTCAATCAAAAGATTTTTCTTCATTCATATATTTAAGCATGATGCAAATTTATCAATGCTTACAGTCTTCAGAATTAAGTAAAATTATATTCACGATGGATACTGACTGTTTCTGTTGTATATTTGCTGTCTTACAAAGCCATACACATCTAGATTATAATCACTTGTTTTGTCAATAAGAATAATTTTCTATTTTTCATCACGAAGATTTCCATAGCCAATTCTCTTTGATGTATTGATGATTGGAAATATGTACACCTGTTTTTTCATAAAGTACCTGCACATCATATCAGCATAGCACTCATCGTGGACACCAACATTTATCATTGTGACCTACTTCAAGTGCCTAGGAATTCTGACATTGCCTTTATGAACAACTCGTATTTCATTTTATCTAATAATAAATTAACACACTTTCACGATAGACATGCCTCCTTCAAGTACAGCGCGAGTACAGATACATCGACAAGGTAATACAAATCAGTGAACGGATAGTCGTGATACTGAATATTACTGTTTATTTCGTCAAAACCATGTCCGTTTTATAATTTATATTTCTGATCTATAAGAATCATTAGAAAAGTAAATATTATCTACGCTACGCATATCGTTATTTGTATTATCGTGAATATACGATTATCGGTGTTTAATTCCCCTTTCAACAATATTTCTGTTATATCTTTGAGGTCAGTTTAATTGATGTAACGGTAAGAAAAAAAAACGTAGATATCTACTTTAATGAGCAAGGCGCGTTTCTGGAATAACCTTTATCAGGTCGACTCTTAGTTAAGAGATTTGAAACCAAAATAACTTAAGTGTATTTGGGAGCATTTTGAGTTAGATTATGTACCTCTGTGCTGCTACATATTA
The DNA here is from genome assembly GCA_963383655.1 of Bathymodiolus septemdierum. Classification (NCBI taxonomy): domain Eukaryota; kingdom Metazoa; phylum Mollusca; class Bivalvia; order Mytilida; family Modiolidae; genus Bathymodiolus; species Bathymodiolus septemdierum. The sequence goes on from OY726526.1 coordinate 26,056,319, forward strand.
TAGGGAATCATAATTTAAAACATAATCACGAACAAAATACAAATAACAAACAAACAAACAAACAAACAAACAAACAAACTAAACACATTAAATAGATTCATTTCTGATGAGGCTATACATTGTCATTGGAACATAATTGTGTCTGTCTGTTTTAAACAAATTCGCATGCTTTGGGATAGTCAACTTACTATAAACTTAATTGTTTATCATTGCTTAAAGTATACTAAGATACAAATACATTTATATGTCAAAAGCTGGACTGTCTACATAACCAATGTAAGTCGCACATACATCTTTGAAAACCTTACCGCTTCGGTGGTGAAATGATTAGCGTGCTCGCCTCAACAGTGGCAAATTGTTGTTTCAGGCCCCGATCAAATCAAACCAATGACCATAAAATATGTTGCTTTCACAATAAGTACACAGCATTAAGGAGTAAGAGCAAAGAGTGCATGGTTGGAATCAAGATAACGTGTCCGAGTAGAGTGACGTGTCGACCCGTGAACTGTTGTTTCAGTGAAGTGAGCTAGCCTACAAAAATCCAGCCAAACATGTTAGTCTAGTACTAATGATATATTTAACGCCAAGTGAACAAAGACAAATGGGTACCGTGACGTTAAATAACAATCATTCACTCACTCATTTCTTTGCGGGCCAACTGAGCCTTGTCTCCTATATATAAACGTTAGAGAAAACCGAAAGGGCATCAATAATGGACAATCCAGAGAAACTGACAACATGGGGTACACAAGACGAAGACAAACAAAACAAAAAACGCAATAGTAGTTTAAAAGGTGTCAGCGATATCTCCAGGGAGCACTTAAACACATTAATCAAAGGGGAGCTAATGTCTTTCATTTAGTTTCAATATTAAGTTTTAGTTTCAGAATCATTTTGATTTTTTTAGCATTTTAATTTTCTTTCAGTATTAAATTTTAGCTTAAAAGCATTTAATATCAATTCCGCAATGTATTTTTCTTTAGTTTTCAAAATCCTTTTTAATGCACGTGAATAATCTATAAATATAAATCATATATCATTGATAAAACCACCACGCACATACAAATAACAGCTGTTCGTCACGAGTTCTCACGTGAACTCCACCTACATTACAAATAATTATTTATTTCTGTAGGTAATCATGGTAGGTAGGTAACCAGCTGTTTTGACTTAATTTCACATTTCATAATAAACACACGTTTCTATCTGATTACTACTTATATAATCACTAAAGACAATGTGGAGTATATCTATACATAGTATGTATATCAGTTTTGTATATATCTGTATAACAGGTGTTCTTAAAGTTTCCACCTCAGACATAGATATTCTTTAGAGACCGATCATTTCAGTTTTATTCGGGCTATGTCTTCCTCCTTTTCCTGCTTTTTCATAAATATGGATATTATTATTTTTGTACAAAACTAAGCTTTTTCTTACTAAAGCACAAAACGTATTGCTAACTGTGGTTGGCTGCATGGTTGCATACGCGAGGGGATTCTGCTTTTTCATAAACATGGACATTATTTTTTTTTTTTTTTTTTTTTTTTTACAAAACTAAGCTTTTTCTTGCTCAGGCATGACTCGTATTGTTAACTGTGGTTGTTTGTAGACATTGATATTCGGAGAGGCTGTTCTGCTTTTTTATATTTTTCAATAAATGTTATGTTCAACTGTTTTGAAACAGAGAACACTTTTTTGCAATATTTCGCATCAGGTGCATTAGATAAAAGTTGCTATCTTTGAGGCACTAAATTACAATTGTTATCTTTAATGTTTATATTTCAAACATGTCAAAAAGAACTGGTACAGATCGGTATAATGTCAACTGGACAATATATGTATACTACGTATCTTTATTGTATATATTACCTCCTGTAACACATTCATTGTGAAATGAGAGTATGCAAATAAAATCATGAAAAATATTGACTCTTCAATCTTAAATCTTACATCTAGTCAATCAAAATTTGCTAGAACAACGTTTTTTTCTATAATACAAGTAGTGACTTGTGACAGGTCGATGGTTTTCTCCGGGTACTCCGGTTTCCTCCGCCACGATATAACTGAAATATTGTTGAAAGTAGCGTAAGACACCATAAACCATAAACCTCTAAACCTATTTAAATACTTGACATATTATTGTAAGAATTTCCTGAAGACCTTCCTATTTTCTCTTATCTTTCAATTTAAAGAAAATATGTTATATATTTAATAACTTTAAAAATCGGTTCACTTCATCTTCTATTAATAAAAACGTAGATATCTAATTTAGTACACACGGTGGGTTTAACTTTCATCTTGTCTATTTAAAGTACATTCAAATTCCTTCTGTCAGCCAAATAACTTATGTAATTGACTAGATATGTTCCCAGTACATCTTAATATTACAACTTCATTGTACATCATTGTAGAATATACGATGACAAAGATAAATGTGGGATTGAAAGATATCTTTCCTATGCCAAAAAATATATTCAGTACATTTTTCACTCTGATCTATAGTTCTCCTCCTTCAGGTATATGTCACCTTATCCTATTTTGGCTATCCTGTTGTTTAGACCCTTTAGTTAATTGCTCTCAAACTCCTATTTTGTCTATCCTGTTGTTTAGACCCTTTGGTTAATTGCTCTCAAACTCCTATTTTGTCTATCCTGTTGTTTAGACCCTTTGGTTAATTGCTCTCAAACTCCTATTTTGGTTATCCTGTTGTTTAGACCCTTTGGTTAATTGCTCTCAAACTCCTATTTTGGTTATCTTGTTGTTTAGACCCTTTGGTTAATTGCTCTCAAACTCCTATTTTGTCTATCCTGTTGTTTAGACCCTTTAGTTAATTGCTCTCAAACTCCTATTTTGGCTATCCTGTTGTTTAGACCCTTTGGTTAATTGCTCTCAAACTCCTATTTTGGTTATCCTGTTGTTTAGACCCTTTGGTTAATTGCTCTCAAACTCCTATTTTGGTTATCCTGTTGTTTAGACCCTTTGGTTAATTGCTCTCAAACTCCTATTTTGGTTATCCTGTTGTTTAGACCCTTTGGTTAATTGCTCTCAAACTCCTATTTTGTCTATCCTGTTGTTTAGACCCTTTAGTTAATTGCTCTCAAACTCCTATTTTGTCTATCCTGTTGTTTAGACCCTTTGGTTAATTGCTCTCAAACTCCTATTTTGTCTATCCTGTTGTTTAGACCCTTTGGTTAATTGCTCTCAAACTCCTATTTTTGTTATCCTGTTGTTTAGACCCTTTGGTTAATTGCTCTCAAACTCCTATTTTGGTTATCCTGTTGTTTAGACCCTTTGGTTAATTGCTCTCAAACTCCTATTTTGGTTATCCTGTTGTTTAGACCCTTTGGTTAATTGCTCTCAAACTCCTATTTTGTCTATCCTGTTGTTTAGACCCTTTAGTTAATTGCTCTCAAACTCCTATTTTGTCTATCCTGTTGTTTAGACCCTTTAGTTAATTGCTCTCAAACTCCTATTTTGGCTATCCTGTTGTTTAGACCCTTTAGTTAATTGCTCTCAAACTCCTATTTTGTCTATCCTGTTGTTTAGACCCTTTAGTTAATTGCTCTCAAACTCCTATTTTGGCTATCCTGTTGTTTAGACCCTTTAGTTAATTGCTCTCAAACACTTTCCAATTATTTGGCTTTCCAATCTTTAGATATTAAGCGTACCTGATGAAGGTTATACCAGAAACGCGCCGTGCGCACTAAATTTTATACCTACGTTTATATTACTATATTAAATAACATTGTATATTATACTTCTGCACTGATACATATTTCATGACTGTATGATGATAAATTCATTCACAATTACAAAAAGAATGACAAATGTGTAATTTTTAATTCATGAATATATTTGAATAGAATTATAGAAAGTCCTTTTTTACTTCATTCAAACGTTTTGGCCACAAGACATTCATTAGTATTTATTTCTATTCCAACATATAGCAGCATGTAACAGGATGGTTAGAATAATGCTACAGAAACAAGGGTTCCTTGAGATAAAATTGAGGACATCCCTTACAAAGTTTTATGGTCGCCGTCATGACTTGGTTATTCGCTTCTCGTAGTCAAATATCACCATTTCGTCGCTCATGATAGTTCACATAATATGACTTAGAACTGGATTTTTAACATGAGTAACACGACGATTGTCACAAGTGAAATCGGAACTGCTACCCTTCCGGAGCACCAGAGTTCACTCCCGGTTATTAATGGGGTTCATTTTGCTCAGTCCTTACTTTCTGTGTAGTGGGTTTTGGAACATTGTTTGTCTTTTTTATCTTTTTCGTTTGGTCATTGTGTTGCAAGTCTGTCCATCGATTTTTGTATCTGCAAACCTGTTCTATCACAATTCCTGCCTCTTCCTCACATTTAGTTTGTTTTCAAAAGACGTATGCAACATGCGGACAAGTAGTAGCATTCCGCTTTAATAATAGATCCCACAAACATTCACCGCTGTTTATGTGGAATCTTAACCGCAAACTAAATTATAATTCACATAAACAATATTTTTTCAAATGAGGATGTGCTTCTCTATGGCCTCGATATAACGGTATATAGAGATTAATATCTACATTTTCAATTATTTACATGTTGATCCCTACTATTGTGACTTGACTCTCAATCATGGCAAATGTTTTCTATACAGCCTTTTTATGCTGAGTGTGCCTGTGTGGTTTTTTCTCCGGTTACACCGGCTCTTCCATCAAATAGACTGACCGCTATGATAAATAGACCGACCACCATGATAAATAGACTTACCGCCATGATGAATAGACTGACCACCATGATAAATAGACTGACCGCCATGATAAATAGACTGACCGCCATGATAAATAAACTGACTGCCATGATAAATAGACTAACCGCCATGATAAATAAACTGACCGCCATGATAAATAGACTGACCGCCATGATAAATAGACTGACCGCCATGATAAATAGACTAACCGCCATGATAAATAGACTGACCGCCATGATAAATAGACTAACCGCCATGATAAATAAACTGACCGCCATGATAAATAGACTGACCGCCATGATAAATAGACTGACCGCCATGATAAATAGACTAACCGCCATGATAAATAGACTGACCGCCATGATAAATAGACTAACCGCCATGATAAATAAACTGACCGCCATGATAAATAGACTGACCGCCATGATAAATAGACTGACCGCCATGATAAATAAACTGACCGCCATGATATAATCGAAGTATTATGCACCCATTATACTAACGGATCAAACAGTTCACTTTTATAGTGTATATATTTCACTTGTTTTATTTCTTTATATTTCCATTACGTTTTTTCACCCTGTATTTAAAAGAACAATATCAACAACACGATTGGTGGATATTAATGGGATATTAATGAACCAATTTACAGCCATTTTGTTTGATCTGATTATTGCATCGGTATTTTTTAAATGAATACGTTTGAATAAACGTTAGCGAAAATCAAAGGGGCAATGAAGAATGGACAATCCAGAGAAAACCAAAGGTGCAATTAAAGAATGGACAATCCAGAGAAAACCAAAGGGGCAATGAAGAATGGACAATCCAGAGAAAACCAAAGGGGCAATGAAGAATGGACAATCCAGAAAAAACCAAAGGGGCAATGAAGAATGGACAATCCAGAGAAAACCAAAGGGGCAATGAAGAATGGACAATCCAGAGAAAACCAAAGGGGGAATGAAGATTGAACAATCCAGAGAAACTGGCAACATTGGGTATACAAGACACAGGACGAAGACAAACAAATATAAAAAAACACAACGCAGAAAACTGAAAATATGAACAACACGGACCCCACCAAAATTTAATTCATGTTTTCATTGGTTCTACTTTCGGTACAAACTTGCCACCTGAATACAATTTGAATACTGTACTTTGCATACTACTTCATTATAGAGAACATCTCAAGCATCTATGGTGAATACGAAACTAGCATTCTGTGTTGCATCTTGATTTCAGGTGAAAGAAAATTTTATGTTATCTACCACTTTTGTTAATTACCAATTGGTTTACGTCATCATGTTACATAATGTCATTTTAAGCGCAGAAATAGCAGAACAGATTACCTTTATCTCTTTTGTGCGTGTTTAAGAAACTCGATATATTTCCAGAAATCCCAGACAAACATTAATATATTGCTTGTCCTGACTCACTCGCATGTAGTTTATCAACGACAATGGCCATTAATAAGAAACAAGATGGACACATTCTTGTCAAGTTTGTTGCATTATTGACCGACATTGTGCTTCGTGTGCTATTAACAATAGATTGTTTATAAATACGAGAAATAAAAGGTGACATAATGTACACACCTACTGATGAACTAATCTAAGTATCATTTGTGTTTCTTATGATATGATTCGTAATCACAAATCATGTCTTATTTCTAAGTAGACATGTTCTCCACAACCTAAGAGTACTTCTGTGTACAAAATTTGTATATTTGATTCATTTTACGACATCTAAAGAGTACTGCGATATACACGTTTTGTATGTTTGATCCAATTTCGACAGCCTTAGATTATTTTTATATATAAGAAAAGTTTTAAGATACCAAAGGGATAATCAGAAGCTGTAAATCGAAAAAGGACAAACAATGGCTAACAGAAAAAGAACAAAAGGACAATAATGATCTACAAATTGAAAACACTACACAGAAGATTAAAAATCAAGTACCACGAACCCCACTAAAACCCAGGGTGTACTCCGGTGTTCAGGAAGGGCTAACAGTTCCTGCTCTACGATAGTATAAGCTTTGCTTGATTAAATTTCCAACAACCCACGAGTATTTCGATTCATAAGTTTTGTTTATTTGATCAAATTTCCAACAACCAAGAGTACTTTGCTGTATATATCTTGCATGTTTGACCAACTTTAGATAATCTAAGAGTATTTATTTATCATGATTTGTTTATTTGATCCAATTTATGACAATATAAGAGTATTTCGATGTACAAGTTTTATATATTTGTCCAATTTTCGACAACCTAAATATACTTCCATGTATAAGCTATACATATATTTGATAAAATTCTCGCCAACCTTAGAATACTTTTGTGTAGATGTTTTGTATATTTGATCTACTTTTACGACAATCTAAGAATACATCCGTATCATGATTTGTTTATTTGATAGACTTGTCGACAGTCGTACAATATTTATATGTATAACGTTTGTATATTTGATCCACCTTTTGACGACCTAAAAGTACAAGTTTGTATTTCCTGATCCAAAGAGTATTTCCATGTATGAGATAATTTACCAAAGGGGTAATCAGAAGCTGTAATGGGTGACAAACTACTATAAAGAAAACTAAAGATTGAGCAACAGGAGACCTACTGGACAAAAACTGGGCGACATTCGGTTCTCTGGAATGGCTAGCAGTCCCTGCTCCACTAGTTGCACCCATTATATTACTCTTGTGAAAAACCCGGTGATGAGTCATTATTGAGGAAAGTACGGGATTGTAATTACGACACGTAACTTGTGACACATTTATTCCGTAACAGTTAACCAAGTCATGTGGGCGACTGTAATACATTTATTCCGTAACAGTTAACCAAGTCATGTGGGCGACTGTAAGACATTTATTCCGTAACAGTTAACCAAGTCATGTGGGCGACTGTAAGACATTTATTCCGTAACAGTTAACCAAGTCATGTGGGCGACTGCAAGACATTTATTCCGTAACAGTTAACCAAGTCATGTGGGCGACTGTAAGACATTTATTCCGTAACAGTTAACCAAGTCATGTGGGCGACTCTAAGACATTTATTCCGTAACAGTTAACCAAGTCATGTGGGCGACTGTAAGACATTTATTCCGTAACAGTTAACCAAGTCATATGGGCGACTGTAAGACATTTATTCCGTAACAGTTAACCAAATCATGTGGGTGACTGTAAGACATTTATTCCGTAACAGTTAACCAAGTCATGTGGGCGACTCTAAGACATTTATTCCGTAACAGTTAACCAAGTCATGTGGGCGACTGTAAGACATTTATTCCGTAACAGTTAACCAAATCATGTGGGTGACTGTAAGACATTTATTCCGTAACAGTTAACCAAATCATGTGGGCGACTGTAAGACATTTATTCCGTAACAGTTAACCAAGTCATGTGGGCGACTGTAAGACATTAATTCCGTAACAGTTAACCAAGTCATGTGGGTGACTGTAAGACATTTATTCCGTAACAGTTAACCAAGTCATGTGGGCGACTCTAAGACATTTATTCCGTAACAGTTAACCAAGTCATGTGGGCGACTGTAAGACATTTATTCTGTAACAGTTAACCAAATCATGTGGGCGACTGTAAGATATTTATTCCGTAACAGTTAACCAAGTCATGTGGGCGACTGTAAGACATTTATTCCGTAACAGTTAACCAAGTCATGTGGGTGACTGTAAGACATTTATTCCGTAACAGTTAACCAAATCATGTGGGCGACTGTAAGACATTTATTCCGTAACAGTTAACCAAGTCATGTGGGCGACTGTAAGATATTTATTCCGTAACAGTTAACCAAATCATGTGGGTGACTGTAAGACATTTATTCCGTAACAGTTAACCAAGTCATGTGGGTGACTGTAAGACATTTATTCCGTAACAGTTAACCAAGTCATGTGGGCGACTGTAAGACATTTATTCCGTAACAGTTAACCAAATCATGTGGGCGACTGTAAGACATTTATTCCGTAACAGTTAACCAAATCATGTGGGCGACTGTAAGACATTTATTCCGTAACAGTTAACCAAGTCATGTGGGTGACTGCAATACTTTATTCCGTAACAGTTAACCAAGTCATGTGGGCGACTGTAAGACATTTATTCCGTAACAGTTAACCAAATCATGTGGGCGACTGTAAGACATTTATTCCGTAACAGTTAACCAAGTCATGTGGGCGACTGTAAGACATTTATTCCGTAACAGTTAACCAAGTCATGTGGGTGACTGTAATACTTTATTCCGTAACAGTTAACCAAGTCATGTGGACGACTCTAAGACATTTATTCCGTAACAGTTAACCTAGTCATGTGGGCGACTGTAATACATTTATTCCGTAACAGTTAACCAAGTCATGTGGGCGACTGTAAGACATTTATTCCGTAACAGTTAACCAAGTCATGTGGGCGAATGTAAGACATTTATTCCGTAACAGTTAACCAAGTCATGTGGGCGACTGTAAGATATTTATTCCGTAACAGTTAACCAAATCATGTGGGTGACTGTAAGACATTTATTCCGTAACAGTTAACCAAGTCATGTGGGAGACTGTAAGACATTTATTCCGTAACAGTTAACCAAGTCATGTGGGCGACTGTAAGACATTTATTCCGTAACAGTTAACCAAGTCATGTGGGTGACTGTAAGACATTTATTCCGTAACAGTTAACCAAGTCATGTGGGCGACTGTAAGACATTTATTCCGTAACAGTTAACCAAGTCATGTGGGCGACTGTAAGATATTTATTCCGTAACAGTTAACCAAATCATGTGGGTGACTGTAAGACATTTATTCCGTAACAGTTAACCAAGTCATGTGGGTGACTGTAAGACATTTATTCCGTAACAGTTAACCAAATCATGTGGGTGACTGTAAGACATTTATTCCGTAACAGTTAACCAAGTCATGTGGGAGACTGTAAGACATTTATTCCGTAACAGTTAACCAAGTCATGTGGGCGACTGTAAGACATTTATTCCGTAACAGTTAACCAAGTCATGTGGGTGACTGTAAGACATTTATTCCGTAACAGTTAACCAAGTCATGTGGGCGACTGTAAGACATTTATTCCGTAACAGTTAACCAAATCATGTGGGCGACTGTAAGACATTTATTCCGTAACAGTTAACCAAGACTTTCGATGTAAACGTTTTGTATATTTGATTAAATGTCTGACAACCCAAGAGTATTTCCATGTACAAGCTTTGTATATTTTATCATGACCTAAGAGTACTTCTATGAACATGTTTTTTTGTAAATATTTATGCTAAATTACATAATCACATTTTCTACCCACTGTTTCAATATCCAAACATAATCACCTGTCAATGTGCCAGTTATCTGATTGAAACCTTAAATAAATACAACTGTTATGTAACAGGGTGAGGCCGTCTTATAATGTATAGGAATATAATAAAAGTGTCTGTAATGTATTTTCTGTCTAGTAAGTTAGAATGGAAAAAGAATTTCTGCAGAAATTCCATATCGATGGCAAATATCTGTTACATGACGATATATAATTGGTCATACAATGAAGAACCAAAAATACAACATTGTCAGAGCAGTTCAAATATTTAAGGGGGTACCATACACTACAGGGAGATAACTCTTTTAAATCAGTTGAACGTTTTGATCACATGATGTTTGTATGCAGATTTCAAGCATCTCGGTGATCAAAACCATAGAGACAAAAGCTGCTACGTGGCTAGTGATGTTATAGCTCTGAGTCTGTTGATTGGAATTTGCTAAAATTTTGATATTTATTACAGTGGATATATTCAAACACGCTGCCAGAAAAATAAGAAAATTAAACGAGCAGATCAAATTTTACCTGAAGTGTATGGTACCGCCTTAATAGAAAAATCGTAGGAATAGAGGCAATATCAATACCCAATGACTGCCTTAAGCCGATAGGACCCTGCGCTGGAGTTATCTACTCTCGGCTGTTCAGGTATACACAGCAACACACTGCAGGTTTTACAGAGAACAGCTGTTCAGGTATACACAGCAACACACTGCAGGTTTAACAGAGAACAACTGTTTAGGTATACATAGCAACACACTGCAGATTTTACAGAGAACAGCATTTAGTCCCGCACCTCATTAGGTAGGCCCTATCGATACCCTAACACGCATGTGCATGACCATCCACTTCCCCTCTTGTTACATGCACTTCTTTAAAAAGTGGCGTGGTTAAAATAGTTTTAAAGGCCCAAATATCCCCTTTTTATTATGTGATGCGGCCATGCAAATGTTTCCCACATGCGAGTAAATTGCCAAACCTCACATATAACTGAGTGAGCAGCGTTTGTCGTAATCTTGAACTTTATACGGAGAAAAATTAGAATGCATTAGGTTTATCCATAGAACATTGCTAAGTTGATTGATTGATATGTAGTTTAAAGTCAGATTTAGCCCGCCACATTTATGTGCCTATCCCAAGTCAGGAACTGGATTTCCAAAGTCATACGTCGTGGTCTTTTTTGTGTTCAGTGAGTTACGATGAGAGATGATTGTTCGTTTTGTTGATATTGGTGGTATTTTGACCATCACTGTTTAAACTTTCTTTTGTAGATCGTTGTTTGCCCTTTTATCTTTTTTCTTTTGATCATTTTATTGTCTGTCCTTCATCGATTTTCGGATTCTGACCATCCCTTTGGTATCTTCAAACTCTTCTTATGAAATCAATTAAAATCATACGGTAACAGGTTATTACTTGTACATACGATATGAACTTGTCTAAAAAATATAGGAAAAAATATACATAAATGATGGATATTTAAAGAAAAGAAGGAAATCTATTTTTTCGTCGAGTTAAATCTCCTGTTTGTAGAAAGTAGGAAAGTTTGATTAAAAGAGTATTATAACATAACCGTTTTTCTTAAAAACTATTTTGTTGTTTTTAAATCTTCCTTAGATTTAACAGGTTTAAGATTCTCTCATTTATCCAAACAATCAATCATAACACATTAAAGGATCTTCATTGCAGATTATTTGGTTTAAAAGAGCATTACTGTATGGTTGAGCTGACTTAATGGTTTCTGCAAGAAACAATATACTGTTATGACCATGTGATGACCTTCGTGATTTCATTATAAATAACATTGCTATCCCCTATCATCCAGCTGAAGGCAGATTTATATTAACTTCTATTAGAATAGCTGTATGGCAGTATGTTCCTATAAATATAGTTGAACTTATGAATAGAATTTTAAGAAAAGCTTGAAGATACCAAAGGAGTAACCAGAAGTCGTTGATAACATTACATTTGATATCTACGTTTTCTTTGATATTTAGGAATGCTATAACTTCATTTTTCTACAACCCCAGTAGGGACAAGAATTTGCCAATTCTTGAGTCAGTAGAAGCAAATCAGATTTGATTTTGGAATTGTTCCGACAGTGTGGCATTTTTGTTTTTGATGAGTCCGTGTTGTTCATCCTTTTTATTCTACTGTTTTTTTTGTTTTGTTTGTCATCGTTCTGTGTCTTATTTACCAAGTTTCTCTGGCTTGTCCATTCTTGATTGCCCTTCGGTTTTCTCAAACGTTTATTTGCTACATACATACATTTTTTTTGTAGGTATTCAGATTTATTCTAACCTCTACGATTTCCTTGATCAGCGAATTCGATGAACATCTACCACAGTCTCATAATAAAATTGCAATAGCTATTTTCTTTAGTCTTTAAGTTAACCTAAACTGAAACTGCTGGGAAGAAAACTGTTTGGCTTTTCTGAATTCCCCCAGATGTAATCCCTCTAGACCGCTTTAATGTGTGACCTCACTTTTATTATCAGTTTTGCTTAGGATTGGGAGGAACTAATTCCAATACTACCACCATTACTGGGGTCTCAGATGGTGGATGTACAGAGAAAATAACCTGAAAGAATACTTCGTCATGACTAATCTTTGTAGTGATACTGTACACCTACTTGTTCCTCCTTGCTTAAAAGCAAGAACCCATCAACATCTTGGTAATGAGAGTAGTTCTGTCAACTGACTTCAAAGATGACCCTTTTTCGCAATCAATGATTAAAGCACCAAGCAATGTAACAGTGACAGACTACTTATGAAACAACCAGACACTCACTTTTATAACTAGTTTCTTCTTTGCGAAAAACGTTTATTTGCTCTCATCTGCAGCTACATATACTGGTCGGACATATCCCATGTTGATTCAACGCATACATATATTTCCTACCAAAGTATCTTGCTCCCGTGAACAACACAGAATGGGAGCGATTTGTCTACAACATTGTATATGAACGTCAAAAGGAGTCTTTTAATTGACTCTTGCTGTTATGAAGTCTTTTAATGAACTATTTGATAATTTATACAGGTAAGTATACACATAGACTATCTACAAACACCATTCTTATTTAATCCTTTTGCAAATTGCTGCTATGAAAATTGAAATCTTGACTAACCACTTATATTTACTAAGGGGCAGTCGTAGTCGTGATCGTATGGTAGTTGAATTTATGACACCTATGCAATCAGTGCCTATCACGACGAACGTTGTAAGTTCGAATCCCGCCCATGGCGAGGTGTATTATATATAACATTATGTGATAGTTTGTCAATCGGGGGTGTTCTCCGGGTACTCTGGTGTTCTCCACCAATAAAACTGAGGGCCACGATATAGCTAAAATATTGTTGAAAGTGGTGTTAAACACCATAACCATAAGGCATAACCCTAACCACTTATATTTACTTTTCTTTACTGATTTATAGCAAATGATCAGGGAAGATTTCAACGTTCATAGCAACAATTTATTTAAAGAGGTTATTAATAAGAAAGGGACGTGTAGCAAGCTTAGAATTTATATAGTTAGGTTTGAAAGCGGGAGGCTTGGCGCTTTAAAATCTGATTCAACCCATCATTTCTTTAGAAATGCCTGTACCAAGTCAGGGTTATCAAGGTTTTCACAGTTTTCCGGTTGTTGACTGATTTTGTCTGTTTATATACTTATGCGTTTTGACTTTCCCTTTGTAAGATTGTTCGGAGTTCGGTAATTTTGTTATTACCCTTATTTATATATATATAGAGGTAAATCTAACGACCATATGATCACGACCGCAACAATCTCTAAAGGAAGATATTATAATTTCCATGGATTGTTCAAGATCAGACTATGAAAAATGTAAGAAAAGGTCAGTTAAGACACACACTGCAGGAATTTCTGTTTGTGTACTATCTTTTCTTTGCTTAAAAAATGTTGCCATTTTATCTGTGTATCACATGGGGATAAATTGATATTTCAATTAACTCAATTTGATATTTAGAGATTCATAGCCACAACTGTTTCGCTTTCATCAATGATCGCTGTAGAAACTATATACAGGAAATAAATCTTCAGTGAAGATAAAATACCAGAAGATATATTTTAGAATTGTAAGGTAAACTATTTCTTTATCAGAGATATAAAACTACTCTACCACCTGTCCGACCACCGTTCTATTTATATACATGCTGTCAAAACACGTTAAAAATCTGCCTATGATGATTTACAGTTAAACTCTAAATGCCTAATTTACGAGTGCACTACCTAGCGATCCTTAAAAGCAACATTTCATAAGATTATCCAATTACACTTACGTTACGTACTAAAGCATTGAACTATATACCGTGCAAGTTTTGTAACGGTAAGATATTTCATATTAACATTAAACCAAGAGTTTTAAGCGGCAATGGTAGAAAGTCTCACAAACTACAACATAAAATGGTAGAAAGTCCACTACAACAGATAGATAGATAGATAGATTGATTGATTGATTGATTGATTGATTGATTGTTGCTAAACGTCACTGTGAGTAGTATTCCAACTATATTCATGGCAAAAACAGATTGACAGAAATATACAACAACATAGTGTTAAAATGTTGTAATAAGCAGCATTTCAACTACATGTATACAGCAGATTGATTGTTATTGCTAAACATCAAAATGGACAGTATTTCAATTAATTCAATTTGATATTCAAAGATTCATAGCCACAACTTCCTTAAAAGCAACATTTCATAAGATTATCTAATTACCCAATTACACTTACCGTTACGTACTAAAGCGTTGCACTATGCCTTGCAAGTTTTGTAACGGTAGGATATTTCATCTTAACAAACATATCATAAACTCAAACGTTTTAAGCGGCAATGGTAGAAAATGGTAGGAGGGCTAACTACAACAATAGATAGATTGATTGCTAATTGTGGCTAAGCGTCACTGTGAGTAGTATTTCAGCTATATCCCTGACGAGAACATACTTACAGAACATATAAAACAACGGTTGTCTGTTGCTCAACGTCACAGTAAGCACTATTTCAGCTCTAATCCTGACAAGGACATGTTTACACAACAGAAAAAACAACAACAAGAGATTGAATATTTGTTGCTCAACTGTGACAGTGAGTATTAATGTTGACAAGAACGGGCTTACAGAACTTCTACAACAACATATTGAGTGAAAGCTTTTAAACGGCGTAATGAGCAGTATTTCAACCATATCACCGACGAGAACAGGTTTACAGAACGTATACAGCAGATTGATTGTTTTTTCTAAACGTCAAAATGGACAGTATGTTAGCTATACTAATGATGAAAGCAAGTTTACAGAACATATATAACAACAGATTGATTGTTAGTTTCTTTGTATTTAAAGGTCAAGTGGGTAGTATTTCAGTTATATCACTGACGAGAACAGGTTGGTTTACAGAACGCATACAACGGATTGTCTTTGTAAAATCGTCACATTGGGCAGTATTTCAGCTGTGTGCCTGACGAAAACAGGTTTATAGGATATATAAGACATATTGATTGTTTTGTTTGTTAAACGTCATAATGGGCAGTACGTCAGCTACGTTCAGAACGAAGACAAGTTGACAGAACATATACAACAACATGTTGATTGTTTGTGCTAAACGCCACAGCAGTATTTCAGGAATAGTCATGACGAAGACAAGTTATTTCTCTGGATTGTCCATTTTTAATTGTCCCCTCTGTGTGTTCTCTAATGTTTTTACTGAACATATACAACAACATATTGGTTGTTTATTGTTAAATGTCAAAGTAAGCAATATTTCAGCTATAGTCATGACTGAAACAAGTTTACAGAAAGAACATATGCAAGAACAGACACCACTCTTATCGGTTCCCAATAAACTTCAAAGAACAAAAACTCGATACGACAATGACAAACAAGCGAATGGCAAGCTAAGCCATGTCTTAAACATATGTAAACAAACCGTTGATGGGGTAAGAAAGATGTTGAGATTCTTCCCACTTACCTCTGTGTAACTAGAATCTCGGTAGTCAAGCAAATAAATACAGTTTCGACCTCAAAATGATCCACCGCAAAACAACGAACACTACAAAATTAAACTCTGAGCAAGCAAGTAAGGCTGAAATTAATCGACCACTACCCAAAAGGTTATAATCTAATATAAACAAATTACAAATGATATTTCAAATAAATTAAAAGAATTAAGAAACTGTTGACGATACTAAAGGGGTAAACCCAAAGCCGTAAATCGAAAGAAAGACAATACAATGGCCAAATGATAAAAACAGGACACACAATAATCTACAAAACACTACCCTAAAAACTAGATTGAGTTACAGAAACCCCACAAAACACCTGGAGTGAACTAAGTGGCATGGGAAGGGAATAATGTTCCTCAGGGTTTTCATAGGGGGAGGTGGGTGGTCATGAAGATTTCAAAAGATTTATCAAATTATTAAAATTGAATTACATGTAGTACAATGCATGAGAATAAAAATGCACTTAAAATGCTAAAAATACATGTAAATGTAATATAGCTGCAAGATGATCCTACACGCTCAGTTACCCAATGACTTAGCTATATTGTTAGCTATTAGGAGTGTTTTGTTATTTAATATTTGCTCAGTAATCTTGTGTATGTATTTAACGTCATGTCCATGGCATCTGCCGATCTAGAACCCAGGCTATAATTTACTGACATAAGTCATAATATGTCTGAATTAATATATAGGATTCCTATTAGCACTTATAATAGGTAAGACAAGCAGAGATAACTGTGTCCCTCTGAAGCAATCTCTTATCGGTTCTTCCACTCGCTTAAAGATGGGTTGTAAGGAACGATAAATCTGTGTAATCTATAGGAGATTTATGTGACTGATACCAAGACATACAGATTAGATATATCAGGGACAACTTGTCCGGTTGAAGATCAATTTGACTAACGCTTGTAACATTTTGTCTGTGCATTCCATTAAACACAACGTCCATAATAATAAAATATATGAAAAATGTCTATACAACCTCATTTACATGTTGAATCATTCCTTTCATGACGAGTGCCACTAGTGAAATAGGGTCTACTTACCCTTCCTGAGTACCTGAGTTCACTCCAGATTTTAGTAGGGTTGTTTTGTAGATCATTGTTTGTCCTTTTGTTCTTTTCCTGTTGGCCATTGAAAAAAACCGTTTTGTTTTAAATTAAAGAACAATACCTCTCAGTTGATACGATATTCCAGAGCTTGTGATTCCTATCAGGATTTCCTTGAAAGAAGGTTGCTGCTACCAAGGAAGCAACTGAACCAAGGGTTCTTCTTGGTTAAGTTGATGTCATCACTTCGAAAATCTTACGATCGCCACCATGACTTGGTTGACCGTTATGGAATATCTGTGTCACAAATGACCACGGATATGTTCCACTTGTCGTAAACACTTCTCAGTCCTTTCCTCATTCATGACTCATCAGCGGGTTTGTAACTAAATTAACACGACGGGTACCACTAATGGAACAGGAACTATTTACCCTTTCGGAGCATCTGAGTTCATCCCCGGTTTTTAGTGGGGTTCATGTTGCTCGATCTTGAGCTTTATGCGTATGTTTTGTGGATCGTTGTTTGTCCTTTTGTACTTTTTCCTTAGGCCATTGTGTTGTATGATCTTCTTTGATATACTGATTCTGATTACACCTTTGGTATCTTCAAACTCTTCTTATTACTTTCTTTATTATAAAATGGCAACTTTATTGGAAAATACCCTTACAAGGAAAGTCTTCATTGTACCACTCTATGCTCAAGTTATTAAACTTTCATTTCCAATATTGTACCTGTTTTCATTATATTTGCTATCGCTATGTTCAATGTTCATTATCAATGTACAACTCATTTTTGTCCCCTTTTCGTTTTCGTTTTCGTATTATGCAGAGACTAAGACGGTAATATCCATAATCCTACAGAATCGAAACATCATGCGTAGATTTTGAGAAAGAAGTAAGATAGTCTTTTATAGATCCATAAGATTGTCTAAGATTTGCTTTATTTTTATATATAAAATCGTCTGAACATATGATTTTCATGAATTGTAAACAAGTCTGCAAAGTGTTTGACGGTAGCATGTCTGATGTAATGATTATATAACTGTAAGATGTCAAAATATGAAGAAAAAAAGTCAAATCCCTTAACACAAGTCCAAATACCAATTTAACAAGTTCTGCAGAAAAACCTAAATCTCGTCATATTCGTAGATTCCATGATACTTCTACTGTTTTGCAATATCCGTGTGATTTTACTGTAAGCAATATTAGTTCCTCTGAAATATTTCAACATTTTTACTCATATTGTTAGCATATGTACATGTACTGTTGTGAGGTCCATCTTGAATCCGATCTGTCTTTTTTAATAAAGGATCTGATTGGGGTTTGTTATTTCGGTTAAAATACTTGGTCAATTCTGAGTGTATTTTCATCATTTTCTCCTAAGATAATATGCTAAGAAAATTTGGGAAATAGCAAATGCGTAATCAGTAGCCATAAATAGAAGAAATACAGACATTAGAAGGCACGAAAGACAAAAAGACAAACAATGATCCACATAACACTACACAGAAAACAAAAAACAAATATGTCATGTGAAGATTGTAATAGTTATCTGTTGTTTCCAATCAACAAACAACATAATAACAACAGTGTAAACAACACAATTATTGAGCAAATATTTATTCATTTGCTAGTGTTTTGTAATGGTAGATATCTAGGAAATATGAGTAACAAAACCAAAATAATAAGATATACGGTGTAGAGATTATGATAAATAGTTTCACGTGTTATATTCAGCACACTATTTGGTTTCTGAGAATATTATTTTATATATTAAAATCCCGAAAAGGAGACCATCTTTAAAATGTCACTGAGTTACAAAGTACCAATTATTATATTTGTATAGTATTCAATCCTTTTTAATTTGAGAAGAAGATTGAAAGAAAAGCTTGAATATACGAAAGGGGTAAATCGAAGGACAGACAATACAATGGCCAAAATAAAACGGACACAACGAAAAACAAGCATATACATAACACTACATAGCACTATAAAAATCCAACTAAGCGTGTTGGTCTAGTACAAAGCGGACCTCATCATCATTTTATTGAAAATTAACTTGTTCTCGGTATGGCATAACTGGAAAATTGCTGAGTTGGCGTTAAACAACAATCACTCACTCGCTATGTCTAGTGGCGACAAAGTAAAAATGTAAGTTCATGTAACCTTTCCATCAATAATTATGGTTACTGTCCCCACTTATGAAACGTCAACAATAATTGTCCTGAGTGCCACGTTTAATTTCTAATCGACACGGAAAAAACAAACATCATAGATGAACCATTGAATGACAGTCCTGTCAAGTTTTTAATCAAATTGTATCCTGGGTTTTCAGGAAATAAGGTTCAAGGTTAAATTGTGCATGGACATGGTATATTATCTATAAACTTAATAATCGTATTACAAGGAAAAGTTTGAAGATATCAAAAGAGATAATCAGAAGATGTAAATTGAACAGCAAACAATACAATGGCGGCCAAAATAGCAAGGTCAACAATGATCTACAAAACATTACACAGAAAACCAAAGATTGAGCAACACAAACCCCGCAAAAAACCTGGGATGAACCCCTGCTCCACTAATGGCACCCGTCGTGTTACTGTTGTTACAAACCCGGTGATAAGTCATAAATGAGGAATGGATGGAATCTTGATTACAGCAAACGCAACATATCCATGATCATTTATGATACAGATATTCAGTAACGGTGACAAAGCCATGAAAAAAATAATAACAATGATAATTTATAAATTAAAATTATTAACATTAATTTATTCAACAATTGTGTACAACGTCATCACAGTTATTTAGAGCTGAATGAATGATCTCAACAGACCATCGTCTGCATCCTGTCACTCGATTGTCCGCGCGTGCATTTCATTTGCATCATGTGAAGTGGTGTGCAATCAACAGACGATTTTCGTACAATTTACAACACAAACAGTGGCATCGAACATAATATCTACGTATCCAATGGTAACAAAAAATGAGAGAACATTGTATATTTCAATGTCCAAGAGAGATAATAAGAACCGTGATTTCGACTGGTTCCCTATCACGCGAAATACAAAAATTCAGAAGATAAAAATGAGAGAGATGATGAATTTTCCATTCTTATACAACATATAATACACATATTGTATTTTATACAAAATTGATACTCCGCTCTAGTAACGAGAAAATAACTTAATTCCTATATTTATAAAGCTTGCAAGCAAAATTAAAACAGCTTCATTATATAAATTATAAGCTTATACAGTCCAGTCCACCTAAGATGATGAAATCGTTTATAATGAAAGCTCGGTTATATTGAACAGATTATTATTTTTATTCAATTTCTACCCTTAGAGGTCTGGTAATATTGAAGCTTGGTTATAATGAAAAGATTGACTTTGCCCCTAAGTTTTACAATAAGTGGACTAGACTGTGCTAGCATATTCAGCATATTCTTATCTTAATATACATTGTGCAATTCATGAATCATTATATGATATGTAAATCATTCATACACTATTTTTATTTTCATGGGATTAGCGAGCCAAGTCGTGGTAGTTGACTGCCAAAACGATTAATGATAAAATAATATACAAACCTGTGACGGAGACAGGAGTGATTAAATAGTCTTAAAATGAGCGCAGTCTACTAAAATTGTAATGCCATATTATTAAATTACTCGTAAAGATTTAAATTATTTTGCTGTCTAATCTTTCTAATCTTTTGACTTTTAACAGTAATTTCAGAAACGCGTTGTGTGCAATAAATTAGATATCTACGTTCGTTTTTATTATGAAATAACGCATACCACATCATACTAATAATCACGAAATCTAAGAGTCTGGAAAAGCTATCTATATGTTCGTATCTGTAGTTGGCTGATATGACCATGGCGTATGACCTGTACAAACTAATAACGCAATAAAACGGTTAATTAATACTAAAATTCGTTTTATTTATTGGCGGAGGAAACTGGAGTACCCGGAGAAAACCACCGGGATGCGTCAAATTACTGACAAACTTTATCACATAAGGTTGTATCGAATACATCTCGCTTGAGCGGGATTCGAACTCACAACGTTAGTGGTGATATGCTCCGATTACATAGGTAGTTGTCTATCCAACTACCATACGAACACGATCACGACAGTCCCTCGAAAAGTTTAAGCTTAAGAAAAATCAGTTTTAAATTAAATGCATTATGTTTGGCCTATCGATGCATGTTAATATTTATATCTAGAAAGCATAATTATTTTGTAATTTTGATTTTTGTTTATAAAGAATGGAAAAAAATTGGTCTTTGGAGCTTACCAAGATTCGGGTTATGATATTTAACGCCACTTTCAACAATAGCTAATCGAGGTGGGGACAGTAATAGTAATAGTTCTTTTCACGAATTATCTGAACTAAAACAGCAATATATCGTACTTCCTGATATAAAATAAAATTCACGTAAATACTAATTCCCCAAGATGGAAAAAAAGACAAAAAGAGAGAGAAAAAAAATTCTCACAAAGGTCCTGTCTCCGCAGACTAATACAACTTGTACCTTTAGTAAAATAACCGGCTTGTATACATTTTTCTCCCATTATTACGGCGTTTTAACCACGCTGAACCAGTGGTGGACAAATTTGTAATCCTCTAGAGGATTAAAATGTCTCGTGTCTTTCCCCACATCTGACTCGTTTGACTCGTTTGACAGTTTTTGAAATAAAGTTCCTGTTAAATAATGGGAGAAACAAATTATCCTTCAGTTGCTCATGTGGGTTACGATATTTCGCCACTCTCGAGAGTTAAATTTTAAATTTTAACCACTCACCTGACGGCTTGTGGTTAAAATTTTAATTCTCTCGAGTGGAGAAATATCGTAGCCGACGGGCAACTGAAGGAGAATCTATATGTATATAAATAAAAGGAGTGAAGAAATAAGTTATGTAAGCAATTACAGTCATAATAATCATCTTCTCATTCAAAAAATGTTGCAATATACGATTGTTTTTCTTGGCACTCTAAGAAGATGGCGTCATTCCAAATTATCTGTCTGATATCCTGTAGCGTCTTATCAGCAGACATACTTATTCATCTATATTTCTAATACCTGTCATACTTGAAGTAAATGAACATGAAACAACAACATGATATTGTATCATCAACATAAGAAAAAATGACCATTCACTTACTAATACACAGAAAAGCAAGCTCTCTATGAATTCTATCACAACATAAATCCTTCCGCCCTTGAATATAATCCTCTTTCATCCGATACCATGGGGTAGGTATATCGGTCGGTGTTCATGCCCTTGAATATACTCCTTAGTTCCTTTAGTTACGATGGGTAAATGGGTCGGGTTTTACTTGATGGTGGTCACATTAAATTGCGTAGTGAGATTTTCCGACCTTGAAAATAATCCTTAATTACGATGCACATTTATTGTAATCATAGGTCGGTTTTGACTATCAGTTATCGTAACCTGTGATTCTTTCGTAACTACTATTTTCCTAACATCGTGTGTTTGGGTAATAGAATATCTCTTTTGTGGAACGGGTTTTAACGGTGCTTCTATAAATAACTTTCCTTCCTCGCCGATGTAAGCAGTAATAGACGACTGATCAACACTTTCCGGAAGTTCGTACTCTTTGTTAAATTCCTTGTGTAATGTTCGCCCCGACAATTTCTCCTCATGTTCTGCGTGAACTATCAATTTTTTCTCGGCTGTTTTTACTACGATTTCATCCGGTTTGAATTCTCCAACATCAACGGATAAGCGCAGTTTTCTAGTTCCGTCTGGTTCCGTTATTATCGGGTTTTTGACAGGTGTGGCGACATCTAGCGGTTTTGATATGGCTACTTGATTATTGACTGTTGGGACTGGCGAGACGGGCCCCTGTTGAATCGGTAAGAACGTATTAGATGTTACGAGATGACCCTTTTTCAAAGGACCTTCGACTGTCAATATTCCGTCTTTACTTAGTACACATTGTAATTTGTCCTCATCAACACTATTTGGTATGTCAATTTTTCTGCTGTATTCCTTGCTAACTGATGAAGTTGTAGATTTCTCTTGATGTTTTGCTAAAACAGCTATTTTACTGTCTTGTGTCCTAACTTGAATTTCTTCTGGCTTAAATTCACTAACATCAAATCGTACCTTAAAACGTTGGTTTCCGAACGGATCAGTTTCAAAAATAGTTTTTAGATTATCTAATCTGTCCGGACTATTTCTTGTTTTATCCGCCGGCTTCAGAGTAAAAAATTCATTTCTTATGCGATCAAATTCTTCATCCCACTTTTGCCTCTGTTTGTCCATCTTTGTGTCTGTACTTTCCCAAGACTTAACTTGTCTGTCTTGGAAATTCATCTCATCTCTATGTACTGGAACGTGAAGTTCAGATCTAAACCGTGCCATTATAGGTTTTAAATTAATATACTAAACTGTTATCTACAAGTAGAAATCAACAGTAAGGAATGCACAATTTTCTACAGCTGATAATGAGGGAGTTTTCTTTCACAAGATAACTTTCTAAAAATAGTTACGAATCAACCATTCGAGTGCAGCTGTTAGCTGACAATTACAATCGATTAATCAGAGAGTTAATAATTTTACATATGCTCATTCAAGGTAGTTGTTTTGGGGAATATTTTAAGCATCAAATGTTTATTAACATTCCCATCTACTTCTCTCTAACGTTACGTCCAACGGCCTTCTTCAAGGTGAAAAAAAAACTCTTGGCAGAAACGAGTAGCTGATGGAAATGCAAAAAAAAAAAAAAAACAAACAAACAAACAAAACATTGATGTATTATATATATAGCTTCCCCTTTGACGTTGAAAAAAATGGAACAGATTTTTGAAACACAAAATTATTTACATAATAGAATTTATGCGATCGTCTATATAACTATATAACTTACACATTTGAGTGACGTTAACTTTGCAAATGGAAGAGTTAGTGAAAATAATGAGAGAAAAAAAAAATAAACAACAAACAAATAAAAAACAAAGCAAAACAAAATTCCACACTGTCGAAACAGTTCCAAAATCCAATAGAAAAATCGCTAGAAAGAGGCACAATTGACACCTCTAACACACATATACATGACCGTTCTCATTCCTGACTTGATACATGCATTCTATTCAGACGTGGCGGAATTAAGCTGGTATTATGGGGCCAAACCTCCCCGACCCCATTTAACGTTTTCATACTGAACATTCTAGCCAAGGAGAAACACGTTTTCTGTCTTAGAATGCATATTCTGTTAGACAAAGAAAAAAGTTTGGCAGATATTATAATATCTGCCTTTATTTTTATATAAAATCAAATATGCCATTGATGATACATTATTACGGGGATCCACATGATAAATGAACCCGGTATAATAGTGGATAAGATCCCTTCACTTGCATACCGAAACCCCATTAATTGCATTCGAGATATTCTGGATTAACATAGCCTATTTTTGTCTATAAACTAATTAGAAACATGTTTCCATCTTGGTTTTTAGGTTTCAAAGAGAACCGAGAGACGAGTATCAAATTTCAGAACGCAGGCCAATAATTTGTTTTCTTTCTTATTTAAATGTCTACATACAAATTCTATGTTGCCAGTTATGTAATAAATTGAAAAAAACAAATAATACCATGCTGTCGGAACAGTTCCAACATCCAAAAGAAAAGTCATAGAGACAAAAAAAGGTGGCGGGGTTAAACTACATTTGTAGTTCTATTGGCCCAAAGCTCCCCTCTTGCACAAACAACGTATACCCTGTAAGCATGATTAATAAATAATTAAAAAACATTAGAATACCCATGATCCTCTATTTATGTGGATTCTTGTGGTATAATTAAATGTCTATATATAGGTTCTATTTTGTCGGTTATGAGAAAAAAAGTGAACTTTTAAGAGAGATGAATACACACTTTCATACTATAAAACTCATGATCATAATTAATATTGATTCTCTGTGCTTGATCTCTTAAAAAAAATGATTAGACGTGATTCGTTTTATGTGAATTGAAGTTACGTCTGTACTGAAGTTACGCACAATTAAACATGATTTTTATACTAAGAAAAACCACATAAACAAATATTGAGATCTAATGGGAAAAAACTATATTAAGATGATTTGAACACATTTAAATAAATATCATTTCTACTCACATTTTGTTTCTTTCTCTTTTTATCCGTGTATCACAACCATGTCCAAACAGATTGATGTTTTTCTCAAAGATGTGGAAGAAAATATACTATTATATGTCGCGTAATCTCACGTGCATGGAATGTGCGGTATTTTACCCCTACACGGTACCTCTTAAATCTGCCAACGCACTAATGACACAACGTGTTAATGAAATTAGAAAGTAACCAATGAAACAACGACATTCAAAACAAAATAATCTCAAAAATGTTCAAAACAAACTCGGAGAGAGAATAATATAAAGATCTGAGTACCAAACTGACGAATATACTGTAGTAGATAGGCTGTTATCTTGATAGAACACAGAACATGCCTGTATCAACAGTGAATCAAACGATCGGAACATCTCGTTGGTCATCCACGTAATTAAAGCTGGTAATATTAACATTCCATACCGTACATTTGACGGATATCAGTAGAAGAATGTAATTAAATAAAAACAGTTGTTTCGCAATAATGCTAAGAGGTACGATATGTGCACGACCTTGACAAAAATGCTGGAATTTTTTCATATATATAGCATAAATCAATCAAAGGCCTGACCATATGCCAGTTACAACCTTTTTGGAATTCGTTGTGAAACTATGGCTGTAAACTTTGGTGTATATGTTACTTTAGCAATGACATTTGTCAAAATAAATGCATGCACAGATAAACATATTGCCCCAAGTTAGAAACTGGATTTCCATCAACATATGTCGTGGTCTTTTTGTGTTCAATAATTTTAGGGTTAGGGTTTTGGTGTTTAACGCCATTTTCAACAATATATCAGTTATATCGTGGCGGTTAGTTTCATTGGTGACGGGTGAAGTTAAAAAATTCCATACACTCAGTTGTGAGAACAAATTAATTTTTTTATTGAATAATGAAAATATCTCAATACTTAATACAGTAGGCAAATTTATCAAAGATAATTTGCATTAATGACAGCAATCTAGCAACAAATACAACATGGTTAGTGTTTATTACTTTTAATATGTTGTGATAAATATGTCATTGTGTAGCTGTACTCTATATAATTATGATTCTTTCTTTGTATGTTTGTACTTTTAATGCCCTTATGGGGCCCATGATTTGGAAATACAATATCTTGGTGGAGAAAACCGGAGTACCCGGAGAAAAGTACTGACCTGCAGCAAGTCTCTGACAAACCAATAAGTTTAGGTTAGATGTAGTTGTTCGTTTTTTGTTGATATCGGTGGAATTATTGACAATCACCGTTTAAACTTTCTCTTCATAATTATATAACTATACCATAGGGTATAATACAATCAACTATAATAATGAACAAGAGTCTCAACACGAGCCCATCCGGTAACACACGTGTGATCAACCTACGATACATACCACTGACCAGTGACGAGTATCGGCGTGATCAGCCGTGGGTTACCACTGTTTACCGGCGATGCCCCGAGACTCTATCCCTCCGTTTGTTATTCATGCACCGTTTGGGTTCAAGCAAGCATTTTATTTTTAGAAAATGTTTTATTCATATTCCCACTGTTAATAAAGACATAGATATCCAATTGTGTGCACTCGATACGTTTATGGAATGACCTTCGTCAGGTAAGGTGGAGGTCAAAACAAAGTCATGTGATGTCCGTCACATTGGATTTGCGGTCTGCCCAAAAAAAAACACTGTAAGGAACCATCTAATGACTATTCCGGTACCATTTAGATTCAATCAAGTGTGTAACATTAGAGAAGAATCATTTTTTTCATTTTCCCATATGATTCTAATTTAATATTGGTGGCCATCTTGGATTTCTGATCGCTACGAAAACATACATTTCGGAAGGACTATCCAAGGAACATTGCAGATAAGTTTGCTTTAGATGGTTAAACAATTTCAGATAGAATATCAAAATATTGTCCAATAGAGTCCTATCTTAAATATTTGTCCTGCAGTGGAGGTCGTTTTGTATTTTCAATAGACAAAAAATGCAAAGGCTCATCATATGCTTCTTTATATACAGAATGGATTCAACAAAGTTTGAGTTTCTAACGGTGAAAAAACCCATATGTATAGCTTTCTTTCCAATAGGGTCCAATGTTTAATATTTCTTGCATTAGAAGCCATTTTGAAATTCCAAACCACACACAATTACAAAGGCTGTAAGAGAGCATCCAATAATTATTCATAAGCAGATTGTATTTGATCGAATTTCTTTTTTCTGAGAAAATAAAATCCCATTGGATCCTATGTCATGCGTTGGTTAAGTGTTACGTAATATATGTGTCATAAATGACCACGGATATGTTCCACTAATCGTAAGCACTTCCTGATCCTTTCCCCATTCATGACTTATCACCGGGTGTGTAACTTAGAGTAACACGACGAGTGTATCTAGTAGGGAAGGAACTGAGTACCTGAGTTCACCCCCGGGTATAGTTGAGTTCGTGTTGCTCGTGGTTTGTTTTCTGTGTAGTGTTTTATAGATTGTGGTATGTTCTTTTGTCCTTTTTTGTTTTGGCCATTGTGTTATCTGCCTTCGATTTATGGATTCTGATTACCTCCCTTTGATTTCTTCAACCTCTCCCTGTGCTGTCCAATTGTATTGTTTAGATGTAAATGGAGCAAGGTTTCCTCCAAAGGAATTGTAGTTGACAACTGCATTGTGTAGTTGTATAGTAGACCTAGTATACCCATAGGTAATCGCGGTAGATGGTAGACAAATATACTAGTCAACTAAAGAAACGATACAAAGATTTGTTTTTAATATATTTTTGTGTTAAAACCAAAACAATTGTTTACTATCATTTACGTCAATGTTTGCGTGGAACGCGTTTATCTTCACAAAACAAACAATAACATCCTGTTCCGTTACGGAAAAATTCCGGAAAGTCAATTTTCCGTCCCATGATCGAGTTTACGATGATCGAATTAGGCATTTAAATCCAACGATTTGTTGGTTCTATGCGTCGGAGATGCGAAGCTGTCGTTGCTGCAAGAGGGGGTCACACACGTTACTGAACTCCGTAAACCTTCATACTGTATAACAATTGTTGTCTGTCCATGATTTATTCTGATAATGATGTTGAGAGATTTTGTTGATATTGCCTTATTTTTTCTGACCATATGAATCTAAATTACACGATATTTGTCGATTTGTTTTCTTTATGTATAAAATATTGAGCATCAAACCCTTGTATCGTTTCTTTTGTGACTAGTATATATTTCTCTCGTTGGTTTAGTGGAACTGACAATTCTTGTGTAATCGCTGTACAGAGTTGTATTGCTAAGTTGCAAAGGAAACCAAGTGTACTCCTATGGGATCGCTGTATACATTTATTTAGTTGTAAAGGAAACCAATGCATCACAGCAGACAATTGTCTTATCTAGTTTTAAAGGGAACCAAATATATAATCCTCAGGAATCACTATATGATAAAGTTTGTCAGTGACTTGCGGTGGATCGGTTGGATTTCTCCGGTTACCTCCACCAATAAAGTAAGCCGCAAAGATATAACTGGAATATTGTTGAAAGTGGCGTTAAGCACCATAGCCCTAACCCTAACCTTATACGTAAAGGGAATCAAATGTGTTCCTTTGGAATCATTGTTGACATCTGTATAATTTAATTGTAAATGACATCAAGTATTATCCTATGGAATCATTTTACTGCTTTGTTGTAGTTGGTCGCAAGGTCGTTCACATATAATCCTAATAATGTAACTATCATAATTGCTTATGTGCCCTATACTCGTAAACACGATATATATATAAACATACACGATAATAGTTAATCTAATAATACACCAAGATAATATCGCAATGTGCATACATTGTTTGGTTTGTTTGTTTTGAAAATTGTGCAAGGATATTAGTCCGCCATTAAAGCGATTTTCCCTTCTTACGTATGATATAATAGATATACATGTACCAGCAATTATTTTAAATATATCACTAGTTATTCATGGGGAAATATATCAAGAAGTCAATGGCATTAAATCAAATATGAGAATTGCATTATGAGTGGATATCAAATCAGCCTTATTATTATCTAATAAAAACGTAGATATCAAAATTAGTGCGCACGAAGTGCTTCTGGAATAACCTTCATCGGGTACACTCAAAGACAAGATATATAACCCTAGTTCGTCAGTTAAGAATAACCTTCATCAGGTACACTCAAAGACAAGATATATAACCCTAGTTCGTCAGTTAAGAATAATCTTCATCAGGTACGCTCAAAGACAAGATATATAAGCCTAGTTCGTCAGTTAAG
The DNA here is from genome assembly GCA_963383655.1 of Bathymodiolus septemdierum. Taxonomy (NCBI): domain Eukaryota; kingdom Metazoa; phylum Mollusca; class Bivalvia; order Mytilida; family Modiolidae; genus Bathymodiolus; species Bathymodiolus septemdierum. Next base: position 26,085,859 of record OY726526.1, read on the forward strand.
AATAACCTTCATCAGGTACACTCAAAGACAAGATATATAACCCTAGTTCGTCAGTTAAGAATAATCTTCATCAGGTACGCTCAAAAACAAGATATATAACCCTAGTTCGTCAGTTAAGTATAATCTTCATCAGGTACACTCAAAGACAAGATATATAACCCTGGTTCGTCAGTTAAGAATAATCTTCATCAGGTACACTCAAAGACAAGATATATAACCCTGGTTCGTCAGTTAAGAATAACCTTCATCAGGTACGCTCAAAGACAAGATATATAACCCTAGTTCGTCAGTTAAGAATAACCTTCATCAGGTACGCTCAAAGACAAGATATATAACCCTAGTTGGTCAGTTAAGAATAATCTTCATCAGGTACGCTCAAAGACAAGATATATAACCCTAGTTCGTCAGTTAAGAATAACCTTCATCAGGTACGCTCAAAGACAAGATATATAACCCTAGTTCGTCAGTTAAGAATAATCTTCATCAGGTACGCTCAAAGACAAGATATATAACCCTAGTTCGTCAGTTAAGAATAACCTTCATCAGGTACGCTCAAAGACAAGATATATAACCCTAGTTCGTCAGTTAAGAATAATCTTCATCAGGTACGCTCAAAGACAAGATATATAACCCTAGTTCGTCAGTTAAGAATAACCTTCATCAGGTACGCTCAAAGACAAGATATATAACCCTAGTTCGTCAGTTAAGAATAACCTTCATCAGGTACGCTCAAAGACAAGATATATAACCCTAGTTCGTCAGTTAAGAATAATCTTCATCAGGTACGCTCAAAGACAAGATATATAACCCTAGTTCGTCAGTTAAGAATAACCTTCATCAGGTACGCTCAAAGACAAGATATATAACCCTAGTTCGTCAGTTAAGAATAATCTTCATCAGGTACGCTCAAAGTACGCTCAAAGACAAGATATATAACCCTAGTTCGTCAGTTAAGAATAACCTTCATCAGGTACGCTCAAAGTACGCTCAAAGACAAGATATATAACCCTAGTTCGTCAGTTAAGAATAATCTTCATCAGGTACGCTCAAAGACAAGATATATAACCCTAGTTCGTCAGTTAAGAATAACCTTCATCAGGTACGCTCAAAGACAAGATATATAACCCTAGTTCGTCAGTTAAGAATAACCTTCATCAGGTACGCTCAAAGACAAGATATATAACCCTAGTTCGTCAGCTAAGAATAATCTTCATCAGGTACGCTCAAAGACAAGATATATAACCCTAGTTCGTCAGTTAAGAATAACCTTCATCAGGTACGCTCAAAGACAAGATATATAACCCTAGTTCGTCAGTTAAGAGTAACCTTCATCAGGTACGCTCAAAAACAAGATATATAACCCTAGTTCGTCAGTTAAGAATAACCTTCATCAGGTACGCTCAAAAACAAGATATATAACCCTAGTTCGTCAGTTAAGAATAACCTTCATCAGGTACGCTCAAAAACAAGATATATAACCCTAGTTCGTCAGTTAAGAATAACCTTCATCAGGTACACTCAAAGACAAGATATATAACCCTAGTTCGTCAGTTAAGAATAATCTTCATCAGGTACACTCAAAGACAAGATATATAACCCTAGTTCGTCAGTTAAGAATAACCTTCATCAGGTACGCTCAAAAACAAGATATATAACCCTAGTTCGTCAGTTAAGAATAACCTTCATCAGGTACGCTCAAAGACAAGATATATAACCCTAGTTCGTCAGTTAAGAATAACCTTCATCAGGTACGCTCAAAGACAAGATATATAACCCTAGTTCGTCAGTTAAGAATAATCTTCATCAGGTACGCTCAAAGACAAGATATATAACCCTAGTTCGTCAGTTAAGAATAATCTTCATCAGGTACGCTCAAAGACAAGATATATAACCCTAGTTCGTCAGTTAAGAATAACCTTCATCAGGTACGCTCAAAAACAAGATATATAACCCTAGTTCGTCAGTTAAGAATAATCTTCATCAGGTACGTTCAAAAACAAGATATATAACCCTAGTTTGTCAGTTAAGAATAACCTTCATCAGGTACGCTCAAAGACAAGATATATAACCCTAGTTCGTCAGTTAAGAATAATCTTCATCAGGTACGCTCAAAAACAAGATATATAACCCTAGTTCGTCAGTTAATTATTTATGTTTTAGTAGCTCGCGGCTGTACTATGTGTCACATGAACCAATTTTCCAAGATATAGTACCTAATTGTTATACCCATTCTTTACCCTGCTGCACTGACAATCATATACAACATTCCATATCAAGGTAAACGGTGCATGCTTTGTATTCTTTCTTGACGACTTGAATGAAAGAATACGTCCTCGACTTTCGCCATTGAGTTCTCACATTACGTGGTCGCCATTTTTGTTTCCAATGGGTTCCTGAGTTGCTTACCTCACTGCTTTAATTTTTCATCTACATTTTTAATAACAACCTTCCGTTCATATCTATGCATATCTTAGATATGCTTGTGAATTCAAAATAACCAAGTTGTCTTATATCGTCTCCTTATGTTTCAGTTTTCATGTTATTTAAGCGGGTCATCGTGTTGATGAGCGTACTGTAGTTGGATTTACAACTACCTGTGCAACCAGTGCCTACCACCACTAACATTGAGAGGTCGAATCTCGCTCATGGCGAGGTGTACTCGATACAACATTATGTGATGAAGTTTGTCAGTGACTTGCGACAGGGTCGGTGGTTTTCTATGGGTACTCTAATAAAACTCCACCAATAAAACTGACCTCCACGATATAGCTGAAATATTGTTGAAAGTGATGTTAAACACAATAACCCTACCCATATTGATATATATTAAGTACGATATAGTCAAAGATAAATGGCAACTACAAGTGGGGATTAGGTGGGGTGATCGACTCTCCACACCCAAAACAAATAAAAAGGAATGGCAATCGATTACCGATCGCATGTTGTTAAATCAAATAATTCTACATTATATATATTTTTTTTAAATATTGTTGAAAGTAGTGTTAAGCACCATAACGCTAACCTATAACCTCTAACCTCTAATCCTAACCCGTTTCATTTAACGATTGACATTACGAAACATTCTGAGGACTTCTGATTGAAAGCTATTTGGCTACACTTCGGGAAAAAGCCAGGATCTAAAAGCCAATATTAAACCCACGTAGACATCTTAAACGGAGGATACGTCGTTGTTGAATATATTTTGCACTATATTTCAAAAGTGAATGAATGGGTGATTGTTGTTTAACGCCAAATGAGCTATTTTTTCAGCTATGGCGTGGCGCGAACAAGTTAAATTTGATGAAATGATGATGATGTCCGCTCTGTACTAGACCAACACGTTTAATTGGATAGTGCTATATCACTGAAACAACCGTCCGCATGTAGACATGTCGCTCTACCCGGACACATTATTCTGATTCCGAGTCAATCAATCTTTGCTCTTACTCCTCAATTGCTGTGTGCTTAGCAGAGAAGCAGCAAATATCAATTTTATAGTCTCTGGTTTGACCCTATCGGGGCTCGAACCCACGATATACCACACTAGAGACGAACACGTTAACCATTGCATCACCGATGCGGTTCACTTATACTTATGGCAGTTCCCTTTTCCCGCCGTATTAGATGACACTGAAAGGTTTATCAACACAGCGTGTATGTTTTGTGTTCTGTATATTGATAGTTATAAGTTAGGTGTTAGGGTTCTGGTGTTTAATGTCATTTCAACAATATTTTAGCTATATTGTGGTGGTCAGCTTTATTGGTGGAGGAATCCGGAGAAGCCGCAGAAGACCTGCCTCAAGTCACTGTCAAACTTTATCACATAATGTTGCATCGAGTACACCTCGCCTGAGGAGGATTCGAATTCACGACGGTAGTGGGAATAAGCACTGATTGCATAGGTAGTAATTAATCCAACTACCATACGATCAAGGCCATGACGGCCCTGTAGACATACGGAGATCCCACGTTGATAACATATATTCCAGAAACAGAAAAAGCCTGATGCGGAACAACATGCATAGAAACAGGGAACAAAATAAAAGCTCGACCAAGACAAAATATCACAATTTAGTCAAGAAGCTTTCGTGAACATTCAACTTTACTACAGACAGAATTAGGCATTGTCTAATTGTGACCCGAGCCCATGATCTACCACACCCCAGATGAGTACATCAACCTTTACTCCATCGATGCTGCTCGGATTTTATAAATAGGTTCATCTTAGAATTAAGATAATTTTCCTCCATAGTATGATAGTGATATATTTTGATTGTATGGAACCAGACATGTGGTTATAATTACAATATATTGCTAATGTTATGGTGATACACACGGGCTAATTATTAGTTTGTCTCGGTAATAATTAATCTTAATAACGATGGTTGAGGGGTCATGTGTATAAAAACGTAGATATCACGACGTGTTTCTGGAATAACCTTCATCATGTACGCTCAAAATCCAAAGATTGAAAAGCCAAATAATTTAAAGTTTTGCTGGGGAGCAGAAAAGCCTAAGGGCCTATACAATATAGCCAAAATTGGCTACGGTCACCTTTTCCTGAGGGAGGAGGACCTAAGTTTTATTATAATATGAACCAAAGATAAGAATAAACTTAATCAGCATAAAAATGAAATATACATAATAACAAACATAATATCAACTGCATTGTTCGATGAAGTGAAAAAGCTATGCAGAAAATTAGCAGCTCCCAGAATTTGCAAGGAATTCCTTTCTTAATTTAGATACATTTAAAAGTTGTGATTTGATTGCCTATTAAGTATCAATCAAAGTCTTTTATTCAAAATGTCTTTACACATTCGAAACTATATTTTTCGCTCATAATTTTCGTGTTAAATCCAAATAACAAAAAAGGTTAATTTTCAGTGGCAGAGAATGAACTTAACAAACTTGATTTCGGATAAAAATTACGATTTCTACGTAAAATTGTAGAAGGTTACCCAATTTGTCCAGTAAACGTTTTTTCTTATCGACAGCAAAATAACGTCGCGCTACTTCTATATTTTTCTATCAAAATTAAAACAAACAAACAACAAAAAAAAAAAGCGAAGCTAAATAAAAACAAACGATATCAAAATTTGAAAAAACAACAAACAAAAGAGCGAAAACAAAATACAAAAATATACCAAACCTGAAAAAATAACGATGTGTTTCCGCTTACTCAAGCGACCCTAATTAAAAATGAATTCATGACCTTAATTTTTGTGTCATTTTTGAACAAGCATTGCAAAAAAGAATGTGTGCATTTGTAGAAACTATAATTATATAATAGTTTAAAAAAAATCGTGAAATATAATTGATTTATATGAAAATTAAAAATGTGAACTGAATTATTTTAATTATAATTTCACTAGATTATACATAAGATATTACGAGAAATTTTCAAGAATACAACGTATACAATCAATCAATAAACAAACAGAATATGATAATATACTTTCAAAGAAAAAAGGATAAAGTACAGTCACATAACATAAACAATAAATAAATACAAAAAGGGAATACAAACGAAATAAATAAGCAAACAAACAAACATTGAAATAAACACCTAAAGGAAAACACCAACAACACAAATATATACAAGCAAGCCAAAAATAAAATAAAAATCAATAAAAACAAAAAGTGAAATTCCGAAATAAAGAACAATACATCAAAACGCACCCACACCACCTCCATCCTAACCAAACCCACGGTATGCAAACACAAATAAGGAAGAAAAAAAATGAAAAAGAAGACGCGAAACGTTCTTTCCAATGTTAATTATGTGTAACGTCATGTGTCACCAACATCGCGCGTAACGTCACCACAGATGTTATTCACTTATGATGAAAATGGTGATGATGGTGTCAGTTTTCTTTTATTGTGTTTGTTCACTGATACAACAGTCCACATGTAAGACATGTCGCTTCACCCTGACACAATTTCCTGAATCCGAGCCAAGCAGTCTGTGCTCTTACTTCTTAATGGTACATAGTTGGATGGAGTCAACAAATCCCATTTTTTTAGTCTTAGGTTTGGTAAGAACTTATCCACTACATGATACATTCAAATCGAGTCAAGCATCTAACAATTAAGCCATAGAGGCGGTTTTAAGAGGTAAAAAGCTATTAATACAACACATGGAAACGTTAGATAAAATTAGGGTTATGGTTATGGTGTTTAAGGCCACTTTCACTTATATTTCCGTTTACGGTTATATCGTAGCGGTCATTTTTATTGGTTGTGGAAACCAGACATACGTGGAGAAATTCACCGATCTGCCAAAAGTCACTGACAAACTTAATCACATAATGTTGTATCGTGTACACCTGGGATTCGAACTCATAACGTTAGTGGTGATAAGCACTGATTGCATAGGTAGTTATAAATCCAACTACCATACGATCACGACGGTTCCTATATAAAATAAAATATTTGACATAAAATATAAAACAAGCAAGAAGTCATATTGTAAAATTTATTTTGCATTGTAATTTGTATTCATAACAAATATTATATATCATATGAAACAATAGGTCATCTTGTAAAATATATTCTGTATTGTATATATAACAAATATTATATAAGGCAATAAGATACCTTGCAAAATTTATTTTGCATTTTGTTTATAAATTGCATGTAAAGTGTATTAAAATAATTGAAACAAATATATATAAAAAATATCAAAAATAAAATAATAAAATATGTAAATGATTGGTGTTGCATCTTATAATTCTCTTATAAATATAATAAAAAAAAGATAATTTCAATTTGAAAATCAACAGTGTCATTGCTTCAAAACAAAGATTTATGTTGCATTGTATTATGATAAGCATGTAAAGTGTATTAGAAAAACAACAAATAAATAAATCACTTGGTAACGTGCTGTACAAAGAACGATAACTCTAATTACTATCAAACATAAAATATTGTAGTTAGCTCCCTTTTTTCTGTTTGTTCTGTCAAAATGCATTTTTTAAATAAGATACAGAATAAATAAATAAAAAAATAAATGTAGTTAAAATGAAAAAAAAGTAAATATCGCATCTTCTGAGATTCTCATGTAAATTTAAAATTAAAAAAATAGATAGATTTAATTTGATAATAAAATGGTTAGATAATATCAAATAGAGGTACGAAAATCCATGATTGTTACGATTGATTAATTGATTGATTGATTGATCAATAACTATATATCTTTATTTCTGGTAACCTTTGTTATCACAATGGTATACAGATAACAAATTAAATACATACATAATACACAATAAGATACAATACAATACATAATACGAAAACAGCTATATACAATATTTACAAAATGAGAGAGGAGAGAGAGAGAGAGAGAGAGAGAGAGAGAGAGAGAGAGAGAGAGAGAGAGAGAGAGAGGGGGGGGGGGGGGGGGGGGGGGGGGGGGAGAGAGGGGCAAACATTTTCATTGATATATCTTATGAAGGTGCAAAGTTTTTTTATTTTCGATTTTTTTTAAAGTACCAAATTTCAGAATATTACAATTTTTAAAGTATTTTTTATCTAAACAAGTTTTTCTTTTTTCACTGAAATAATTACATTTTAATAAATAATGGAACTCATCTCCAAGATCTGCCGTGTTACGTAAATTACAAATTCTGAGTTCACTAGGTATATTTTTCCATCGTCCGTATTCAACAGGTAGTTTATGGTTATTCAACCTAAAACGATAAAAGGTAAATATATCCCTATCGTCAAGGATATTAAGATAATTTTCAAATTCAAATTTATTTTTAAAAGGCGATAATTTAAAGTTTTCGATCCGGTATCAATATTTGCATGCCAAGTTTGGTAAAACTGATCTTGGAGAGAAGTCTTAACGGAGTTTTTAAGCCATTGTTCACTTATGAAATACTGGTTCAACCATACATATAAAATAATAAAATATGTAAATGATTGGTGTTGCATCTTATGATTCTCTTATAAATATAATAAAAAAAAAAAGATAATTTTAATTTGAAAACCAACAGTGTCATTGCTTCAAAGCAAAGATTTATGTTGCATTGTATTATAGTAAGTATGTAAAGTGTATTAGAAAAACAACAAATAAATAAATCACTTGGTAACGTGCTGTACAAAGAACGATAACTCTAATTACTATCAATCATAAAATATTGTAGTTAGCTCCCTTCTTTCTTTTTAATCTGTCAAAATGCATTTTTTAAATAAGATAAGGAATAAATAAATAAATAAATAAATAAATAAATAAATAAATAAATAAATAAATAAATAAATAAATAAATAAATAAATAAATAAATAAATAAATATAGCTAATATGAAAAAAAGTAAATATCGCATCTTCTGAGATTCTCATGTAAATTTAATATAAAAAAATAGATAGATTTAATTTAATAATCAAATGTCTCTGGTTCCAAACAATATCAAACAGAGGTACGAAAATCCATGATTGCTACGATTGATTAATTGATTGATCTGTGTTTAGCGCTTCAATAACTATATATCTTTATTTCTGGTAACCTTTGTTATCACAATGGTATACAGATAACAAATTAAATACATACATAATACACAATAAGTACAATACAACACATAATACGAAAACAGCTATATACAATATTTACAAAATGAGAGAGAGAGAGAGAGAGAGAGAGAGAGAGAGAGAGAGAGAGAGAGAGAGAGAGTTACATTTTCTGCCCTCAATTTTTAAAGTATTTTTTTATCTAAACAAGTTTTTCTTTTTTCACTGAAATTATTACATTTTAATAAATAATGGAACTCATTTCCAAGATCTGCTGTGTTGCATAAATTACAAATTCTGAGTTCACTAGGTATATTTTTCCTTCGTTCGTATTCAACAGGTAGTTTATGGTTATTCAGCCTAAAGCGACAAAAGGTATATATATCCCTATCGTCGAGGATATTAAGATAATTTTTAAATTCAAATTTATTTTTAAAAAAGCGATAATTTAAAGTTTTCGATCCGGTATCAATATTTGCATGCCAGGTTTGGTAAAACTGATCTTGGAGACAAGTCTTAACGGAGTTTTTAAGTCATTGTTCACTTATGAAATACTGGTTCAACCATACATATGAAAGGCCACATTCATTTAATATACTCTCTAAATAATTTAGTCATCTTGTAAAATATATTCTGCATTGTATATATAACAAATATTATACAAGACAATAAGATACCTTGAAAATAAATAAATAAATATAGCTAAAATGAAAAAAGTAAATATCGCATCTTCTGAGATTCTCATGTAAATTTAATATAAAAAAAATAGATAGATTTAATTTAATAATCAAATGTCTCTGATTCACAACAATATCAAACAGAGGTACGAAAATCCATGATTGTTACGATTGATTAATTGATTGATTGGTGTTTAACGCCAACTTCAGCAATATTTCAGCTATAATCGTGGTGTGAAAATTTTTTATAATCAAGATACGAAAATGCATGATTGTTAATTATATAAAAAAAACCACTAATTCACCAATCAGGACTTAAAGTAGTCCTTTTTACAGAAAAAGTGCCTTTCGCTTTGTTATAGATTGAAAAGTATTAAATGTAATGGAATAAATAAAATTACTTTAATGTCAGTATACATGCATAAGGATTTTTCGTGCCAAAATTTCGATAGCTAAATGCATGATCTATTAATACCGAATTCCTGGGCATGACGTTGCTATTTTTAGAGTAGGGGATGTACATGGCATTTCATTGCAAGCTTTCAAATATGACAGACCATGGTATTCTGACAGAAGGTAGAGGAATCATTTACATTTCAGAAAATATGTGGTGTTGGAAATGTTAAACTTCAGCCAGGTTGGCTAAAAGAATTGTACAAAGTATTGTTTACTGACATATTTTACAAGTACAAGGTGAAACAATATTTATTTATGTGTAACATGAATGCATTCTTTTCCAATTCTTTTATGGTTTACAATGTATAAACCAGAATGCAAACAACAGCTAAGAACTATCAAATATTACACACATATACAAGATATGGCACACTTTAAATCTGGACTGTAATTTTATTACTCTCAGAGAGCCGTGCAATAATCAACGACCTAGATTTGATATTGCATGGCTTCATGTTACAAATCATTTATACCACGGTTTTCGAAAACGTGGTATAAATATTACATATTCCATTTTTTGCAAAAATGTTACATCTAAAACAAAAATGTTACATCTAAAGCAAAAATGTTACATCTAAAGCAAAAATGTTACATCTAAAGCAAAAATGTTACATCTAAAGCATAAATGTTACATCTAAAGCAAAAATGTTACATCTAAAGCAAAAATGTTACATCTAAAGCAAAAATGTTACATCTAAAGTAAAAATGTAACATCTAAAGCAAAAATGTTACATCTAAATCAAAAATGTTACTTCTAAAGCAAAAATGTTACATCTAAAGCATACGTGTACATATACCTCTACAGTTAATAAAATTCAAACTTTGAAGTTTTATTTCTCGAATGAATTTCATATTTATTGTAGAAAAGCTTGCTTTGTGTATTTATAGACAGCAAATACCAATGTTATAATATTTGTTTTGACCCCACAGGGGATCGAGCCCATGTACGACCCCGAGACGAGGACACTAATGACTGTGCACCACTGAGGCGATACTTATCGTTCTTTGACTTGTGTGCCAGGCGATAGTCACAAAAATGCGAAATACAAGGTTTCTTGCTCAGAAACTGGTTTTCATGTTGCATGGAATGCCGCGTTTCTTCTTCAAAGAATTGGACATCTCGTGTGGAAACTATGGCAATCTACGATCAGGTATCACATTCGAAATCAAGTTACAAAAATAACAGACTTTGTCGTTGAAAGTTATTAAACCTATCTAACTTACTACATATAGAACATCAATTTATGAATATTTTTTTCCATGTTCCAAACAAAGATAATTGAATTTATATTCAAATAAAAATTTATGAGAATTTACATAATTGAAATATACCCGAGTATACTTTTTAATGTGTCAATATCTTGCCTTATAGTGACAGCACCGAACTTTAATTCTCTGTGTGTTCCCTTGCAATTAACAATTACCGAAACCACCGCATCGGTGTCGTAATGGTTAGCGTGCTCGCCTCGAGTGCGGTAGCTCGTAGGTTCGAGCCCCGGTCGGGTTAAACAATAGACTATAAAATTGGTATGTGTTGCTTCTCCGCTAAGCACACAGCATTAAGGAGAAAGAGCAAAGACTGGTTGGCTCGGAATCAGAATAATGTGTTCGAGTGGAGCGACATGTCTACCCGCAGACTGTTGTTTCAGTGAGCAAGCACTATAAAAATCCAATTCAGTGTGTTGGTCTAGTACAAAGCGGACCTCTTCATCATCTCATTGAAAATTAACTTGCTCTCGCCATGATATAGCTGAAAAATTGCTGAATTTGGCATTAAACAACAATCACCAACTCACTCACTGTGCGAAATTAGTACGAAAAACCAGGTATTTTGCATTTTTTGACTATCGCCCAACATAGACACCCCTCTACCGTCCAATATGTTGATATACAAGTTTTGTTTTCATCTCCAAATATGGATAATAACACGTAATCCAAAACCCTACACCATATCCATTCCGATTTGACGACTCAGTCTTGCCGGGAACACATTGCGTATGCGCATATAGAAGCAATTACATGTAATTACGTCACATTCCCATCACGTGTTTAAATCTGTCCCATTTTCTGCTGATCGTATTCCGAAACTGAAAATGTATATCATAGCATATTTAAGACTAAGAACAACTATTGCAAAACATTCATACATTAAACTCACATCTCACGAAACGAACAAATGATATATCATTGAAATACCAGTTTCGGACCCCTTATGGGAAGATCGCAAATAGTTCTGATTACAAGGGTTCAAAGAATTAATTATCATTGGGAATATTTGTAGACAAGTTCCACTAAGAAGAGTTTGAAGATACCAAATATTTTAATGTGCACATCGTGTTTATATTTGAGCATCAGTGGTTTTTCCGGGCATTCCGGTTTCCTCTACCAATAAAACTGACCGCAAGATAGAACTAAAATATTGTTGAAAGTGACATTAAACACAATAACCCTAACCCTAACAATCCGGTCATATTCCCGTTCATGACTAATAACCGGTTTTGTAACAAGACTAGCACGACGATGACAGTAATAAGCAGGAACTGCTAATCCTTCCGGGGCACCCACGTTGACTAGTGAAATCGGAACTGCCTACCATTCCGAAGCACATGAGTTTATCTCCGGTTTTTAGTTCGGTTCTTGTTGGTGGATCTTTAGTTTTCTGTGTAGTGCTTTGTTGATCATTGTTTGTTCTTTTTCTTTTGGCCATTGTATTGTCTGTCCCTCATCGATTTACTTGTTTTCAAACATCTTTTTTTTCTAGCTAAATATGAATTATTAACCAATTGTAACATAAATACGCATTTTTCCTTTGATGATTTTATGGAGTAATCAACTTAAAAATAGTAAACTTTTGCAAACCATGGTCTAACATGAAGATCTTGATGTTATTCCATGATTTTGATGTTATTCCATGATTTTGCGGACCTCGACGAAAGCACCCACTATTGATTTCTGTTACAAACCATATATATACCATGGATCTTACTCATGAACTTATTTAAACCAACTCATCCTTCGGATTCGTTGGTTTAAATAAGATAATTCGTAAGATCCATGGTATATATAATACTTATACATACCGACCATCTTTGACATGAATCATTTTCTATCCACGCCCAGGGATTAACTATTACTTGAGCTTGATATCTTCTATTTCTATGCACCTTTTCAAAAATTGTAGGGAATGCGGACCACATGTCACCGGTAACTAATTTATAATGGCGCTTCCATTCAAAATAAGAATCATATAAAGTGTTATTATGGCTTAACTTTATTAGGTAATCGCCTAATTCCTTCATATTTTTAAAGTCATGAATATTTATGTAGGAGTTAGGTGGTGTATCTACGATTTGTTCGCCTTTCCAGTTCACAATAGGAATCAGGTTGTCCGCAATTGCAGAATAAAATTTGTCCGACACATAATCACGACAATTGCTATTTTCAAATGCGATTTTAAACCTATACTGGCTAACAATTTTATTACATTCGGCATTCCTCGGACAATCCAAGTTTCCGCATTCTCCATATTCATCGATAGGTAAATATTTTTTCAGTTCACTTACATGACGATATCTTCTTGCATCGTCTACACAATTACTTATAACAGAAGCTATCATTTTCGTTTTTGTTGCAGACACAGATAAATTTAGTCTCTTGTTCGAAATCTTTTCCTCGGGTGTCAACTCTGCAAATTGACCGTATGGCAGGATAAGATCCGAATCACGTCTGTATGACATGGTCCAATTAAACACCATATTTGGAACATTTAGGCCAGTCCAATAAATATGCGGAGGCGGTTCTACTACAAATAAAATCCAAATTTGATTATCATCTCTGTATTTTGGAAGACTTTGCCAAAACCATAAATCTAAAAAATGGAAGACAACAATGTCGGCTGTTTCTATTTCACTCTTATTTCCGGTCACCTCACATCTCCCGCCATATTTTTGAAATTGGGTTTTTGTAGTATTTAGAAGATTCATTGAGCCAAAAAATTCCGTCCAGAACAAAATTTTTATCTTGTTCGGATTTTTATAACCTATTGAAACAGTTTTGTCGTATTTTATTATATTTTTATCCAAGACAACATCCCTTGAAACTATACTCAGATCTTTTCGTGTCATTAGAATAACACCGATTGAAATATACACAGCAACCAGTACAAGAAACAGACGAGCAACTCTAGTCTGGCTTAATCTCATGTTCTATTTCATTGCCATTAGGCATGTATGTCTGAAATAAAAATAAAAATAGAACTGAAAGTAATTAAATTGAAATATAATATGAATTTTCATTATTGTATGAACCACATATTCGCCTCGAATCCGCTAGACCATGGGTTCGAGTCCTGATCGGGTCACACCAAAGACTGATATTTGTATTTGTTGTTTCTCCACTAAGCACGCAGCATTAAGGAGAAAGAGCAAATACTGGTTGTCTTGGAATCAGGATAATGTGTCCGAGTGGGGCGACATGTCTATCTGCGGACTGTTGTTTCAGTGAACAAGCACTATAAAAATACAACTAAGCGTGTTGGTCTAATACAAAGAGGAACCTCATCATCATCTCACTGAAGATTAACTTGTTCTCGCCATGATATAGCTGAAAAATAATCACTCACCCACTCACTCATTTTTGCTAATGAGTTTTCCATGATTGCACACCTGGATATATACACCATTTTTATTAATGAATAATAGGTTTGTGGCAAAGTTTATTGATAAATAATCAACCAATGAGCCTCAGTTAGTTGTTTTTTGTTTGTTTTGTTGCGTGTGTGCAAGAATCCGAGCTTGGAATTCTTCAACCAACAGTCACATATTTACGATCCGGTCATCCTTAGTTGTAACCATGTACATATCTGATTTGTCGGCTCAACACTGATGACGTAACTTTAAAAGGAGTTGTATTTTTTGTAGCTGAGAAAATATCTTCTACAGCGTAATGTATAATGGCGATCCATACTTGATAAAACTTTATATGATAAAGTTTGTCATTTACTTGCAGCAGGTCAGCAGCTTTCTCTGGGTGATCCTATTTTTTCCCCACAGCAAAAAATCTGACCATCCCATAATGCGATCTACTAAAAATGATAGTGTAAATGTGATATCTATTTAAACACAGTATTATAATACAAAGCGAAAACAGATCGCATTGGACGTGTAATGGTAAGTTTACTCCACTCCAGTGGTGAAAAGCATCGGCTTGGTGGGATCAAAAGTACCATAGACTATATATAATTGAATTTGTTGTTTCTATGCCAAGAACACACGTCAGAATTATCCAGTTAGAACCAAGAATGGTTGGCTGGGAGTGATGGAGGATAATGTACTGGAGTGGAGCGACGTATGCAGATAAGTGTTGCCTCTCGGAGGCGGTGATCTACTGACCAAAAATTCTGCATTTCACGTTGATCCGTAGATTATCTCCCCCCTCAGAGAGGCGACAATTATCAGTACCAGGAAAAGGTTGTGTCCGCAATATGTACCCTATGTTTCCAGTTTCTCTGGATTGTCCTTTTTTGATTGCCCCTTCGGTGTTCTCTACCGTTTATTTAAATCCATTCAGAAAATATTATTTCCTCTCCCCTGGTGGCCATTTTGGATGAGAAATCGGAACGAAAAGAGGAAACAATGAAGGCCAGCAATTATGGATCATTCATTCCTGTCAGTTGTTGATACTACTGACCTTCTGGGTTTTGGTGAGAAAAAAGAATATATATATATATCTTTATCTTTATAAGTTTAAGCTTAGACAGTCCTCCAACGACAAGTTATGTTTATCACAATGAATTCGACCATGTTGGGGCATTTCGTTCTACGGAAAGGTACTTTTCGAAATTCCTAATTTCAATATTTCAGATAATTTTGTTTTATAATTCGTCATTATGATCGTTTTTGTAAAAATAAGTGTAATAAATTAAATTTATATGTCAACATAACCACTATATTTGTACACATAATTCATATAATTTGTCCCCGACTTCTGTCAAAATTGTTTCACAAAACTAGACCAATTTTTTGTCCAATTAGCACTAATTGTATTCCCGTCAGGCGTCAGTACTGGGATTTCATAAATGACAAGTTAGTTAATCCGCGATATACGAATTTCAAGTCTTAGGGGTAGTTATCTTTAATCCTGTCTGTCAGTCATTTTAATTACCCTGTTTGATTATTGTATTGTTGTTATATATTAGCTTTTTGTTGTTGATGGTTGAAATATAAAATATGGACTGTAATGATATAACTGAAATATTGTTTAAAGTGGCTTTAAACACCATAACACTAACCCCCTAAAATATGGATAATCTCTAGTGATTTTGAATTACTATTGCGACAAAGAGCTAGCTCCCCAGAAATACACCCGTGCGACTTTGTGGATCGTACTATTGACCCATCTGGTTTCTAATGAATGATTGATCATTGCTTAACGTCCAGTGACCAGTATTTCAGCTATATTCAGCACGAACAGGTGTTCAATAAAACTTAAATAGAAATGAGGGAAGGGATGGGTCAACGACCTTTGACTGCCACCGAGTTTCTGATGAGAATTGAGAGCATTGTGAAAAGCTTACCAACTGACATGTTTCAAGATCACAATAATTTCGGCCATAGTATCTTCAAAGTAAAGTTTCGCTAAATAAACTGCCCTTCATCAGAGGGTTTATGCATGTAGGGTTAGGGTTATGGTGTTTAACGCCACTTTCAACAATATTTCAGTTATATCGTGGCTCTCCGTTTTATTGATGCAGGAAATCGGATCATCAGGAGAAAACCACCGAACTGCCGAAAATAACTGGCAAGCTTTCACATAATGTCCTTATTTCAACACTGTATTACATTAAAGGAATAACGCTTTTCAGTGCTGTTCATGTTGTACAATCTTTTGTTTCCTGTGTAGAATGTGTGAACAATTGTTTTGTATATA
Organism: Bathymodiolus septemdierum; assembly: GCA_963383655.1. Classification (NCBI taxonomy): domain Eukaryota; kingdom Metazoa; phylum Mollusca; class Bivalvia; order Mytilida; family Modiolidae; genus Bathymodiolus; species Bathymodiolus septemdierum. The sequence continues at coordinate 26,102,429 of OY726526.1, forward strand.
TATATATATTAGTCTAACTTTGATAGACACTGAGGAAGGTCATTTGTTGATCGAAAATTTTTTCAATATATTTTTTGTAACATTTTATCGGTATCGTTGCACAATCTTCTAGACTTCTATATATATATATATATACGTCTGAAAATTAAACCAAACAGTGTTAGAATTAGATTTTAGAGCTGTCAAATTTTTGTTCTTTCCCTCGACGGGATTTGAACTCACACCATTGTTACACTGCATCACCATTCGCTTAGCCTTACGTCCAGCGCCCTAGACCAATCGACCACATCCACTCCCTAAAAAAGGAGCTTCAATAATCGTAGTGTTACCTTTTCTCGTAAGGCAAATCTAGGGATAGACGTAAGACATGTGTATAAGCGTGTGTAGATGGTACATATATACTCAATATTATAATTTAACAGCAATCTAACTCAGCAATTTTTAATATATTGTATAGGATAATGAAGAATTCATTAAACAGTCACAGGAAATAAAGTATATTATACAAACGTCTTGAAGCAAGTGACAACCATACAATATATCTGTCCCACTGGATATCAAAGTTACTAAGGATACTAGGTTAATACTAAATATTATATACGTCTGAAAATTAAACCAAACAGTGTTAGAATTAGATTTTAGAGCTCTCAAATTTTTGTTCTTCCCTCGACGGGATTTGAACCCACACCATTGATACACTGCAGCACCATTCGCTTAGCCTTACGTCCAGCACCCTAGACCACTCGACCACATCCACTCCCTAAAAAAGAAGCTTCAATAATCGTAGTGTTGGGGTGTTCCCGGAACGCCAACATTCTTAAAACAACATATAGTGTAGATTGATGTTTTAGCAATCAAGTTGGGACCACTTGAAAGTTGTTTTTTTTTTTGTTTTTTTTTTAAAGTAATTAATAAGTGAAATATTATATGCTAAATTTGATTAAAATGTAATGAGAAATGAAATACAATATTTTTTGTAATTAAATTTTCAAACTATATAAGCAGACATGAAATATGAAACATAATACAGATTCTTTTTTAGACGACTTTTTAACTGTGTCAATAAAAGGTTTTATACGTATTATGTGAACTGTGATAACATGGATCTTACTTTTTGCTTTTAGAATTAGTGGTGAAATGCATATTTTTATATCTAAAGTAGTCAATCAGATGCGAATCTATAATTTTAATGAACTTTTTTTGGCGACACGGTTGAGGGCAACAGATGTGAAATACAGCAAAGTTATATGATATACTTGTACGCCAAAGACCAATTTTAGACTATCCTATTCATGTAATTAACTTTTATTTGATTCCATTTAAATAGAAAATACAAATAAGAGAATCAAATTTACCTTTATTTACCTGTGATTGCTCTGATCATCCACCCTTAATGGGACCCCTTAATCCCTCTTAATTAGGGAGGACAACTTTCTTTGATCTTTCAAAATGTTGGCGTTCCGGGATACAGCCGTAGTGTTACCTTTTCTGGTAAGGCAAATCTAGGGATATACGTAAGACATGTGTATAAGCGTGTGTAGATGGTACATATATTTTTTAGTTTAAACATATTTTATTTGCCAATTAAACAGACAAAATGGATTAGACACAAGTTAAACAAACTTATGAAGTCCTCTCCAATATGGTACATATATACTTAATATTATAATTTGACAGCAATCTAACTCAGCAATTTTTAAAATATTGTATAGGATAATGAAGAATTCATTATATATACAGTCACAGGAAATAAAGTATATTATACAAACGTCTAGAAGCAAGTGACAACCATACAATATATATATATATTGTTTTGTTTGTCTTTTTATCATTTATTTTATTTTCTGCGATTGATGGCTTCTGGTTAATCTTTTAGTATCTTCAAACATTTATTATTGTTCTTTATCCGACAATTATGATATAGTATCAAATTTGAATACTTACCATACCATTGGGTCAGGTGGGTGTCAAACACCTCTTGACTGTAGTGTAACAGTACTCTGTACAGGTCAATCAGCAATACATCTAGGTATCACTGTTATTTTGACTTCATGTCAACGACGCTCTGCTATAAGCAAGAAAAAGTAAATTGATTTGGTAAACATACAAATGCTGTCATTAATGTGTTAGCTATCACATCACAAAATATTGAATATAACATAGCCATTTGTCTTCTTGTCAGATGAAGAACAGCAATATAATCCAGAGGCGGATCCAGGATTTGGCGCCGAGCAGAGTGAGGCGCGAAAATTTTTGGGGTATTTCGTGTGAAAAATCACGATTTTACGTCAAAAAATCATATTTTTTTCCAATTGCGGAGGGAGGCGCGAAATTGTTTGGGATATTTCGTGTGAAAAATCACGATTTTACGCCAAAAAAATCATGTTTTTTCCAATTTTAGGGGGGGGGGGGGGGAGGGGGGGGCGCCTAATGCGCCCCCCTGGATCCGCCCCTGCAATCTATTACTCTTTGCATTAGCTAAGTGAGTTGATGTATTTGTTGTTTAACGCCATGTTAATTCTAAAATACAAGTTTAAAGTCATTTAGCTAGGGGCTCCCATCATATTGTGTGGTATTTAATTTGATCATGTAGAAAAGGTACCTCTGAATTTGAACACTTTGTAAATATGGTGTATATTTGACAATTTTATAAATATATAAACATTGGGAGTTCCTAACTTTTACCGTACACTCTTTTAATTTATCAATAATCTAATTGCATAATAAATTAAGCAAATATTACAGATTTTATATTAAAGAAAATTGACTGTTCTGTGGAAGGTGACTTGGTTATGGTGTTTAACGCAACTTTCAACAATATTTCAGTTATATTCTGGTGGTCAGTTTTATTGGTGGAGGAAACCGGAGTACACAGTGAAAACCACCGACCTGTCGCAAGGGTGACTTTGGCGAATGACAATTCTGCACAAATGGCTTTTTCTTTATTTATTTTCATGTTGTACAAAGTATTTCAATTTAAACCATTTTTATTATTTACTGTTACATTTCTACATTTTTTAATTCATTCAAGATAAACAAAAAAAATCTTATTACATATTGCAAGTCGAACACACCCTTGATAAATTTTTCAATGACATTTAACATTGAGATGGAAAAGGCACATCATTAATCTAAAGATCATTTTTGCGAACAAACTTAAGAATACTTACGATACAATTTCATTTCTTTTTCAAACATAAAAAGACTTATCCCTCAAAATTTCGCAACTATTTTGTTCTTTAAATTAGAACAGATTTACCTAATTCTATACAAATTGAATCCGATTAGCTACACCTCACTTGGTCCCGAGGGGTTCCGTGGTATGGACATTGTTTATTTATCATTTTATTTCAAATATTTTATTGATAAACTCAATTGGGTTGGCCAACAGGCTAGGACTACACAAATCCTCTCCAATAACAAGATGGTACAAAGACAAAACAGCTGTACAAACTTACAAAATCACCATTAGAACATCAATAATTAATTAAATTTTAATAATTCGTTTTATAATTATACAGATATAACCAACACGATATAACTGAAATATTGTTGAAGATGGCGTTAAACACCATAACTTTAATCCCTTATACCAAGGCGTCATCCTGGTTCGCATACATTTAATTACAGGTATAATTAAACATTGAGGAAATTGTTGTTTTATCAACTATAAATAATAGTCTGTTCTTTATTGATCACAGAAATTTCACCTGAATTTTAACTGTAATGTTGCTAGTAAATAAATAATATCTCTATCAACAAAAACTTTAAACAAATATTAAAGTTAGAAACATTTGCTCTCAAACTAAGTAAATATCTGATGAACTTTATATAGACATGATTAAAATTAAAGAATTATTATAGTAATATGCTGCACTTTAATATAATAATAAAATTTTATCTTGCTTACAACTTTTGATTTTCTTTTAAATATAAATAAAGATTTATCTTCCTTACAAAGTTATGATTTTCTTTAAAATATATTATTTATCTACATGTATTTTATTCATTAATTATTTGAATACTCATACAGTTCATTAAGAGCTTTATTGTTTAGCTTCCAAGCTAATTATATAAGCATAATGATTGAAGCTAAATAGGTATTATTAGGTGCGTTCGTGAAAAATGAATGATTGAATACATTTGATGTTAAAATTATTGATGAGAAAATAGAAGGAATATTGTGGTTGGAATTCGCAGCAAAGTTTTCGAAATGTCACTTTTATGTAGTTGTATGCTACACGTGTAGACCCGTGGATTCGGAGAAATTTCCCCATTTTATTCTTACCAACATAAAGGAAAGATTTATATTTGCGGTGACATGAATGCGCGTGTAGGAATTAATACTGATTATATTGAATGGGTGGATTTAGTGAAACCATGAAATGTTATAGATTATATAGAAAATCACCATGGAGATGTATTTGCGAATTTCTTAAGTGATGTAAATCTCGGAATGTTAAACGGTCGTTTTCAGGATAACGAATATACATGTATTTCGACTTCTGGAAAATCTGTGGTAGATTATATATGTGATCCTTATGAGGAAATGGAATTTATTGTTAACACGTTAAAGTTAGAGAAACAATATATAATCTGTCATTTTCTACAAAGTCTGTTATGAAAACAGTTTCCAAAAAAACTTATAGAGCTGGACAATACTGAATGGTACAGAGAACTTATTAACGATAGACGTAATGGCCAAAACGGAAACAAACTGTGTACATATAGACTTTATAGACATGATGTTAAAAGTGTGCCTTATGTGCTTCAAAATATATCTCGATTTGAAAGACGGACTATGGCCCTGTTTCGGTCCGGCGCTTTCCCGCTAGCCTATGAGACAGGCAGGTACTCCAGGCCGCCGGTCCCAGTGGATGATAGACTATGTGTGTACTGCAACTCAGGACGTGTGGAGAATGAACAACATGTTCTCATGAAATGCAATTTGTATGACGATTTGAGTTACAATCTGTTTTATGAAATTTCAAAATTTCAAAATTTTCAAAATTCATACAACTTGACATTGATACCAAATTTGTGAAACTGATGACTTGTCTTGATATCCAGCACTATTTTTACAAAATATTAAATAAATTTTACTTTCGTAGAAAATAATTTTCACAGTAAATTTTTATCCAATTTATTGATATCAGAATTCTTATAAAGGTTTTTATAAGTTTATGGATGGACAATTGAGTTCTAATATGATGAATATATATATCGAAGTAAATTGTTAGTTATGAATTTTTATTTACGACAAAAAGTTTTATAGAATTTTCAAACTGATTTAAATAGATTTTGAACTATGCTAATTAATGTACAAAGTTTTATATTGTTAGTGTCTCATAAGTCAGATTTTTTGACTGGATATTGATTGTTTTATGTGTAAATATTATATATTATGTAGATTTTAATGACAATCAATATGTGACACTAAAATAAATAAATTTATTATTATTATTTAATATAGACTATAGGTCTTTATGGTATGCGAACCTTTTGTCTTTTTTGTTTATTTTAAATGTATGAGAACCAGGATTAAACCAATATAGAAACGGGACAATACTAGACATAATAAATATTGTTTCAATTAAATATGTTAAGGATGAAGCAATACTTTAATTTCAATATAATTATGTGATACATATTTATGTGACAATATTTATTTTGTCCATCATATCAAGATGTGTTTTATTTGTTAATTTTCATTTTCAATCAATAATTACAATTTTAAGAGGAAAAAGGATTTATCTAATATTATCTCAAATAATAGGGAGGACCAGAAAATATAACAGAAAGGTTAAAAAAAATAATACAAAAAAGCAAAGAAAAAGAAAGCACACTGTCTATCACCGTCTCGGCAGAATAAATCACCGCGTGGTTTATGCTTAACAGACCGCCACGATATGGTTATAATGGTCTAGATGTCGACGACACTATGCTTCACCTGTACAAGATCTACATACTACCTGTCTTACTATATGGGCTAGAATTGATATTACCACAAGGACCTCAACTTGAACAGTTGGAAATTGCTCAAAAGAGGCTACTCAAGCAAATATTAGAACTCCCCAACAGTGTGGCGGACATAGCAGTTTATATTTTAACTGGAATATTACCAATAGAGGCGCAGATGCATATTCGAGCTCTTGGACTATTCAATAACATTTGCCATCAAGCCGAGGATTCCTCCGAAAAAGCCCTAGTCAGGCGACAACTAATAGTGAAGCCGGATTCTAGTGCAAGCTGGTTTGTGGGAATCAAGCACCTCCATAGGAAATACGAATTAAAAGAAGCACAAAGTTATCTTAACAAGCCAGAAAGTAAAACAAAGTGGACTCGTACTGTGAAAGAGGCAGTATATAAAAAGTGGGTAGACAAAATAACCAGCTTAATCCCGTTATACAAAGGAATAACATTCCCAACGTTCGAAAACCTAGAAAAGGGAAAGATCCATCCATTGTTTAAGGTCAACTGCCATACGGGTAAAGACATCTCCAGACTTTCTGTGAAACTCAAATTGCTTACAGGATCGTATATACTACAGAGTAAGAGCATACGAATGTACAAGACCGAAACGGAAGCTACTTGCTTGCTATGCAAAGATAACGAGGAAACTATGGAACATTTTATTCTGGGGTGCCGTTGCTTAGAAACAGTCCGAATTCCAGTGTTACATGAACTAGCAAATGAGTTAAAATAGTTTGATATTGACTTTTGGCAGCTTAATGAAGCGAAGAAAATACAGCTAATTCTAGATAGCAAAACTATTGGAAAAACAAGGAAGACAACCTCAGCAGGCGCACAACGGGTAGAACTCCTAACTCGACGTCTGATATTTCAACTCCATATTACAAGATATAGAGGAATCTTGGATCAAAAGTAATAATTTAGACTAATTTAGCAGCATAAGATCCTGAGAACTTTTAGGATATAACTTGTGTTTAATGCAGATATAGCCAAACAGCGGTCAGATAGTTTATGGATATTTTTAGATTTTAAACATAACCATATAACGGACAAAACGTTTAAAGATACTTTTACTTTTTAAACATACCATAACCGAACCAGATTTTAATTATGAGTGTTTTTAAATTTAGCGAGAAGACAGACTCATTAGCGTAGTCTCAATATTTTATTACAGTTGAGGGATAGCCAAAAGATACTTTTACCTTTTAAACATACCACAACCGTACCAGACTTTAATATTGAGTGTTATTTTTTTTAAACTTATTGAGAAGACAGACTCTTTAGCGAAGTGCCAATATTTTATTACAGTTCACGGGTAGCCAAAAGATACTTTTACCTTTTAAACCACAACCAAACTAGATTTTAATTGTGAGTGTTTTTCTAAAATCTGATGAGAAGACAGACTCATTAGCGTAGTGTCAATAGTTGAGGGGTAGACAAAAGTGGGTATTTCTAATTTTTAACCTGGCACGGAAAAAACAGCTTATAACAAGCCATCCAATATTAAATGAACTGTGATACCCATTTTATACCGTTTTAAACGTCAACACTTTGTGGAAAGAGTTTTTTTTTAGATTTTAACGAATGGACTGTAAATAGATAGTGAGGGCATTACTCGAACTCTTTTTATCCGTTTTAATCTGTGCACATAAATATGCGTTTGGTGGAGGATAAATCACTGTATATAATTTTGGAGCACTAGTTCTACATACAGAGGACCCTGTATGGTTCCCCTACAGAGGGGGTGAAGATCCGGAGGTAAGGTAAGGATATAACTGAAATATTGTTGAAAGTGGCGTTAAACACTATAAACCAAACCAAGCCAAACAAATAAAATATTGAAATCTTGCATTCAAAATTTTACATAATAAATAATAAGTCGTGGAATGAACATCATGATACATCTTGTAGTGCCAATCGTAGTTGGGAGAAGGTGGGGGTGAACCGAAAATAAATAAACATCCGTTAAAATACATTTTGCTGTCAGCCTGGTACGTGCGTCTCCCATTCATACCAAGGAAAAACCACAAATTCAAATTCTATTCATTCAAATTCAATGAATTGCATTGCAACAGATAATTTTTAAAGATACTGGTAACTTACCTTATCCACACCTTACAACCGGCTATCTGGACAAAAGATGCTATCGAATATCGAACATCACTATGTTAATGTTATTGCACTTTTCACTTACAAAGAATATATATAAGTATATATATAAAGGTAAAAATGCTTACTTGCTACAGAATACTGACCGCTCCGTTGTCAACACAGCAAACATGTATATAATGTGAACAGCGTTCATCGCAATGACAACGATTAATTTTTAAACCCAAACCATTCAATGCTTATTGATTTCATTTAGCGACATTGTTGAGGAACATAATGACCTCTCCTTGACCAATCAGAAGCTTGGATTTTTTACTCTTATTTTCATAAAACATGGTTTTCTATGTTTTATAAAATGTCACGATTGACTGGATTTGCATTGTTCTCTTATTAGGTATAGAATGACTTAATAAAGTTCACACTAAGTCTGATTAGAGAACAAGGACAATCTGCCTGGATTACAATAAATTATCAAACATAGAAAACCATTTTCTGTAAAAAAAAAAAATAATAATAATAATAATCCTACCAAAAAAATAGAGCAAAGCAAAAGCTAAAAATATAACGGTAATTTCACATTTTTAATATATCGATATTGCTTATGGAAAAAATGCATCTTTTCTTGGCGCAAAAATAAAATAGATATATGACAGTAATGGAACAAAATGTAAACGGTTGATTTCAAACAATAGCTATTTATATTTAATATACAATTTTTTAAAGGGTACATTTTCATTTTATTTGTTTGGAATTATTAAGTGAATAAATTTTTCTCTGTACAGATACTGAATGTTCATTATTTAACTAATAATTGCTAATTATCGTTTCTTTTATATTTCTCTGATAGGTGATTATGTTCTAAATTGGTCAAACACTAGTTTTCCATGAGCTTTAAAGTTCGTAAAACATGGAAAACTATTGCTTAAGGGATCGACCATTTAACTTGAAAGGGGGGGGGGGGGGGGGTTATGGTTTTTTGTTTCATTCAGAATTTTTTTTTCGGACAACACAAGAGTTAGAATATTTATTTTTTTTGTCGCGCAGAATTTTTTTGTTTTTCCAGAATTTAACATTAGGTTATATGACAAAAACTCTGAATCAGATTATTTTTTTTTCCTCCACCAAAATCAGAATATTTTTTTCAGCAACATTGAGAATCAGAATATTTTTTTAGAAAAAAAACCATAAACCCCCCCCCCCCCCCCCCCCCCTCCTTCAAGTTAAATGGTCGTTCCCTAACCTATACAAAATTTCACGATTTCTGATTTCTGATTGAATTAGAGATTTCAAAAGGATAATCTTTTACCCGTACGATTTTTCATATCTGGGTTGAAAAGGTGAATGGTTTGATTTCTGGTCATGGGTGGATGCACAAATTACATTAACAAATAAATAGAGTTTATAGTTTTTGTGATAGATAACTTTTTATATGAAATCGATCAAATTTTATTTATTGATATTATATTATATTCCCTTGAACTTTTGACTTTCACCTGAAAATATCTTTCACCCAATATTCATTTCATTTCAAATATTTTATTGATAAATCAATAGGATTGGATAACAGGCTATGCCTATACAAATCCTCTCCAACAACAAGATGGAACAATTTGAACACAATTTACATAAGACATAGAGCAATCTACCCATCATGTATACATGCAATTCATCTTAATTACCAAGCATAAATACATGTATATTAATAGCAGAATCATACAAACAAAACAAAAAAGATTTTTCCCTTTCTTTTCTTTTTTTTTTGTTAATAGGTATGATATAATATGTATATTAATAGCAGGATCACACAAAATAAAGTTATTTTTTTTCCCTTTTTTCCCCCTTTTTAATAGGTATGATATAATTTGAAATAGCCAAATTATGGTTTTACATTTAAGCTATTATTATTTATAATATTAATGATGATGAATTGGCATAGCATGATGGATAGACTGAACTTACATTTAATCACACAATATATACAACATGTAAACTGAAATTATGAAATCAAAATCACTAATTAAGTGAGGTCCACCATATCAATATGAATTAACTCTTTTTCAGTATATATATTTATGATTGAATAAAGGGAATTTGGGAGAGATGGAGGAAGAAGAGACAAATAAGTAAATAAGGGGGGAAATATCTAAACAAAATAGTGATTGTGATTGAGATAAGCAAGTACAAATTGGGTAAAAGGGGGGAGGGGGAAGGGAGACCTGAATAATTGAAAGATTTACAGCTATTAATTAAGCTGAAAAATTTAAAGATTTGGAGCTACAATGTTATATGACCAAATACAAAGAAAAGGAAAATTTATTGAATCATGTGAATCTTCTACTACCAGTAATGAAATGGTGAACAGCATCGAATATCTCAGTATTCTCATCTACAGTAAGGATTGGTGAGCCTTTCAATAATTTATCCAAATTTAAAACATCATGAAACTTTCTTAGAGAATTAAAAAGTTGTATTCTGTGTCTTATGAACAATGGACAAACATAAAAATAATGGAAATTATTTTCAATTGCATCCCCACAGGCACACTGGGAGTAATTGCACATTCGAAACATTGAATCGACATCTGGGTATACAGGAAATATTTCTGGAACCCCCCACTCCCTCCACAATACAAAGTTGACATTTGACACCCTACTGTGGACCTAAGGTGCAGAATCTCACACAGGAAAATTGTCATAGACGAGTTTTAATAGATATTAACAAGTAATTAATTTTACTTGTATGTAAACTGAATGTTTAATACCGATTTTAATCCAACCATATCGGTGGTATAATAATTAGGGTGCTCCCCTCGAATGGAATGCGAAAGATCGTAGGTTCGAGCTCCGATATGGTCAAACCAAAGACTATAAAATTGGTATTTGTTGCTTCTCCGCCATGCATGCAGCATTAAGGAGAAATAATCGGAATCAGGATAATGTGTCCGAGCGGGGCGACATGTCTATCCGCGGACTGTTGTTTCAGTGGTCTAACACTATAAAACAAATTCAACTAAGCGGACCTCATTATCATCTCATTGAAAATTAACTTGTTCTCACCATGATATAGATAAAAATTGCTGAGTTGGCGTTAAACTACAACCACTCACTCACTGAATTCTAATAAGCTAAATAAACGTTAGAAAAATCCGAAAGGGAAATCAAGAATGGACAATCGAGAGAAATCGGCAAGAGTAGGCACATACGACACAGGACGAAGACAAACAAAACAAACAAACAAAACATAGAAAACTAAAAATATGAGCAACAGCAAACTGCTGGACATCAATATACGTAAACATACACACAAAACACAATAAGACATGAGCTCTCCTACAAAACACAATAAGACATGAGCTCTCCTACAAAACACAATAAGACATGAGCTCTCCTACAAAACACAATAAGACATGAGCTCTCCTACAAAACACAATAAGACATGAGCTCTCCTACAAAACACAATAAGACATGAGCTCTCCTACAAAACACAATAAGACATGAGCTCTCCTACAAAACACAATAAGACATGAGCTCTCCTACAAAACACAATAAGACATGAGCTCTCCTACAAAACACAATAAGACATGAGCTCTCCTACAAAACACAATAAGACATGAGCTCTCCTACAAAACACAATAAGACATGAGCTCTCCTACAAAACACAATAAGACATGAACTCTCCTACAAAACACAATAAGACACGAACTCTCCTACAAAACACAATAAGACATGAGCTCTCCTACAAAACACAATAAGACATGAGCTCTCCTACAAAACACAATAAGACATGAGCTCTCCTACAAAACACAATAAGACATGAGCTCTCCTACAAAACACAATAAGACATGAACTCTCCTACAAAACACAATAAGACATGAGCTCTCCTACAAAACACAATAAGACATGAGCTCTCCTACAAAACACAATAAGACATGAGCTCTCCTACAAAACACAATAAGACATGAGCTCTCCTACAAAACACAATAAGACATGAGCTCTCCTACAAAACACAATAAGACATGAGCTCTCCTACAAAACACAATAAGACATGAGCTCTCCTACAAAGCACAGTAAGACATGAGCTCTCCTACAAAACACAATAAGACATGAACTCTCCTACAAAACACAATAAGACATGAGCTCTCCTACAAAACACAATAAGACATGAGCTCTCCTACAAAACACAATAAGACATGAACTCTCCTACAAAACACAATAAGACATGAGCTCTCCTACAAAACACAATAAGACATGAGCTCTCCTACAAAACACAATAAGACATGAGCTCTCCTACAAAACACAATAAGACATGAGCTCTCCTACAAAACACAATAAGACATGAGCTCTCCTACAAAACACAATAAGACATGAGCTCTCCTACAAAACACAATAAGACATGAGCTCTCCTACAAAACACAATAAGACATGAGCTCTCCTACAAAACACAATAAGACATGAGCTCTCCTACAAAACACAATAAGACATGAGCTCTCCTACAAAACACAATAAGACATGAGCTCTCCTACAAAACACAATAAGACATGAGCTCTCCTACAAAACACAATAAGACATGAGCTCTCCTACAAAACACAATAAGACATGAGCTCTCCTACAAAACACAATAAGACATGAGCTCTCCTACAAAACACAATAAGACATGAGCTCTCCTACAAAACACAATAAGACATGAGCTCTCCTACAAAACACAATAAGACATGAGCTCTCCTACAAAACACAATAAGACATGAACTCTCCTACAAAACACAATAAGACATGAACTCTCCTACAAAACACAATAAGACATGAGCTCTCCTACAAACAACTGGTGGCAAAGGCGAACCGAACATCGTTTTATGTGGAAATCGTAAAGCACATCACAACACGGAACTAAGAACGTAAAGACACACAACGGGACAACATAAAAAAATAAAAAGATGAACAATACTGACCCAACCAAAAAACCAGGGGTGAAGTCAGGTGTTCGCGAAGGGTAAGCAGTTCCTGCTTCTTATAAGACACCCATCGTGTTAAACAGTCAAGTCCGGTAAAAGTCTTCGCAGTGATACAGCAAAGAAAACATCAACGTAAAAAGTAAAAGATCCATTGCCAATTGAGACTTGGATATTTCTTAACGGTAAACTCGATTGTGATGACGACCGTATAATATTTGTAGCGAGGACATACACCTAGGAACAACGTAGCCTTGTTTGAGTAGCTTTTGCTTCAGCAACTGAGCTCTGTCCAGAAAATCACTGTACTTGGTACAAGGTATAGAATAACGTACGAGTTGTAAAATGTAAACTATATACGCTGGTGATGCTGGAATATTGCTAAGTTGTGTTAACATGACTCCAGTTTCAGAATTCATTTCATGTCATATACTTATTCTATTTTATTTTATTTTTTGGGGGGAGGGGTTGTCATCAATATTTCTACATTAGACTACCTTCAATTGTAAAGCATTTTCCTTTTTAGTATGAAACGAGCTCAATAAATTATACATATAGTTCAAATCCCGTCGAGGGAAGAACAAAAATTTAACAGTTCAAAAATCTAATTCTAACACTAGAGCTGTAAAAGTTTTGTTCTTCCCTCGACGGGATTTGAACTCACACCATTGATACACTGCAGCACCATTCGCTTCGCCTTACGTCCAGCGCCCTAGACCACTCGACCACATACACTCCCTATATATCAATAAAATTGAAATACACGAAGAGTTTTGCTGTATATTTATGCTTTTCTATTTTTCTCAAATTAAAACAGGGGGGTTACCTTGTCTGACTTTCTCCAATCTATACTGTTATTTACTGTTGTCTTTTTAAAAATATCTAGAAATACGTCAAATAGATTGCAGAATATTTCAAATGATCTTGGAGGAGTCCGTACTTATTTATTGTCTTGTATTTGAGCAACAGCATCCTTGAGCCGTTGGGAGGCGTCGTTGCCGTAATCATATGGTAGTTGGATTTACAACCACCTATGCAATCAGTGCCTATCACCACTGATGGTGTGAGTTCGAATCTCGATCAGGGCGAGGTGTACAACATTATGTGATAAAGTTTGTCAGTGACTTACGACAGGTCAGTGGTTTTCCCCGATTTCCTCCACCAATAAAACTGACCGCCACGATATAATTGAAATATTGTTGAAAGTGGCGTTAAATACCATAAAACAAATAAATCCTTGAACCGTTGTTATCAAACGTGTGTGTGGCCGACATCCTTCGTTACACATGAGTGTATCCGACATCATATTGCGATTTCGTCCCCAGTAGACAAAATCGTTGAGAACTTTTAAGACATTTTATGTCAGTTGGATTTTTAATTAATTGTCGAATCCTCTGTTATATGTATCTCTCGTCTATATATGTGACAGAAGGAGAAACAGGTTGTTTTTAGTGAAAGTGTTTCCGATATCCTACGTTATTTTCACCTGTTGCGAAAACATTGTTGAAGTGTTTCAGAGTTTGACAACATGCTTTTGAACGATGGAGACATCGTTGTTTAGCGGACATTTAGGGGTATTTGACGCACTATCACATCCTTACAATAGCTAAAACTACAGGTAAAAAATTACCTTCAAGCGACAAAAATGGCTTCCAAATTTCGGGTCCGACATCCTACGTTATGACGTACATTCTCGTCCCTGGATATAAAACTGTTAGTCTATGCGTAAAGTTTACCACAAATAACATTGCTACATTCGTTTGAACCAATTATTTCATCTTTTTTTTTACATTATTGATCGTTTTCGAGTCCATATATCCATACAATGCTAAGGGGCCGTCGTGGTCGTGATCGTATGGTAGTTGGATTTACAATTACCTATGGAATCAGTGCCTATCACCACTAACGTTGTGAGTTCGAATCCCACTCAGGCGATGTGTACTCGATACATTATGTGATTAAATTTGTCAGTGAGTTGCAACAGGTCGGTGATTTTCTCCTGGTACTCCGGTTTTCTCCAACAGTAAAACTGACCACCATTTTGTTGAAAGTGGCGTTAAGCACTTTTTGAATGAAAAATTTAAAATAAAAACTTAATTGGAATGTTTTGTTTTTAATTTAATGATTGAAATACATTTATTAAATAAATAAACAATAAATCGAAATCAATGTCGGTCTGATATATATGAGAATGGGAATGGGGCGTCATGTAAAACGATTTACAGTAAGCAAAAAAAATTTGCTCAAAATAACGGTAAGGATATAATTAGCTAATGGTAGCTAGCTTGAAAAAAATCAGGTTTGACGAATCAAGATAAAAAAAATACACACCCATTTGACGCTAATGAAAAATATTTTTTGTGGGGCCCGTGTAGCTCATCTTTTTAGTTTTTTGTGTTGTCCTATTATGTGTCTTAACGTTCTGATTTCTGTGTTGTGATGTCCGTTACGATTTCTGCATAAAAACGATGTTTTTTGTAGGAGGACTCATGTCTTATTTACGTTATTTGTGTTTGTTTGCGTAGAGTGGTGCCTAACACATATTGTGTTGTGTTTTTGTAATGATTTTCTTCGTATGTTGCCAGTTTCTCTGAATTGTCCATTTTTGATTGCACTTCGGTATTCTCTGACATTATTTGACAGAAAAGGACATCCCCACCCCAATGTATGATGTACTGAAGCTCTAAATATCAATCTCTTTTGATATTACATGTGATCAGTGACGGATTTAGATAAAAAGAGGACCTAGGCTATTCCACTTGTGAGGCCCCTCCCAATTCCCCACCTTCACGACTGGAGGAAGATGGAAGTGTGTTTAATCCATCCATCTTGTTATAACCTTGTAGGTCTACTCTCAATTTGTAACTCTCAATATCAATGTTTATAAGAAAAATTGCAACTTTATTATGAATTTGTATATTATTTACATACACATTGTATAAAGAATATCTGTCATAACTTTTATGGAGCATGCATATACGCAACTATTATCAGCACCAATACTGCGCATGCGTTAATTAATACCATTATCACACTAGATGAAAATATAATAGATTATATAATGAAATATTAAATGTAATTAAGTAATTAAAGCTGTATTTTCAATCCGCATATATTTGAAAACTACAATTTCTTAGCTTTCGAACGGTATAAAATATTTCATGAAAGAATATTTCTTTGTCTGTTCCATTTTGATTTTAAAGCAATGAGGGTCCGACCATATATATACTAGGAAAGAAAGTCACAGAAAAAAAGTCACAATGGTTCAACCTTTATTATACATAATTGAGGTCATTACAAGTTATATGTTCTTGAGACTTGGAAATTGAAGTAAAATCTCAAAGCACAAGAAACTTGCACAAGCTGGAATTCAGTAAAATTGTGTTTTAAACTGGTAAATGACTTTTTATCCTGTGACTTTTTTTTATACATAGTTGAGCTTACTACAAGTTATATGTTCTTGAGACTTGGAAATTGAAGTAAAATCTCAAAGCACAAGAAACTTGCACAAGCTGTAACTAGGTAAAATTGTGCTTTAAACTGGTAAATGAAATCAGAGGAAAAAGGTACATTTAATCGATATATTATGCCTTAAAGTTCTGTTTTTGGTGGTTCCAAAATCCATTTTTTCTTTGTGCATTTTGAAATTTCATTGCAACCATACCTTGATATACACAGGGGCTAATTGAAACAACATTTTCGATAGCAGTTCACAAATGGTTAGATCGAATTGGACTTTGAACTCATAGTAAATATATACAATGTAACTGTTTCGTAGTAAAAATAACCTTTTGACCTTACCATTAGCCAATCACAACCACAGAATGTCATTACATGAAACATCTACTCTCATTGCGGAAAGCAGGAAAATAGTGGAAGCGGCGCATAGTGACACATTAGAACCCAATGTCCTGCTGAATATGTGATAAACATTGGCAAAAGAATAGAAATAATGGAAACAACGATGATAAAAAGCGTCGACGACCTAAAGAAGGAAATACTCTCGGTATCAGGGAGAGTAATAAAGTTAGAGAATCTATCAACTGATCTTACCGTTAAAGTAATGGAATGTGAATCTAGCTGCCAAGCAGTAAGCAATCTTTTTGACAATGC
This sequence comes from Bathymodiolus septemdierum, assembly GCA_963383655.1. Lineage (NCBI taxonomy): Eukaryota > Metazoa > Mollusca > Bivalvia > Mytilida > Modiolidae > Bathymodiolus > Bathymodiolus septemdierum. The sequence continues at coordinate 26,119,569 of OY726526.1, forward strand.
CGACAAACAGATCAAGACGAATACTAGAAACATCATTCATCACGATCAAAGACTTAAGAAACTAGAAGAAATTCCCAATGAATCAAATGTAGATAGAAGCCAAAGTGAAAAAATGGAATGTTTACACCAGCGCATTCGTGTCTTAGAATCCAAGATAAAGTCGGGAAACACCAGTATATCACAGATTCCAACCAACAACGAGATCAGAGAGCTTCAGGAATCAGTTACAGATTTACAATGCCGCTCCATGAAAAACAATCTCATTTTTACAAGTTTAGCAGAACAACCAACAGAAGATGTGGAGAGAAAGCTACGCACATTTATATTTGAGAAACTAGGAATCGAACACAAAATTGAGATTGGAAATGTTCATCGTTTCGGGAAGAGATACAACGATAGACCGATACCGATAGTCGCAAGATTTTTGTACCATAAAGACTTGATCAGGCGACATGGCTCAAAAACACACCTTTTGGAATACATCAACAGTTCCCTAAGTCTATTGAGGATAAACGTCTTAAGCTTTATCCTGTGCTGAAAGACGCTACGAGACAAGGCACAAATGCGATGCTTGTTGGGGACAAGTTATTTATTAGCGGCTCGCAATACTTTGTCGATGACACTGATGAGGCAACACACGAAAACCAAATTAGTTACCGTGACTCTCTCCTAACAACTCCAAAGGAGGCCGATAGACCGTGCAAGCGACAACGTCGTTCCGATTCATCTCCACTAGTCACCGAAAACACCTACTAGAATAGCCATGGCGCGCAAAAACAGTATGAATACCGATAAGAATATCCATTGTATACCTTCAACCCCTTGTATTGAGTGTAAATGTGATCCATGTGTATGTTATCTAAGTATATGCGATTATTATTCTGCGCTTGAAAATGAAACACTGTATTTCGAACATTTATTTCAATATTAAAATAACCGAGTAATTATCAGTAGTGAAAACAAACATTTAAATTTCATTAAAGGTCTGATATGCATTTACACTCAATTACAGGTACATGTAGTACAAAGGATAACGGAGTTGAGAGGCATAATTAATCAGTTAATAATTTTGATGACAAAGCGAGCGATAACCCTGACATACCCTTGGGTGACAATGGTAGTATGAAGAACACTTCTGACATAAATGATTGTATATCAATAGATTTAGATTATGAAGGTGTTGCGTCCCTTTCAAATAGTTCTGTATATAATAATATAAATAGTAACTATAATTTATTGCGAATCGTATGTTTGAATTGCTGTGGAATCAAAACGAGGCTACAGTATCCCGAATTTAGAAATTTAATACAGAGTTATGATGTAGTCTGTTTTGTGGAGACAAAAACTGACGATATAGATATAATAATTTTACCAGGTTACAAGTTTGTCATGAAAAACAGGACAAAAATTACAAAAAACCGTTCGGGTGGTATCATGGTAGGTTTTAAAGATAATTTAGCAAAACATATAGACATTGTTAATACTGACAGTAAATATGTTATGTGGTTCAAATGTAGTGAGCAACTCTTTAAAACAGATCAGCTCGTATTTGTTGGTGTATACCAAATACTCATCCGAAAACGCTTTTAGTGAACTGCAACAGGAATACTTGTCTTTTTCAAATAAATCTAAATATATATGTCTTTTGGGGGACTTTAACGCGAGGACGGCAACTCACACTAATTGTGTTGATTTAATCAAACACCGACATGTTGATGATTATATTACTGACTTTGTTGACAAATTTACAAACGTACTGAATGATTTGAAAATGCCACTCAACAGAATTAGTATGGATAAATTTAAAAATAAGCTTGGTATTCTATTGTAATTTTTGTTGTAAAGGAAACAGTATGTTTATAGTTAATGGCAGAGTGGGTAATGATAAAAATATTGGTAGATTTACATGTAAAAATGCTAGCGTTGTTGACTATTGTATAACTAGTCCTGAATTTCTAAAAATTATTTTTTGACTTTGATATTCTAGAAAATAGTAAATTGTTTTCAGATGTCCACGCACCACTACACATTTTATTATCTGTTAACCTAAGCAATAATGATGGCAATAGTAATACTGTTGGGAAAACTAATCACTCGAAAGCTAAAATGAAATCATGGGAAAATGAGAAGGTAACATAATTCAAGAAAACATAGACGAAGAAAAATTACATACATTCGAACAGAAACTTTCACGTTGGCAAAATGAAATTGGTGTCACAGATCAAGCGATAATAGACTCATTGTTAGAGGACCTTGGCAATATCTTCACAGGTTCTGCCAAGAAAACGTTTGGAACATTTAATTGTAAAATGATTGATAGTAAAATAAACAAGAATAAAAATGGTCAAAATCAAAAACTTTGGTTTCACCAAGACTGTAAATTTGCCAGACAAAAATATCGAAAATCTAAGAGACGTTATAAGTTGAATAACACTATATGAAGTCGTTCAATTATGATCGATGATGAAAAGGGTTATAAAAAAGTTATGGATGCAAAGTATAAAATTTACTGTAACAAAATTTCAGATGATTTAAAAAATGCCCCAAACATTTCTGGAAAATATTAGGTGGACATAAGAGAAAACAACAACCAAATATTGAAATCAATACCTGATATGAATTTTTTAAAGATTTAAATACGAAAGGACCCGATGAACAACAGTCAACGATACTACAAAATGAACTTCCAAAATGACTCTATTGTACATATTAATGGGTATATTTCTCAGAATGAAATTTTCAAATGTATAAAAAGGTTAAAGAATAATAAAGCTTGTGGGGAAAATGAAATTATAAATGAGTACATTAAATTCACATCAAATCGTTTCATTCATATTTATGAAAAACTTTTTAATATAGTTTTTGACACAGGTATACCCGTATTACCTCAATGTTGGTTAAATGGGATTATTAAGTCAATTTATAAAAAACAAAGGCGATGTTAAAGACCCAATGAATTATAGACCAATCACAATAGTTAGTTGTTTGGGGAAACTGTTTACTGCAATACTGAATGCAAGATTAAATGATTATACTGAACGATTCTTGATACTTAAAGAAAATCAAAGTGGTTTCAGACAAAGTTACTCAACACTATATAATATTTTCTCTATATTTACACTATTTCAAATCTTAAAGTGAAAAAAGAAGAAATTATATTGTGCATTTACTGATTTTGAAAAAGCCTTTGACAGAGTATGGAGAGATGGTCTTTTTCATAAATTGTTACTTTTAAACAACATAAAAGGTACAATGTATAATGTTATATTCAATATGTATACCAGTGTTAAGTCATGTACCTCATATAACAATCACACTACAGGATATTTTAACTGAAATTGAAGTTAGACAAGGAGAAAACCTGTTCTCTTTTCTTTTCTCATAGTTTCTTAATGATCTGGAAGAATTTTTGCTGACAAAAGATATAGTTGGTTTAAAAAGTATCACAGACGAGTTAGAAACTGAACTTGAAATATATCTAAAAATATTTGTAATGGTATATGCCGATGACACAATTTTATTAGCTGAATCAGCTGAAGATCTTCAAGTACAATTAAATGCGTTTGGTTAATATTGTGACAATTGGAAAATGAAGGTGAATGTGAACAAAATAAAAATATGGTATTTGGATTTGGAAAACTACGACAAAATCTCAAATTCACCTATGAAAACGTTGATATCGAACAATTTAATTATTTAGGGGTATTACATGTAATTTTGATGTTACTAAAAAGCATCTTCCTGACAAAGCGCTCAAGGCAATGTACGAAGTTCTTAAAATGGGAAGATTATATAAATTATCGGTAAAAATACAGCTAGATCTCTTTGATAAAATCATAAAACCTATTCTCTTATATGGTTGCGAGGTCTGGGGATATGGCAAAAATGAAGTACTAGAACGAGTTCACGTGAAATTCTGCAAAATACTTAAAGTCCTCTACTCCAAACTATATGGTTTATGGTGAGCTAGACAGATATCCAATTGATATTGATATAAAAGTAAGGACAATTTCATACTGGGCAAGACTTTTAAGTGGCAAACAGGCGAAATTTTCAAATGTATTTTATAGGCTTTCTAGAAATTTTAATGAAAATGGTAATACTAATTTAAACTGGGTTTATTTTATCAGAGCAATTATATATTTGGGAAACAGAAAATGTTAATAATAAAGAATGGTTAAAAGGTGTTGTTAAACAGCGATTGTTAGATCAGTTTGTACAGAATTGGCAAACATCTCTGTCAGATTCTTCAAAAGCATTTAATTATAGGATTTTTAAAACCAAATTCGAATTCGAGGAATACTTCAATATTTTAAATATAGGTGATGCAATCAGACTGTGTAGATTTAGGACAACACATCACTATCTACCGATTGAAACCGGTATATGGATTTTAGATTCTTTATTTCTCTTAAACCATAATACATACAGGTATAGAGATATGAAAATATGTACACTATTTACAATATATACAGACAGGTCATAACAAGAGGTTAACCGGGAGTCGTCACACCTTTATTGATAATTCTGACAAAACGACATAATTTTTGAAGTTCTATTTTTGAAGTTGATGTCATTAATAGTTTGAACTTTATTATGTTTGGATTTATACGAATGTTTTTCTTTATATACATTTTTCTTTGATTGCCGAAATACTGACATTTAAATAGATAATGAAATTCATCTCCAATTTCTCCATTATTACATAAGGGGCATATTCTTTTCTCTCTGGCTATGTTTTTCCATCTACCATTTTCGACTGGTAACTTATGGTTTGTTGTTCTAAATTTACTTAATGTCAAATTATCCTTATCATTTAAAATATTTAAGTAGTTTTCGAAAACCAAATTATCTTTATATATTCTGTAATTCAGTGCCTTCGGAGAGTCGTTTACTGAAGAAAGCCACGTTTGGAGATATTGATCAGTGAGATTTTGTTTAATTGAGTGTTTCAACCACAATTCATTAATAAAAGTTTGTGACTCCCAAATATAATTAAAACCACAATTACACAATATATGTTTTACATATTTCAACCACATAAAGTTTCTATCTCTCACTCGCAACATATTATACATACATTTATAAATGATAGCAGATAGTTTTGTTTGCTTTCCACTGATTAATTTAGCCCAAAAAGATATTGTTCTAACGTTTATATCAATGTCTGGTGTGGAAGTTTTAAAATTAAGTAATAGTTTACAAAATCGCAAGTGCACCCTTTCTATAATTTCGTTTTTTGAAAACCCCCAAACTTCACACCCATACAATAAAATGGCTTTGATTATTTTATCAAATAAGTCTAACTGGCACTGAATTGATAGGTTATGTACTTTTCCTCTTTTTAAAACTTCGAACATTGCTTTTGTGGCTTTCTCTACTTGAGCTTTTATCGCCATTGAAAAGTTCCCAGATTTTGAAAGTAAAACACCCAGATAATTAAATTCAGACACTATTCCAATTTCCATTTCATTAAATGTGAATGTTAGATTATTTGGAAGCCTCCCTCTAGAAAAAACAAAAAATTTGTTTTTTCGACATTAACTTTAAGTTGCCAAAACTTACAATATTCAGAAAAGACATCAAGTTGTTTTTGAAGATCCTCTTTGGTTTCCGACATTATCACTGTATCGTCGGCGTACAGTATAACGAAAAGTTTCAGATATACATTTAACTGGTTTTCAGTTTCTTCAGACAATGCTATCAACCCACTGACATCTTTTGACTGCAGGTAAGATTCTAAATCATTTAGAAAAATTGAAAACAAAAATGGGAGTAAGTTCTCACCCTGTCTAACACCGTTTTCACACCTAAAGAAATCAGATTTACAATTGTTATATACTACACATGATTTAATGTTATCATACATATTTAATATCAAACGATACATTTTACCATTGATATTGTTCAATAAAAGTTTGTACCATAATGCTTCACGCCAGACTTTGTCGAACGCTTTTTCAAAGTCCACGAAAGCACAAAATAATTTTTTATTTTTACTTTTGAGACATTCGAAGAAGGAATAAAGGATAAATATACTATCAATAGTGGAGTATTGTTTACGGAATCCACACTGGCTTTCGTTTAATACCTTAAATTCTTCTGAGAATGTATTTAGTCTATCGTTCAATATAGATGTAAAAAGTTTACCTAGGCAGCTTAATATGGTTATTGGTGGAAAATTGTTTGGGTCATATTTATTTCCTTTGTTTTTGAATCTAGGTTTAATGCTTCCAATTAACCATATATCAGGGATAATACCTGTATCAAATATAACGTTAAATAACTTCTCGTATATGTTAATAAACTGGGTCGCGGTAGCTTTAATATACTCGTTTGTAACATAATCTTCTCCGCTAGCTTTATTACATTTTAGCTTTTTTATACAATTCAAAATCTCATTTTTGTCGATATACTTATTAATTTCTTCATTTATTTGTTTTGTTTCCTGAACTTCTGATTCAGGTAAGTTTGGCGTATCTTTTTGATTAGGTTTCTGGTTTAATTCCTTATAAAACTCGAAAAAAGTATCAACTGGGATGTCTGGTTGCTCTTTTCTTTTACCTTTATTTAAAATTTTCCAAAATTCTTTTGGATTTTTTGTGCGCATAGTTTTAAGTTTATTTTGCATGTCTTTTCTATGTCGTGACCTACTTGTATCAAGTGTTCTATTATACTGTCTTTCCGCTGCAGCTAACTCATTTTTAACTGCTTCTGTCTTATACCTTTTGTATTTTCTTTTCAATTTTCTATAATTTTGTCTTTGAAATTTACATTGCACAGTAAACCATGGTTTATAAGTTTTACTGTTATTTATTTGTTGCTTAGAGTTTTTTGTAGTACGTGTACCCAAAGTTTTCTTGGCCGAGTCTACAAATATTTCTGATAGGTCATGTACATATTGGTTAATAGACTGCTTACATGTGTTATCATTATTTGGAGAAATATTGATAGAGGAAACAGGCACTGTAATTTATGTAATTGTCAGAAATTAGGCGATGAATACCACTATGTTTGAGAGTGTTCCTCTTTAAGCGAAAAACGCAAGCAGCTTCTTCCAAAATATTTTATGAAAAGACATAATGTTGTCAAATTTTTTGAACTTCTATCTACCAAAATACAATCGCTGTTACGAAAATTATGTATATTTATCAAACATATCAATAAGGTCTTTTGCACTCCTGGCTTACCCACTGTTATTCCTTAACCTATGTATATTTTGTAAATAGTCTTGTTATTTTGTTATTATGTTGTTATTTTTCTCTGTATCATTGTATTTGGCTGTATGAGAATAAAGATATAAATCCTAGAAAAATCCTCCTAATACGAAAAAAGTACTTATTCATTCCGGAAGGTGAAAAGTGCATCAAATCTTTATCAAAATCACTGCAAACTTTACCATTTCTAAACTTTGAGTGTTTGAAAAAGTGTTTTGAAGCTAAATTTCTGAAGTTTGTATAAACAACGTTAATGACAAATTTGAGAATAAACCAATAATTTAACGTATATCAACTTCAAAGAAAAGCCGAAGTTATACACGCGTACTACTAAACGCCAATTCTCACAATCCAATTATCTCTTTTATATATTGTTTTAAATTAATTATGAAAAGGCCGAAGAAAAAGGTAGGAATGTTAAAATTGCAATCAATTACTGTCATTGGGGTCTCATAGGGGTAAAAAAAAAAATTATATTTCTGTTTTAATAATTTAATCTGTTTAATAAACTTGTCGTTAGGCTCAGAATTGAATGACAACTTTTTTTTAGGAGCATAAATTACTCTTTCCTCATAATTTTTGGACAATTTTTCTCATTTTATATATATCTTTCGGGGGATGTCCCTATGCTTCATATAAAGATAAAATAGGGGACGCGCTGAATTGTCGTTAAATCAGAAGCTTATAAAACCATTATCTTGTTATAATTGAGTGATCAATTTAGAAATTAAATATTGACAAGTAATGGGCTTCTGCTTCTGATAACACAATTCCTGCTGTGAAATTGAATTAATTTGGTTTATAATGCTTTGACGCAATTATTATTCCGAGTATACAATTTTCACAACATGCCGCACGTCCCCATAAACATTACGGACCCCGAATTCTCTGTAAACCACTTCGCTACACTCATACCCGTACTTGTGACAATTTTTTTTGTATTAATACATGTATAATATAATTGCAAAGGTTTAAAGTATTTTCTAAACACGAAAAATTCATTAAATTTCTTTTTTTTTCAGGGAGAAATGTACGTAGTAAAGTGGAGAGGTTACCATATATCTGAGTCCTCGTGGGAACCTAAGTCACATTTAACACCAGAAATAATTAGAACATATGATCAGCCGGAAATCACGTATGAGCGTTTACAATATGCAGCTCAGAACCTGGAGAAAGCAGTCCAACAGCGCCTTTCCTCCAATGGTAACCATAGTGTGTTAGATTTTGATGCTGATCTATACAGATATTGCATTAGGGTGCAATCCATACACATCCTGCATAAAGAAGACTTTTCAAGGCTACCGCTCTCGAAATCGTGGCAATATAAGCTGAAGAGAAATGGAAGAGGCACAACACTTTCCTTTCCAGTAGGGTTCCATTCAAAAATACACATCAGGAAGTCATATATGAATGTAAATGGGAACATCAAGGAATTGTCCACGCCAGTTGAGAGACTTCAGCTACAGACGGAATGTACATATAGAAAAACTCTTTGTCACTGTAAATGTATTGTCACCATCATGTCGTCAAATTTATCAGAATTAGAGAAAATTTAACTTGAGTCAAGACTATCACTTGGCGAACATTCTCCAAAATTAAACAAACATTTTTAGTAATAATCCAGATTTAGCTCTCACATTTTCAATTACAAGTTTCTTTTTCAAGGAGTTCTCCAAAGCAAATACCCCGATTTTAAATATATAGATATCTTAAATTCCCAATTACAATCATTTCAGTTAAAATTCACAGAGAGACTTGAAAACAGACTTTCAAGTAAGACTATTAAAGTTTTGTTATCAAATAGAAAATTGACAGGGAGGAAGCGAATTGCTTTTGATAGCAATGTACATAAGATCGCAATATTCTCAGATGAGTTAGAAAATATAAAACAATTAAATTTTAGCTTACAAAAGTTTGAAAGCGACAACATAGAATTTGAAAAAAAGTGTTCTGATTTACATAATAGTTTACAGGAAGAAATATGTCTTAAGGGGGTTTTGCTAGCAAAAAAACAGAATCTGTCAAATCAACTTGACAGTCTGAAAGATACGAACAGTCGCCTTATATAAAATCAATAAATAAAAAAGTTGGAACCGCGAATAGTGGAAAAGAGTTTTCGGAAATTACCGAGAATAACAAATCAAGGAAAATAAAAGAATTTAAATCGAAGGCTGAAACTGCGCTTTGGTTTGCAGAGTCCTATTGCCTTGTACCCCAGTACTTAAAATTAGAAAGTACTGATGGGCAGACTGTTAAAGTCGATTTCAATCCGTCGTCCAGCAAATCTTCATACTAAGATTTGCCTGAAGAAGAAAGACAAAAAATTAAAGATTTGTTATTTATTTTAGAAAAAAATAATGTTTGCGAGAGCGCTTATAGGGAACTGACAGTATTTTGTGAGGGGCTACCACGAAAATATCTGGTTTCCCAATTCCAGGAAGATATTAACAGTTTATATCATTTTGAAAGAATTCCGGGAAATATCCCTGGCGCATATGTTAGTCTAGAAAGCGAAATTATCCGGTACATCAAGTATCATGTAAATTCTGAAACAGACAAGATAAAAATTTAAATTTCGGGGGACGGGTCAAAAGTTAGTAGAATTTCAAACTTTGTCGTGTTGTCCTTTTCTGTAATTACCGATGGTTTAACATTATCATGAAAAGATCAAAATGTTTTTTGCATTGTAAACTGCAAAGAAGATTATGATCATTTAAAACTTGCTTGCAAACCCATTTTTCAGAAAATAAACACATTATACGAAAAAGCAAGTATTGAAGTTGAGGAAAAACATTTTGATTTAGATATTTTGATAGGTGGTGATATTAATTTTTTGCAAATTGTGCTTGGGTTGGGTGGATCTCTATGTAATTATTCCTGTCCATGGTGTAGGGTCCATAAAAACCAGAGCGACGACATGACAAAGCCATCGAATTTTTACCATACTCGTGGTATGCAGAGAACATCACAGAATCTAAAGGAAGATGTCGTAAAGAATGACTTTGGTGTTCGTGCTCAACCTCTTGTTAATATTGAGCCTGAACACATAATCATTGATGAACTTCATCTTCTTCTTCGGATATGTGATAAACTGTTCAGGAACATAATATTAGACACAAAAACGCTCGATGAAAAAATGCCGTTCATGGTGAGAAAATAAGAGGATGCGCCGTTTCGTTTTCCATTTGGACAAAAAAGGGTACTAAAGATGAATTGGATTGGTCGTCATTAACGGGGTCTGACTATTAAAAGCTTTTGGAAAATCTTCCTTCAAAATGATGCTTTTTGATCCATCATGATACCCATGATCATACTGTCAAAATTTGGAGTTCATTTTTGAATTTATATCGTTTCGTGACGTTAGAAATACACGAGTTCTCTAACATTGAAGATATTTTTGAAAAATGTAAAGGGTGGGTAAATGACTTTCTTGCTTTAGGATCATTGGGGAGAAAAGGTTTTGATAGCATTACTCCTTATATACATTGTCTTGTATACCATGTTCCGTTTTTCACTAAAAAGTATGGAAAACTTTTACGTTTCAGTGGGCAGGGCGTAGAAACTATCAATGATGATATAAAAGAAATTCATCATTCAAAAGCAAACAAATGGGACGCAGCGGTCGATGCCTTACAAGTTCGAAAAAGGATAAGACATTTGACATCAGAGAACTGCGAGCATGATAAGCGAAACTACACCAAAAGTACGAATGAGGATTGGAGTGATATCATTTTTAAGCAAAGAGCCACTAAAAAAGCTAAAATTTCTGAGGAAATGTCACTCGTAGCTGACAAATATTCTGAAAATGACCCGGTTGTTATTACTTTTAAGTGTTCCCTAAAACATGATATAAGCATGCAATGAAGTGCCGTAATTGTATTATTACATTTCAGTTTTTTTGAATTTTTTTTTCCATATTGATCAAGTTCAAGTGTAGTAATTGTATTATTACATAAGAATCTTGAAAATTTTGAAATTTTATGAAATTTTGAAAATTTTTGAAATTTTGAAAATTTTGAAATTTGTTGAAATTTTAGAATTTTTTGAAATTTTTCTTCTTATATTGTTATTTTCTGTACAAAAGAAACAAATACCCAAATTCTGTGTTGTCGCCGATAATATTTCTCCGGAAATGCATGGGATGACGTAAGCTGGGCGGAAGTTCACGATGATTGGCTGATAAATTTGGGATAAGATAAAAATAGCTCGGAATATACCTGATTCTAAAAATATATCGCCAACCGTGCAATATCACTTTTAATCGTGGGATCAACCGTGCAATATCACTAAATACGGAATTGTTAGAAATACACTGTTTCTATATAATTGTGAGAGTACGAAATGTAATAAATCCGGATATGTGTACATGTATTGCATACAGCTTTGGTTTTGTTTGGTTGCATTTCTCCGGACATGTGTATTGCATGCACTTTGGTTTTGTCTTCTTTGGTAGTTTTTATATACAAGTTATACAAGGTTTTATTCATGATGATCACGAAGATTTAATTAACAAACATGTCATGATGATACGCGTAACTGATAATATTTAATCAGTGAAAGATGGCGACATTATCTATCACACCACAGCAGGCCGTCTGATAAGACGTAGCATTATCCATACAAGATAAAAACTTGACAAAAGAAAAAACTGAAAACATGCTGAGGAAAATAGTTGGACATGTTTGTATTAACTACGGTATTTTATTTGTCATTTGTTTATTCCGTCTTGTTAATTAACACATTATTTTGTTTATTTGACTCCCTGTTTATATCACAGGCGTTGGGCTCGTGGCACGGAATCCCCCCTGCCCATTTTTGTTAACTTTCTGGTTACATATTTATTTTCAATAAGATTTCTTTATCATTTCATCTCCTTTTCCTTAATTTAACTTGTTCGTGTCCATATTCATACAGTCTTATGCTAAAACCAACTTGCATGTGTCGACCCTATATAACTCTGCTGAATTATCCACATTAGAGTTATATAGGGTCGACACATGCAAGTTGCTGTTAACATCAGACTGTATGAATATGGACACGAACAAGTTAAATTAAGGAAAGGGAGATGAAATAATGATTTTTTTATTAAAATAAATATATAAACAAAAAATAAAAAAAAAGATTGACAATTCCGTGCCACGAGCGCCTGTGGATTATATGTGTCTAAGTGTTTTCTCAATAAACTGTTCAAACACGATACAACCATGATATTAACTATATTTAGATTTCATATTTACAGAACTTTCCTATATAATGTAATGATTATTTAATTTAACTACAATGAAACAAAATATTTCTTCATGGAGATTATAAACACATTTAAACAGAGTATTGCAAAAATTTTCGACGGCACAACCGTCTTCGTCAATTGCAAAACATAAACTGCCAAGAGATACAAAAAAACAACAAGACAACGTCATAACGTCTAATCGTGCTATTATGACGTCGTAAAAATTATTAACTAAACATGATCCTGAACATTATGAATAAATAAAATACACAAAGCTCAAGATCAAACTTTGTGTAATTTAAGACCTGTTAGACTAATTATTTTCTTTTGTTTACATCCTCTTGTTGAGTGTTACACATCTTAATAAACTTTGTTTAAATGTATTTAATTTAAGATAAAAATATCACTCTCTCTCTTAGTCACACGTAAACTTAACTTAATCGATTTAACTATGATTTTTAATGTCAATGGTTTACTTGCTCACGGAGACTTTAAAATATTGAAGAATGTTAGTGGACATCAATATGGGAAGGTCATCCAGAATAGCGCCGTGCACACTAATCATAGGTTAAACATTGACGTATACAAGGGGGAAAAAATTGCTCTCAAATGCTGTTTAAGAAAGGTTGTATGTAGGGTGTAGGAATTTATAAATCAAGCGATTCTAAACCTACCCATATATTTTCAAGTTGGGAAGTTATGGGGTTAGGGTTATGGTGTTTAGCGCCACTTTCAACAATATTTCAATTATTCCAAGGCTGCCAGTTTTATTGGTGGTGGAAACCCGCAGGACCCGGAGAAACCCACCGCAAGTCACTGACTACATCTAATTATATGTTAGCAAAAATATCATATACAGTGGAACTTGTGCAATCCGACACCTGTGTTTTCCGACATCCTGTGACATCCGACAAAAATTATGGTCCCAAAGTATTTCTTTAAAACTCATTGTTAAAAATCCTTGTGTTTAACGAAACCACTGTCACTGACAAACTGTATCGCATAATGTTGTATCGAGTACACGGAAGTCGACCTCACAACTTTAGTGGTAATAGGCACTTATTGCACAGGTAGTTGTAAATCCAACTATTATACGATCACGACCACGACGACCTCTGCTGTAAAAATAAGATACATATATTTATCAAAAATATATAAAATAAGTAAGTTCGACCAAATACAATCTTATTAAAATTAGACGGCCCTAAGTTCATTTTAGCAAACAATCAACCTGAGCCAAACATTAGTACTGTCTTACTATTATCTAATCTATAAAATAACATTTCAAAATTAATTTGACATCAATGAAAAGAAAAAACTAAAATAAAATATATTGAAATGCATCAATATTTTAAAACTTCTCGAGACAATCACCTCCCAACTCGATAAAGAAAATGAAACTTTTGCACTTTCTTCTAGTACCATGACAATTTGAAAAACCGGTTCGTATCTATTATTATACAGTACTTTAAATAATTCAAAAATGTACCTAAAAATATCAAATAACATGCACCGAGTTTATGAACGGTTGCTTAACCTATATACATATCAAACGTGTAATGTCTCATTTTTGTCACGCTTGATGAAGCCAAAGATCAAATAACACACGATTTTTTTAAAATAAGTTGTAACAATATATAGTTATTTAATGGCAGTGCAGGCAATAGATAAAAAGCTTCCTATTGCCCGAGGTCAAAGACCGAGGGGGAAATTGCTTGATATATTGCCTGCACTCCATAGATCACAATATTTTCCCCGAATTATTGGGAAAGACCAAAGTGTTCTATGAAATAGAATACTTTGGTCTTTCCCAATACCGAGGGAAAAATTGTTTGATTTATTGCCTGCATTCCCATTAAATAACTGTTTTATTATCTACAGTAGAGTTCGTTTATAGCGAAGTCCAGGGGACTCTCGATCTTAGTTCGGTATAGGTATCGTTCGTTATTAGAGAAACAATGTAGAATTACCTCCCCTTTTGAAAATCGTACAGTAGAACTTCGCTGGCTCGAACTCGAAGGGACTGTCAAAATCTGTTCTAGCTATCGGCAGTTCGAGCCACCGAGGTCGCGTAATTTTAGAGAGAAACAAATCTGGTTCTGACCCGGGCAGTTTCATTACGCTATGATAACTGATGCACAGTAAAGTCGGCCTTTATCGTAAAAAAAATATTTTATCCTTTAGACAGTTCTCAAAGACTACGGCTTCTGAATACCTCTTTGGTATCTTCAAATGTTCCTTAGAAACATTTTTTCAACTTTGTTCAGGATCTATTTTATAAACAGGAAATATGAGGTCGGGTATTAACACTTGGATCGATATCGGTATAATGCTGATAATTCGGATGTATATTTTTAATGGCCAATTTTAAGATTGTAGCCATTTTCCTTTTATTTTAATTTGAATTTGAAGAATAATTGTTTCTTTTTGGTATTATATACACATAAAAACTCAGGTTAATCGAAATTTCAGAATGAGTACATTTCTTTTGTTTTTGGTATTTAGATGAACCTTGAGACCACGCAGTTTGTTGTTTAAGAGTCTATCATCAAAGAAAAAATAAACAATAGCGAATGAATTAATCTCACACATGACTTTGTTTTTAATTTCTTTAGCTTGTGCATCCATCCATTAAAATTTAGATTACGTTTTATTAATTTTTAATGCAATACATTAGCGCGTGTGTTATTAATTGACAACTTGTTCACATCATTAATACCCATTTTATCGTTTGAATATTTTAAAGAAAAGTCTTGATTGACATCATTAACAACATCAAAGGTGGGATTATTGATTTTTCAATTATCAATAACGAAAGTGGCAAGTGCACTTGACCATTCTAATATGTGATCGTCCGTGCGTAACGGAAGACAGGTAAACGATTTGTTCAGCAATTTTCTTTGCTATATCATGTCAATTTTGAGTAATAAAAACGTTGTTTGGGTTTAAAATTCTCTTCGCTATAAGCCTAATTTCGTTACAAAAAATTCGTAAGAGGCCTTCACAAATACATTGTTTAAATAACGTTTGGACCGGGGATTTATCATTACTTCGCTATAAGCCTGATTTCGCTACAAGCCTGTTCGTTATAAACGAACTCTACTGTAATTATAATTTTTAAGACGGATTTAAAAAATGCTGTTTTCAATATTTTAATATTGTTTAAATTTTTTTTACAAATGACACAATTATCTTTTTCATACTAAATATGAAGATTCTTAAATTTTAAATAGATTACGACGGGGGAAACGTCATGATTAACCCGAATAATCCAGTCGTTATATTACGCTCTCGCTGGTCGCTACATTAAGGCCTGGATGCATTCATTGATAAAATCCGTCAAACCGGAAATAGTAAATCGCTATGTCTTATGGGTATTACGACATCGCCATTAGGCATCAATGGCGCGTAAAATAGGAGGAGCTAAGCAAGACATATTTGTAAATAATGTCCAATGGAGCGATCAGATACCAATTCTTTGAATTTAAAGGTGTATTTGTCTTTTAAATTTGCAAAGGCACAATCATTCTCCATGTTTGTTTTGCCAATATTACAAACGGAAGTAAAGAAACCAGACAGCAGCTGACGGAGTTTTTCCACTGGGCGCGTTCAAGCCCTCATCTAGCGATTGTGCCGATAGAGTTACGTCATGATAGAAATTCCGAATTATCGATCGATCTATTGACTGATCTATTGCCCGGTCTATTGCTCGGGGAAATAGACAGCTTCTGAACGTTAAACAAATTAGTCAGACATAAAAAATACCTAATAATACGTTTAAAAATTATAACTAGGTAATGAATACCCATTACATACATAGTGTGTTGGTACAAGACTTTGTATCAGGTCGAGCCTGTTGTGTGAACCAGTATCACTACGAGTCGCGAAAGCGACGAGTTGTGATGCGGTTAGTTCACGCAACAGGCAAGACATGATATAAAGTCTTATACCAACACAATATGCATGCAATAAGTTTATCTATCATTTCAATAAAAACGAATTTTAAACAAATAAATATAGTATAACTAATTGTAGATTATGTTACCGGAACTTCTTCCGCCCACGAGTTTAATCATTAATGCGTATGCGGTCACGAGTGGTCTTATTTTGATATTTAAAATGTATGATTTAGCTATACTTATGCTGTTTATTATATAGACTTTCAAATTTCTTCTATTTTTTTTTATTTGTATGTGTCTTTCCACGCGTATGAATCTATGAGCAATGATACTAACAGGTTCAGCTGGAAGGATCTGCCATCTTGAAAATATGAAATCCTACATGTCATATTTACAACAATACACAAAAATAATTAAGATGCTTACCTTGAAAACTTATTTTAGTTAAATTTTATCAAAATTGAAGCGTACACGAAGACAAATAACGTCTAATCTTTACGTTTCAAACTGGAAGTCTTAATATGACGTCAATGACGTCATGTTGGTTATGTGCCAAAGTCGTCAATAACATTTCGCGGAATTTTTTTCAATTTACAATCGTATGTGTATTCACCGTAGCCCAAAAAGGGACGTAACCACCACACTAATAGCTATGTAAAAGTAGTTCCGGCGGGGGAAAACTGATATCTCACATGTGAGATACCGGAATTTATTTTACGGATAAATCCCCATAATTCACACCAATCTATATAATAACAAGGGTTAAATTAAAATTTGTACAATACTCTTGAGGCTGACTACATTTCGCGCATGACGTCACGTTATATTTGCCATTCATTCAACGATGCCACGTTACTGTGTTTTCTGTCACATTCCAATGATATGACGTCACGACAAAGTAGTTCGGCAGAGAACGGTAATTTCAAAGAAAAACGTACATAATGTTAGATAATAAGTGATTAACGATGTTTTTTAAAACGAGATGACTGAGAAACGTCCTCGAGTTTTAAAAAAACCCATCTTTAATTATTTTATCTCTATGATAGTATCACTGTCGTGTACCTGAGAAGGAATGGTCATTTCAAGATGGCGGACGGGCCAGTTGGTACAAGGTAAGTCTTGCCGTTTGAATGAAATTTTGTTGTTTACTTTGCATTATAACATCAATTGAATATATACGGAGACAGATAGAGGAATCATTCACCTCATGAATAAAAGGGTTGATCCGAAAATTCACCGAAATTCACATACTAACCATTCACAGTGGAGTAAACAAACGAAATAAAAATCCAGGTGAGCACAGCGTCATAAAACATCAATTTTCTATCCATTCTTACATTCCTGTGATAAAAAAGTATCATGGTAATCAAATGTAGGTTGTATACGACCAAACATATTCCACTTTTCCCTTCAAAGCATCACGAGAACCTCACAAATGCGTTGAAAAAGTTTTGTTTATGTGCAGGAATGGTCACTTTGTTTTCTCAAACTTTTTGCCGATAAAAGGTGTTCAGGATTGGTCTTTTCTCCAGATTTACGCTCATTAGGTCAAGGATTGGTCTCCAATTTCTAATGCTTGCCACTAGATAAAATTACCGATGTGAAAACAACAACCAAACACTAGAATATCACTGTTCTAATCCATCAAAGGGGATGAAATCAATGCAGTCCTTGCATAGGCTACATAATTGTAATTTCTCCTTTTTTTATTTTACAGGCACACATGCTATTGCTGTGACTATGAAGGCAAACAAATCCAGAGTCATCGACCACAGCTGCAGTTGTCATCCAAATGAAATTTAAAAGATCAGATCCCTTGAATTGAATGCAACATCCGGGAAGCTAGGGTTTTGAACAAAGGACATGCATGTTATCCCAGCAGAAATTTTGAATGGACATAATAAAATATTGATACATAACATAGCATCTGAATTGATTGTTATTGAAAATGCTGTAGACCAAAATGATATCGATGATAATGAGGAAATGGAAGATTTACAGGAATCTCTTTTAAACCTGTCAGTAGAAATGATACAAAATCTTCACGAAAGTCCATATGCAAAAAAATCATCGATATCACGAAGAAGACTTCGAATACATGACTTCAAATCAAACAAGTGAGTTGCGATACCACTAATGACAAACACCAACTTCGACTTTCTCCATTCACCATCCATGGAATTCACAAGTCTGTTTTTAGTTCGCTCCTCTTGAAGTACAGGTTCACGCAATGTCTTCACGCGCAAACTTAAGGCGGTGATAAGTTGTCTTAGTAACTTGGTGAGAATGGTCTTATTGTCTGCTGTAAGATCAGTGAAGTCAGATTTGTGAAAATCAATCAATTTTATTACCTGTCGTGAACATGTCTCTATAAGCGATTTGTCGTCCCTCAAATCGGCTTGCCTTTCTTGTAACGTTGGGTGGGCTTCGTTACCCCAAAGATCAATATCACCATGTTTAGCTGTAATCAGGGTTGGCAACAAAGCGGGAAATACTCATATTTCCCAGGACGGCGGGAAATACTGGGAAATAAGATTGATTCTTAATTTACAAATATAATGGTACATGAACCTGTACACATTGTGTACTTGTTTATGTTTTTTAATCTTTGGTTAGTCAAACTCAGGAAACTTCCAAATTGATATTTATGTTTTGCATGTACAAAATGTATGGCTAAAATTGCATATAAAAAATCTTTAATGGATACAAATATAACTATATTGGCCTTACAGAAAAAATATAAAAATAATAATGGATAGTGTTAATGTACAGATATATAAAATTGATATTGGAAAATTTATATTTGTTAAAAAAAAGATATTGATTTTGATAGAAATATTAAGAAAATTATTCTTTACTTGTAATCCCCACTTTGTACCTCCTTTGTTTAGTGATTAAAACCATATTCTGATCTGCTTTTGACATGTTTATTGTTTGTCTTTACAAACTGGACTTATTGATTTCTAAAGGTTATTGAAGATGTGTTAATTAGTTTGTAAAAGCAAATTTAAAAAGTTAGTCATTATAGCATAAAGGAAATGCCCTTAGGATATTAGATTACATATATACAACCTGACAAAACAATCCGCTATTAATTGTTAAGTGATTATTGCAAATTAACTGTTCAAAGAAGTAAACAAATCTGTTATTTTTTATTTTGACAAGAAATGCTTCTGGAATCTTACCCAGAATTAGTATCAGAATTATTAGGTTTGATGTCAGATTCTGTTAAACTGCCTAAAGCTCTTCAGCATGATTTAATTTTGTCAAACATTAAACCAGTTGTGTGGTGGCTGTGCATTGAGAGATCAGAAACAGTTGATAAAACTTTGTGTCAGCTTGCTCAGAAATTGTTAGAAATGCCATCAAGTTCGGCTGCTATTGAGAGAATCTTCTCAAACTTTGGCATGATTCAGTCAAAATTAAGAAACAAACTTGGTCTTGTTAAAGCAGGAAAGCTTGTCGTTTGCTACAGAATGTTAAGGGGGAAACATGAAATAGATTGGTGAACTCTGAAACTATGATTGAACTGAAAAGTGTAGATATAAAATTGTGGTGACAGTTTTAACATGTTTTTAATAAAAGTATTTTGTAAATATTATGTTTATATGAAGATTACAATTTCAAAAGTTGCCTGAAGTCCTTAATGGTCCTACACCTAGGCTGTATACCCATATTTATTAAACTGATGTAATTTTCAACACTGTGTGTTAAAATGTTAAGTTTTTAGCAACTTTGAAGAAATTAATAACATCTAAAAATCATATTTCCCAGTATTTCCCACTTGAGCTAAAATTTAGAGTATTTCCCAGGACGGTATTTCACGGTAATTACCACTGGGAATTCCCGCCACTGGTATTTCCCGGTCAACCCTGGCTGTAATAGCAGCATTTATCTTTTTTCCATCAATACAAATTTTGAAGGTTTTTTGTGGTTCGGCTTTTCCTGCAAATTTAGAAAGCAGTGTATGTAGGATACCAGGTTTTACATCCTCGGGTGACAATGAGGAAAGTTCAGATGACACTAGAGCACGACGGGGAACAGCAAAATTAATTTCACTTTCAGCTGGCTTAAAATTTCCTTTTTCCGTATTGCCAACAACAACCTGGCCTCTACGTTTTGGACCTCCCATGAATCGCAACCATTTCCCGTGGAAAAGCTTATATCCAATCCTCCAAAATTGTTTAACTTTATCCGAATATCGCATCGCAGAAGAATTTCTTTCGACAAACATTTACACACATCCATGAAAAGAAGGAAGGCTATATTATTTAACGAAATTCCCTTCTTGCTAACATTTGGTTGAAAGATATCCAGTTTTCTAGTACTTCTATCTTTCTCATTTCGTCAATAACTGATGGAATACAGTCAATTAAAGTTTGTTCGTCATTCTTCTGTTTACTGTTGTTCTTAGTAGATGGAACTGAGTGTAATGCAATTTTTGATTTATTTGCATATGGACTTTCGTGAAGATTTTGTATCATTTCTACTGACAGGTTTAAAAGAGATTCCTGTAAATCTTCCATTTCCTCATTATCATCGATATCATTTTGGTCTACAGCAATTTTCAAAAACAATCAATTCAGATGTTATGTTATCTATCAATATTATATTATGTCCATTCAAAATTTCTGCTGGGATAACATGCATGTCCTTTGTTCGAAACCCTAGCTTCCCGGATGTTGCATTCAATTCAAGGGATCTGATCTTTTAAATTTCATTTGGATGACAACTGCAGCTGTGGTCGATGACTCTTTGGATTTGTTTGCCTTCATAGTCACAGTAATAGCATGTGTGCCTGTAAAATAAAAAAAGGATAAATTACAATTATGTAGCCTATGCAGGACTGCATCGATTTCATCCCCTTTGATGGATTAGAACAGTGATATTCTAGTGTTTGGTTGTTGTTTTGACATCGATTACGCTGGTATTCTATCTAGTCGCAAACATTAGAAATTGGAGGCCATCCTTGACCCAATGAGCGTAAATCTGGTCAAAAGACCAATCCTGAACCCCTTTTACCAGCAAAAAGTTTGAGTAAACAAAGTGGCCATTCCTGCACATAAACAAAACTTTTTCAACGCATTTGTGAGGTTCTCGTGATGCATTGAAGGGAAAAGTGGAATATGCTTGGTCGTATACAGCCTACATTTGATTACCATGATACTTTTTTTATCACAGGAATGTAAGAATGGATAGAAAATTGATGTTTTATGACGCTGTGCTAACCTCGATTTTAATTTTTTTTTTTTTTACTCCACTTTGAATGGTTAGTATGTGAATTTCGGTGAAATTTCGGATCAACCCTTTTATGCATGAAGTGGACGATTCCTCTATCTGTCTCCGTATATATTCAATTGATGCTATAATGCAAAGTAAACGACAAAATTTCATTCAAACGAGAAGACCTACCTTGAACAAACTGGCCCGTCCGCCATCTTGAAATGACCATTCCTTCTCAGGTACACGACAGTGGGTATGTTTATCAAGGATTTGGTAATGTGACGTCATTATAACGTCATATTAGAAAACAGCGATATTACTACGTGCGTCCTTGACAATGCTTAGCGATTAGCGATAATACGGTTGTTTCGAATCATTTCCATTCCGTCAAAATTTTGTTATTTTCGTCCACCAGATCACGTGATTTCGATGGACTAATCGACATTGAACTTCCGGTGTCAATGTACACAACAAAAACTCTAATCGATTTGTGCCGTTTTAACGTTCGATCCTCAACTTAAAAAAAATCTTAACATTTTCTGTAAAAGACAGATATCAATTAAATTATTTTATTTGTATCAAAGACTTCAATGCTGAGACAATTACTTCTTTAAAATTAAATTTGTTTTCTTTCTTTATATGCGGCTAAATTCTAAATTAAAAAAAATAAAAAAAATTTAAAATTTAAAAATTTTCAAAAATTTCATAAAATTTATAATTTTTTCAACAAATTTAAGAAAAAATTAAAATTTCAAATTCTCAAAAAAATTCAAAATTTGCATAAAATTTATAATTTTTTTTCGTAAAATTCAAAAAATTTCAAAATTTTCGAAAAAATTCAAAATTTTCATAAAATAGATGTACAAATGTATTATCAAAGGCATGGTTGAAATATATGATATAATGAACATTACATGTCAAAATCTGTATCACATGCCGTATCAACCCTCGACCTATAACACCCCTCGGGCCGGTGGTCCTTGGGGTGACATAGGTTCTCAGGTTGATACGGCATGTGATACAGATTTTGACATGTAATATTCAGTATATAAAGGAATTATTCTCTAATTAACCTTCAATTTTTATACCAAAATGGCATAAATATTGATAACATTTTTGTATTACATGCCTTGATTTCTATTTATTTCTCTATGGGTAAAACATTATTTTGTACATTTGTAGACCTTAAAAGTGCATTTGACACGGTTTGGCGAGCGGGTCTTTGGCAAAAGTTGCAAAAATCTAACATAAAAGGAAAAATATTTACAGTAATTTATGATATGTATAAAAATATCAAGACATGTATTAAGCAGGGAAAAGAGTATTCAGGGTTCTTTAACAGTGATGTGGGAGTAAAACAGGGTGAAAATTTTTAAACATTTTTATTTTGCCTCTTCTTAAATGATTTGGAATTTTTTTTTTTACAGAAAACAATATAGATAGTCTAGAGAACATTTCAGATTTATGTCAAGAATCTTTACTTGTATATATAAAGTTGTTTCTTATTCTTTATGCTGATGACACTGTGCTACTATCTAAATCTGCAGAGGGACTACAGCGAGCACTCACATGTTTTCAAGAATATTGTGACATTTGGAAGCAAAATAAACACAAGTAAAACCAAGATAGTTATTTTTAGTAAAAACAAAATTAAAAACGATTATGGTTTTAAGATTTATGACAAAATAATAGATATTCAAGATTCTTATTCATAACTGCGAATTGTTTTTAATTATAATGGCAACTTCTTCACCGCAAGGAAAAAACTTTTAGAACAAGCACAAAAATTGATGTATGCCCTATATAAACAGATTAAGAATATTAGTATTTCAGTAGATCTACAGTTGAAGCTTTTGGACTCGTTAGTAGCACCCGTGTTATTATATGCATCTGGGGTTTCGAAAATAAAAATTCAATTGAGAGAGTGCATCTCCAATTCTGTAAAAGTATTCTTAAAGTTCGTAATAGTACTCCGAACTGTTACGTATACGGAGAACTCGGACGATTTCCACTGGAGACTATTGTGTGTTTTGGAATAGTTTACTCACGGATTCCAATAAATTGTCACATATTTATGCTAAAAATACACGAGACTCGTCCCTTGATATCATATATGAAATCTGTATTGGATGATTGTGGATTACGTTTTATTTGGAACGACCAGATACCTATAAATAGATTATTATTAAAATCAATAGTTAGACAAAAAATAAATGATCAATTTATGCAAAATTGTTTTCCACAAATAAATAATACTTCCAGGGAAGAATTTTATTCAATTTTCAAAGAAGAGTTTGGACTTGAAATCTTATTTATTAAAACTCAATACATGTTACAGAATACAGATTTCAAAACTAAGGTGTTCTAATTTTAAATTCCCAATAGAAACGGGACAATTGTCAAGATAGAATTTGCAATCTCTGTAGAAATGGTGTCTTCCCGATTGTCCCACTTTTTGAAATTACAGGTAAAAAGGTAAGAAAAAGTGTGGGGCAATCGGGAATATGATTTTGAAAACAGTGAAGTGTGTAGCTGATAATTACATGTAATTAACAGAAGTAAATTTTATAAGTATATAAAAAAAGAGATTGTATTTCAATATTCATTTTTTCAAGGCATAAGGAAAACATAAATTATAAGCACTAAAGAAGGAAATAACATAATATTTACATACCATTAATAAATGATCATATAGAGCACTAAGGAAATAATATTTACATCAATTATTAGCAAATATAGTCAAAGTAATGCAGATATCAAGCACATTTGAGACAAAATATGTTTATTTAAGAAGTTTAGGGGATGAATTTCACTATTTATTTACTTATAATTCTTATATGATTTACATTATTAGAAATCCTATACTCTGATTGGGTATAAGCGCTTATGGAGGCGGGGTTTTTGTCAGTTTATTTTTCGATAGACGATGTTCACCGAACTACTTTTTTCGTAATGTAAGCAAAATGGCGGCTTGGATTCCCGATAATAAAAAAAGATAAAAGAATCAATGTTTATTGTTAATAATCGACAATTATTGTTAGATATGAAATAAAAAAAATTAATGCCAATGAAAAAAAAGCTTGTACAAATAAATTCCGGAAAACATACTTAAGACAACCCTCTATCGACTTTGACTTTTGTAATATATCGTCATCATGTGACGTTGTTTACAAGGGACGCTGATTGACACAAGCTGGTTACTGATTTATTTTACGATTTTGTGAGCATTTTACTTGTTTGAGTAGCTAAATGCAAAATGCATTCAAATTGGAAAATATCAGTAACTTAATTACATCATCGTCTAGTTTTCAATGTAGGAAAACAACTTAAACAAGGTTAGTGCATTTTGTTATTCATGGCCTACACACATCAATGGAATGTATGTGTGCGTACTGGGGATCCCCAAAGGTAAATTTTCAAAACAAATGAACAAAAAATACTTAGTTACAGAATTATAAGGATTAAGCGCATTTTTCCGGAATTTATTGATGTATAACCTGGACCAAGTCACTCACTAACTTACATAAAAGTCTATTTGTTTGTGAATGAATTGGTCCAGGTTATACATAAATAAACTCCGGAAAAAATGCGTTTAATCCTATAGTAATAACACAAATATAAAAATCTTTGAAAAGAATATATACCACAATATTGTACAAAAAATCCTAGTGAAAATAAAATGAAGGGTATGCTATTAATCTGTCATGTTTAATTATAGAAAACCTCTATATCTTTAAAACAAGTTAGTAGACTTTTGTAAATCTAAAATACTTACTTTTTGGTGTATTTAAGTCATTCCTACTGAAAACACGTTATGATTTGTAATTATATGTACTGTTAACATTGTGAGTCAATTTACGCGTGGATATCTACGTGAAAGGTCCACTCGCCTATTATATGTGATGTAAATATTGATTGTCAATTTACCTGTATCATCATTTATATATATATTTAATGTCTACTTGATTCTTGTATGTACTATAAGCATTGTGTAAATTAATCTGTCTGCCATCAGTTATATGTATTTATCATATACTTAGTACTAAATAAAGAAAATTTGCATATATAATACTGAAAGAACATTACTGTATTTGTCTGCCGTGACTGATATCGATATCATCACCCCTTTATCATACCCCTTAGAATGATATTGATCACGTGACTAAAGGTTCATAATACAGAACAAGACTTTCTCATGTTTAAAGGCATACAGTCGCTCAGATTGATTTTTTTTGCTTATATTAAAAGTTGCCAATATTCGATGTTTTATACTAATAAAATGTTCTGAACAAGAAGCCACGTTTAAAAAATAGGTTATATAGACAATAACAGTGCATTGACTTGACATGCAATCGATATACGGATGAGGCTTAGAATCGGGGAATCCCTCGCATTTTCCCCGATTCGTGCCGAATACGTATATCGAATTTTATGTCAAGTCAATGCACTGTTATTGTCTTTATATGCAATCGTTAGTGACATTAATGGATATTATTACCAATATTCAAATCATTTAAAAAGTTAGTTACCCCCAAGAGGTCCCAACTGATTTTGCGGCGTGGTATGATTAGACGGAGAACGCAACTTTTCAAAGATCGATGCACAGGTAAATATACCATTAATATTCGGATAAGATTTTTGAAAATAAACAACAGTTTCGCTGAAAATATTTGTTAACAATAGAATATAAGTGACAAGAGAATAAATATCAAAATTTGGTTTTAGGATTGAAGTTAATAAGATTGTTCATTTCAATGCTCATTTCATGTGACGTAAACACGAATATTGTCAATTCAATTGATGGCAGTCGCACATGTACACATGTACACATTCATGGAGCTTACATGAAGATTGGCTCCGTAAAACATGGAGAATATCCTGTTCGAGGTGTTAGTTTGGGAGCAGATAGAAGGATGTTCGGATAAATTTATGTCAGCTCCTGTAGATGCTGCAATTGCTCGTGATACGTTGGTCGAGGCTGGAGTTGTAGATTGGATCGGAACAACCGCACGTGAATTGTCACTGTCAGCACCCGCGAGTACATTTGAGATGCGTTTGTGTTTCCCTTCGCTAATAGCGCTGTAGTTTCTTTTTTTTAAATACGGGAAAATGAAATGTTTTTATAACGTCACACAAGTAACGTTGGATTTCAAACGTTGCGGTTTGAAAAAAAAGTAGTCCCGTCAATCAGGTAAAGTAGGCGTGGCCTAAATCTTATAAACGGTCAGTGACCGTTTATCACTTATAAATATACTGTCAACGCATTTTGACTGCTCAAATAGAACGATTGCAGTATAAAATGTCGTAATTAGTGAAAAGAATTCGAATGTTTGTTGGTGAAATCGCCATTAACATACTTAATTATAAGTCGGCTGTCTTTTCCGAAGTTTACCGGACACTGATAACTGCTATAAATAACCAGAAAGCATGTTGCAGGTAAATATTGATTAAAATTAATATAATTTAAGAAATATATCTATGAAATTGGATCCCGGGGTAATCAGTTAATATTATATAATGGTATTTAGTAAGAATGACACTTAAAATCGAAAATACGTGATGAAATCAATAAATACCAACCCAAACTCTGCAAAGGGGCCCGATAAAGGGAAAATTGTAAACAAATTGTATTGCATATTATTGACAACACGAGTTGTCTTGATTATATTTTTTTAGAAGAAAACCAGACATGAAGTTCATTATTTTAGTCTCTAATTTAAAAGAGATATCACCTAGCGTTTTCTCCTGAAAAAAAAAGATATTTAAAAAAAACTACGATGCAATTCTGTCAAAATACGAATCAGCAGAAAAAAGATATATAAATTATGCTTACGTGTTGAAAAATGGAGTAGGTCGGTTTAACATCTTTTTTTAATTTTTACACAAATCTTGCTGAATCCTCCTGTGTCGTTTTCGCGTAAAATCCGTCAATATTTTTATTTATAACATGTGCTTTTTTCAGCAAGCAATTTCGCACATGCGCAAACTCTTTACCGATTGAGGTCACTGTGTAGGCCATCAATGGTCATATGATCATATTCATGAATATATGAATATCATGCTGGTAAACATTGAATTCTTTACGGGAGATAAAAAATCAAACAGCGACATATTTCCTTCGTTCCAGGTTAAATACGTATGATATTATGAAAAATTTCAACTGCAATTAGTATAAAACATCGAATATTGGCAACTTTCAATATTAAAAAAAATCAATCTGAGCGACTGTATGCCTTTAAGTATATGATAAGCATAATATGATATGGCTCTTTCCGTATCACATCCCGTATCAACCCTTGACCAATATCATCCCTCGAGCTAAAGCTCTCGGAATGATATTGGTGTCTAGTGTTGATACGGGATGTGATACGAAAAGAGCCATATAATATTCTCTATATATTTCATGTTTACGCCCTCTTGTACACTTAAGTGTCTGACGCATAATAAAGAATTTGACTGACTTTGAAAATATACATAATATTTAGCAAAGAAATATAACAAAGTCCGAAACAAAATGCATCTGAAGTAAATAATTAATACCTAAAAGCTTGTCAAATTGAGAGATATGCTAAATTATGACTTTTGAAATTTTCACCATTTTTGCATATAGGTAAGTATGTTTCCCCACGCACCCCATTGCTTTGTCTACTTATTAAAGGACGAAGTCCTTATAACGGTAGGCTGTCCGATTTTTCCTTCTTTATTGATAGCCAAATATCTGTTCACCGGAAGTTTAAAAATAGATCAATTGATAATTTAGAAACGCAAAAGAAATATATTTCAATGAAAAATTCCCAATTCTTTATTTATTTACTCTATGCAAAATCGAAATAAACTTGAAATAAAATTCTAATAAAAAAATCTCTTTCTACGAAACTCCCGACGGAAGAGCGGCGTACAGTAGGTAAAATGAACGGAACAGCCGTAGCAAATCGGCTACAAAATTCATTTAAAATAACTTGTACAGATCATCATATTATTGAAATTTTAGGACTTCTTCCTTCAAACAGGTTGCCTGTCTCATATTATCAAAATGTCCATAGAAACGTTAAACTTACGTTAAGAACACAGTTGTACTATATTATAACTTATAGGATTTTAAAGCACATTTTTTCGTACACATATTTTGACTTATTAGATTTAAAAAAAGAAAAAAAAACATTAATATTATCGAATAACTGCTTCAACTAAGTGTATCCTAGAACAACGATTTAAATAATCACGTACGTGACTAACAACAACACAGTCAATATTGTATGTGTAAATATTATAGAGAAATGAGAATATGTTTAGATGGCGACAACAAATAGGGGGGTATATTTAACGCCACCTTCAACAATATTTCAGATATATCGTGGAGGTCAGTTTTACTGGTGGAGGAATCCGGAGTACCGAAGAAAACTACCGACCTACCGCAAGTCACTGACAAACTTTATCACATAGACCAAACCAAACCATTGCACTTTGAGTACTCGAAAAACTATCAACAGATAAAGTAATAAAAAACAGATATATAACATCTCCGGAAACAACATCTCCGGGGTTGAGAGTAAAGGGCTTGTTGACGAATAAATTGTGAGGGAGTATGGTGTTTAACGCCACGAATTTTGAAGGAACAGAATACAGCTGCAACCCTAATATTGTGGGAAAAGGCACAGACCCCCAAATGTACCAATCTATCGGAGGGGTAGCTATATAAGTGGATACATACCACTTGAATGAAGAAAAAGAAAGTTTTTGTACATTCTTCATCTTTGAAAATTGACATAGATACATGTACATGGTAATGTAGAGAGTTTTTCAGACAACATTTTGATTAAATGGTATAGTTCAACTCGTCCAACAATGGTCCAATCAAATTGCTTAGCACATGCATATGTGAATCTTCATATGGTAATAATCAAGCATGCTAAATTTTGAGTAAATCCTGATTTAAATGTAGGAATCTAATTTTGCACAGACAAACTTAGGTGTCGAACGATCGCACTGACGAACAGACGGATGTTTGTAATAAGATTAAGTAAATATTACTAAAACTGTAATTTGTTTGTTTTAAGAGATCAATATCAGAGTCATCAAGAAATACACAAATTTTATGAATTATAGAGGGAATTAGGGTTATGGTGTTTAATGCCACTTTCAACAATATTTCAGTTATATCGTGGTGGTCAGTTTTTTTGGTGGAGGAAACCGAAGTACCCGGAAAAAACCACCGACCTACCGCAAGCCATTGACAACCTTTATCACATAATATTGCATCGAATACACCTCTCCCGAGTGGGTCTCGAATTCACAATGTTAGTGGTGATAGGCACTGATTGCATAGGTAATTATAAATCCGACTACCATACGATCACTGCAACGACAATCACAAGGAAAAATAATATATGCCTTCATGTAAAACAGCAATAAAAGCACTTTTTAATTTGTGTCTTAGAGTAAAATTGGATAGTTTCTCATCAATATGACCCACATAAGGTTGCTGTAATAATAATATACATATATTTATCAACAAAAATATATAAAAGAAATAAGTTCGAACAAATACAATCTAATTAAATATAAGTACATTTCATAATCACCTCATTGCTTTGTCTCTTATTTTCTAGTCACATTATCTAAAACGTTCAACTGACTATAAAGAACCCATTTTTTTACTTATTAAATTCCAAAAACATTGTTATTATCGAATCACCGCTGTACACACGCTCAGCAATTGAAATATACAGGTATGCAAAATACTGCAATCCAATCAATTTTGTATATTTAAATTATAAAAAGAAATGAGATTATAGAAACATCAATATTTGAAGTTATGATAAACCAGAGGCTGAATATATACTAGTAAAACCGTAGATATAGAATTGATAAAAGTGCATACCGCACTCTTCTGGAATGATCTTCATCAGGTACGCCTATAATCAAGATGGGGATGCCTAATAATTTAAAAGTCTTTGGAGCCTAAATAGGATAGCCAAAATCGACAAAAGTTACAGCTACCTATACCTGAGGGAGGAGATATTACCTATACCTGAGGGAGGAGACATTACCTATACCTGAGGGAGGAGATATTACCTATACCTGAGGGAAGAGATATTACCTATACCTGAGGGAGGAGATATTACCTATACCTGAGGGAGGAGACATTACCTATACCTGAGGGAGGAGATATTACCTATACCTGAGGGAGGAGATATTACCTATACATGAGGGAGGAGATATTACCTATACCTGAGGGAGGAGACATTACCTTTACCTGAGGGAGGAGATATTACCTATACCTGAGGGAGGAGATATTACCTATACCTGAGGGAGGAGATATTACCTATACCTGAGGGAGGAGACATTACCTATACGTGAGGGAGGAGATATTACCTATACCTGAGGGAGGAGACATTACCTTTACCTGAGGGAGGAGATATTACCTATACCTGAGGGAGGAGATATTACCTATACCTGAGGGAGGAGATATTACCTATACCTGAGGGAGGAGACATTACCTATACCTGAGGGAGGAGATATTACCTATACCTGAGGGAGGAGATATTACCTATACCTGAGGGAGGAGACATTACCTATACCTGAGGGAGGAGATATTACCTATACCTGAGGGAAGAGACATTACCTATACCTGAGGGAGGAGATATTACCTATACCTGAGGGAGGAGACATTACCTATACCTGAGGGAGGAGATATTACCTATACCTGAGGGAGGAGACATTACCTATACCTGAGGGAGGAGATATTACCTATACCTGAGGGAGGAGACATTACCTATACCTGAGGGAGGAGATATTACCTATACCTGAAGGAGGAGATATTACCTATACATGAGGGAGGAGATATTACCTATACCTGAGCGAGGAGAGATTACCTATACCTGAGGGAGGAGATATTACCTATACCTGAAGGAGGATATACCTTTACCTGAGTGAGGAGATATTACCTATACCTCAGGGAGGAGATATTACCTATACCTGAGGGAGGAGATATTACCTAAACCTGAGGGAGGAGATAATTACCTATACCTGAGGGAGGAGATATTACCTATACCTGAGGGAGGAGATACCTTTACCTGAGGGGGGAGACATTACACTTTCCTGAGGGAGGATATATTACCTATACCTGAGGGAGGAGATACCTTTACCTGAGGGGGGAGATATTACCTATACCTGAGGGAGGAGATATTACCTATGCCTGAGGGAGGAGATATTACCTATACCTGAGGGAGGAGATATTACCTATACATGAGGGAGGAGATAATTACCTATGCCTGAGGGAGGAGATATTACCTATACCTGAGGGGGGAGATATTACCTATACATGAGGGAGGAGATATTACCTATACCTGAGGGAGGAGATATTACCTATACCTGAGGGAGGAGATATTACCTATTCCTGAGGGAGGAGATATTACCTATACCTGAGGGAGGAGATATTACCTATACCTGAGGGAGGAGATATTACCTATACCTGAGGGAGGAGACATTACCTATACCTGAGGGAGAAGATATTACCTATACCTGAGGGAGGAGATATTACCTATACATGAGGGAGGAGATATTACCTATACCTGAGGGAGGAGATATTACCTAAACCTGAGGGAGGAGATATTACCTATACCTGAGGGAGGAGATATTACCTATACCTGAGGGAGGAGATATTACCTATTCCTGAGGGAGGAGATATTACCTATACCTGAGGGAGGAGATATTACCTATACCTGAGGGAGGAGATATTACCTATACCTGAGGGAGGAGACATTACCTATACCTGAGGGAGGAGATATTACCTATACCTGAGGGAGGAGATATTACCTATACATGAGGGAGGAGATATTACCTATACCTGAGGGAGGAGATATTACCTATACCTGAGGGAGGAGATATTACCTATACCTGAGGGAGGAGATGTTACCTATACCTGAGGGAGGAGATACCTTTACCTGAGAGGGGAGATATTACCTATACCTCAGGGAGGAGATACCTTTACCTCAGAAAGGAGATATTACCTATACCTGAGGGAGGAGATATTACCTATACCTGAGCGAGGAGATATTACCTATACCTGAGGGAGGAGATATTACCTATACCTGAGGGAGGAGATATCACCTATACCTGAGGTAGGAGATATTACCTATACCTGAGGGAGGAGATATTACCTATACCTGAGGGAGGAGATATTACCTATACGTGAGGGAGGAGATATTACCTATACCTGAGGGAGGAGACATTACCTATACCTGAGGGAGGAGACATTACCTATACCTGAGGGAGGAGACATTACCTATACCTGAGGGAGGAGATATTACCTATACCTGAGGGAGGAGATATTACCTATACCTGAGGGAAGAGACATTACCTATACCTGAGGGAGGAGATATTACCTATACCTGAGGGAGGAGATATTACCTATACCTGAGGGAGGAGATATTACCTATACCTGAGGGAGGAGATATTACCTATACCTGAGGGAGGAGACATTACCTATACCTGAAGGAGGAGACATTACCTATTCCTGAGGGAGGAGATATTACCTATACCTGAAGGAGGAGATATTACCTATACCTGAGGGAGGAGATATTACCTATACCTGAGGGAGGAGAGATTACCTATACCTGAGGGAGGAGATATTACCTATACCTGAAGGAGGAGATACCTTTACCTGAGGGAGGAGATATTACCTATACCTCGGGGAGGAGATATTACCTATACCTGAGGGAGGAGATATTACCTATACCTGAGGGAGGAGATATTACCTATACATGAGGGAGGAGATATTACCTATACCTGAGGGAGGAGATATTACCTATACCTGAGGGAGGAGATATTACCTATACCTGAGGGAGGAGATATTACCTATACCTGAGGGAGGAGATATTACCTATTCCTGAGGGAGGAGATATTACCTATACCTGAGGGAGGAGATATTACCTATACCTGAGGGAGGAGATATTACCTATACCTGAGGGAGGAGACATTACCTATACCTGAGGGAGGAGATATTACCTATACCTGAGGGAGGAGATATTACCTATACATGAGGGAGGAGATATTATCTATACCTGAGGGAGGAGATATCACCTATACCTGAGGGAGGAGATATTACCTATACCTGAGGGAGGAGATGTTACCTATACCTGAGGTAGGAGATACCTTTACCTGAGAGGGGAGATATTACCTATACCTCAGGGAGGAGATACCTTTACCTGAGGGAGGAGATATTACCTATACCTGAGGGAGGAGATATTACCTATACCTGAGGGAGGAGATATTACCTATACCTGAGGGAGGAGATATTACCTATACCTGAGGGAGGAGATATTACCTATACCTGAGGGAGGAGATATTACCTATACCTGAGGGAGGAGATATTACCTAAATCTGAGGGAGGTGATATTACCTATACCTGAGGGAGGAGATATTACCTATACCTGAGGGAGGAGATATTACCTATACCTGAGGGAGGAGATGTTACCTATACCTGAGGGAGGAGATACCTTTACCTGAGAGGGGAGATATTACCTATACCTCAGGGAGGAGATACCTTTACCTGAGGGGGGAGACATTACACTTTCCTGAGGGAGGATATATTACCTATACCTGAGGGAGGAGATACCTTTACCTGAGGGGGGAGATATTACCTATACCTGAGGGAGGAGATATTACCTATGCCTGAGGGAGGAGATATTACCTATACCTGAGGGAGGAGATATTACCTATACATGAGGGAGGAGATAATTACCTATGCCTGAGGGAGGAGATATTACCTATACCTGAGGGGGGAGATATTACCTATACATGAGGGAGGAGATATTACCTATACCTGAGGGAGGAGATATTACCTATACCTGAGGGAGGAGATATTACCTATTCCTGAGGGAGGAGATATTACCTATACCTGAGGGAGGAGATATTACCTATACCTGAGGGAGGAGATATTACCTATACCTGAGGGAGGAGACATTACCTATACCTGAGGGAGAAGATATTACCTATACCTGAGGGAGGAGATATTACCTATACATGAGGGAGGAGATATTACCTATACCTGAGGGAGGAGATATTACCTAAACCTGAGGGAGGAGATATTACCTATACCTGAGGGAGGAGATATTACCTATACCTGAGGGAGGAGATATTACCTATTCCTGAGGGAGGAGATATTACCTATACCTGAGGGAGGAGATATTACCTATACCTGAGGGAGGAGATATTACCTATACCTGAGGGAGGAGACATTACCTATACCTGAGGGAGGAGATATTACCTATACCTGAGGGAGGAGATATTACCTATACATGAGGGAGGAGATATTACCTATACCTGAGGGAGGAGATATTACCTATACCTGAGGGAGGAGATATTACCTATACCTGAGGGAGGAGATGTTACCTATACCTGAGGGAGGAGATACCTTTACCTGAGAGGGGAGATATTACCTATACCTCAGGGAGGAGATACCTTTACCTCAGAAAGGAGATATTACCTATACCTGAGGGAGGAGATATTACCTATACCTGAGGGAGGAGATATTACCTATACCTGAGGGAGGAGATATTACCTATACCTGAGGGAGGAGATATCACCTATACCTGAGGTAGGAGATATTACCTATACCTGAGGGAGGAGATATTACCTATACCTGAGGGAGGAGATATTACCTATACGTGAGGGAGGAGATATTACCTATACCTGAGGGAGGAGACATTACCTATACCTGAGGGAGGAGACATTACCTATACCTGAGGGAAGAGACATTACCTATACCTGAGGGAGGAGATATTACCTATACCTGAGGGAGGAGATATTACCTATACCTGAGGGAGGAGATATTACCTATACCTGAGGGAGGAGATATTACCTATACCTGAGGGAGGAGACATTACCTATACCTGAAGGAGGAGACATTACCTATTCCTGAGGGAGGAGATATTACCTATACCTGAAGGAGGAGATATTACCTATACCTGAGGGAGGAGATATTACCTATACCTGAGGGAGGAGAGATTACCTATACCTGAGGGAGGAGATATTACCTATACCTGAAGGAGGAGATACCGTTACCTGAGGGAGGAGATATTACCTATACCTCGGGGAGGAGATATTACCTATACCTGAGGGAGGAGATATTACCTATACCTGAGGGAGGAGATATTACCTATACATGAGGGAGGAGATATTACCTATACCTGAGGGAGGAGATATTACCTATACCTGAGGGAGGAGATATTACCTATACCTGAGGGAGGAGATATTACCTATACCTGAGGGAGGAGATATTACCTATTCCTGAGGGAGGAGATATTACCTATACCTGAGGGAGGAGATATTACCTATACCTGAGGGAGGAGATATTACCTATACCTGAGGGAGGAGACATTACCTATACCTGAGGGAGGAGATATTACCTATACCTGAGGGAGGAGATATTACCTATACATGAGGGAGGAGATATTATCTATACCTGAGGGAGGAGATATCACCTATACCTGAGGGAGGAGATATTACCTATACCTGAGGGAGGAGATGTTACCTATACCTGAGGTAGGAGATACCTTTACCTGAGAGGGGAGATATTACCTATACCTCAGGGAGGAGATACCTTTACCTGAGGGAGGAGATATTACCTATACCTGAGGGAGGAGATATTACCTATACCTGAGGGAGGAGATATTACCTATACCTGAGGGAGGAGATATTACCTATACCTGAGGGAGGAGATATTACCTATACCTGAGGGAGGAGATATTACCTATACCTGAGGGAGGAGATATTACCTAAATCTGAGGGAGGTGATATTACCTATACCTGAGGGAGGAGATATTACCTATACCTGAGGGAGGAGATATTACCTATACCTGAGGGAGGAGATGTTACCTATACCTGAGGGAGGAGATACCTTTACCTGAGAGGGGAGATATTACCTATACCTGAGGGAGGAGATACCTTTACCTGAGGGGGGAGACATTACACTTTCCTGAGGGAGGATATATTACCTATACCTGAGGGAGGAGATACCTTTACCTGAGGGGGGAGATATTACCTATACCTGAGGGAGGAGATATTACCTATGCCTGAGGGAGGAGATATTACCTATACCTGAGGGAGGAGATATTACCTATACATGAGGGAGGAGATAATTACCTATGCCTGAGGGAGGAGATATTACCTATACCTGAGGGGGGAGATATTACCTATACATGAGGGAGGAGATATTACCTATACCTGAGGGAGGAGATATTACCTATACCTGAGGGAGGAGATATTACCTATTCCTGAGGGAGGAGATATTACCTATACCTGAGGGAGGAGATATTACCTATACCTGAGGGAGGAGATGTTACCTAAACCTGAGGGAGGAGATATTACCTATACCTGAGGGAGGAGATATTACCTATACCTGAGGGAGGAGATATTACCTATACCTGAGGGAGGAGATATTACCTATACCTGAGGGAGGAGATATTACCTATACCTGAGGGAGGAGATATTACCTATACCTGAGGGAGGAGATATTACCTATACCTGAGGGAGGAGATGTTACCTAAACCTGAGGGAGGAGATATTACCTATACCTGAGGGAGGAGATATTACCTATACCTGAGGGAGGAGATATTACCTATACCTGAGGGAGGAGATATTACCTATACCTGAGGGAGGAGATATTACCTATACCTGAGGGAGGAGATGTTACCTAAACCTGAGGGAGGAGATATTACCTATACCTGAGGGAGGAGATATTACCTATACCTGAGGGAGGAGATATTACCTATACCTGAGGGAGGAGATGTTACCTATACCTGAGGGAGGAGATACCTTTACCTGAGAGGGGAGATATTACCTATACCTCAGGGAGGAGATACCTTTACCTCAGAAAGGAGATATTACCTATACCTGAGGGAGGAGATATTACCTATATCTGAGGGAGGAGATATTACCTATACCCGAGAGAGGAGATATTACCTATACCTGAGGGAGGAGATATTACCTATACCTGAGGGAGGAGATATTACCTATACCTGAGGGAGGAGATATTACCTATACCTGAGGGAGGAGATATTACCTATACCTGAGGGAGGAGATATTACCTATACCTGAGGGAGGAGATATTACCTAAATCTGAGGGAGGTGATATTACCTATACCTGAGGGAGGAGATATTACCTATACCTGAGGGAGGAGATATTACCTATACCTGAGGGAGGAGATATTACCTATACGTGAGGGAGGAGATATTACCTATACCTGAGGGAGGAGATATTACCTATACCTGAGGGAGGAGACATTACCTATACCTGAGGGAGGAGACATTACCTATACCTGAGGGAGGAGACATTACCTATACCTGAGGGAGGAGATATTACCTATACCTGAGGGAGGAGATATTACCTATACCTGAGGGAGGAGATATTACCTATACCTGAGGGAGGAGATATTACCTATACCTGAGGGAGGAGATATTACCTATACCTGAGTGAGGAGATATTACCTATACCTGTGGGAGGAGATATTACCTATACCTGAGGGAGGAGATACCTTTACCTGAGAGGGGAGATATTACCTATACCTCAGGGAGGAGATACCTTTACCTCAGGGAGGAGATATTACCTATACCTGAGGGAGGAGATAATTACCTATGCCTGAGGGAGGAGATATTACCTATACCTGAGGGGGGAGATATTACCTATACCTGAGGGAGGAGATATTACCTATACCTGAGGGAGGAGATATTACCTATACCTGAGGGAGGAGATATTACCTATTCCTGAGGGAGGAGATATTACCTATACCTGAGGGAGGAGATATTACCTATACCTGAGGGAGGAGATATTACCTATACCTGAGGGAGGAGACATTACCTATACCCGAGGGAGGAGATATTACCTATACCTGAGGGAGGAGATATTACCTATACATGAGGGAGGAGATATTACCTATACCTGAGGGAGGAGATATTACCTATACCTGAGGGAGGAGATATTACCTATACCTGAGGGAGGAGATGTTACCTATACCTGAGGGAGGAGATATTACCTATACCCGAGGGAGGAGATATTACCTATACCTGAGGGAGGAGATATTACCTATACCTGAGGGAGGAGATATTACCTATACCTGAGGGAGGAGATATTACCTATACCTGAGGGAGGAGATATTACCTATACCTGAGGGAGGAGATATTACCTATACCTGAGGGAGGAGATGTTACCTAAACCTGAGGGAGGAGATTTTACCTATACCTGAGGGAGGAGATATTACCTATACCTGAGGGAGGAGATATTACCTATACCTGAGGGAGGAGATATTACCTATACGTGAGGGAGGAGATATTACCTATACCTGAGGGAGGAGATATTACCTATACCTGAGGGAGGAGATATTACCTATACCTGAGGGAGGAGATATTACCTATACATGAGGGAGGAGATATCACCTATACCTGAGGGAGGAGATATTACCTAAACCTGAGGGAGGAGATATATGGGATTTTAGCTTAAATATTATCTGATGTAAAGTTTGTGACTTAAAATGATATGAAACTACATGTATGTTTAAGCAAGCTAAGGTCAACAAAACATACAACGGTGACGAGCGGAGTATATATATATATATATATATATATATGCAAGTAATTTCTTAGTTCAGGAGGGAAATATTCTTGCATAAAGCTTACTAGTGCGTTATTTAATTACACCAATATATCACGCTAGTACTCTCAGTACAAGAATGAGGCACATAAAATACCAATCTATCACTCTACCACTGCCAGTACAACAACTATTACACTACATAGGAAGTAACAAGACGAGTTTCGTTAGATTAATTACTATGTGATGATTATGAAAAGGTAACTTGAACACTAATGATCAACAGTTCTACCAATATCAAGAAAACGAACAACTACCTATCATCTTAAATCACTGAACCCAAAAAAGACATATGCTGATCATCTGATGCAAATACAGGACCTGGCATGGAATAGGCATACAAACGTGAGGAGTTTAAATCAGTGAATGGCATCCGCACCCACTGCTTAAGTAAGGTTATTTTTACACAAAAATATATATCCCCCCACTTTCTTTCATATTTTAATAAATATTCATTGTAATTCCTATTTAAAATTAATATACTAGTAGTAGGATGTGTGTTTACAAATGTTTTGATGAAATGTATTTATTAAAAAAAAACACATTTTTACTTATATTCCCATAGCTGAACAATGTCTTGCGAAGTAAGCCGACTTGAATTTCCAATCCACAAAAAACTGACAGTCTAATGACGAACCCTGCACTTTTTCGATTCAATCTATTTCTTTTAAAAATATTGGTTTCATTTCCCCATATAGTCCTATGTCAGAAAGGCGCCGTCGTGATCGAATGGTAGTTGGGTTTACTAGCAGTCATGTTGAATTTCCGAATGGAACGAAAATTACAAAATGTTAAGGACTATCCAATCATCATTTATACTAAACATCCATTTGGACCAGTCGTCTGTGAGATATTGATTAAAAGCTCACAGACGACAGATGACGACACTAACAACGCTGACGCCTGATCCTTTCCGAATGAATTGATTCAAATAAACGTTAAATAACACCAAAAGGGCAACAAAAATTGGACAATCCAGAGTAAATGGCTACATAGGGTACACAAAACGAAGAGAAACAAAACAAATAAACAACCAAATATGTGTTGGACACCACTATGCGCAAGCAAACACAAATAACGTAAATATAACATGAGCCTTCCTACAAACAGTTGGGAGTAGAGACGAACCGAACTTCGTTTTTATGCGGATATCATAACGGACATCACAACACAGAACTCAGACACTTAAGTTAGGACAACACAAAAACTAAAAAGATGATCAACACGGACCCCACCAAAAACCCGGATGTGAACGCAGGTTCTCGTGAAGGGTAAGCAGATTCTGTCTCTTATAAGACACCTGTCATGTTATTCATATAGTCCATTGGTATTGAACACCACTATGCGCTCCTGTCTTTATCAATTATATTTGCTGATATTTTCCTTTTCGATAATACGACATTCATTCTATGGCTAAGGTTACATTATTAGGGCATTTTCGAAAATTACTATTTTCGGAACACAAAAAAATACAATTATCTTTATTTTTATTATATTTCAATATAAAGAAATAAAAACTGACGGTGTAGTGTTTTTATGTTTTGATATGTTACAGTATTTGATTCATTGAGTGTTTATATGTTTTGAGATGTTACAGTATTTGATTCATTGAGTGTTTTTATGTTTTGAGATGTTACAGTATTGATTCATTGAGTGTTTTTATGCTTTGAGATGTTACAGTATTTGATTCATTGAGTGTTTTTATGTTTTGAGATGTTACAGTATTTGATTCATTGAGTGTTTTTATGTTTTGAGATGTTACAGTATTTGATTCATTGAGTGTTTTTATGTTTTGAGATGTTACAGTATTGATTCATTGAGTGTTTTTATGTTTTGAGATGTTACAGTATTTGATTCATTGAGTGTTTTTATGTTTTGAGATGTTACAGTATTTGATTCATTGAGTGTTTATATGTTTTGAGATGTTACAGTATTTGATTCATTGAGTGTTTATATGTTTTGAGATGTTACAGTATTTGATTCATTGAGTGTTTTTATGTTTTGAGATGTTACAGTATTGATTCATTGAGTGTTTTTATGTTTTGAGATGTTACAGTATTTGATTCAT
The DNA here is from genome assembly GCA_963383655.1 of Bathymodiolus septemdierum. Taxonomy (NCBI): domain Eukaryota; kingdom Metazoa; phylum Mollusca; class Bivalvia; order Mytilida; family Modiolidae; genus Bathymodiolus; species Bathymodiolus septemdierum. Next base: position 26,160,856 of record OY726526.1, read on the forward strand.
TGAGTGTTTTTATGTTTTGAGATGTTACAGTATTTGATTCATTGAGTGTTTATATGTTTTGAGATGTTACAGTATTTGATTCATTGAGTGTTTTTATGTTTTGAGATGTTACAGTATTTGATTCATTGAGTGTTTTTATGTTTTGAGATGTTACAGTATATTCATTGAGTGTTTTTATGTTTTAAGATGTTACAGTATTGATTCATTGAAACTACTGTTACTTTTTATATTACATATATTGATAAAAACACATGTTATTATTAATCATCGCATTTTTTGCACTGTATATTATTTACCGGTGCTTATTTAAAAAAAAAGCACGGGTACCTCAAATGGAACAGGAGCTACTTACCATTCCGGAGCACCTGGTTTCACCACGGTTTTCAGTGGCGTTCGTGTTACTCGATCTCTAGTTTTATGTGTATGTTTTGTAGATCGTTATTTGTCTTTTTGTCCTTTTTCTTTTGGTCATTGTTTTGTCTGTCCTTCTTCGATTTACGGATACTCATTACCCCTTTGGTATCTTCAAGCTCTTCTTATTCCCAAAGAATATTTGCTTATTTGATTTTCCATTTTTTTTTATTATGAACGTACATTTTGAGGGTTATTCCAGAAACACTTAATTATCGAATGATAAGTAGGGGGAATCCCCTCATATTACCATAGTTTGTTTTCCTTGTCATAGAAGACACAATATAAGGTGTAAGTTACACAAATGATATATAATAAAAACATAGAAATCAAATCTACTGCGTACGACGCGTTCCTGGAATAACCTTCATCAAGTACGCTCAAAATAGAAAGATTGGAAAGCCGAATAATTTAATAAAAATTTTAGGAGCAATAAAACCAAAGGCCTTAACAGGATAGCCAAAGTCCACTAAGGTCACCTATGTCTGAGGGAGGAGAACCTTGGTGTTATTAATAATTACATTATTTGGGAACAGCGCGGTATTTAGTGTTTCGACACTGACATGGGTTATTAGATATATTTATTAGTGAACTGTTTCCAAATAATAAAGTAAACATAACACTAGATGACTTTATAATGGAAGAATGTGGACCAGGGAAATGTGTCGGATTGTACAGGATATCGGATTGTATAAGATATCGGATTGTACATGATATCGGATTGTACAGGATATCGGATTGTATAGGATAACGGATTGTACAGGATATCGGATTGTACAGGATATCGGATTGTATAGGATATCGGATTACTCATGTTTTAGTTTTAGCTGACAGAAATTTTGACAAATTTAACAAGAGAAGAAATTGTGTACGTTTGATTATGTAATAAATTTTAAATAAGTAGAATTACAAAGTAAAGGGATGTTTATGCAATGTAGATGAAAATACATTCAATATTTAATTAATATCACAATTAATATATTTAGAACAATTCCATAGTATATCAGATTATAGTTGTAGTCCTTTACAGAAAAATGAAAACAGTTAACTGTAAAATTAGAATGATTATATTCTTGGAAAACTTGCTTTTAACCCTTATTTAATGAGTCTCTAATCAACTGCCAATCAACAAGTTAAAATAATAATTGAAGTATGTACACAAGCCTGTCAATTCGTTAATTGTTTATAATTAATGATGCACATGGAAGGATGGTAAATTATTAATTAGAAGATCAAAGGGTCGGATAAGACAGGATTAATTAAGTGTAATTAATAACACTGGAACTAGAAGACAGTGTCGGATGGGAGAAGTGATAAGTTCCGGAATACACCACGTTTTTTAAACAAAGAGAGTCAAATAAATACTTTGGGACCATAATGTTTTGTCGAATGTCACACGATGTCGGAAAACTCGGGTGTCGGATTGCAAAGTTCCATTGTATATGTTAATTTTACTAACATATAAATAGATGTAGTCAGTGACTTGCAGCAGGTCAATGATTTTCTCCGGTTTCATCCACCAATAAAACTGACCGTCACGATATACCCGAATTAACTGCTTACCCTTCCGGAGCACATTAGTTCACCCGGTTTTTTGTGGGGTTCATGTTACTCGATCTTTAGTTTTATGTGAAATGTTTAGAGATCTTTGTTTGTCCTTTTGTTCTTTTTCTTTTGGCCATTGTGTTGTCTGTCCTTCTATTTACGGATTCTGATTACCCCTTTGGCTTTGGTATCTTGAAGCTCTTCTTTAGATATGGTTGATCCAATATTCTAGAGCTTGTGGTTCCTATCATGATTTCATTGATAGAGGGTTGCTGCTAACAAAGCAGCTTCAGATCTAAAGGTTTACGGAATATTTACGGTCACCACAATGACCTAGTTAACCGTCACAAATGACCACAGATATGTTACTCTTGTCACAATCACAATCCTGTCGTTTCCTCATTCATGACGTATTCACCGGGTTATTCATGACGTATCACCGGGTGTGTAGCAAGTGTAAAACGACAGGTGCTACATGTGGAACAGGAACTGCTTATTCTTCAGGATCACATGACTTCATCCCCGGTGTTTATTGGTGTTCGTGTTGCTTGATCTTTAGTTTTCTATGTATTGTTTTGTAGATCTTTGTTTGTCCTTCTTTCTTTTGACCATTGCATTGTCTGTACGTCTTCGAGTTACGGCTTCTGATTAAGCCTCTGGTATCTTCAAGCTATTCTTTGCATGCATTTTGAAACTTTTGTTTGATATATAAAGAGGAAATTGGAGATAGAGCTGATAAAAGGATATTAAATAAATACACTACTATTATAAGACATTCTTCACAAAAGAAGACATTCCAATGAACATCATTGAGCATGTGCATTTTATAAAACATTAATATCACAGATTTGCAATATATTTAGACAAAAACAAATAATTAATTATTAAGTAGCACTATCAAATGAACACCGTATGTATTCCCATTTTCTTTTACAAAGCAGTAACTTCTGTCATAATAGTTGTACTTGAGCGACGCCGTATCCTCTGTTCCGGAAGTGGGAACATGTCAATGTCGACGCCATTTGTAATGTCATGTGATAAAATAATTTCCTTGGGTTTTAATGCGTTTACATTCCGATCTTGACATGCATTTTCATGAACACGAGCGCTTATTCCATCCGTCTGTTTTATATCATAATTTGAGCTAATAGTTTCTCTATCAGGCTGTCTCAAATCACATTTTGAACGAATATTTTCTCTTTCCGACTGTCTCACTTCACATTTTGAACTAATAGTTTCTCTATCCGGTGGTCTCATATCACAGTTTGAACTAATATGTTCTCTATCCGACTGTCTGAAATTACATTTTGAACTAATATGTTCTCTATCCGACTGTCTCACATCACAGTTTGAACTAATATGTTCTCTATCCGACTGTCTCACATCACAGTTTGAACTAATATGTTCTCTATCCGACTGTCTCACATCACAGTTTGAACTAATAGTTTCTCTATCCGGTGGTCTCACATCACAGCTTGAACTAATATGTTCCCTATCCGACTGTCTCAAATCACATTTTGAACTAATATGTTCTCTATCCGACTGTCTCACATCACATTTTGAACTAATATGTTCTCTATCCGACTGTCTCACATCACAGTTTGATACTTGAACACGTTTTTTTAGACAGTCAACATTGTAATGCAAAGTTTGCGAATGTGGTGATTTCGAATGTGGTGATTTCGAATGCGGTGATTTCGAATGTGGTGATTTTGGCAATTGTGGATCAATGACGTAAATATTCGCAGGATTATGAGATAATATATTCCCTGTGTCTATGCACGTTTCAAGTGAATACCTTTGAATAACAGAGTGTCCATTCTCCCCACTCGAGTCTAGCCTTGGTGGAAAATATGATGAAGAAAAAATATTTTGTTTTCGAGTTTTTAAAGATGTTGTCTCGGAGGTTTTAACTTCCTCGTTTTTATCAAATGAATATGTACGCTGAACACCGGGACTATTCCTTTCAATTGACGAACAAGACGAATCCGCAGGAAAATATCCCGATTCCATGGACGTTGTTCTTTCTGACGCAGAATCCACAGGAATTCCTTGGTCAACATGATTAGCTTGTAAGTTTGATTTTATTATGGCTGATGTTTCGGTAGAAGAAGATCTCCGAATGGGATTGAAGTCTTTACTTTCGGAACAAGATAAAATAGATGCAAGAGAGGGCCTTGATTTACATTTATGAATCACATCCGGAACGTCTCCGATATGACCGATACCCACACGGCTTTCCAAGGCATTTGATACTGTTGATATATGACGTAGCTCTGACGTAGGTGAAGATCCACAGATGTCGTCTGCAGACGTGGAAGTGGTGATACTTTTATTATTCTCATGAATTGAAGGTAATGATTGACTTCCATCAGTTTTTCCATGGAGAAAATATGTTTTCATGATTCCCTTCCCCTTCACACTTATTTCTCCGCGACATTTCAAATAGTAATTCTCATACTTTTGTAAGTTATCAGCCGCTATCGTACTCAGGTGAATCTTCATGGCTACAAAAGCGAAAATCAGTTATTTAAGATGGTTTTCTTCCAATTTGAAGCTATATTTATGCGTTATCTAATAAAATTTAGATGTTTATTGTATTTTTTTTAGCGATACATTAAATTCTAACTACATCCTGTATGGGGTCACATCAGGGTTCATATTTTCAACCGACCAATCAGCGATGAACCTACTAAATATTCAAATACTGAAACCGAGTACACTCCAAGACTTGACGTCCGATTGGTCAATATATTTGAGAGTCTTAATTATGATTGGACGGTCAAAGATGAATGAAAGGTTACACATGATATGACTCAAAAAGGGATGTTTTCATATGTTAGGGCATCGCCAAAGAAGAAAACGATGCAACAAACATCTAATTCTAAATAGATTGTAAATGCTTAGAAATTATATAGCTTTGCATAAATATTGCCCATTCTTAGTATTAATCACCCCTCAGTGTAATGTAATAATAGACATTCTCCTCTAAATTACACAAATATTGTGGTTCGATCTCATTCCAGTCTAATAATAGACCTCTACTGATCATTTATAGCAGAAATATAGATGGACAAAGCAGGTGTACTCAGAACAATGTGATTTGTCGAGTAGACATATCTAATTCGAGGCGTTACTAAAACGGCATGCACTAAATATATTTGTGCTTTTTCTAGTAAAGTTCGAACATGTTCGCTTGGCACTGAAATGATTTCACTGTCTCGATGTAACATTAGGGTATTTATATTATCGCCAAACAAATAACTCTCCTTTCACAACACCGATATTGAATTAATTACCAACCCGCGACCTTTGAACGGCGGGTTGTATATGAAATCAATAGTACCGACAAAGACGTCTTATCTTCTGTTCATTTCTTGATGTCTTTGGACATTACACTACAAAATGTTCCAGTGACCGTCATATGAATTTTTAAACAGTTGAAAAAGCTGATATAAGCACTGGCAGAATTGGTGAAACAAAGATTTCAGTACCGATAGCATTATATATTCCGCTTTTAATACTACTTATATCGGGGTCCTACGATACCATGGTAGTTAATTTAAAAATATGAGTGCGAAACTTGATTGAAGAAGAACGTGAATATACATAACCATAGAACCCGCGATACCATGGGATCGGACGGTAATATTAAACTCTAATTATCATAACTGTCGTTTAACATCAATGACTTACGCAATCCAGTGGATTCCATCCGCGAAGCTGTATTAACTGTATCACCAAACAGACAAAATCGAGGCATTGCCATGCCAACCACTCCGGCAACTACAGATCCCGAATGAATGCCTACAAATTATACAATATAAAATGGATAGCGATAAAATAGTAATTATAATGCAATAATTATATAGCACGTTTTAGCATTGGCTAAATGTTTGCCGTCAAATAAGGGTAATAACAAAATTACCGAACTCCGAACAATCTTACAAAGGGAAAGTCATAACTCATAAGTATATAAACAGACAAAATCAGTCAACAACCGGAAAACTGTGAAAACCGTAATGAAAACGTAAATCCACAGTTGACACCTCGTAACTACGGATTCTAGGTTGAATGAGCCACTATATTGAATTTTTAAAATCCATCGTGTCAATTAATGCAATATGGCAGAAAAATTAAAATAAAGACATCGCCTATTTCTAAAATAACATCTTGTTAGATTTTAACCGAACCGTACATGTTGTGAAATAACGTCCAGTGTTTACATTTTGCGCGAGCAAAATGTTCATATGAAGTCACGTTTGGACAATATTAATAACAGTATTGTATTTGCCGCCGTTAATTGGGAATTTGGCGGTCGCAAACATTCGTTTTACTGGCTCCGCTACTAGTAGCCAGGAGAGACTATAATTGCGACTGTCTAATCCCCCCAACTGATGGTGTCAACTTTTCAAATACAATACAGGTATTTCTTTAATATGGTGTTAACATGACTACGTCTCTCCATGTTGTAAACATTATAAGCATATGGTTTTATTTGTTGCAGGTAAATGTGAAAATAACATGAAGTTGGTTTCTTGTGTTACAAGTCTATTCTGATCAGACAACCATCAATTATATTTATTACAATGTGTAATAGTCATTAGAATTCATATTCTATTGACAAACTAAAACAATTTAGTTGCAATCTCTTCAGCATGTGACTGAAATTGATTTCCAATCTGTTGATTACAATATAAATATAATTACAGTTTAGGTTTGAAATGGAGGACGAAAGTATAAATATAATTACAGTTTAGGCTTGAAATGGAGGACGAAAGTATAAATATAATTAAGTTTAGGTTTGAAATGGAGGACGATAGTTGCTTTCGTCCTCCATTTCAAACCTAAACTGTAATTATATTTATATTGTAATCAACAAATTGGAAATCAATTTCAGTCACATGCTGAAGAGATTGCAATTAAATTGCTTAAGACATGCCATTAGCCTAATAAATATCATAGATGAAATGATGGAGGACAAGCTACAAGCTTTTAATACTTTTACAAATGAAAGGGAGAAATTTATGAGTATAGGTCTTTGATGATAGTCACGCAATATGTAATACTACCGGTATTATATGTATTTCCTTTCTGCCTGTGATTTTTATTGATTATCTAAGCTACTACATTATTACTAAAATAAATACAATACAATAAAATTGTGCAATTGTAATATCAATGTCGACCAAAGGGATGGAACATGTCAGCTATAGTAATTATAAGCCATATTTTCACCAATGATAATGATGATTAAAAATAATGTTTGTTTGTTTGATGGTGTTTAATGCCACTTTCAACAATATTTCAGTTATGTCGTGGCGATGATTATTAGAAACTATATCAAACATCGTTTGAAATATATTGTAAAATGAATGCATTCTTTTCCTTTGATTTTTTTATGGTTTATATACCAGAATGTACGCAACAACTAAGAACTATGAAATAATACACGCATATACGAGATATTGCAAACTTTAAATCTGGGCTGTAGCTTTATTACTCTCAGAGAGCAGTGCAATAATCAACGACCTAGATGTGATATTGTTTTGCTTCATGCTACAAATCATTTATTCCACGGTTTTCCGATTTAAAGTTTAAACAATCTCACGCTTCACGTTCGGTTGTTGAATCGTTTAACTAAATACGGTGGTATAAATATTACTTGCATACAAATCATAGATGTTCTATGACAAGAATTAAAATCCTCCCAGTTTGGACTGTCGTTTGTGTTAGATTCTAAACATCCACTCAAAGTAAATATAAAAAATTTAACTTATGTTTCTTTTATGTATAAAATGAAAGGTATTGACATGGAAGGAGAAAACCCACAGATGTTCTATGACAAGAATTCAATCATCCCGTCGTTTGTGATAGATTCTAAACATCCACTCAAATTAAATATCGAAAATTAAACTGATATTTCTTTAATGTATAAAATATAAGGGTATTAAAACGGATAGAGGAAACAGATGTGTGACGTTTACATTCGGGTGATCTCTAATACAAAAGTTCCCTTCTGGTCTTCATAAACAAACAATCAACAGCTAATGGAAGTCACAAAGATATGACCGGTCTTAATTGGCTTTAATGACTAAGGATTGCTAACTAACAAATGCAGTACATGATTAGTCATGTCAATATTTCTCGAACGTACGAATATTGATTTGCTAGCTAACTACCACCTCTTTCAACATACGAACTATTATAGAATGCAATCTGTATTATTTTTCAAAACCATTCAGTTATCACGAGGGAGAGTGTTGGGATCCCATTAGCCAGTTTGACTCCATCACATTTTTGTACCTGTCCCAAGTCAGGGCAAGGATTTCGAACGACATATGTCGTTATCCTTTTTTTTTTTGTATAAAGGTTTGGATGAGAGGTGGCTGTTTATTTTGTTGATATTAATGGAATTATTGACCATCACTGATTCATAGTACATATTCTTAAAACTGCTATTTATATTTCATCGAAGATATAAATTTACAATCATTTACCTATTCGAATTCGAACATTTTGGTTCTGTTGATGAGGTATATAAAAGGTTTTAATGGATTCAAGAATATTCAATGCACAATCAGCAATTTCACGAATATGACGAGTTCCGTTCCTTGTAGGTAATCCACTAGCTAACATATAGGCATCTCCGATGGTTTCAACCTGCAATAATCAAATATCATAGCACTGACCAAAAGAAGCAAGTGCATCAGCCAAAACATCTTGGTAAAACACAACCGCATCGACGGTGTAATGATTAGCGTGCTCGCCTCGATTGCGGTAGATCGTGGGTTCGAGCTCCGAACGGGTCAACCCAAAGACTATAAAATTGGTATTTGTTGCTTCTCCGCTAAGCACACATCATTAAGGAGAAAGAGCAAAGACTGGTTGGCTCAGAATCAGGATAATGTGTCCGTGTGGGGTGACATGTCTATCTACGGACTGTTGCTTCAGTCAGCTAGCACTATATAATATAATCCATCTAACCGTGTTGGTCTACTACAAAGCGGCCCTCATCTTCATCTCAATTAAAATTAACTTGTTCTCGCCATGATATAGCTGAAACACTGCTGAGTTGGCGTTAAATAAAAATCAGTCCCTCACTCACACTTAGTCAAACTACAACAATACACGAATTAATACATAATTATTGTGATCGCTGAATGGAAAGGATTCAAGGAAAGGATTGCAAAATGTAACTGTAAACACATTTTATTGTTCAAAAAGACAAAAGGATAAGACACAAGTTACTTACCTTAGGCAGTCTTCTCCCAAATTAATGCATAATGTTGTATATTTTTATTCAAGTTAGCATATTACCAGAGTTTAATTTCACTTCATACAATACGGTTAGAAATTGGCATATGAATACCTAAATGCAATTTTGACTTGTTAGAAATTCAGATGGCGCCATATTTGGAAATTCGACTTTTAGTTACGGCATTTCATATAAAATAGAATAGAGCATGCACAAGATAAATTGATTAGCATTTTAATACTCTGTAATATTGAATTAATTATAGTCCTACAATCCAGACAAAGACACTACAATTGCGATCGTATTTTCCGTTCTAACTATAGCTACGTCTTAATAGCTTTTGCATGTATCAAAATCATGTCATTGACAGACAACCATGAATGAAATAATATATTTACGATTATCGAACTACATGTACATATATATAGTGACGGCTATAACTAAGGTTATTCCAGAAATGTTTTCGTGTACACTAAATTAGATATCAATGTTTTTCTTTTTATAGAACAGTAAAGTTATATTGTCTTATCTATATCCCCTTTTGATTGGTTTTATGGTGCTTAACGCCACTTTCAACAATATTTCAGTTATATGTGGCGGTCAGTTTTATTGGTGGAGGAAACCCGGTGAAAATCACCGACCTGTCGCAAGTCACTGACAAACTTTATCACATAATGTTGTATCGAGTACACCTCGCCTGAGCGGGCCCCCTTAGATACACATTTTATTTAAAGTCGGAGTATAAAAACATACAACATAAGCTCTGAAGACCTTTTTAACACTATCCAGTGTCTCTCTTTTTGTTATGACAATCCAGACAACTTCCCATTGGGCATTATTTTACATTGAAATCCCGATGGACTTTAATTTGGTGTGATGAGATTATGTGTTCTTACCTTGTAAACGTCATAATGAGTAATTATGTCATCAAATAATGTGTACAAACTGTTGAGCAAATTAACAACCTACAACAGAAACTACAATTGCATTAAACATTTTCTATGAACAAAGCTATATGAAAAGACGAATACAGTGCACATCATAATGAATTTTACCGAGCGTGGACTAAACTATTCATAAATTTCGCGTAAGAGGTACACGGAGTGTCCGAGAATAACCTGAAGATACCAAATGAGCAATCAAAAGCAGTAGAACGAAACAGGACATATAAAACAATTGTAATTGACAATCAAGAGGAAAAAAACCGCATTCAATCATCAAAACGGGAATCATTTTATCACTTATATAATAATTATACCGACACATGATGGCTGATTTCTACCGTATTTACATTGTATTCGACAATTCAACGGATACAATATTAAAAAATATTATAAAGGCAATATGTACAAATAACGTTTTCGGACCCATAGAACTAGTTTAACCCCGCCACCATTTATTGAAGTGTCAATACAAAGGCAGGAAAGTAAGCGGTCATGCATATGTGTTGCGAGTATCAATTTTTGCCTCTGTTTTTACGATTTTTCTATTATATTTTGGAAATATTCGACAGTGAAGCATTTTTTCATATTATTATAAAATAAACGTTTGTGAATACCGAAGGGACACTCAAAAATGGACAATCCAAAGAAACTGGCAACATATGGTACACAAGACGAAGACAAACAAAACAAAAACACAACATAATATGTGTTGGACACCACTATACGCAAACAACCACAAATAACGTAAATAAGACATGAGCCTTCCAACAAAAAACCGGAGGCAAAGACGAACCGAACATAGTTTTTATGTGTAAATCGTAAAGGTGATATATCTGATAGGTTCTTACCTCTATAGGAGTACTACTGGCACAAATGGTTGTAAATCCAACAATATCTGAGAAGTAAATAGTTGCCTCATCAAAATGTTCTGCCTTCACTTGTTTCCCAGCTTTTAGATCTTCTGCGACAGACCTGCAGTGGAATACAATGTGTTAAGCTAACTTAACCTCGTCATGTTGTATTAAAGTGCATGTACCAAACAAACCAGGAAAGTGTGCGATCGTGAATATGTTAGGGATTTCATTTTTGTCTGTTTCTTGACTGGAGTTTTGGAAATTTTGGTATTTTTTATTTTTTTTTTATTTATTGCCTCTTTATTTCTTTCTCCATAAATATATTTGTCGTTTTTCGTTTTGTCTATAAATTGGTATTTGTATTTGCTGCTTCTCTGCCCAGCACGTAACACTGAGGAATAAGAGCAGAGACTGGGTCGCTCGAAATCAGGATCATATATACTAGTGTAAAGAGACTATACTTGTATATTGTTGCTTCAGTCACCTAGCACTATAAAATTTCAATGAAGCGAGTTGGTATATTATAAAATCTTATCGAAATGTGACTTTTTCTAGCCATGATATAGCTGATAAAGTGCTCAAATATCGTTAAACAACAACCACTAAATCACTCACTGAAATCAGTGCACCAGGAAAAAAACCCCACTGACATTCTGTACGTCGCTGTCACATGTATCGCATACTGTTGTAACGAGCACACCTGACCACACTGATTACTGGATAGTTGTAAATTTAAATACAATGTGCTCGTTGGGACGGAAACCTGCATGGTGTTAGCCATTGGCCCACATAATCTATTCATTAGCATCCATTGCCATTGATACTTGTCAATATTGTATAAGAGCCTTGGTTTTAATTTATGGTTTTTAACGCCACTTTCAAAAATATTTCAGCTATATTGTGGAGGTCAGTTCTATTGGTGGAGAAAACCGGAGGACCCGGAGAAAACCACAGACCTGCCGCAAGTCACTGACAAACTTTATCACATAATGTTGTACACCTCGCCCCGAGCGGGATTCGAACCCACAACATCAGTTGTGATATGCACCATTGTAAATTACCATACGATCACGGCCACAACGGTCCCTTGGATAAGAGGTCAATTCGAGTTCATCACATACATTTTGTTGATGAATACAGACTATCAGACCGTATTAAATGCATTAATGTAATGATGTTTAAAACCAAGCTGATTAAAATCAACCGTTATAATACGTTACGTTCACTTTATAGCCTCTGACTGAACCCTACAAGAGGTCACATTCATATAAACTTTCATATACGAGTACTTATAATAAAAAAGAAAACATTATCTAATCGGAGAGATTTGTGTTCACGATGCATTAATAATCAAGTTCAAAAGGCGCTGTTAAGATTTTGCCAGCGGTGTTTTTATTGGCTGAATATATGTTTATCTGGACATGACATCTATTCGCATTCTGTCCGATGTTAGGCCTTTTTAAACAAGATATCAAACCTTGGTAACATTCTATATAATAAGTTTTCTGTCTTCTTCTTCTCGGCGTCTAATTCACTCGTTCTCTCTGCCACCAGTTCCTCTAAATGATTAGCATACTTTTCTAGAATTGCTATCATATTGTCTATCATAGTCAAATTTCTACAAATATATCAAGTGTATAATTTATTTTCGATATTTCATTTTATCTAACATTATGTTCGTTTTCTTTTGAAATTAATTAAGGTAGCCAGACTGATACAATGGGTATGATACAAGGTGTTGTATCACTACATTGTGGTGATAAAAGAATGGAGCGACGTTGCACGAGATTTTCTCTGCCGAACAACTTTGTCATGACGTCATAACACTAGAATGCGGGGGGAAACACACCAATGTAAAATGTTTAAGCTTCATTCATTTATATTATGTATCGCGAATTCACGGTCATATTCTCATTTCCAAGGACATAGTTTCAATATTTTCAGCAACTCTACGGTTCACATCTCTTAAAAAAAGCGTTGTCGACCGATTGTAGAGTGACACTGAAAGTGATCGAACAGTAACGTGACCTTGGTGAATGAACGGCAACACATAATGTGACGTCATGTACAACATGTAGTCTCGCTGAGAGTATTGTACAGATTTGTTAATTTTAATTCAACCCTTATTATTTGTTTAAGACTTGTTTTTTATTGAAATGTTAGATAAACTCATTACATACATAGTCTGTTGGTACAAGAATTTTGATCATGTCTTTGTATCATGGTCCATTGTGTTGCTTTGTTTACATAGCAAGAAAGTATATGGATATAAATTAACTCTTATCCGCAATTTAGTGTGAAACTGCTCCTAGCAGCGTGCACTTTAGTGGTACTCGTTACTTCCGTCGATAAACGCTACATCTGGCCATCTTTATCGTTTTCATGTCATTTAGTGTATAAAATTTCAATTTTCAAATGCGGGGTTCTGAAGGAGAAAGCAATATACGGGAGCATTATTATTGTAGCTTTATACTGTTACTGTAATTTGTTCGTTTTTTATCTTTAAATAGTGGTTTATGTTTTACATGGATTTATGCTGTGGAATTCAAATATCATCGAATCATATATTCATTGTATACTTTTATCAAAATTGTACTAAAACAATTTGAGATAGATTCTGATTCTGACTTACTTGGACGGATTAATACGGTGTAATGCCTTGTAAGCTCTTGAAGCAGATGGTCTATGCAATGGATCATCGTTCCACAGTTCGTCAATCAGAGTAAATAAATCTGGATGTTGCTTGCGGAATTCAACAGATAATAGCGGCCTAAATATAGGACCGGCTGGAACTTCCCGTAATTTTTCAATAACGTCTGAAAAGGAAATAAATATATATAGATTCTACTATAGTGATGATTTAATAAATTTCCTGAAAAAAACAAAAATCAGAGAAATCCTCAAAATACAAACTTCCTGAATAAAAATATTGAATCATCAATCCATATATAACTTCTGCCATACGTCAAAAATATGCCCCTCCTTTTTACTGCGGGACTACACATTTATTTTACTTGGTTGGACATCTTGGTCGTCTACTCGTGATGTTTATAAACAAGACGTGGCTTATCCACATAAGAGTACTTCTCATGACGTCAATCAATAGTGTGACAGCGGTGATAGTGGCTGACTTAGGATGTTCAACCTCCTTTTTGTTGAGATTGCAACTTAATACACCAATGAATGGATGTACTACATTTTCTGTAGATGTCCATTATGAAAAATATATATCTCGTCAATAATAGCAATGTCAAAAAGTTTCGAAAACAAACACATCTACAATATTTGAGACCGAAACAGGGAAAACTATCCAATGTAGGTAATGATCGATCCCTAAAACTAGCGAAGTTCGAGTTTTAAGCAATTTCAGATTTTTAATCATTAGAAATTTAAAAATTGTGACTGAGTGAGTGAGTGAGTGATTGCTGCTTAACGCCAATTTAGCAATTTTTTAGTTATATCATGGCGAGAACAAGTTAATTTTCAATGATATGATGATGAAGTCCGCTTTGTACTAGACCAACACGCTGAGTTGGACTTTTATAGTGCTCGTTCACTGACACACCAGTCCGCGGGTAGACATGTCACTCCACTCGGACACATTATTCTGATTCCGAGCCAACCAGTCTGGTTTGACCCGACCGGGGCTCGAACACACGATCAACCGCACTCGAGGCGAGCACGCCAACCATTACGCCACCGATGCTGTTGAAATTTTGAAATAAATACCATACAAGATGGAATAAAATGCACATAGCTCAATACTAATATTTTATTGTAAAATACCTGAAGGTGAGAGAAAGGAAAATTCAGTATAAGGGCCAGAACGTGTGAACACTTCCTTCAGGATAATACCAAGAGAATATAGGTCTGCCTTTTGTCTGTCTACAACTTTCTCATTTCTCAATATCTCTGGAGCTGTCCAAAGCAATTCTAAAAATACCATTGGAGTTAATCAATGATTAATGTCCAGTCAATTAATAAAATACGTTGCTAAAGCGCCTTTAGGTTTAATGAAAATAATATTACTGTCATTAAATATTTATAGTATAACTATTCTCTGGATTCCGAATATCTAAAATTAATCATGAATAACTGAACAACACACTAATCAAGAATGCGAGTTAGTGCATAAGTAAATAATCATTGTTAGTTGTTTACCAGAGATATATTTTGTATTTGTTTACCAGAGATATATTTTGTATTTGTTTACCAGAGATATATTTTGTATTTGTTTATCAGAGATATATTTTGTATTTGTTTACCAGAGATATATTTTGTATTTGTTTACCAGAGATATATTTTGTATTTGTTTACCAGAGATATATTTTGTATTTGTTTACCAGAGATATATTTTGTATTTGTTTATTACATAGATTTTGCCCTTTTGTTTGCTCTAATACGATGGTTGAAATGAACTTGTTTTTCATCGTCGGACACTCCATTATATTCTCAATTGTGACGACGTTGGTACAGCGATTAATTTCTCTGAGTGAAATTAAGGTAATTCACGAGAATCTACATGTAAGTAATGAGTAGCAGTCAAACATGATATAACAAAGTAAGACAATAATTGACAGTTATAATCGTACCTAAATAAATGTGCTTTGTTTTAAGTCTTACTTTCAAAATGTAAAATCTGCAATACTTTAACTATAAAGACATGTGTTATATGATAATATAATCTATTAAATGCTAGATTTCGACAGAAGCGCCATAATGATTCCACGACGAAGACGAAGTATATACGAAAAATTGGGTTGACGGAAATTGTTTCATTATGCAAATTTGAATTGCCATTGTATTAGATATAGGAATGCATAGAATATCGGCAAGTGGAAATCATTGATTGATTGATTGATTAAATAGTTGCGTCCAGGAGGGTATGTTATCTGAATACAAGACAAGTTAGAAATCTATGAGCCAATCTTGAGAATGGGAATGACCAATGGGCTGGAAAATCTGCCTACGACAGAAAAAGAAGACTGTAAAGCATAGGGTCGAGCACTCTACTGACAACTTATAATGAACTGGCTCAGGGATTCTTAAAGTGCAGAGAACTAGGCGTTCCTCCTATGACGGCAGCTCGGATTTTTACAAAGGTCTACATGCAACGTACGAGCAAATGAAAAGCATGAAGCGTATAATAAACCATTGGGTGTAAGTGAAATGAGTATCTTAATTATGCATATTACCACTGAGTGCTTGCAGAGTGTCTGCATTTTAATCTCAAAAATACTTAAGAGTAGTCAATTGTAAAGTTGAAATAAAACATAAAATGTCTGCAATATAATTTCCCATGTTGATAGAACAATAATGTGAGTTCGTAAAATAAAGCTATGAGAGACGTAATGATAGCACACGACCAATCACAGTTCACTAATAGCGCCACGTGGATAGTAGTTTCGAGCAATGATGCCAAACTAATGTCGCCACGACAACAGTAGTGTCATTCAATGCACCCACTTAGAGACAAATATGATTGCTAAATGATCAAGCTTGGGTGTGTTCGTATGACAGTGTTACATCTATTTGTATAACCAGTACTTATTAGATACTATAGTTGTGAGTTCAATTCCCGCCCGTGACGAAGTGTACTCGATACAACATTATGTGACAAAGATTGTCAGACAATTTTTATTTGTTTTTTTTGTCTTTGTCTTGTGTACCATAAGTTGCCAGTTTCTCTGGATTGTCCATTTTTGATTGCCCTTCGGTATTCTATTCTCTAACGTTTATTTGAAATAAGAGTAAAATAACAATAACCCGTCAGCTTTACACTTACTGTCGTAGGCTTCTTCATTGATGTTCCTGTCAGCAAACCGTACGACTGATACCCCAAAGTCTGTCAATTTACACGTCCATCGACTATCTACTACACAGTTTGAACTTTTAAGGTTGCCATGGAACTGTACCGAACTTTTGTGGATGAATTCCAAACCCTTTTAACAGATTTTATAAAATTTTATCAATGCATTGTGTTATTTAAAGAATAAACATATTAGGTAAAAGTTAACTTATCACCGGGTTTGTAACTAGAGTAACACGATGGGTGCCACCAGTGGAGCAGGAACTGCTTATCCTTCCGGAGAACCTGAGTTCACCCCCAGTTTTAGTGGGGTCCGTGTTACTCGATCTTTAGTTTTATGTGTAATATTTTGTAAATCATCGTTTGTCCTTTTTGCTCTTTGTCGTTTGGACATTGTGTTGTCTGTCCTTTGTTTTACGGATTCTGATTACCCTTTGGTTTCTTTAAACTCTTCTTTAAGATTGGCACTCGGCGTTCTTTACAACAATGTTTCTCAGCTAAATGTTAGTGAGGGTTGGGCATTTTACTGACTTATGAAAAACGCATAAATGACTCCATCTTTTTTCTAAGAGGGGAGGTTTTGGGACATAAAACTATTTTAGCTTGGAGATTGTTATTGTAAAGCATATTTTATTTCTTTTGTATTATATTAGTAACGTGGATGCATGATTCATGAATTGAATTTTATCTTAATTAAAAAAAAAAATGAAAATACATGTATATGCATTCCATCTTTATATCAGTTTAACATATAATGTTACATATTTACTTGACAAATGAAAAGCAAGCAATGGATCATTAATATATTGTATGTTATAACTTCTCTAGAATCAAGTTTTACACCAGCAGGTGTTGTAATATTTTGTTATATTACACTTTACGTTTTTATTTTCCTCAGAAGCTTCGATCCATATAAATATATTTTTTGGTGACGGACCAGTCCATATACTGCCATATGACCCTCAGTGCTATGAACTCTTTGCTATTTATATGATCGTTCGGCTCATTTGATGTTATGTTGCCTTACATCCCCAATATATTCTACACAGTAGTCTCCCCTCTTAGATTTCCTCTCCCAACAAAAAAAAACACTCCTCTAATCAGGCCAGATTGCAGATACAATGAGATGGGAAAATATTACTAAATTTTCTCTTTCAAAATAAGCCACACCTCATGTAAGACCACTTTTTTCATTTCAAAAGTGATAATCTTATAGAATGGGGACTACTCTATTAACAC
The DNA here is from genome assembly GCA_963383655.1 of Bathymodiolus septemdierum. NCBI lineage: Eukaryota > Metazoa > Mollusca > Bivalvia > Mytilida > Modiolidae > Bathymodiolus > Bathymodiolus septemdierum. The sequence goes on from OY726526.1 coordinate 26,178,916, forward strand.
AAGTCGTTGCTGCATACACGTAATTTCATTGTTATATAAATTATGTAATACCTTGACTACATCTAAGCAAAGGGCGAACATAAACATCTGATCTAGCTTTATGTTTTGATTCCAAATAACATCCTGAAATAAAATAATGCAAAAGAGAATAAATTACACATTGAACTTTTAGATGGGCTAGGGGCTATGGTGTTTAACGCCACTTTCAATAATATTTCAGTTATATCGTGCCGGAACTGTTAGATTGTGTCACATTAAATACAAACATTAATACTGATTATTCAACAGCATGAGGCTGCCAGAGCTAAGCCTGGTTGGTTCGGAATCAGGATAGTATGCCAGAGTTGTTTCATTGGACAAACATTATAAAACAAAATCATAATAGCGTGTAGGTCCAGAAAAAATAGACATCATCACCATGTCATTAAATAAGTAATGATATACCAGAAAAAATAGACATCATCACCATGTCATTAAATAAGTAATGATATACCAGAAAATATAGACATCATCACCATGTCATTAAATAAGTAATGATATACCAGAAAAAATAGACATCATCACCATGTCATTAAATAAGTAATGATATACCAGAAAAAATAGACATCACTACCATGTCATTAAATAAGTAATGATATACCAGAAAAAATAGACATCATCACCTTGTCATTAAATAAGTAATGATATACCAGAAAAAATAGACATCATCACCATGTCATTAAATAAGTAATGATATACCAGAAAAAATAGACATCATCACCATGTCATTAAATAAGTAATGATATACCATACAAAATAGACATCATCACCTTGTCATTAAATAAGTAATGATATACCAGACAAAATAGACATCATCACCTTGTCATTAAATAAGTAATGATATACCAGACAAAGTAGACATCATCACCATGTCATTGAATAAGTAATGATATACCAGACAAAGTAGACATCATCACCATGTCATTAAATAAGTAATGATATACCAGACAAAATAGACATCATCACCATGTCATTAAATAAGTAATGATATACCAGACAAAGTGTTCAGTTGGCGTTAAGCAACATTCACTAACTCACTCATCCTGATTGTTCAGAAGAAACATTGTTTGACTTGAACATTTTATCATTCTTGTCGTTGGAAACAACGGGTTTATCATGAGACAAATGTATATTGCTAAAGTCGTGAACTTTTAGACTTGACCGCGCTTGAGTTATGCGTAGCTCGTACTTCGACACATACGTGGTTAATTCTAATGCAATTATAATGTAACGCGTATTTTCATTGGCTATCGAGAGCTGTCAAATCTGCAGTTGACATGCCTGAAGGAATGCTATATTCCTACGCCGAATACACTTGGCTGTAAACAATATGGCTGACCCAGATATTTCCGACTATGAATTTGACGCTGACGACCTATTATTGATGCCGTCTTGAAAACGTGAAATCCTACATGTCATATGTACAACAATGTACAAAAATATTTAAAATTCCTACCTTGAAAACGTATTCTAGTTAAATTCTATCAAAATTGAAGCGTACACGAATCCAAACAACGTCTGATCTTTACATTTTAAACTGAAAGTCTTCATATGACGTCGCGTTGTTTATGTGCCAAAGTCGTTCAACAATATTTCACGGAATTTTAATTTGTGTGATTTTTAGACCCAGGGATATGCAAGAATACATTTTTATGATCAGTATTGCATTAGAATGGAGATAACTGTATTGTATTTGAACATTTCACGGCATCAATTGTCGATTTAATGGGAGAATTTCATAAGAATAGGAATAGCAGTACTGTATTTGAAGAGTTGGAGGTGTCAATTGTGGATTTGACGGTTGCAAATACCCGTTTTAATGGCTCCGCTTCGCGTCGCCAGTAAAACTGCATTTGCGACTGTCAAATCCACAATTGACACCTCCAACTCTTCAAATACAGTACTGTTATTCCTTAAATAGATATATTTGATATACTTTTGTTTGAACTTTACAGTTTCTAAATAATATAATCTATCAAAATCAAGGTCAATATCCTTCAGACAGATAACGTACAAATTGTACAAATTATTTGACAGTACAGAAACCAAACCGATTAATATACATTAGATTACACCGCGGATAACCTGTTATTCTAGATGAACAAAAAATGATATTTGTTTTGGTGTCAAATTAGAAAATAGAATCAACATCAAAACATGCAATTACTAAATTAAGACTTAATAACAATTAATACTCCCAAAGTTCAGCCAAGATATTGTTAATGTTATGAAATCTTGTGAAGTAAGAAAAGAAGTAAACAAGATACATGTTTATAATCAAATTTTATCCTGCAATCAGTACATTTGCTGTACAAATATGCTATGCGAATAAATTGTTGCTTTATTCGTACTAAACGAATAAACTTTTCGTACTATACGAATAAACTTTTCAGCCTACGAATAAACTTTCCTGGTACCCTGTAGCTATGTACAGCGGAGGGGGCAGAGAAGTATGAAACTGGTACTAATGTAACACGGACAACGAAGAAAACACCCTTGACAACATTTATGATAGGCGAGAAATGATGCTTGTTTCTCTCCTTTTTGTCTAACTCTGACAAGTTTTCCGACTTTTTTGACATTGCAGGATACACACAAAATACGTACATTGTTGTTAAATATAAAATTCATTTGTACTCGTTGCGAAACAGACCTGAAAAGCTCGTCGAAGGCTCGCTATTCTGCCTGTTTCTAAAGCTCGTACAAATAAATTTTATATTTACCGACAATGTACGTATATCGTATATAAACTAAGGCTTCCAAATTTGATTCAAGATAGTGTTGATGTCATAATGAAATCTTGTGACTGATACGTTCGTATTCGACAAGTGCCATATGCGCGACACTCTATATACGACGTAGGGTAACAGGAGAATTTATACGTCCTATAGCCGTATAAAACAAGGATTTATTAGTACGCATTTATACAGGCAGTAAATGCACTGATTGCAGTATAACTTGTTTTATTTGATATATTTTCATGATTAGGACTATTGCTGATATACGATATCGTGGTATGGCAGTGTCCATATTTCGTCGATAGTTCGTACCCATGAAAACTGATATTCAATACATTTTCTGTATTCTATTGTAAAAGAGAGATCGATCGCGTTTTTATTTAATGGAGATATCAAATTACCTGTAGACTTCCTTTAGGGCAATACTCCCAGAGCAGTAATATTCTACCAGGATCAAAGGAGGCACCTACAAAGGCGCACGCATTTTGATGTTTCAATTCCATTAACTGAAAAGTATACAGATCAATACTTAAGGAGAATAAAACAACACAACACATACATTGTTCTCATTGTATACAATTCTTTTATAGCCAGCAGTCAGTTAGTTCACTGACACTGCAAGCGAAGATGTGCAAGTATTTTATTGTTTGTTTACATATATATTGCGTTGGAGATACAATTATCAAGAGAGTGCGGAATCATATCATAATAATCCCGCCTTAGATTGTGCCTTTCCGAAGCCATGACCAGGATTTTCAACGTCATACGTCCGTCCTGATATCTGTTATGTTCAATGATTTGAGGTGTTCGCTTTGTTGATATTGGTGGAATTGTTCACAATCACTGCTTAAGCTTTCTTTTTATAAAACTAAAAAGATTAGTGTATATGTATCCATATGATACCCATGCAAACAAAATGTATTCCAAAAATAGCATCATCAGCATATTGCATCTTGGACAGCAAAGTCAATGTTTTCCTATCCTTCATAAATTATAAAAGGTACTTAAGGATCATTTCCTGAATCTAGAGGGAAACATAGATGAAGATCTGAGGGCATTTTTATATTAATTGACATATATTATTAATGGATCACCTATAAATATTGATTTCAATACTGTTAATTTACTACTACAATGATTGAGAGTGAAATAATGTTATATTTTCACAAAGACAAAGACATAGACACTTCCATTGTGAATTGTGAGGGTAGCATTGTGCTGGAAAGAAAAGACATGTATGACTCTATGCTTAAATTGCCTAGGACAAACACTATCAGTAAATACCTGATTTAGCTGTTGTAACACTTCCTCCGTCATGGCGATGTTGCCTTTATCTACACGTTTAACTGACACCAGGCTTCCTGTTATAAAAGAAAACATATACATGTATATCACTTATAGGGACCAGTAAACTAAATCATAATCTAGATAGATAAAATAATACATAGAAAAAATAAACGTTAAGAGATCCCCATCAACACAATTTTTATGGACAGAACAATGTACGGTAGCTGTATGGATACCAAAGGGTGGCGGGGGGGGGAGTTGGTGTGACAAACACAGGTCAATATAAAATAATGAGCAAGAAAACACAATCTTCATGGATTAGAGGAAAACACGTGTACATTAATATAGAAAAGAACAGAAAGAAAGATTGAACATCAATTTAACGATATGGATTTTGAACTAAAGAAATCGACGTCTGTACCAAGAAGAGTTTGAAGAAAACAAAGGGTTAAACAGAATCCGTATATCGAAGAAGACCAGACAACACCATGTCCAAAAGAAAATAAGCAAAAGGACAAACAACGATTTACAAAGCATACATATAAAACCAAAGATCGACTAACACGAACCCCACTAAAAATCGGGGGTGAACTCAGGTGCTCGGAAGGGTAAGCAGTTTCTGCTCCACTAGTGACATCCGTCGTGTTAATCTAGTTACAAATCCGGTGATAACATAAGATAACAACTTTTGAATAATGTTGAACTGTATTCTAAAAAATCTAACATAGTCCATATATTTGTAATAATAATAATTTTTAAGGGATAAAGAATGACCAGGGGTAATACTAGGCCATAACGATTATGTAATAGATTAGTAATACTAACGTAAAATGTACATTTGTACGGATTACATGTGCATAGTATATACTGTATACAAGAAAATATCTCACCATGAAGTGTATACTAAACATGTTTTGTAACCAGTAACATATGTGTACTACATACCCTTGACATACACCACATATCCACAGCCACATAAACATGTTCGTACCCTGTAACATATGTGTACTACATACACTTGACATACGCCACAGATCCACAGCCAACTAAACATATTCGTACCTTGTAACATATGTGTACTACATACCCTTGACATACGCCACAGATCCACAACCAACTAAACATATTCGTACCCTGTAACATATGTGTACTACATACCCTTGACATACGCCACAGATCCACAACCAACTAAACATGTTCGTACCCTGTAACATATGTGTACTACATACTCTTGACATACGCCACAGATCCACAGCCACCTAAGCATATTCGTACCCTGTAGCATATGTGCACTACATACCCTTGACATGCGCCACAGATCCACAGCCACCTGAACATGTTCGTACCCTGTAACATGTGTGTACTACATACCCTTGACATACGCCACAGATCTACAGCCAACTAAACATATTCGTACCCTGTAACATATGTGTACTACATACCCTTGACATACGCCACAGATCCACAACCAACTAAACATATTCGTACCCTGTAACATATGTGTACTACATACCCTTGACATACGCCACAGATCCACAACCAACTAAACATATTCGTACCCTGTAACATATGTGTACTACATACTCTTGACATACGCCAAAGATCCACAGCCACCTAAGCATATTCGTACCCTGTAGCATATGTGCACTACATACCCTTGACATACGCCACAGATCCACAGCCACCTGAACATGTTCGTACCCTGTAACATATGTGTACTACATACCCTTGACATACGCCACAGATCTACAGCCAACTAAACATATTCGTACCCTGTAACATATGTGTACTACATACCCTTGACATACGCCACAGATCCACAACCAACTAAACATATTCGTACCCTGTAACATATGTGTACTACATACCCTTGACATACGCCACAGATCCACAACCAACTAAACATATTCGTACCCTGTAACATATGTGTACTACATACTCTTGACATACGCCAAAGATCCACAGCCACCTAAGCATATTCGTACCCTGTAGCATATGTGCACTACATACCCTTGACATACGCCACAGATCCACAGCAAACTAAACATATTCATACCCTGTAACATATGTGTACTAAATACCCTTGACATACGCTACAGATCCACAGTCAATTAAACATGTTGTACCTTGTGACATATGTACTACATACCCTTGACATACGCCACAGATCCACAGCCAGCTAAACATATTCGTACCCTGTAACATATATGTACTACATACCCTTGACATACGCCACAGATCCACAGCCAGCTAAACATATTCGTACCCTGTAACATATATGTACTACATACCCTTGACATACGCCACAGATCCACAGCCAGCTCAACATATTCGTACCCTGTAACATATATGTACTACATACCCTTGACATACGCCACAGGTGGTACCCTGTAGCATATGTGTACTACATACCCTTGACATAGGCCACAGTTCGTACACTGTAACATATGCATACTACGTACCCTTGACATACGCCACAGATCCAAACATAGCCCCAGCGTCAGGTTTATGGAATGGAGGTGGTGAACTATTTGATGCCGTAATAGCAACATTACTACCACTACTAGTCCGAGATACTTTCTTCTTATTAGAACTTGTCCGTCTTCTTGATAGATTTTTAAAACTGTTCTAAAATGGAATAATATCTTATGCTATACTTTCATGAATTGTATACCGGTATATATTTGCACTGATAGATTGTATCAGTTTGAATTCCATTGTTCTTACATAGGACCAAGCCGTATGCTCAAGCCGTAATAAGAATACCACGATGTGTGCCACGAGTGGAACAGGTACTGTCTACACATCTGGAACACCTGAGTGGTGCTCGTGTTGCTAAATATCTTTAGTTTTCTGTGTAGTGTTTTGTAGATTATTGCCTGTTCCTTTTATCCTTTTTCTTTTGGCCATTGTGTTGTCTGTTCCTACTTAGATTTACGGACTCTGATTACTCCTTTGGTATCTTCAAACTCTTCTTCCATGAGTAAACATAGCAAAGTTCAGTCAAATGTTGATATATTTGTTACTTCTAATGTGTAACAAATATGCAGTATGACTAAAGCCAGCGCTAAACACCAACGAATCAATGAATCATTCAAATCAAATTTTAATTTGTGAAATTTAATGTAACATACCTATACCTTATAAGTCTTAGTTTTATATATTCTGACATGGTTTATTACATTATTATTTTTATAGCTCATAGCAAAAGCTTGAAAATACCAAAAAGGTAATCAGAAGCCGAAAATTGAAGAAGGCGAGACAACAAAAGGGTTAAAAGGAAAAGAACAAACAATGATCTATAAAACACTACACAGAAAACTAAAGATCTTGAGCACCACGAATCCCACTCATGTGCTCCAGAAAGGTAGACAGTACCTGTTCCACTCGTGGCACCCATCGTGTTACTCTTGCTACAAACGACGTTATAAGCCATGAACGATGAAAGGACGGGATTGTGAAAAACATTAGAGAATACCGAAGCCAGAGAAACTGGCAACATAGGATACACAAGACGAATACAAACAAAACAAAAACAATCCAGAGAAACTGGCAACATAGGATACACAAGACGAATATAAACAAAACAAAAACAATCCAGAGAAACTGGCAACATAGGATACACAAAACGAATACAAACAAAACAAAAACAATCCAGAGAAACTGGCAACGTAGGATACACAAGACGAATACAAACAAAACAAAAACAATCCAGAGAAACTGGCAACATAGGATACACAAGACGAATGCAAACAAAACAAAAACAATCCAGAGAAACTGGCAACATAGGATACACAAGGCGAATACAAACAACACAAAAACAATCCAGAGAAACTGGCAACATAAAATACACAAGACGAATACAAACAAAACAAAAACAATCCAGAGAAACTGGCAACATAGGATACACAAGACGAATACAAACAAAACAAAAACAATCCAGAGAAACTGGCAACATAGGATACACAAGACGAATATAAACAACACAAAAACAATCCAGAGAAACTGGCAACATAGGATACACAAAACGAATATAAACAAAACAAAAACAATCCAGAGAAACTGGCAACGTAGGATACACAAGACGAATACAAACAAAACAAAAACAATCCAGAGAAACTGGCAACATAGGATACACAAGACGAATGCAAACAAAACAAAAACAATCCAGAGAAACTGGCAACATAGGATACACAAGGCGAATACAAACAACACAAAAACAATCCAGAGAAACTGGCAACATAGGATACACAAGACGAATACAAACAAAACAAAAACAATCCAGAGAAACTGGCAACATAGGATACACAAGACGAATATAAACAACACAAAAACAATCCAGAGAAACTGGCAACATAGGATACACAAGACGAATACAAACAACACAAAAACAATCCAAAGAAACTGGCAACATAGGATACACAAGACGAATATAAACAACACAAAAACAATCCAGAGAAACTGGCAACATAAAATACACAAGACGAATACAAACAACACAAAAACAATCCAGAGAAACTGGCAACATAAAATACACAAGACGTATACAAACAACACAAAAACAATCCAGAGAAACTGGCAACATAGGATACACAAGACGAATACAAACAACGCAAAAACAATCCAGAGAAACTGGCAACATAAAATACACAAGACGAATACAAAAAACACAAAAACAATCCAAAGAAACAGGCAACATAGGATACACAAGACGAATATAAACAACACAAAAACAATCCAGAGAATCTGGCAACATTAGGATGCACAAGATGAATACAAACAACACAAAAACAATCCAGAGAAACAGGCAACATAGGATACACAAGACGAATACAAACAACACAAAAACAATCCAGAGAAACAGACAACATAGGATACACAAGACGAATACAAACAACACAAAAACAATCGAGAAACTGGCAACATAGGATACACAAGACGAATACAAACAACGCAAAAACAATCCAGAGAAACTGGCAACATAAAATACACAAGACGAATACAAACAACACAAAAACAATCCAAAGAAACTGGCAACATTAGGATACACAAGACGAATACAAACAACACAAAAACAATCCAGAGAAACTGGCAACATCGGATACACAAGACGAATACAAACAACACAAAAACAATCCAGAGAAACAGGCAACATAAGATACACAAGACGAATACAAATAACACAAAAACAATCCAGAGAAACTGGCAACATTAGGATACACAAGACGAATACAAACAACACAAAAACAATCCAGAGAAACTGGCAACATAGGATACACAAGACGAATACAAACAACACAAAAATAATCCAGAGAAACTGGCAACATTAGGATACACAAGACGAATACAAACAACACAAAAACAATCCAGAGAAACAGGCAACATAGGATACACAAGACGAATATAAACAACACAAAAACAATCCAAAGAAACTGGCAACATAGGATACACAAGACGAATACAAACAAAACAAAAACAATCCAGAGAAACTGGCAACATAGGATACACAAGACGAATACAAACAACACAAAAACAATCCAGAGAAACTGGCAACATAAAATACACAAGACGAATACAAACACAACAAAAACAATCCAGAGAAACTGGCAACATCGGATACACAAGACGAATACAAACAATACAAAAACAATCCAGAGAAACTGGCAACATAGGATGCACAAGACGAATACAAACAACACAAAAACAATCCAGAGAAACTGGCAACATAGGATACACACGACGAATACAAACAACGCAAAAACAATCCAGAGAAACTGGCAACATAAAATACACAAGACGAATACAAACAACACAAAAACAATCCAGAGAAACTGGCAACATAAGATACACAAGACGAATACAAACAAAACAAAAACACAACACAATATGTGTTGGACACCACTATACGCAAACAAACACAAATAAGGTAAATCAGATATGAGCCCTCCTACAAACAACTGGAGGCAACGACGAATCGAGCATCGTTATTTATTCTGAAATCGTAAAGGACTCTTCTACATGACCCCCCCTTTTTTTTTACAAACAACTAGAGGTTATAATGCTAATAGTGTAATTCATTGAAACTAAGGACAATGTTCCTGAGGCATAGGTAACCGTAGCTGATTGTGGTTATTCTGTCCAGGTTCTTAGGCTTACTTCCTTCAAAGCAACTTTTAAATTATTTGGCTCTCCAATTATTCGACTATGAGCGTATCTGAGGAATGCTGTTCCAAAAATGGATCGAGTGTACCACTAAATCAGTTATCTACGTTTTCATCTTAAGTAATTATTTCTCATGGAAACCAATATATTCTTACCCGTACGCTGCCATGCAAGAGAGCAGTTACGAAGTCGATGTCTTCGAATTTAACCTGCCACAACATACTCTTTAGCAGTTGTCCACGTCGATATCGCCTAAAATATAGATATTTAATATCAAATATAGGTGAATTTCATATTTTGGGTGAGTGAGCTTGCTTAAAACCAACTCAGCAATTTTTCGGCTATATCAGGGCGAGAACTAGTTTTTTTTCCAATGAGATGATGATGTCATATTTTGGTCTTTTGATAAAGTGAAACAGCATTATAAAAAGATAATGCATAGGTTATACAATGACATTTCCTAAACAGAACACACTCTAAACCTACGTTTCTTGTTCGGAATAAACAGGAATTCGGATTATCCAGGTAATGTTACAAAGATTCCAAATTATTCATGTCTAAGATTGGTTACATGGTCATCTTGATTATTCTAGATTTGGTTTGCACATGCTTTCTGCTTATTCAGAGTTCAGTTTACACAGAATTTCTCGGTTAGACAGGATTTACTGTTTAGGATATTTGTAGAATATTTTCCTCCAATTAACAGCATATATTATTGTGTGATAGTAGATCTGTTATTAACTTTGCAATGGTAGGATTGATATGAATATCTTCCTATTCCTATGCAACAATGTCCAAACTTGTGTTGGGGGCCGTCGTGGTCGTGATCGTTTGATAATTTGATCGATAACTAACTATGCAATCAGTGCCTATCAATGCTAACGTTGTGAGTTCGAATCGCACTCAGGAGAGGTGCACTCGATGCAACATTAAGTCTGTCAGTGACTTACGGCAGGTCCGTGGTTTTCTCCGAGTACTCCAGTTTCCTACACGATATAACTGAAATATTGTTGTTGAAAGTGGCGTTAAACACCATAAACCAGCCAAACTTGTGTTGATACTACAATATGACCGATGTTATCAAGATGTTATTATATTTACCCAGCATTCTATGCATTTATCAAATATTTAAGTGTTCAGAATAAATTGTCTACTGCAATATTGAATGGCTATTTAAATGGAACGCTGAGAGAAAGATACCGGCGAAATGATAATTCTTTCCGTTTATTAAATATAATCAATGGTCTGACATTTAACAAAGTGTGTGCTTTAATTTCTTTAACATCTTAAACTACTTCTATTCCTATTAAATACGTTCGCCTTCAACATGATTGAAGGTTATTAATTGATTTTGATTCTTTTTCCAACGTGACTAAACCGATGGCCTGACATTTAATAAATTGTGTGCTTTAATTCTTTTAACATACTTTTATTCCTATCAAATACTGACTGCTTTCAACATGATTGGAGGCTATAAATAGATTTCGAATCTTTTTCGATCAATCTTGAACAAAATCTACGTGACTAAAACAACTTAAAATAGAACTAGACTCATCTTAATCAGCTATAAAAAATATTTAAAAAAACCTCTTGAAAAATCTACGTGACTAAAAGTAAACCAACTTAAAATAGATCTAGACTCATCTTAAGCAGCTATAAAAAATATTTAAAAAAAACTCTTGAAAAATCTACGTGACTAAAAGTAAACCAACTTAAAATAGATCTAGACTCATCTTAAGCAGCTATACAAATATTTAAAAAAAAACTCTTGAAAAATCTACGTGACTAAAAGTAAACCAACTTAAAATAGATCTAGACTCATCTTAAGCAGTTATAAATATAAAGACTCTATATAAGTCATTATAAACAAGACCAACCTGAAGACTATGTTGATTATTATAGCAACAGCTACAACAAAAGACGATCCACAAACGGCTGCTACAATAGTATGTGTAAAATCTGCAAATAGATCAAAACTGCTTTAATTTACATTATAGAACAGTCTCGTCAGATTGTTTGTATATCTGTAGGTGATCTATGTAATGGTTACTGAAACTTCAAACACTTCTATTGATCTGTTATAGCGAAAGGTATAAAATGCAGGTGATAATCTTTTATTCCAATATTTAATACTGTTGTCCTTAATTGGACATTAATTAAATAATCAAAATGTTTTAATCGAAGGTCACATCTAGTTCACGAGGTCAACCATAACATATTTAGTCAAATTTGAATTTAGTGTTCTCATGAGAAGACTTTGAAGACACCAATGGTGTAATCAGAATCCGCAAAACGAAGAAGGACAGACAACACAATGGCACATTTGGGTTTGAACTGTAACCACGACAGAGAATATATGATACATTTTTTGTTTTACACTAGTAAATTCACCTTCTCCAACCCCCACCCCCAACTATATCACATTTAGTTAGTTTTAAGATTACCCGAGCGACTAATCGATTGTCCCCGACTATATTAGGCTTAGACTTATGGTGTTTAACGCCACTTTCAACAACATTTCAGTTGTATCGTAGCGGTCAGTTCTTTTCGTGGAGGAAATCTAAGGCAAGTCACTGACAAACTTTATCACATAATATTGTATCGAGTACATATAGCCTGAGTGGGATTCGATATTGCATCAATATTTTATTTGTATAATGTCTAAATTATATAAAATAGAAGGAAAAAATTAAATATTTAAAGACATTATAAATTATACATACCCTCTCTACAATGTTCATTTTCGAATCCACAAACAGGAACATCAGGGGGTGCATTATGTGTTCCGACCTTTCCATTAGGCCAGTGTACAATCTGGTCATTACTCTTATTCTACAACAAAAAATAAATTTCAAGCAAGTGGCAAGAGGAACGAAAACAGTACCAATTAAAAATGATTGAGTTAATTGGTGAACTAGACACAAAAAGCCACAACACATATTAACCAAAAAGTACAAAGGTTCGACCCAATGATATCTCCCTAAATCACTTTGGCGAAAATTGAGAATATGACGATAGCTTAATGAATTTCATATAAAACACTCGTGTACAGTCAAATCTGTATATAAAGGTCACACAATGGAACCTGAATATGTGCCCTTTATGAGCAGTAGCCCTTAATATACAGGTTAAAATTATATGTATTATTCATTAATAGGAAAAATAAGGCTTTCCTTTACAGACAGTGATTTGTTATATAGGGATGCCCTTTAAGGTAGGTTTGGCTATATTTGGACATTGATATATTGCTTTAATAATGTGGGTAATTTTATTTTCAATATTTCCAGACTGCAATCGAACAGTCTTTTATTTCACCAACTGACAGACACTCTGCTTCTTCGTTGAAATACGTCCCTCTCCTCTTTTCCACAAAATCAAATGATGGTAGCCTATAAAACGGTAAGTTGTGCCGTATTCTGTTTTCTTTTTTGGATCACGACGAGCTGTTGTCATACAGTATTATTAACACAATTCACATATTCAAAACAGAGCAATAAGTTTTTAAGACCAATTTAATACAACAGGTTATTTAGATTGGTAGATAATGTGTATGTCATCCTCTTTGTCTTACTGGATGCACCATTTACTATTTTAATGGTGTTGCCTTCATTTTGAAATCTGCGCATAAATTGTGCATTTATGGCAAACCAAACTACATTATTATGAAGAGCTTGAAGATACCAAAGGGGTAATCGGAATCCGTAAATTGAAGAAGGACAGACAACCCAATGGCCAAGCGAAAAAGGACAAATGGAAAAACAACGATCTGCAAAACAAACGCACAAAGCTAAAGATCAAGTAACACGAACCCCACTAAAAACCGGGGTGAACTCAGGTGCTCCGAAGGGTAAGCAGTTCCTACTCCACTAGTGGCACCCGTCGTGTTAATTCGTGTATTATATGGTATAAAATATTACTTATATCAGACAGAATGATAGATAGCGATAATTGGAAAGACTTTGTAAAAATGAAAGTTTTTTCTCCTCAACATTTGAATATCCCATTCAAATTGCTTGATATAGTATACAAAAAATTACCTCTGTAATAAATTTTACACCAGATTTAGTAAACTCAATTTCGAGAATGGTTTTGAATTTTCCACTAGGTTGCATATCTAACATCCAGAAGTTCAACAGTCTGTCCCCCTGGTCATCAATGACAATATTACCAGTTAGACCTATAAATAGAAAGGTGAAGACATGTTTGTTTTTGTTTGTTTTCGTATATTGTAATTTGTTTTTATTTATTTATCTGGAAAATATTAAAGACTTTATTGTGTGTGTGCTCCTTTTTTGTCCATATATCGAAAAACAAAATATACAGGTAATAACATTTGAAATGTTATGGTTGCTTCAGATTTATGGTGTTTAACGCCACTTTCAACAATATTTCAGCTACATCGTGGCGGTCAGTTTTATTGGTGAAGGAAACTGGAGTACTCGGCGGAAACCAGCGATCTGTCGCAAGTCACTCACAAACGTAATCACATAATGCTGTATCGCCAAACTCACAACTTTAGTGGTGATAGACACTGATTGCACAGGTAGTTGTAAATCCAACTACCATACAATCACGCCCACGAAGGCCCCCTAAAATGTTAAGGAAATATATGTGGGTTATATATTTAAAATAAATACCATTCACCCATATACTATTAACAATGTAAATATACGATACATTACTAGCAAAATTCTAAAATCTTCATTGTATAAAATGTTAGAACTATTTTCCCTTCGGTGGGAATGGAGGGAGTAAAAGATTTTGTTGAACTTGATGTGCTTTGTATCTATTAATCTTTCAAGAGTGGTCTCCCCTGCTTGATCATTTTCACAAGTGCTTTCCGACAGTGTGGTATTTTTTGTTTTGATATTTTGAATTGATTCGACAATCTATATTCAAATTCAACATGAAATGTCAAATTTCATTTCCATCCACATTCCACAGCTTGCATGATCCGATCCACAGGTTGAATATTGTTTATAACAAATTTAAAAACACTGTGTTTTATTCATAGAGAATTGGAAGTTTGGTTTGGTTTCTATGTTTAAAACATTTTAAATATCTTTCTACAAATAACATCATTTGTTTTACATTCTTTCAAAATGTAACATCCTTTTTTTTTATTACATATAATTTACATACACCTCACAGGTTACTGCATTTGCATTGGACATTGTATATCTACACAGTCTTATGAATTACTTTCACCTATTGTGGTTTTATTGCACTGTATATCTAAACAAGCTTACCTTCTGGGTATACTATTTTTAACGCAGTTTTAAATAGTAGGGAGCCATGTGACGGGTCTTTATTTTCCTCCAGTATCTTGTTTACTGTGATAGCCCATACCATAGTGGCATCGTATAAATAGGCAGCATAAGCATCTGGCTGTAATAACAACGTGTCAATACGTGTGAGAGGTGTAAGTAAACTGTCATGAAGTGTTGAAAGGTTATATTTACCTTAGCTGAATTCGAACATATGAAATGGCTTTACGCCATCCATCAGTGCTCAAGACAGGGTAAAATTTAAGTGTCAGCTAAAACCTAATTGAAACTTACCACAAATATACATAAAATTAATTTACACTTAAGGTTTAAATCAAACGTTAGAGAATACCGAAGGGACAATAAAAAATGAACAATCCAGAGAAACTGGTAACATTTGGTATACAAGACGAAGAACAACAACACAAAAACACAACATAATATGTGTTGGACACCACTATGCGCAAACAAACACAAATAACGTAAATAAGACATTAGCCTTCCTACAAACAACTGGACGTAAAGACGAACCGAACATTGTTTCTATGCGGAAATCGTAACGGACATGACAACACGGAACTCAAAACGTAGAGACACATAACAGGACAACACAAAAAGCTAAAAAGATAAGTAGCACGGACCCCACCAAAAACCGGGGGTGAACTCAGGTGCTCGCGAAAGTAAGCAGTTCCTGCTTTTTATAAGACACCCGCCGTGTTGCTCATATATACAGTCAAGTCCGGTAAAAGTCTTGGCAGTGATAGAGGGGAAAAACATCTACGTAAAAAGTAAGCGATCCATTGTCATTTGAGACGAGGATATTTCGTAACGGTCAACCAGATTGTGATGACGACCGCATAATTTTAGTAGCGATGACTTCAACCTAGGAGCAAAGTAGCCTTGTTTGGGTAGCTTTTGCATCAGCAGGTGAGCTCTGTCCAGAAAATAACTGTACTGGACACACGCTCTAGAATAGCGTAAAAGTTGTGAAATCTAAACGCCATACGCTGGTGAGGCTGGAATATTGTTCTTGATGAAGGGACTTACATTTAATTGAAGTTTGTGCACGACTAATGACAAAAATCGAAAAAACGTAATTGAATAAATATTTATAAATATTGTAGTATTCTGAAACAATACAAAATAATTATAATTTTGACCGTTTGAAATAATCTTGTAATCCATAACTTTGTCAAGCACAAGGACGAACGAAAATGACATAATTGCGGAGAGATTTTTGGCGAACCAAATATAAAATAATAAAATCAGAATGCAAATATAGACGTAAGGCAATATAATATAATAGAGCGAACAGAGCGTGACCTCCTACCAAATCGACCGTGAAGCCACATGTTCCGAGATGGATAACATATCCTGCTCTATTAACGATACCGGTCGTGAAGTACTTCTTCATAAATATTCTCATATGTTCACTGTATAGGAGAAAATGTTCGCAGGAGGAATTCTGCGTTTTACTAAAATAACTCACATGAGAGGAATTGTTCAATGTATGCGTTCAACTGGTAACGATAACGTTTTCACAAAATAACCCCCAGGCGATTGGCTTATAAACCGCAAATCCCCAAAATGCACTCCCCGAAGTTACATACGTGTACAGTATTGGAAGCAAAGAAATATCAAATGATTCTGATAATTAATAAGATATTATATATTTTGTTTTTAACAATAAAAAGGATGTCAATAACGACAAAAATGCAACATTCTATTTATAACTCACCTCCGTTGCCGATGGTAAACTCCAAAGAACATTAGTTATGTTTCTAAAATTGTCTATGTACGATCGGAACTTTCGATATAGGACTTCTTTCATGGTAGCCGTCATTATCTGCAAATTTTGAATAAAATGATAAAAAAAACAATACCACTCCATCAGAACAGTTCTAAAAATCAAATGGAAAAATAGTAGAAAATAATACAGCAAACACACATACACGACCACTCACTATACTACTAGTTTGATACAGGCCCATTGATGAAAGTGGTGTTTATAAATTGCTTAAAGGGCCCAGACCTCCCCTCTTAGTGAAGTGATACGGTCATCCAAGTGTTTTGCTTAAAGGACCCAAACCTTCCCTCTTAGTGAAGTGATACGATCATCCAAGTGTTTTGTTTAAAGGACCCAAACCTCCCCTCTTAGTGAAGTGATACGGTCATCCAAGTGTTTTGCTTAAAGGACCCAAACCTCCCCTCTTAGTGAAGTGATACGGTCATCCAAGTGTTTTGCTTAAAGGGCTCAAACCTCCCCTCTTAGTGAAGTGATACGGTCATCCAAGTGTTTTGCTTAAAGGACCCAAACCTTCCCTCTTAGTGAAGTGATACGGTCATCCAAGTGTTTTGTTTAAAGGACCCAAACATCCCCTCTTAGTGAAGTGATACGGTCATCCAAGTGTTTTGTTTAAAGGACCCAAACCCCCCCCCCCTCTTAGTGAAGTGATACGGTTATCCAAGTGTTTTGCTTAAAGGGCCCAAACCTCCTTTCTTAGTGAAGTGATACGATCATCCAAGTGTTTTGTTTAAAGGGCCCAAACCTCCCCTCTTAGTGAAGTGATACGATCATCCAAGTGTTTTGTTTAAAGGACTCAAACCTCCCCTCTTAGTGAAGTGATACGGTCATCCAAGTGTTTTGCTTAAAGGGCCCAAACCTCACCTCTTAGTGAAGTGATACGGTCATCCAGTGTTTTGCTAAAATGGCCCAAACCTCCCCTCTTAGTGAAGTGATACGGTCATCCAAGTGTTTTGCTTAAAGGACCCAAACCTTCCCTCTTAGTAAAGTGATACGGTCATCCAAGTGTTTTGCTTAAAGGACCCAAACCTCCCCTCTTAGTGAAGTGATACGGTCATCCAAGTGATTTGTTTAAAGGACCCAAACCTCACCTCTTAGTGACGTGATACGGTCATCCAAGTGTTTTGTGTAAAGGGCTCAAACCTCCCCTCTTAGTAAAGTGATACGGTCATCCAAGTGTTTTGCTTAAAGGGCTCAAACCTCCCCTCTTAGTGAAGTGATACGGTCATCCAAGTGTTTTGCTTAAAGGGCCCAAACCTCCCCTCTTAGTGATGTGGTACGGTCATCCAAGTGTTTTGCTTAAAGGGCTCAAACCTCCCCTCTTAGTGAAGTGATACGGTCATCCAAGTGTTTTGCTTAAAGGACCCAAACCTTCCCTCTTAGTGAAGTGATACGGTCATCAAAGTGTTTTTTTCAAAGGACCCAAACCTCCCCTCTTAGTGAAGTGATACGGTTATCCAAGTGTTTTGCTTAAAGGGCCCAAACCTCCTTTCTTAGTGAAGTGATACGGTCATCCAAGTGTTTTGTTTAAAGGGCCCAAACCTCCTTTCTTAGTGAAGTGATACGGTCATCCAAGTGTTTTGTTTAAAGGACTCAAACCTCCCCTCTTAGTGAAGTGATACGGTCATCCAAGTGTTTTGCTTAAAGGGCCCAAACCTCCCCTCTTAGTGAAGTGATACGTCATCCAGTGTTTTGCTAAAATGACCCAAACCTCCCCTTTTAGTGAAGTGATATGGTCATCCAAGTGTTTTGCTTAAAGGGCTCAAACCTCCCCTCTTAGTGAAGTGATACGGTCATCCAAGTGTTTTGCTTAAAGGACCCAAACCTTCCCTCTTAGTAAAGTGATACGGTCATCCAAGTGTTTTGTTTAAAGGACCCAAACCCCCCTCTTAGTGGAGTGATACGTCATCCAAGTGATTTGTTTAAAGGACCCAAACCTCACCTCTTAGTGACGTGATACGGTCATCTAAGTGTTTTGTGTAAAGGGCTCAAACCTCCCCTCTTAGTGAAGTGATACGGTCATCCAAGTGTTTTGCTTAAAGGGCTCAAACCTCCCCTCTTAGTGAAGTGATACGGTCATCCAAGTGTTTTGCTTAAAGGGCTCAAACCTCCCCTCTTAGTGATGTGATACGGTCATCCAAGTGTTTTGCTTAAAGGGCTCAAACCTCTCCTCTTAGTGAAGTGATACGGTCATCCAAGTGTTTTGCTTAAAGGGCTCAAATTTTCCCTCTTAGTGAAGTGATACGGTCATCCAAGTGTTTTGTCTAAAGGGCTCAAACCTCTCCTCTTAGTGAAGTGATACGGTTATCCAAGTGTTTTGCTTAAAGGGCTCAAACCCCCCCCCCCCTCTTAGTCATGTGATACGGTCATCCAAGTGTTTTGCTTAAAGGGCTCAAACCTCTCCTCTTAGTGAAGTGATACGATCATCCAAGTGTTTTGTTTAAAGGGCTCAAATCTCCCCTCTTAGTGAAGTGATACGGTCATCCAAGTGTTTTGTCTAAAGGGCTCAAACCTCTCCTCTTAGTGAAGTGATACGGTCATCCAAGTGTTTTGCTTAAAGGGCCCAAACCTCCCCTCTTAGTGAAGTGATACGATCATCCAAGTGTTTTGCTTAAAGGGCCCAAACCTCCCCTCTTAGTGAAGTGATACGGTCATCCAAGTGTTTTGTTTAAAGGACTCAAACCTCCCTTCTTAGTGAAGTGATGCGGTCATCCAAGTGATTTGTTTAAAGGACCCAAACCTCACCTCTTAGTGAAGTGATACGGTCATCCAAGTGTTTTGTTTAAAGGGCCCAAACCTCACCTCTTAGTGAAGTGATACGGTCATCCAAGTGATTTGCTTAAAGGGCCCAAACATCCCCTCTTAGTGAAGTGATACGGTCATCCAAGTGTTTTGTTTAAAGGACCCAAACCTTTCCCTCTTAGTGAAGTGATACGGTCATCCAAGTGTTTTGCTTAAAGGGCCCAAACCTCCTTTCTTAGTGAAGTGATACGGTCATCCAAGTGTTTTGCTTAAAGGGCCCAAACCTCCCCTCTTAGTGAAGTGATACGGTCATCCAAGTGTTTTGCTTAAAGGGCTCAAACCTCCCCTCTTAGAGAAGTGATACGGTCATCCAAGTGTTTTGCTTAAAGGGCTCAAACCTCCCCTCTTAGAGAAGTGATACGGTCATCCAAGTGTTTTGCTTAAAGGGCTCAAACCTCCCCTCTTTGTGAAGTGATACGGTCATCCAAGTGTTTTGCTTAAAGGGCTCAAACCTCTCCTCTTAGTGATGTGATACGGTCATCCAAGTGTTTTGCTTAAAGGGCTCAAACCTATCCTCTTAGTGAAGTGATAGGATCATCGAAGTGTTTTGTTTAAAGGACTCAAACCTCCCCTCTTAGAGAAGTGATACGGTCATTCAATTTTTTCCTACATGTGAGTAAGACATGCAAACGTAGATATCTAATTTATTGCGCACGACGCGTTTCTGGAATAACCTTCATCAGATACGTTCAATATCGAAATATTGAAAAGCCAAATAATTTAAACGTATTTGGGAGTAATGAACCAAATGGCCTAAACAGAATAGCCACAATTGTCTAAGATGACAGTTCCCGACATTTCCAATATAACAAAATATATGTGTATAATTGTACAAAAAGGAGAAACTATATACTTGTCGTAAACACTTCTCTGTCCTTTCCTCATTCACGACTTATCACGGGATTTGTAACTAGATTAATACGACAAGAGCCAGTAGTGGAGCAAGAACTGCTCACCCTTTCGGAGCACCTGAGTTCATCACCAGTTTTTAGTTGGGTTCGTGTTACTCGATCTTTAGCTTTATGTGTATGTTTTGTAGATCGTTGTTTGTCCTTTTGTCCTTTTTCTTTTGGCCATTTTGTTCTTCTTCGATATACGGATTCTGATTACCTCCCTTTGGTAACTTCAAACTCTTCTTACAAATCATTGAAGACAAGACTGTTTGAAAGAAACTGCAAGGGATAAGGTAGGTGTGTGAAGACAAATACAGATATAGCAAATTGAAGCGAGGAAAGGTTATCAATTCCAATCTCCATTGTGATTTTTCTGTAAGTTGCACATCAGTTGTAAAGAACTTTTTTCAAATTTAGCAAATTAAGTAGCTTGAATCAGTCCCTATGGTCATGTCACCAACATATAAATAGTGACACCAGATGGTTATAGGCTAACGATTTTGTAGCATTAGTTCTTAAAACAAGTACTGGACAATTCTATGAACTACAATAAACAACTCACTCACTATAAAACATTTACTTACATGTATTACTGATTCAAAAGCTTTTTCAGCTCCTTCATCGTCTTTGTCATTGTGTCGCCAAACCTTTTCAGAGAAAACTTGGTCATTAAGTTCTTCCCATGTATACAACTAAGAGATAAAGATAGCATTCCATGTATAAAGCAAAAAATAAATATAGGTAAATTAGTCCAATGTATGAAACTAAGATATAGGTACATTACATCACAAATATACAACTAAAATGTAGGTAAATTATTACATCGCATGTATACAAGTTACTTGTAACATGAATGCACTCTTTTCCTTTGATCTTTTTATGGTTTATAAACCAGAATGTAAGCAACAGCTCAGAACTATGAATTGTAACATGAATGCACTCTTTTCCTTTGATCTTTTTATGGTTTATAAACCAGAATGTAAGCAACAGCTCAGAACTATGAATTGTAACATGAATGCACTCTTTTCCTTTGATCTTTTTATGGTTTATAAACCAGAATGTAAGCAACAGCTCAGAACTATGAATTGTAACATGAATGCACTCTTTTCCTTTGATCTGTTCATGGTTTATAAACCAGAATGTAAGCAACAGCTCAGAACTATGAATTGTAACATGAATGCACTCTTTTCCTTTGATCTTTTCATGGTTTATAAACCAGAATGTAAGTAACAGTTAAGAACTATGAATTGTAACATGAATGCACTCTTTTCCTTTGATCTTTTTATGGTTTATAAACCAGAATGTAAGCAACAGCTCAGACCTATGAAATAATACACACAGATCTATACGAGATATTGCACACTTTAAATCTGGGCTGTAGTTTTTTTTTCTTATCTCAGAGAGCTGTGCAATAATCAACGACCTAGATGTGATATTGCATGACTTCATGCTACAAATCATATGTACCACGGTTTTCCGAGCTACACGGTTAAACAATCGTACACTTCACGTTCGATTGTTTAACCCTTTAACTCGGAAACCCATGGTATAAATATTACATGTAAGTATATGACATCCCACGTATACAGCCTAGACATAGGTAAATCAAATCCATATATACAACTACATGTAAGATACGGCTACCTTGCATCCGATGTATATGTGACAATTACTATATAGGTACATTTCATACAATGAACACATTTAAGATATAGGTAAATTACATCTCATGTGTAAAATGTATGTAGATTTTATAAGAACGAAATAGCTTCATGGCCATATGATAAATAAAATATTGCATTGTATATTTAAAATATTGCATTGTATATTTAAAATATTGCATTGTATATTTAAAATATTGCATTGTATATTTAAAATAAGGGTATATATCAAAATTAGTGAGAACAGTTCATTTCTGGGATAACCATTATCATGTAGGGCCAATGTAAAACAAATTGGAAAGCCAAATAATCTAAAAGTCTCTGTAAGCAAGCAACATAAAAGGTTATAAATTGGAACGTCAAAATCGTATAAGATTGCCCATGCTAATGGAAATTGGTCTTGCTCTATTGATTTTTGGAAGATTTGGCAACACACTACACTCACTTGCTATTCAGACCAGTAAAATACTAAGCATACATTTTCATTGAAAATGGTTTAATATCTTTTTTACTAAATCCTTTGCATAGACTAATGTAAACATGTAAATCCCTGTTTTTCGAGCTGCCATTTGGATATAAGTACATTAATTTAAATGGATACGACCCTTGCGACAAAATAGGCCAGTTCAATGTTCCTCTGTTTTTTGTCTTTAAGTCATTACCTGTTTCTGTGTTTGTCCTCTATTTAGCCACCTCATCCTCGTTCCTGACATTGTGCTTGGTATCGTGAAATCAATTTGCACTGGGGTTCAATGAATTCAATACTCTGAGTTCGTCGACATGGGCAATTTGTTAAGTGGAGCCAAATTCAAATTAAATATTCACATGGACAATATGTTATATTGACAATATCTTAAGTGGCAACAAATCATATTGATAATATTTTAAGAGGAACCAATTTTATATGGATAATATCTTAAGAGTAACCAAATTCACATCGACAATAAGGGTAATAACAAAATTACCGAACTCCGAACAATCTTACAAAGGGAAAGTCAAAACTCATAATTATATAAACAGACAAAATCAGTCAACACCCGGAAAACTGTGAAAACCGTAATGATCCTGACTTGGTACAGGCATTTCTAAACAAATGGTGGGTTAAATCAGATTTTAAAGCGCCAAACCTCCCGGCTTTCAAAATCATTTGCATTATTGTTTGGGTGATACTGACGACAATGTAAGTACAAAATAGGAAAGAAAACAGATAGCATCGTTGCATATTAAATAACTTACATCTCCATGTATGCATAAGAATGCAAAATCGCCATTAGACATTCCCAATCTATGAGCTACAATCATATATCTCCTCACTGTATGCCAAGGTACAGCCAGTATTATTACTGAAATGTAAACAACATCGTATTAGGCTTATTTACGTGTTGTGTTGTGTTTTTGCTTTGTTTTACTTCGTCTTGTGTGTCCTGTGTTGCTGGTTTCTCTGGATTGCCCATTTTTGATTGACCCTTCGTTTTTCTCTAACGTTTATTTATTTCTGTTACTTAAAGTGGTAAATATATTCTCGACTTTTTATTTAATTCATACGTCTTTTATTAGAGGATTACGTCTGTAAAGAGTGTCCCTCAACTGAAGGTGTTGGGCCGTTTCACACTTGTGCTAGGGTATGAGTTTGCTCATTATGAAATACCCTGTTGTAACTTTGAAATGTAGGAATACAATGGAAGCACTATTTCCTTTCTTTAATGTGTGTCTAAGTGTAATGATGGATTATCTTTCATATTCATTTACATCAATATCCTGTTTTGCTTAATAACTAGCATCCGGTATCATAAATTCAAATTTGTAAAAAAAAAGATTATAATTAGTTTTCTTAGCCAATTATATGTTTTATCGGTATTTGCAAAATTATGTGTAGAGTGAACAATTAACATTTTCTTTTCTAAAGGGAAAACAAGAATCTATATTATTTTGAAATTAATACGACTTCAAATAAAATCGTAGCTATTTAATTTAGTGCACACGACGCGTTTCTGAAATAACATTTATGATATACTTTTAAAATAAACGTAGAAATTTGTCCTCAACAATTGTCAACTTACTACGTGAATATTTACGGACTTGTTGAAAGATACTCTCGATGTCTGGGTCTGCCATATTAACATTGACTTCGTGTGTACTATGTATAGTAATCTCCTTGTTTTCCGCAATGGCGACAGCCACCGCCTTGTATGGAGCGTCTTCGTCGTGAATCATAGAAAATCTCTTCCATTTAAACATCTTGGAGACATATCTCATAATGGTTGCTGAAATATAAAAAAAAAATTACCAATACTAACAGCATATTAAATCAATATTTTCTATAAGGAAATAGCTGGTATAGAAATAGGACATGTTTCTCCACAAGGTGGTACAACAGAGAGGGGCGCCCGCCAGTTGTGAAAGAAAACTTTAGTAATCAACCAACTCGCCGTTATGACAAGGTGTTGAATAAGTGCCCGTGTATGGAGAAGGCATCGATCTTTGCTTGTTCTTACTTGCAATATTCATACACGGTGCATTTATTTGCATCCCGTCCTAGAACGAATAGCATACAGCTGGTATAGAAATAGGACATGTCTCACCACCACGAGGAACAACCGAGAGATGCTCCCGCTAGTTGTGTAAGAAAACTCAAGTACACAACTCGCCTTTAGGAAGGGACGTTGCATTAATGCCCATGTACGGAGAATGCAACGAACCTTGTTTATTTTTGCGCGGAAGGAACTTCATATTCATACACGGTGCATTTATTAGCGTATCGTCCCGGTATGAGTAGCGTACAGCTATAGCTAGGTAGGGCTATTCCCCGTGTAGACGAAACTAGGCTCTAGTCTACATCGCCGGAGGCCATATATGATTTTTTTCTTAATGCCAGTAAACTTGTGTTTCTGTCATACATAAGTAAAACAATATAATATGTTTATTGTCATCAAATGAATAAAAAACCATTTGATGCAAATAAACAAATGTTAGACGTGACATCATTCATTAACCGATATATTATTCAATACCCCAAATGGAACCCCTGTAATGATTGAGAAATGACAGTAGTATTGATGTTTAATAGCGGACAATACTAACGTTTGTTCTTGTCATTTAAAAAACAACAACAACAACAAAAACTAGAACATCGTGACATATATCGCCGGCTTCGTTTTATTTGACAATGCATGAAACAATATTTGTTATTGCATATCAGAATAAAAAGCATACATTTAATTGGTTGAACACTCTCCGCGTGACCTTCAATTATTCCGCGATACAGACTGGATATAGACCGGTCCAAAACACATATTGTGTTGTGTTTGTGGTTTTTTTTCTTCGTCTTGTGTACCCTATGTTGGCAGTTTCTCTAGATTGTCTATTTTTGATTGCCCCTTCGGTATTCTCTAGCCTTTATTATATACTGGTGTTATCAGTCTATAAACGGGTATTGGACCTCTTGTGCATTTGGCGGGATTATAGAGTTACGCCCCTTAGATCAATCACTTCACTGATCCAGATGAAATAAGACGAAGGTGAAAGCAGACGTTTTGCCGTTCTTGGCGTTTTGTCCAATAAATGTGACAAATACACTAAAATTGCAACAGAATACGCAATTTCGGTCTTCCAGGGTAGCTTGTAGGTTTCTTGATTCCTTGTAAAAATTATGCATATTTAAATTGTATGAGTCAGATTCTGGTCTTCAATGCAATAAGAACAATAGTTACTGATATTGAGGACAATATCAGGATAGACATAATGCCCTTGCGTCATGGTACGGACTGTGAAACTGGTCCGTTTCCTTGGGTCGTTTGTATCTCTTGATATTGCCCTCCATGTCAGTAAATGTTATATAAGTATCTGCAAACTTTCCGGATACCGTTTTAAATACTTGAACCATTACCCAACTTGAAAATAAAACAAATATATATGACGCGGCTGAATTCTCGAGTTTTCCCGAATTATTTATAATAGCCATTCAAATATGTCACCTCGCTTATTTATTAGCCTATAACAATTGTTTATTCAGTGTACTTTGCAATATGGTACTGCCGAATGGAAGGTAAAGGGCGGTCGTGGCCGTGATCGTATGGTAGTTGGATTTACAACTACCCATGCAATCAGTGCCTATCACTACTAAAGTTGTGAGTTCAAATCCCGTTCATGGCGAGGTGTACTCGATACAATATTAAGTGATAAAGTTTGTCAGTGACTTGCAGCAGGTTGATAGTTTTCACCGGATACTCCGGTTTCCTCCACTAATAAAACTGACCGCCACTATATAGCTGAAATATTGTTGAGAGTGGCGTTAAACACCATAACCCAACACCTTCAAGGTAGTAGTATTGGTTTTCATAGGCGACTTGTTTTGGAATTGTCATCAAAGAGACAAGAACGCTTAAACAGAAATGGTCAATAATTCCACCAATATCAACAAAGCGAACACCTGTCCCCGCAACTCATTGAACATACAAAAGACTACGACATATGACAATGGAAATCCAGATCTCGACTTGGAACAGGCACAACAATATGGCATGTATTGCCGAGAATTTTCATTATCTCTAAAAAAAAAAAATGGCTGTTTTGTTACATAGACAGTTTGATTGCTGTGCATTAACCCTATTTTTATTTCAGTTTCTAGTGCAGTGAATTCAAAAAATATATAATTATTTTAAATCACTATTTGTTTTTATCGATAATTTGTTAGTTTCCTTTGATCTTTACTACCCGATAAATTTAGTAACAACTTTCAGTTGATCACCGACTCGTGATACTAGAAATGATCAGCTGTTGGTCATTAGTCATGCGCGGTCTAACGTGACGTCACTAAACCATTCATTAAAAAAAAGGTCAAAACACAACTAAAAAATCACAAAGCTGTGTTAAAATTGTGAAATTACCGATAAAAAAATTATTAGTATTTTTTTTTCGCTCGACAAGGATTATCAGGTCCATATCAGATACTCCAGTTTGGGAAAACAATATCATATGCATTGAATATGTTATCCAATATGTGGCCCGTTTTCAGTATTCACTGTTAACCTAAATGTATGATGCAGAAATATCAATAAGTTCCTTATAACTAATGTCTATTGTACCATGTTTTGTACCTTGTTTCGGGGAATTGATGGAAACCACACAGTTATATTTATTTAACAATTTACTTTTTAATTTTTTCTATGAAAAAAAACATGTGGTGCAGACGACAAAGAAAAAAAGAATGGACAATAGATAAATTAAGTATTACATTTCCGGTAAAAATAAGGGGCCGTAGCAGGGTAACTTGTGTCTAACAGTCCCGCTAACAAAATAGGAATACCACTATATGTACTGGTTATGCACTATGGAAAACATCTATGTTTAACAACACGGTGAATGAATCGGCTATAAATACCACTAAATACGTCACAAAGAGATAAAATTACATACACATGTTTGTTTTTGTAAACACCATAAATCTAACACAAAACATATAGCATTTGACTTTCATTTTCTATTATCTGCCATTGTTTGTGGGGCTCTGAGGTGAGATAGTACTTAAAACATCCATAAGTTCTGGAATAAGTGACCTTTACCTTAGGTAAACATCATTGAAACCGTAAATAAAGGACAGGTGTACATCATATATCACGACAGAAGACATGAACACACGACATGATTTAACTAATAACCAATTCAAAGTGACAGAGTAATAACAACCAACTGACTGTGAACTTAAATAATTTTCTCGCTTACGCTTATCAAGAATACAATTTTATGGGGTAATATCATCAGAAGTATTAAACTAGAGAAAAGCATACATGTTTGAAATTTGAAACAATGGATGGGACCGTCATGACTGTGATCTGTTGGTAGTCGGGTCTACCCACGTAATCAGTGCATGTTACCGCTTAAGTGGATAGTTAAATTCCAGTTCATGGCGGGTTTTACTGGACACAACTTATTGTGATCCATTATTTTAGTGACTTCCGGCGTGTGGTTTGTTTGCTGGTACTCTCTGGTTTCCTCCAACAAGGAAACTTATCACCACCGTATAATTGAATTCCTTTGTATAGTGACATAAAATGTTAACTACTAAATTGGTATAGATATATATTGGAAGCCCGAGTGTATTACTAAGTATTTTCAAAGCTTGAATGTGAACAGAGTTACACCAAAAATGGATTGACGAATTTGTGAAGTTGAAACAAATTACAGGCGTGGTCATAATTAGCTTGATTGATATATGTTTATTTCTGATTAAATTCCTGTTTATGCGCATAAGTATTCAAAACATAATAACTAGTTCTTACGAAATCTATTGAGAGGCCCCAAAAGGCGGATCAGTGTTGAGTAGATTGTTTTGTTGCGGAATTCTATGTCATTGGATACCCATCCAAATACTGGCTTATTCCAAACCGAAGCTAACTGAGCAACACTCTTCATGGCTGAAACAAAAATCAAAGTTATTAAAAAAACAGAAAAGCAATAGACATTAAATCATATTTATTCTACTAAATACTGACCACTTTCAATATGTTGAAGATTATTTCAGAGGTGGGGTTTTTTTTCTCATTTATACAATTAGTCTAACTTAACTACTTAACTTATGTCATTACGGTTTTCACAGTTTTCAGGTTGTTGACTGATTTTGTCTGTTTTATATACTTATGAGTTTTGACTTTCCCTTTGTAAGATTGTTCGGAGTTCGGTAATTTTGTTATTACCCTTATCTACTGCTATTGACGATCACCTTTATTTATCATACGGGTAGTTTGTTGAATAAACACGATTATTAATGTTCCTAGAGAAAAGTTTGAAGATACCGGGGTAATCAGAAGTCGTAAATCGAAGAAGGACGTGCAACAAAATTGACACACAACGATCTACAAATCATTACACGGAAGACTACAGATCGAACTCGTGTGCTAGAGTAAGCATATCCTGCTCCAAAAGTGGCACTCATCGTAAATGTAGGTAAACATTTTTAGATTAGTATCTGTCGATTATAGGATTGAATAGTCTGAATATGCCAAAGAGGTAACCAGAAGCCGCCTTTCGTAGGATAGACAACACAATGGCAAAGGGGGGGGGGGGAGTAAGCTAGAGTAAGCAGTTTCTGCTCCACAAGTGGAACCCGTCGTGTTACTCTCGTGACAAATCCAGTCATAAGGCATGAACCCGTCGTGTTACTCTCGTGACAAATCCAGTCATAAGGCATGAACCCGTCGTGTTACTCTCGTGACAAATCCAGTCATAAGGCATGAACCCGTCGTGTTACTCTCGTGACAAATCCAGTCATAAGGCATGAACCCGTCGTGTTACTCTCGTGACAAATCCAGTCATAAGGCATGAACCCGTCGTGTTACTCTCGTGACAAATCCAGTCATAAGGCATGAACCCGTCGTGTTACTCTCGTGACAAATCCCGTCATAAGGCATGCACCCGTCGTGTTACTCTCGTGACAAATCCCGTCATAAGGCATGAACCCGTCGTGTTACTCTCGTGACAAATCCAGTCATAAGGCATGAACCCGTCGTGTTACTCTCGTGACAAATCCAGTCATAAGGCATGAACCCGTCGTGTTACTCTCGTGACAAATCCAGTCATAAGGCATGAACCCGTCGTGTTACTCTCGTGACAAATCCAGTCATAAGGCATGAACCCGTCGTGTTACTCTCGTGACAAATCCAGTCATAAGGCATGAACCCGTCGTGTTACTCTCGTGACAAATCCAGTCATAAGGCATGAACCCGTCGTGTTACTCTCGTGACAAATCCAGTCATAAAGCATGAACCCGTCGTGTTACTCTCGTGACAAATCCAGTCATAAGGCATGAACCCGTCGTGTTACTCTCGTGACAAATCCAGTCATAAGGCATGAACCCGTCGTGTTACTCTCGTGACAAATCCAGTCATAAGGCATGAACCCGTCGTGTTACTCTCGTGACAAATCCAGTCATAAGGCATGAACCCGTCGTGTTACTCTCGTGACAAATCCAGTCATAAGGCATGAACCCGTCGTGTTACTCTCGTGACAAATCCAGTCATAAGGCATGAACCCGTCGTGTTACTCTCGTGACAAATCCAGTCATAAGGCATGAACCCGTCGTGTTACTCTCGTGACAAATCCAGTCATAAGGCATGAACCCGTCGTGTTACTCTCGTAACAAATCCAGTCATAAGGCATGAACCCGTCGTGTTACTCTCGTGACAAATCCAGTCATAAGGCATGAACCCGTCGTGTTACTCTCGTGACAAATCCAGTCATAAGGCATGAACCCGTCGTGTTACTCTCGTGACAAATTCAGTCATAAGGCATGAACCCGTCGTGTTACTCTCGTGACAAATCCAGTCATAAGGCATGAACCCGTCGTGTTACTCTCGTGACAAATCCAGTCATAAGGCATGAACCCGTCGTGTTACTCTCGTGACAAATCCCGTCATAAGGCATGAACCCGTCGTGTTACTCTCGTGACAAATCCAGTCATAAGGCATGAACCCGTCGTGTTACTCTCGTGACAAATCCAGTCATAAGGCATGAACCCGTCGTGTTACTCTCGTGACAAATCCAGTCATAAGGCATGAACCCGTCGTGTTACTCTCGTGACAAATCCAGTCATAAGGCATGAACCCGTCGTGTTACTCTCGTGACAAATCCAGTCATAAGGCATGAACCCGTCGTGTTACTCTCGTGACAAATCCCGTCATAAGGCATGCACCCGTCGTGTTACTCTCGTGACAAATCCCGTCATAAGGCATGAACCCGTCGTGTTACTCTCGTGACAAATCCAGTCATAAGGCATGAACCCGTCGTGTTACTCTCGTGACAAATCCAGTCATAAGGCATGAACCCGTCGTGTTACTCTCGTGACAAATCCAGTCATAAGGCATGAACCCGTCGCGTTATTCTCGTGACAAATCCAGTCATAAGGCATGAACCCGTCGTGTTACTCTCGTGACAAATCCAGTCATAAGGCATGAACCCGTCGTGTTACTCTCGTGACAAATCCAGTCATAAGGCATGAACCCGTCGTGTTACTCTCGTGACAAATCCCGTCATAAGGCATGAACCCGTCGTGTTACTCTCGTGACAAATCCCGTCATAAGGCACGAAACCCGTCGTGTTACTCTCGTGACAAATCCCGTCATAAGGCATAAACCCGTCGTGTTACTCTCGTGACAAATCCCGTCATAAGGTATGAGTCCGTCGTGTTACTCTCGTGACAAATCCAGTCATAAAGCATGAACCCGTCGTGCTACTCTCGTGACAAATCCAGTCATAAGGCATGAACCCGTCGTGTTACTCTCGTGACAAATCCAGTCATAAAGCATGCATGAGCAAAGTACATGTTTGTGATGAAAACAAACGAGCATATACGTGGTGTTTTGTGATGCATATATTCTGCAATCGTTAACCAGGTCATGATGATTTCATCTTAATCACAAGGAACCCTTGGTTCAGTAGCTTCCTCATTAGCAGAGATTTAATGCTATATGCACATGAACACTTCTGTGTCACGAAGATTAAATATAGTATGTAAAATGTAAAAGACTATATCGTTCTTAATAATAACTCTGTTCGCCCGGTTTTATGTGAGGGTTGACATTTTGAGAGAGAACAAACCATTGATGGTATATCTATTGATGCATACCTAATATGTTGTGGTTACATGTTTAGAAGGGTAATAACGAAGACCCCTTGTATTTGCGTCTTGTGGTTTTTGTGTAACCAAATGTTCACTGCGAGCTATCAAATTTACGGAAGCAACTTATTAAGCTTGAAATAATAAAATTATATTTTATTAAGTGTAAACCACAATCTACACGACATAGATTTTGTAAAACACCTATAAAGGGGTCAATTGAGAGTTAAAATTATTTGTTCTCATTACGTCTTATTTTCCACATGAAAACAAATACGTTCTGTGTTGCCAACTATGGCAATTTGTGTCTAATTTGCTGAATTATTTGACCTTTTTAGCATTCATTTTCTGAATCACCTTATGTGTGCCCTGTGGCCAAAACAGTTGCAATGCTAGTGCAAGCTAATTTATTTCTAACAGTCACATTGTGTTATAATTATACTATTTTTAATCAAATTTCAATGTTGCTGTATGCAACTTACGTCACAAACGTAGCCAGATTACCCCTACATCTAAAAGGTCAATCTTATGACATAACATATTACATAATTACACAATGGTGTAAAGATGAGGTTAGGTTATTGAGTGTTTGTCGTCACTTTAAGCAATTTTTCATTGAAATTTCGTGATTACCATACGTAATAGAGGTGGAAATCTGAAACAGTTATAATGAACTGATCTGTGAACCCCTCTCCCGGGGGCGTGGGAAGGTATCTGTAACCCTTAGTAACAACTTAGATATCTAACTTAGTGAGCATGAAACGTTTCTGGAGCACCGCATTCTGGAATAATCTTCATCTTGTACGCTCAAAGTCGAAAGAGTGAAAAACAAAATAATTTTAAAATATTTTGGGAGCAAGAACGCTGAAGGGTGTAAATAGGACATCCAATATCGGCTATGGTACTAGTCTTAAGATCAGAGGCAGGCATTTTCATTACCTCATATGCTATCTTTTAAACAAATAATTATTATATCGGGAGATTTCTAGTATGCACAAACACTGAAGATATCAATATTGATGTTGTGCAATAGGGCTTTTCTGTGTTTAACTTCCATTATTGACAATCCTATTCCAAATATACCAATGTTACTAGTAATACTAAACGCTGAAAACGGATTTTTCAAATGTTTAATAGTCTACAAGGTTGGATAGAATTCAAACACAAGAATACATATACAGTTCTGCTACATTATGCAATTTAAATTCTCATGTCTGGCACGTCATTAAAAGTAAAGCCATAGCACTACCACAAGAACATAAGCAACCCAATATTCTTGAACATTATAAAAAGTAAACCCACAATTTTGTCACAACATAAAAAGTAAACCTACAGTTCTGTTGCAACATAAATAGACCCTCTACAGTTATGCTACAACATTAAAGATAAGCACACAGTTATGCTCCAACATAAGAAATAAGCACACAGTTCTGCCACAACATAAATGATAAGTCCACAGTTCTGCCACAACATAAAGAAAAAAAGCCCACAGTTCTGTCACAAAATAAAGAAATTAAGCCCACAGTTGTCACAAAATAAAGAAAATAAGCCCACAGTTCTGTCACAAAATAAAGAAAATAAGCCCACAGTTCTGCAACAACATAAAAGATAAACCCACAGTTATGTCACAATATAAAAGATAAGTTCACAGTTATGTCACAACATAAAAGATAAGTCCACAGTTCTGTCACAACATAAAAGATAAACCCTCAGTTCTGCCACAACATAAAGGATAAACCCTCAGTTCTGCCACAACATAAAAGATAAACCCACCGTTTTGTCACAACATAAAAAGTAAGCTCACAGTTCAGCTACAAGAAAGTTTAAACAGTGATGGTAAACAACAATCCACCAATATTAACATATGAAAATTACCTCCTACCTCAAAACAATTAACACAAAACCAAAATTACAAAATATAAAGAAGGAGTAAGTCAATGTAAGTTCTTCATATTACTGCTTACGATATCAACTTTATAAACTAGTGTAGCTGGTCGTTTGTTTTGTTTTGTTTTGTTTTTATTTTTTGGTGTTTTATTCTCACTGGTTAATATTTGGATAATTGTTTAGTTAAATTTCGTGACAGTGCATATTTTCCACTTACCAGATGAACATGGTGGTCCTAGGAATACATCGGGTTGAAAATCATCTTGTGCTTTTACAGCTGCTGCCAGTGCTGATTTAGAATTACAATCAGAATTGTACCATCTGACTCTGTAAAATATAAAATACGCTTATAACAGATCATAAAGAATAAATAAATGCATTATTTTTTTTCTAGATTATGATATTCTAGATTTTAAATGCTGCCTGTTTCTATGGATTATCCATTTTTATTGCCCATTCGGTATTCTCTAACAATATCATCTTTAGAGCAATTTGATTCTAGTTGACCAATAAAATCACATGCATTACAATAAAGATTGTTGAGCTTAAAGTATAAAGATGAACGTCGAACATGTATAAGAACAGCTTGAGGATACCAATAGGGGTAATCAGAAACCGTAAATAGAAGAAGGACAGACAATACAATGGCCAAATGAAAAAGGACAAAAGGACAACCAAATCCCACTAAGACATCGGCGTGAATGCGACTGCACCGGAAGGTTTATCAGTTGCTGCTCCACTTATGACACCCGTCGTGTTAATGTGAAACGAAACTGAACATCGCTTGTGATATTGAAATTGTGTTGAACAGTAGCGTATGTGAATAAGTACAAATAACATTAAAAAAAAATGTGGGTTAGAACAAACGCGGAAATCGTAACGGACATCACAACACGGAATTAAAGACATGAAGGTTGAAAACACTGATGTCAGGACATACGGATCAACATTATTATTATGTCAAAATATATTCAATTACAACTTTCTGGTCAAAAAAGATAATTACTCCTAAACATGTGCACCTAAGGTACATGCAAATTCTTTATACAATAAGGGTAATAACAAACTTACCGAACTCCGAACAATCTTACAAAGCGAGAGTCAAAACTCATAATTATACAAACAGACAAAATCAGTCAACAACCGGAAAACTGTGAAAACCGTAATGACCCTGACTTGGTACAGGCATTTCTAAAGAAATGGTGGGTTGAATCAGATTTTAAAGCGCCAAACCTCCGAAACTGCTATACAAAAAGTGACAGAGATGATTTGTAATAGAAACGTAGATATCTAATTCAGTGTGTTTCTGGAATTACCTTCATCAGGTACGGTCATGTTGGTGAAAAGATTGAAAACCAACTAATGCAATGGTATTTGGGAGCAAGCAAACCACAAAGGTCTCAAATCTGCTATAATTATCTATGCCTGAGGGAGATCGACCACAATTTTAATGAATTATTCAGAATAATGCATATACATCAATTCTGGAATACCGAATCAATTTCTAGAAAAATCAATAAATATGCTATAAGGTTTTATCTGTGGTGATAATAACATTCATTACTTTAGTGTCATTGTTATACAGTAAAACATGACTAAACCGAAATCTTTTAAAAACCGAACTTTTTATAAAGTCTGAATGTAGAAAACTTTTATTAATTTACCCTGTATGAATAAAACATCTGTCTATTCCGAACACAAAATATGGTCCCAAGGAGGTTCGGTTTAAAGGAGGTTCTGTTTAGACAGGCTTTACTGTTAGTGTACTTAAGAAATCAAGTTTTCCACATAAAAGCTATTATATATATTACTCTATTTCCTCATTGTAAATTATGCAGAAACAATAAATACCGGTACTAGCTTGACGCTCATTATACCAAGTGACGGAAGTCATGTAAATGATGTCTGATAGAACACAACCTAGTGTAAGTGTTGATAATCCACTTCATAATTATAAATAGAAAGAGGATGTTTGACCTAATTCATAAACATGAGGAGGATTCAGGGTCGGCCTGAAACTAATTGGACCAATTGCTCCCGTGGTTAAGGGGCCCCGTGCTGGAGTTATCTACTCTTATCTATCTGCTTCAAGTACACACAACAACACATTGCATGCTTTACAATGAACAGCATTGAGCCTCTTGGATGGATTACCGTTTTATTCTAAAAAATAGTTGTGATACTTATCTCAAAATATTTTCATGAAATTTTGCTCATTCACCTCATGTTTATGAATAAGGATGGCTTGACTGGCCTAATTAATAAACATGAGGTGAATTACCGTTTTATTCTAAAACAGTTGTAATAGTTATCTCAAACATTTTCATGATAAGTGTTGTTTATTCGCCACAGGTTTGCGAATAAAGGGAGAGGGGTAATTACCTAATTCATACACATGATGTGGATTTCCTTTTTTATTTTTAAGGTTAATTAGTATACATGTACCTCTGTACCAAATTTATGTTAAAATGTCAGGAGTGTAGTGTTGGCGGTCGTCTGCTCTTTTATCACTTAACAACAGGTGTAGTCTGACCTTCCTTGCTATTTGACGATTTCTTCAATTACATTGTGATAAAAAATGGAATTTATTGGAATATTAGTTGTTTGTAGGAGGGTTCATGTCTTATTTACGTTATTTATGCTTGCTTGTTTATAGTGGTGTTCAACACATATTGTGCTGTGTTTTTGTTTTGTTTTTCTTCGTCTTGTTGCCAGTTTCTCCGGATTGTCTATTTTAGATTGCCCCTTCGGTATTCTCTAACGTTTATTGTGTACCCTATGTTGCCAGTTTCTCCGGATTGTCTATTTTAAATTGCCCTTCGGTATTCTCTAACGTTTATTGTGTACCCTATGTTGCCAGTTTCTCCGGATTGTCTATTTTAGATTGCCCCTTCCGTATTCTCTAACGTTTATTATACACGTAGTTCACTTGATAATTAAGACATTTATGTTTTCTTTCTCCCAAAGACTTTTAAAATATCTGGCTTTCAAATATTTTGGCTCTGAGAGTTACATGATGAATGATACTCCAGACACGTGTCGTGTGCACTAAATTTGAAATCTACATTCTAATAGCAATCATCTCTGTCACTTTTCTGATAACTGTTTCTGATTGGATACAGGCACATAGAGCCTATAGCATTTAGAAAAAAATGTACAAGACACTAAGGAATTTACATGCAATTTAGATGTACATGCTTAAGAGTAATTATTTATTTTGACCAAAAAGTTATACATATTAGAAAAATGTGTGCAAGAACATTTCGAAGATACCGCAGGCAAATAGAAAAAAGACAAAAAATGGTCACAAAATACTTCACAGTAAACTAAAGGGTGAGCAATACGAACCCCAGTAAAACCAAGAGTTTAATTCAGGTGCTCCGGAAGGGTGAAGAGTTTCTTTCATATTATAACTTAGTCGTAATTATCATTATTATAATGCTGACCGTTGGGAATGTCAAAATATTTAAATATTTCTGAGCGGACACCTCACCCAACCCCTCAAAATCCAACAACAGTTTCAACCAAACAAAATATCAATGATGGCTCATTGCATAAGCTTCTAGCAGTGCGAAGCAAAACAACGCAAGGGCAGCAGTGAGTGATGGAGTGATTGTTGTTTTAAGCCATCTCAGCAATTTTTCAGCTATATCATGGCGAGAGCAAGTTAATTTTCAATAAGATGATGATGTGTCCGCTTTGTACTAGACCAACACGCTTAGGTGAATTTTTAACAGTCAGCGGATAGACAATGTCGCCCATTCGGACACATTATCATGATTCAAAGCCAACCAGTCTTTGCTCTTTCTCCTTAATGCTGCATACTTAGCGAACCCACGATCTACGCACTCGAGGCGAGCACGCTAACCATTACACCAGCGGTTCTGCAAGGACAGCAAAACATTAAGAATACACCAACACAGTAAAATGTCTGACCATGACCTTTATCAATGACCTTTATCAATGACCTTTATCAATGACCTTTATCAATGACCTTTATCAATAAACAACTATATATAGATTAGTGTATTACAGCCAATAACGAGAGACACGAAGAAAATGAAAGAATAAAATGAAAAGTAAATATACCACACTGACGGAACAGTACCAGATTCTAATAGAAAAATCGAGAGAAGCAGATCCAAATCGACCCATAACACATATATACATGACCTCTCACTTTTCTGGCTGCTGGGCGCAGCACTTCAATAAAAATAGTGGCGGATTAAAACAATTTGCATGGGCCCAACCAGCACCTCTTAGTGAAATGGTTATGTAATGTTTTCTGCATGAGAATAAAATACCAACACCTCATATAATTGGGGGAGCGGAGAGTCTTAATCTTGATCTTCATACATGTATACACACATGTAATATATTTAAGCTTCCTGACACAGAATTTTTCATATGCATAATGTTAGTTCTATAAAATATCGTAAAAAAAACTTGAAAATGTTTTTTTTCTCCATATTCTGATTCAACCAACCATTTCTTTAGAAATGCCTGTACCAAGTCAGGGTCATTACGGTTTTCACAGTTTTTCGGTTGTTGACTGATTTTGTCTGTTTATATACTTATGAGTTTTGACTTTCCCTTTGTAAGATTGTTCGGAGTTCGGTAATTTTGTTATTACCCTTATTAGTTATATTTCTTCTATTTTTTTCACGACTTTGATCTTATTATGGCGTTCTTCATCACATGGTAGATTAATAGGTTCTTACATACGTTCTTGGGAAAGACCGGGTGATCTTCCAC
Source organism: Bathymodiolus septemdierum (assembly GCA_963383655.1). Classification (NCBI taxonomy): domain Eukaryota; kingdom Metazoa; phylum Mollusca; class Bivalvia; order Mytilida; family Modiolidae; genus Bathymodiolus; species Bathymodiolus septemdierum. Next base: position 26,217,821 of record OY726526.1, read on the forward strand.
GAGTGATATAAATTTTATGTCTTTTCGCGAGTGGAGCGAGGCGAAACGAGCGAAAAGAAACAAAAATTTCTATCACGAGTGGAAGATCACCCGGGCTTTCCCAACAACGCATGTCAGTACCTATTTCTTCCGTAAACTAACAACTTTCACTATCGCGAACTCCTAGAGACCCCCGCCATTGATCAGTAACTAATTTGCATAAATTATCAGATCAATATCATAAAATTGAGCGTTATGAAATACACATCACATAACATTGACTTTTGTGACACCGATTGGTAAACTAAGGAGCTTTCTACTGATATTTGAGCTTTTCTCACTAATATTTTGTTGAAAGTACAGTATTTTCCTTCATGAGAAACCCCATACATGAAATATGACGTGACACATATTTTGACGTCATTGAAGAATGACGTCAAAGGTACGGAAAAGGACATCTAGAAATACGGAAAAAATAAAATAAAAGACACAAATATATTTAATACGGTTGGAGTCTGCATTTGAAAAAAAAAACCAATGGTTAATTCCGTAATATATCTGTTATTTAGCTATCAGACAGGGTATATAATGTGACATTCCCGGCTTAGGGTATATATTTAAACGATTTTTTTTCTTGTTAGAGGCGTTCTGATTGGATGTCACAACGAGTAAAGACGAGTGCACGTGGGCTCTTCTTACCTCGGTCGTCTTCACCCGAAAACGGCCATTTACGGAAGAATTTTTTTTCTCTCTCTCAAACTTCATAGCAATCATAACAAAGTCTAAAATAATGTTTACAATACATTGAAACACAGAACGCTAGATAATACTCCACACAATCGAAATTTAAATAGAGAAAAAAGACTTGATAATGAAATAAAAAGGATATGGATAAACAAAATAAAATGGCTAACAGTTTCTCATGATTATCTATCTGGAATCGTTTCGTATAATATTACATATAAAATACATTAAACAAAATGTATTGAAGCGAATAATAAAAATATACACAACTGTGATGGATCAAAATAAAAAAAAGATAAAACTGAAAAGTGTCTGTCAAATCCCGGATTTTCCTGAATGTCACATTCAACCATTCATTATGGAACATTTTTGACATTCCATTAGACCACAAGTAATAGTCGGAGAAGTCGGGGCTGTGTTTAATTTATCTTTATTTAATCTCGAACGCCATTTTTAATAAATGTTACAGCACTTGATATATTGGACACACTTGTAGCAATTACAAATGTATATTATCATGACGTTTTGATGAGTGAATAATAATCAAAGGACTTAGGTGACTGGGTGGCTTAAAGTTGTTGAATTCTGATTTCAATAGTAACGCCATTGGCGTTGGTTAGAGACCCATTACCAACCTTATATGTTTTATGGTTTCTAGACGACTACTAAAAGGTCGGGTATTTTACACTATGCTCTACTTGATATAGAAACAATTCCAGATTAAAATCACCAACAATTATCGGACTTGACTATATATATGAGTAACACGGCCGGTGTCTTATAAGAAACAGGAACTATTTATCCTTCGTGAGCACCTGGGTTTACCTCCGGTTTTTGGCGTTTCCGTGTTGCTCACCTTTTTATTTTCTGTGTTGTGTTTGTGTGTTTTGCTTGTCTTTGTCCTGTGTCTTGTGTGTCCAATGGTGCCAGTGTCTCTGGATTGCCCATTCTTGATTGCCCCTTCGGTTTCCTCTAACGCTCTTTTTACTCATAAAAGATCAACTACATTCCCAGTGTAAGCTAAATAACTTTTTGCGAGTTCACGTGATTTGAATTGCATACAAGTTTGTCTGTTTCGTTTTTTTCTGAATCCTTGAATATGTGTTTATATATATCGACATTGACTTTTCATCAACAAAATTCCGCGAAATCAACGTTATAAACTCTTTTATCTCCTTTGTAACGTCATGTTGTTTGTTTTTCATATATATGTAATAAACTTCCGCTGAGGAAGGCCACAAGGCCGCAACGTTCGGAAATTAATATAGAGATTTTTGTGTAAATTATTTAGAGGCTTTAAATATATATATATACACGAGATACCTACTTAAAATTGTAGTAAGACTGCTATTTAATCTTTATACTGATAATAACATCAAACAATGTAAGAAGTTAAATTTGCATGTTTTCCCAATGTGAATAATTTCAAAATTTTCTACATTTTTTTTTCTTTTTAAGAGTTTGTTGTATTGTTATGTAGTCATTGAAACAGAATGGAGTTATTCAAAAGTGGTAGATGATTTCTTCGCTTTGATGGCTGATGCTTTGATGACAAATAACAATGGTGTTTTACATTAACAGAAAAAGCATGTACAATTGCATAAAGCTAAAGAAAGTTTCCCTTAGCTCGATATATTAGTCTTTTTTTCTATTTCCGATCTTTGTTTTATCCGCTATGCTATTGTGTCATGTTTTATATATATTTTGTTTCAAATCAAAAGTTTACCCAATGAAAAAATACATCCTTACTATGTAGACACCAACAGAACATGTACATAAAACCGCAAACACAATCCTAGTGAAACAAACAATCGAAAACATACACCACTTGCAATCGAATATTAAAGAGATTTCTTAGGGTCAAAGTTCTGCTTTGTAATTCATATGCATCAATTTTAATAATTGTTAAGTGTGTAATAAAGAGACGGTTTTCAATTATCAAACTTTCAAAAATAAACGTTAGAGAACATCGAAGGAGCAATCAAAAAAGGACAATCCAGAGAAACTGGCAACACGACGAAGACATACAAAACAAAAAACACACCACAATATGTGTTGGACAACACTATAGATGCAAACAAACACTAATAACGTAAATAAGACATGAGTCCTTTTACAAACAACTGGTGGTAAAGACGAACCGAACAAACACTAATAACGTAAATAAGACATGAGCCCTCTTATAAACAACTGGAGGTAAAGACGAACCAAACAAACACAAATAACGTAAATAAGGCATGAGTCCTTTTACAAACAACTAGAGGTAAAGACGAACCGAACAAACACTAATAACGTAAATAAGGCATGAGTCCTTTTACAAACAACTAGGGGTAAAGACGAACCGAACAAACACTAATAACGTAAATAAGACACGAGTACTTTTACAAACAACTAGAGGTAAAGACGAACCGAACAAACACTAATAACGTAAATAAGGTATGAGTCCTTTTACAAACAACTAGAGGTAAAGACGAACCGAACAAACACTAATAACGTAAATAAGACATGAGTCCTTTTACAAACAACTAGAGGTAAAGACGAACCGAACATCGTTTTATGACAAAAAGTAATAATTGATAAGACTGGCATACCAAGCTGTCAAAGATATCAAATTATACATCCGTAGTTGGTGCAGATGTTTGCGAAGTTTAAATCGTGCCCCTTGTTGTCATGGACGCTGACTAGCAAATTAAATGTTCAAATACTAGTTCAAATAATAGAAACAGGGAATGTGATTTCATAATTAGTAAGTTTGCAAACAGTAACAAAATAATAGAAGCTGAAATCAACAAATCAGAAATATATTTATATTTTTCTTTACCAATAAATAGGAAACATAAAATTATATTTGTGTGTTGTGGGCATAAATTTTATTTCATTTTATTCAGTAAGATTTTGTAGCATTTACTTACGTTTTTAATTCTATTAATATCTAATTCAAAATAAAAATCTTTAATAATACAAAAATATGATAATTAATATCTACATAATAATGTATGTATCATTTCCAAAATAATTAAAAAAAAAAACTGAAAGAAAAAAAAGGGTTCTGATTTGTAACACATGTTTTAATACTTTTAATAATTACATTATTCAAAAATATTCAAGGGCTTTTTTTTTATATAAATATGAGCTTCAATATCTTTTGATATTATATTTAGTTTTTATCTAATCAAAAGACTAAATATCTTCTAATAAATTTACAACATTCATTATTTTCTTTATGAACTTATTAAAAATAATATTGTTGGTAAATTCGTCCACTAACATTTATATATATTATTTTGATATTGAAAAATATGATGAACAGAATCAGTCGAGGTTGTGGAATAGAAAGGACGATATGAATACAAAAATGATCATTAAAAACAAGAAAAGAAAACCAAATAACAAAGATCAAACGTATAATCAAGTAGATCATTATACAATATGGCTTTGAGCATACCTAATGAAGAAAATAAACGTTAGAGAATATCGAAGGGGCAATCAAATATGGACAAGCCAGAGAAACTGGCAACATAAGACGAAGAAAAACAAAACAAAAAATACAACACAATATGTGTTGGATACCACTGTACATAAACAAACACAAATAACGTAAATGAGACACGAGTCCTCCTACAAACAACTGGCTATTCCAGAAACGTGTGGTACGCATTAAATTGAATATCTACATTTTTATTATTATCGTAAATATTTTTTTTTATAAAATAGTGTGCATACCCTAAGGCGTACATGCAACATGTGTACATTACATTGTGTATATCTATAGTTACATTCACTATTGTTATAATTGAATGACAAAACGAGCAAGGATATTTACATAATCTCAATTTAATTTCGAATTACGTTTAAGGAATAAAAAGTTCTAATTAAATGATAAAATGGAAACAACAAAAAATACCACATTATCGGAACAATCACAACATCCAATAGGAAATCGTAGAAAGATGCATATGTGATACCTCTAACCGCTAACCTCTAACAAATACACGACCGTTCACTTTCCTGGCTTAGCATAGTCACTACTAAAAAAGGGTCTGAGCTAAACTAGTGTCATGGACCCTAACCTCTCCTCTTAGTGAAATGATATGGTCATGTGGTGTCAGTGTTTTCCACGTGATTAACATAAATATATAAAGTACTGATACAGAAAAAACAGTTCTTATCTTTATGCGTTTTTTGTCTAATATTTATTTCTGGTATATATATATATTTTTAAAAACCTTTGAATTAACATTAAATCAAGTAAATTGGTTAATTATTATGTCATTTATTAATTGTTTATTTTTGTCTATAATTCTTGGTAAATTGCATCATTATTACATTTCAAACAAATGATGAATTGTCACATTTGCAGAAACACAAATATATTGTACATTTTATAATAGGCCCCAGCGACAAGCTATCAAGTACGATGACACTTCATCTATCATTTCACAACTATAATGTAAACGTGACAAAAATATTAATATGTTGGTAAGTCACAGAAAATTACCCCCGTCTATTTAATTATGTTGTTTATTAAGTAAAACAAGGGGGAGGGTTATCAAAAAATATTAATATGCTAGTAAGTCACAGAAATTTACCCCCTTCTATTTAATTATGCTGTTTATTAGGTAAAACAGGGGGAGGGTTATCATTGAAAAAAAATAATAGAAACATGGAATGTGATTTCATAATTAGTAAGTTTGCAAACAGTAGCAAAATAATAGAAGCTGAAATCAACAAATCAGAAATATATTTATATTTTTCTTTACCAATAAATAGGAAACATGAAATTATATTTGTGTGTTGTGGGCATAAATTTTATTTCATTTTATTCAGTAAGATTTTGTAGCATTTACTTACGTTTTTAATTCTATTAATATCTAATTCAAAATAAAAATCTTTAATAATACAAAAATATGATAATTAATATATACATAATAATGTATGTATCATTTCCAAAATAATTTCTAAAAATATCTGAAAAAAAAATCAGAACAAATTTATTATAAAAATGCCCTGTTACATTAAAATTAAGAGATGACTTGCAATGTGAAGCGCTAACTTTTGAAAAACGTTGTCTTTATTGGGACGGAAATATACTAGTAATGTCAATTTGAATATTATACCTTTATATTAATATTTTATCTGGCTACAGTAAATACAAAATGTTGCTATCCACCGACAACACCCATGACTATACAAATGAACAACTAAAATACCACATTGTCGGAACAATTCCAATATACAATTAAAAAAAATTGCAGAAAGAGGTAACATAGATACCACTAACACGTATAGAGGGAAGCCCTACGCATGTATGACTGTTAATTATACTTTGTACAGAAATACAGGATGAATACTCAATGAACTGAGTTTTGAAGAAATGTAGTATAAAATATAATATATTATCATTATAATATATCATTATCTATGACGAGCTAAAGTTTGTAGAACAAAAGGTGTTCAGCATAAATGAGTTACACTGTATAGTAATTTATTTGAAAATTTATTAATTTTAACAAATATCACTTATTGTTTAATACTTAGGAGCACCAACACAGTTAAAAGCTAGACATTATTCCTTTGTGATAAATTATTACTTACTTCACCGTGTGATTCACCAGTAGTGTGGATGTTGGGTGTGTAATGGATTGAAGTGCTAATTTTAATCCACCAACACTTGAAGATGCATTTAATCCATGGTAAATATTATTAGGAACCATCCATGCTATCCTGAATTGTCGAGAATCAGTGAATTTCACAAGAATAAACAATAATATCACAATAATATATATAGGATTATATGTGTACATATTTTTATTTGATGAGCGGGTCGACAAAGATATCCATTTAAACCTCAATCGTATTTGAAGACCACATCTGATACATATTCCGATTATTTACGATTGAATTAGTTCTAAAACATATATTCCCATTAAAATGAACAAGTATTTTAAATCATTTTCAGTTTTTGTTTTAAGTCCTGATAAATATATTGTCTTCCATTTTGTGACAAGACAAAAAAGTGACGTCACCTCAGGCACCAATGAGAATTTGTCTTACAGATAATATACGGCTTTTGTTGTATGCATCACTTAGACAGCTAGCTTTTCTAATGTTTATAAAAAGACAAGTTTATTGCCACTGTATATGACAATGTGTACTATGACAGTCATTCATCAAATCAGATGAAAACATCAAATTGTATTAAGTGGTGTAATATTTTTTTAAATAACAACTTCTTACAAACCATTCAGCACTTTGTACCTGGACACATCACACTAATTAAGTGCCTCGCCTTCAGTTTATTTTTCTTTGTTTAGATTTATTATATTTTATCTGCATTTTTCACTTCGCCATCTGAATTCTACTTTTGACCCGTGTTTAATAGCACAATTCATTTTTGAAATTTGATCTCTCAATTTCTGTGGCTCGTAACAATACATATAAGACTATAACAGTCAAAATGAACATCTTTTGAATCATAAATTAGGCATATTCGATTTCTTGTTATACTCAACTGACAATAACATTTTGTACTGAACTATTTATTTAATATTATTCTTATATAAATAAGTTAAAATATTTTTTGTCATTTTATTCAATATCCGGTCTAAGACATGGAGCTCAGTTTATTCCATGGTTATTCAGTAAAGTAATGAAGATATGTAGATAATTTATTAGACGCACAGACCAGTTGCAAACCCAATAGCGCAACTTCCACGTTAATCTGGTAAATTCGATTTAAAGTAACACTAATTGGTCCAATTATTGCAACATGATTCCATTCTTTATGCATTTCTTGTTTTTTTTTTTATTCCAATTATTTCAACATTTTCTGGATCCGTTTTTCTATACTGTTTTTACTATTGCATCATATCTCCATATCTTTTGTTCTATACTGTTTATACTATTACATCATATCTCCATATTTTTGGATCCTTCCCTTTTCTACTGTTTCAACGAATGTAATATATTGGTCATACTTTATTCGTCTTTTGTTCTTTATAGTTCATGTTTTGCTAGATACTTCTATGTTATGTATGTTTGCTTTTTTATTGCTCCAAGAATTCCCGGATATTTGCATACACAATGGATGGGGTGTTTTTCAATAGTGTTCCACTATTGCCAGATATTTGCCTTATCTTTGGGTCTATTGTTTACATTGTATTGTTTCAACTTTTACTAGTTTCATATTTTATAGTTCATATTTATATTTACATTTTCCGATTGTTGTTTTTACATCTCCCGATTATTGTATTTGCATTTGCCAATTGTTGTATTTACATTTCCCGATTATTGTTTTTACATTTCCCGATTGTTGTATTTATATTTCCCGATATTTATATTTCCCGATTGTGGTATTTATATTTCCCAATTATTGTACAGTATTTACATTTCCCCGATTGTTATATTTTCTATCTCAATCATGATTGCTTGCACTGTTCAAATCGGTATTTTGCCATATAATCATATGAAGAGTCAATATTCTCATTGAACCTATTATGGCTTACGTAATTCTCAAATGGCTTTAAACTGAGCAACTTGGTTCAATACAGATTCTTCTTCAGATATATTCACTATCATGTAACTTTATTTTTCGTGTCAGCCATTCTTCTTGAAAACAACTATATTTTAGTCACGTTCTAATCTTAGATTTGGGCTAAGAAAGGTTTGAAGATAGCAAAGTTGTATACAGAAACCGAAAATCGAAGGACAGGCAACACAATAACAAAATGAAAAAGGACAAAAGGACCAACAATGATCCACAAAACACTACATAGCAAGCCAAAGATCCAACAACACGAATCCCACTAACAACGGGGTGAATTCGTGTGCTCTGGCAGTGCAAACAGTTCCTGTTCCACTAGTGACACCCGTCGTGTTACTCTTGTTACAAACTCGGTGATAAGTCATGAATGAGTCTAGATCTGTGTGGTACAAGTTTGAAATGAAATTTAATGATCATCCAGATATATTTGATATAATTTAGGTAACGATCTAACAGGGATCGATTATTTGTGTGCCAAAAAAAGTCATTTTAAATCGGATTATTAATAGAAAAAAACGGAAAAAAGAACATATCATGTTAAACAAATCACAATCATTTTGGAATAAATGCAGAGAAAATTGAAGGGGCAATCAGGAATGGTCAATCCAGAGACACTGGGACAACATTGGTCACACAAGACACGGGACAAAGACAATACAGAGACACTGGGACAACATTGGTCACACAAGACACGGGACAAAGACAATACAGAGACACTGGGACAACATTGGTCACACAAGACACGGGACAAAGACAATACAGAGACACTGGGACAACATTGGTCACGCAAGACACGGGACAAAGACAATACAGAGACACTGGGACAACATTGGTCACGCAAGACACGGGACAAAGACAATACAGAGACACTGGGACAACATTGGTCACACAAGACACGGGACAAAGACAATACAGAGACACTGGGACAACATTGGTCACACAAGACACGGGACAAAGACAATACAGAGACACTGGGACAACATTGGTCACACAAGACACGGGACAAAGACAATACAGAGACACTGGGACAACATTGGTCACACAAGACACGGGACAAAGACAAAACAGAGACACTGGGACAACATTGGTCACACAAGACACGGGACAAAGACAATACAGAGACACTGGGACAACATTGGTCACACAAGACACGGGACAAAGACAATACAGAGACACTGGGACAACATTGGTCACACAAGACACGGAACAAAGACAATACAGAGACACTGGGACAACATTGGTCACACAAGACACGGGACAAAGACAATCCAGAGACACTGGGACAACATTGGTCACACAAGACACGGGACAAAGACAATACAGAGACACTTGGACAACATTGGTCACACAAGACACGGGACAAAGACAATACAGAGACACTAGGACAACATTGGTCACACAAGACACGGGACAAAGACAATCCAGACACTGGGACAACATTGGTCACACAAGACACGGGACAAAGACAATACAGAGACACTGGGACAACATTGGTCACACAAGACACGGGACAAAGACAATACAGAGACACTGGGACAACATTGGTCACACAAGACACGGGACAAAGACAATACAGAGACACTGGGACAACATTGGTCACACAAGACACGGGACAAAGACAATCCAGATACACTGGGACAACATTGGTCACACAAGACACGGGACAAAGACAATACAGAGACACTGGGACAACATTGGTCACACAAGACACGGGACAAAGACAATACAGAGACACTGGGACAACATTGGTCACACAAGACACGGGACAAAGACAATAGAGACACTGGGACAACATTGGTCACACAAGACACGGGACAAAGACAAACAAAACATAAAGCACAACACAAAAAACTAAAAAGATGAGCAAGACGGATCCGACCTAAAACCGGGGATGAACCCAGGTGCTTGCGAAGGGTAAGCAGTTCCTGTCTCTTGTATTGGACATCCCTATACCAATAACATACAGCGGGTTATATTTCGAATGTGCAAACCTTTGTGATATGGCATGAAAAATATGTGCAACATGGATTACTGTTGCCTTGCTGCGATCATGATAGTTTATTATATTATTGTATAATTTATAAATATTGGCGTTTTTAACAAATTATACTTGTTTGTAAGAGGGCTCATGTCTCATGCATGTTATTTGTATTCGATTGCGTGGAGTGGTGTCAAACACGTCTTGACAATCAATACGAGTAACATGGTGGGTATACTTGTACGAAGTAGGAAATGCTTGCCCTTTGCGAGCTCGTGGGATCATCCCCGCCTGGTTTTGGTGTGGTCCGTGTTACCCATCGTTTTAGTTTTCTCTGGTTTTTTCTTCGTCCTGATTTTTGTGTGCCCAATGCTGCCAATGTCTCTGGAATGTTCATTCTTGATTGCCCTTCGGTTTTCTCTGAAGTTTATTTATGTGTTGTATTCCTGCGATCATGATAATTCATTACATTATTATGTAGTGTTTATATTTTGAGGCTTTGAACAAATTACGACAAAGCATAGTATATGCCACGTCAATGTGACTCTCATGATATAAGATTGACAAATGTAGTATGAAGCTTACCCAACATAATCACCAGGCCTGGATTTTTCGAAAAAACTTAAGTCTGTACTTAAGTTTTTGCTCAGATTCAAAGAAATATCTCAGCTGAGATTTTTCTAAAACTCCATTTCTCGAAACAAACTTAGGAAAAAGTTTTAGTTTGAGAATAATTCTTATGTTCGTAAGGAAACCCCCCTAACTTCCGGGACAAAAATATCGTCTGCTAAAAATAGCGTTCAAAATGGAAAATGTAAAAAGTCAATGAGTTTTGACTTAAGTTTGTTTCGAGAAATCCAGGCCAGGTATCAATATTTAAGATGTGACTGGACATCTAGGCAGGAAACATGAACCCAATAAACCACCGTAGTGCTATACACAGAGTTCGAACAGCAATAAAAAAAAAACGTAAGTATTTAATTTAGTGTGTATGAAGCGTTAATGGAATAACAATCATGTACGCTCAGTTAAAAGAATGGGTTAGGGGTTCAGGTTATGATGTTTAACGCCACTTTCAACAATATTCAGTTATATGGTGGCGGTCAGTTTTATTGGTGGAGGAAACAAGAGTTCCCGGAGGTAACTGACAATAACACTAGTTCATGATTCTCCGTCTTGGAAACAAAGGGGGATTTTCAATCAGTTTAAACAACATAGTGCAAAATGTATGAAAGGCTTGATAACAATGTATGATATGACGATTTCAGTGTTAATGATTAAAATGTGTTGTTTCATTGCAGAACATTAATATAATAAATTAATATGCTATATGAAAGTTTGTCAGTAACTTGTGACAGGTCGGTGGTTTTCTCCGGGTAATCCGTTTTGCTCCACCAATAAAACTGACCGCCACGATATAACTGAAATATTGTTGAAAGTGTCGTTAAACACCATAAAACAAACCAACCTGCTATAATCAGCAAATGAGTGCCATATGAGGAAGGAGACACTGGACCATTCTGATCATCTGGTCTTATCTGGGTTTTGCAGGAGTTTGTGATGCTCGAGTTGTTCGATTTCCAGTCAAATCGGCCTCAAAATGACAGTCAAATCGGCCCCAAAAATAAATTAAAAAAGAATAAATAAATAAAAATTATGTATTAACATAAATTAATATTTTTGGTTAAAAGATGTAAAGTTTAAATTTTATTGATGAGCGGATTCTTTTATTTTCGTATCAATAGTAAACATTTACTGGTACAAAACACAACTGTACTAGACAGTTTTAATTCTTCAATAATTAAAGCGTATTGGATGTATTTAATTATTTTGTTGAATAGTATCCAAACAATTTAAGAAATAATTAACTTTGCATGTTGACAATAGTAAACAACAAAAATGGCGGACATGTGATTTCCCGGTCTGAAAAAAAGAGTGAAACACATTACAACTGGGGGAGAACTCATGCAGGTGCTTCTTGTTTTTATCCCAATCATCTATTTCTATTTCGGTTGAAAATCTCTTCAAACTGGATACTGGACGTCTGTATTGAGGGTTACTCGTTCCTTAATAATTACTCGACCTAGGTACTGTCATAATTTATCTGTGACTTATTATTAATTATATACCAACAACATTTTCCATGCAAGATGACAACCATTGCTTAGTCATGATGGCAATTCTGTTCAAAAGGATATGACATATTTAAGTTGGATTTGCATGATAATCTTAAAATTACATGTTTTAAAGAAACGTCAGCCATTTTGGTTTGAATTAATGGGTGTGTATTTTGTATTGGCTGGGGAAACCAGTTTCATTTATTAGGGATGTCGATGGTTTTCTTTCTGAGGAAGCTGGTTTCATCAGCCAATAAAACAAAATAAACCCCCATTAATTCAAACCCAAATGGCCGACATGCAAACCCTATCTTATTAAACTGAATATATCATATCTCTTTCAGTAGAATTGCCATCATGACTAAGCAACGGGGGTAATCTTGCATTGAATATGTTCCTAGTACATTTATATGATTTTGAACCAAGGCTTATTCTTTCCAGAACTGTTAGGAGAGAGGATGCAAATGCAAAAACCTAAGGACTCATTCCAATGAGTCGGGTAGCAGTGAGATAAGTGATGACACAAGCTAAATTAACTTCTGCAACCTGATCTAATAAAGGCTACAACAGGCGTGACCTTACATCAAAACAGAAAGTCGACAAGGGCATCTTCCTATAACAGTTTTAGTGCAATCATAAGCAAGTCGAAAAGCACATCTAATAGAGGAAATTGACAGGAATACTACCTGAAAACCTTATCACAATGATTGCATAATAACACTATTACATTTTTTCTGAAACAAGAATTCATTAAACACAACGCATCTGTTTAGAAACTGGTACGGATACAAATCTGCAAATCAATCGCTACCTTTATTCTGTGTCCAAGATCATTGAGGTAAAAATTCAGATCGATCAGTCGACTAGAACACAATTTATTGCATGGAAACCATGGTGCCTACCAACAGACAGACCCATCTCATAATACAGTGGACATTTTCATTCAAATTTAGTTTCATAGAAAAGAAGTTTAAAATGTGAAATGGGTAATAAAATGAAAAACAAAAAATACCACAGTTCTAAAAGATATACAAATGACCAAAGATATGTTCCACTTGTTGTAAACACTTCCCGGTTCTTTCCTCGTTCATGACTTATCACAGGGTTTGCAACTAGATTAACACAATGGAAGTCACTAGTGGAGGTGGAACTGTTCACCCTTCCGGAGCACCCGAGTTCACTCCCTGTTTTTAGTGTGGTTCTGTTACTCGATCTTTGGTTTTATGTGTATGTTTTGTAGATCTTGTTTGTCCTTTTGTACTATTTCTTTTGGTCATTGTGTTGTCTGTTCTTCTTCGATATATGGATTCTGATTACCCCTTTGGTATCTTCAAACTGTTCATACAAAAGTTTTAACAGATATAAAAGACATGTCAAGTGATATTAGTTCATAAAGACCTGTGAGTAATAAATGTGTTTAACCCTTTCTCCTTTCATTGAAGTGCCCGTACCAAGCCAGGAAAGTGAGCCAGAGTGGTTGTGTATATTTGTGGGTATTGATTGGGCTTCTTTCTACAATTTTTCTAGTGGATTTTGGAAATATTCAGATTTTGGAAATATTCAAACAGTGTGGTATTCTTTATTTTTCATTGTATTACTCTCCGGTAAAGACTGTAAAATATATTGATTGATTGGTGTTTATCACCAACTTTAGCAGTATTTCAGCTAGCGGTAAATTATAACATACACAAGATTCTAAAATATTAAGACAATATACAATGTCTTAGATTTCATTTAAAAAACTAAAGCACTTTATCGACAAAATATGCCTATTGTGTAAAATACTATAAATTTGCACCATATGTTTGTAAATTTATTCAAGATTAAGTTCTAGATATTCTGTATTCTATTAAAATTAGTTCTCAATAATTTGTGATTTTCTTAAATATACAAAAATTTTAATTCTTAAAGTAACGAAATGAGAAAATTTGGAATATCTGCTAAAAATTGAGTATTACAAACATACAACATGTGTAAAATCAAACAAGTATGTATGTTATCAAAACAATTCTGTCTTTACCACAGACGGTAGTCTTTTAAAAGATTTTTTTTTGGTTAAAAATTACATGGTTTTATATTTTAAATTGGCATCACAAAATGTTGTTTATGATGTAAAACTCACTAAACTATCAAATTTTCACATTTCATTGTTAAACAAATTTTCAAAAGTTAATAAAATTAAAATTCTAAATTTTCATAGCAACAGAGGTAAAATCCTGTGAATATTTTGTACTACCTTCAATCATCAAAGGCCAAGATATCCGGATAAAGAAATACAAAAGAACTCATTATTATGTATATTATATACCTGTTAATACAAGTAATACATAAAGATGGTTCATAAAAAACAAATCAAAGGTAATGCCTATAACAGCAGCTTATCTGCTATTTTATTCTTCGATTGTCCTGTTAAAATATCTTTGGTACTATCTATATAAAATTAAAAAATTGTTATGCCTTTTATTACTAACAGTACACAATCAACAAAACTGTCCTACATAATAATAACATTAAAAAAAAACTAGTTTCAATAACCACATCGGTGGTGTAATGGTTAGCGTGCTCGCCTTGAGTGTGGTAGATCGTGGGTATGCGTGCTTGCCTTCAGTGTGGTAGATCGTGGGTTAGCGTGCTCGCCTTGAGTGTGGTAGATTGTGGGTTAGCGTGCTCGCCTTGAGTGTGGTAGATCATGGGTTAGCGTGCTCGCCTTGAGTGTGGTAGATCGTGGGTTAGCGTGCTCGCCTTGAGTGTGGTAGATCGTGGGTTAGCGTGCTCGCCTTGAGTGTGGTAGATCGTGGGTTAGCGTGCTCACCTCGAGTGTGGTAGATCGTGGGTTAGCGTGCTCACCTTGAGTGTGGTAGATCGTGGGTTAGCGTGCTCGCCTTGAGTGTGGTAGATCGTGGGTTAGCGTGCTCGCCTTGAGTGTGGTAGATCGTGGGTTAGCGTGCTCGCCTTGAGTGTGGTAGATCGTGGGTTAGCGTGCTCACCTCGAGTGTGGTAGATCGTGGGTTAGCGTGCTCACCTTGAGTGTGGTAGATCGTGGGTTAGCGTGCTCGCCTTGAGTGTGGTAGATCGTGGGTTAGCGTGCTCGCCTTGAGTGTGGTAGATCGTGGGTTAGCGTGCTCACCTCGAGTGTGGTAGATCGTGGGTTAGCGTGCTCGCCTTGAGTGTGGTAGATCGTGGGTTAGCGTGCTCGCCTTGAGTGTGGTAGATCGTGGGTTAGCGTGCTCACCTCGAGTGTGGTAGATCGTGGGTTAGCGTGCTCGCCTTGAGTGTGGTAGATCGTGGGTTAGCGTGCTCGCCTTGAGTGTGGTAGATCGTGGGTTAGCGTGCTCGCCTTGAGTGTGGTAGATCGTGGGTTAGCGTGCTCGCCTTGAGTGTGGTAGATGGTGGGTTAGCGTGCTCACCTTGAGTGTGGTAGATCGTGGGTTAGCGTGCTCGCCTTGAGTGTGGTAGATCGTGGGTTAGCGTGCTCGCCTTGAGTGTGGTAGATCGTGGGTTAGCGTGCTCACCTCGAGTGTGGTAGATAGTGGGTTAGCGTGCTCACCTTGAGTGTGGTAGATCGTGAGTTATCGTGCTCGCATTGAGTGTGGTAGATCGTGGGTTCGATCCCTGATCGGGCAAAACCAAAAGACTATGAAATTGGTATTTGTTGCTTCTCCACTAAGCATGCAGCATTAAAGAGAAAGGTTGGTTGGTTCGGAATCAGGATAATGTGTCAGAGTGGGGCGACATGTCAAAACCGCAGACGGTTGTTTTAATGAGTTAGCACTGTAAAAATCCAACTATGTGTGTTGGTCTAGTACAAAGTGGACCTCATTATCATCTCATTGAAAATTAACTTGTTCTCACCATAATATAGCTGAAAAATTGCTGAATTGTCATTAAACAACAATCACTTACTATATTTTTTCTTTTTTTTTAAATAATTTAGACATTTATACAAATACATTATTGATATAATCAGTGCCTATCACCACCAACCTTGGGAGTTCGAATCCCACTCAGCCAGGTGAATTAGATACAACATTATGTGATAAAATTTGTCAGTGATTTGAGACAGGTCGGTGGTTTTCTCCGGTTACCCCGGTTTCCTCCATCAATAAAACTGACCTCCACGATATAGCTGAAATATTGTTGAAAGTGGCATTAAACACAATAACCCTAAACCATTATCAATTTTTCAGTACTTTTGCTGAATTTTTTAACCGAATGTGATTTCTTATTTTCTTTTTATTATAGAACCTTTTTATTATTCCCTTATCAATAGTGATGTGTACTATCAGTTTGGCTGTTATATTGTTACATTGTACAAAGACAAATAAAATTATACAAATATTTTTTAACTGGAGATATATTTTTTCTATATAAAATATGGCCTAGTACGGTAGATTGTTATCTTTTGTAATATTTTACCTATTTGCTAGCCAACACAATTAGTGTTATCGACCAGGTATTATATTATCAAAACATATATCACTATAACACAGTTTAAATCATATTAATTGCATTGCTATATATCTTCACATAAACAATATTTTTGTAAATAGGCTGGAGAGAAAATGACACCTGACAACCAAGTAAAAATATTAAATGTAAAAAGGGGGGGGGGGGAAGGGGTTGTAAATAGGCTGGAGAGAAAATGACACCTGACATCCAAGTAAAAATATTAAATGTAAAAAGGGGGGGGAGGGGTGGTAAATAGGCAGGAGAGAAAATGTCACCTGACAACCAAGTAAAAATATTAAATGTAAAAAAAGAGGGGAGGTACTATGATTACAGTTCTTCATTTGCCCAGTTTTAGCCTGTAAGGTAAAAGAAAGATTTAGAGGACTATGTCTATGCATAAGTCTTACCTAGTACATGGGTTGTCGTGCCTATGCAATCCGAGCCTATCAGTCACCACTAAAATTGTGAGTTTGAACTCCTTTCATGGCGAGGTGTACTCAATACAACCTAATATGATAAAGTTTGTCAGTGACTTGCAGAAAATCAGTGGTTTTCTCTCGGTACTCCAGTTTCCTCCATCACTAAAACTGACCACCACAATATAACTGAAATATTGTTGACAGTAGCATTAAACACCATAACCCTAACTCTAACCCTAGCCTGTAAGGTAACAGACAGATTTTGAGGACTATGTCTACCAGTAAAACTTTGTTCGGACCAGTAAATTTTTCAGTTTTTATTTAAATATACAGTCAAACCTGTCTATAGTGGTCACCTGGGGGAGTTTGACAAAATGACCACTATAGACAGGTGACCTTTATATGAAGGGGTTTGATTTTTCGACGAAATATTCTGCATTAGTTGTAAATAAACATTTTTAATCACATGTTATGTTTATCTCAATCTGATATGATTTGAATAAAACATATAAATAAATAAATAAAGATATTTAATAAACAAAAGTACAATTTCCAGTAACACGATGTTGAACTGGAAACATTGTTTTCAAAATCGTCGATTGAATCTCACGTTTTCTTTAAAGAATGTTCATTATCTGGGTACGACCAACACCCTTCTCCTTGCCCACAGCTCAACAACTCTTCCCACCATCGATCACAACGATTTATAACCCATTGTATTAAAGCCCAACGTACTCATACAGATAACTTTCACTTTGTCATCTAATTTCAAAGCTTTCCTATTTACGGATGTTGATGATTTTGACATGATGCACTAGATACAAAATATTTTTGGTGAGTGAATTTCTACTCTCGTCGTAATGAATAAATATCTCCAATAACCCCCGGGTATAAATTTTCCTTTATGAAATTTATTACTCACAAAATTTAATAGTGTTTGTTTATTTAGTTAATTAAATTAAGCAATATATTTTGTAACACCTTGGGATTTTTTGTACATTTGAGAAAAATACCGAACTTTCGAAATCACTTCCGGTTTTATTTTAAAAATGAACTTACCATTATACAAAGGTTTTACACTGAAAATTACTAATAAATGGTGACCGCTGACCACATTGAACAGGTGACCGCTATATTGAATTAAAATATATAATAAAATGCACAGGGAGAGCACGAAAGTGACCGTTATGAGCAGGTGACCATTATACAAAGGTGACCGTTACGACAGGTTTGACTGTATATATAAAATAAATAAAAGAATTTGATTCCGACCAGTAAATTCAAATTTTCATTTCGAGGACTGCCTAGTACTGTAATATTCTACATAGGACAGGTATATAACAGTAAAAATAGTATCGTTGCAATAAAATGATCTTGACAAACAATCAGTAGCAAATAGTTAAATTAAAATATTGTTTTCTACGAGTACAAATGGCACTGAAAAATGTTTTTAATTTTCACAACATGAAGAGATCCTTTTTATATCTTTTTGTCTACTATACATTGTGGACAAACCAGGATCTTTTTCATCAAATCATTATCTTGTCAAGTCTGAAATATATTTATTCAAAACAATTTGTAGGTTATGATGAAGTGGGATTGGCCTCAGTGGCAAAGTGGTCAAAGTCATTGACTTATTACTACCAGTTAATCATTTATGGAGGTACCAGTCCTCGAAATGAAAAATTGAATTTACTGGTTCAAATCAAATTCTTGAATTTATTTTATATATATTTATATCTAAATAAAAACTGAAAAAATTTACTGGTCTGAACAAAGTTTTACTGGTTTGAGGACGGAAGTACTATTTCGCTCTTGAATTTTGTCAAAAGAGCGACAGTTTGCCTTTAGGACACCAACTGAAGAAATTAATTGGTAGTATTGATGGAACCTTATTAGTGATTCATCAAAAATCGTCAAAATCAGCAAATTTCAGTTCAAGACAAAATCATTTTACAGTCTTTAAAATCATTTCTATCAAATAACACAAAGGTAAAGCCATAAACAAATAAAAATATGTAACCATAGCAACATACAATCAAACCTGTTTTATGTGATCAAGTGAACATTCAAATATAAGATCATGTAAGACAGGTGGTAACTAAATACAGGTTTAATTAATATGAAATGCTCTGTGAAGGGAACTTAAAATTCCGGTCACATAAATACAAGCTACAGTGAAACCTGTCTAAACTGACCGCTTAATAAAAGGGGTTCCTGTATAAACCGAACATTAAATAAAGTCCTAATATAGGAAATCTTTGTTAATTTAACCTGTATAAAATGAACACCTGTCTATTCCAAACACAAAATATGGACCCAAGGAGATTCGGTTTAAACAGGTTTGACTATAACTAAATAGAGATGGTCACTAAAAACAGGTTTGACTGTAATGACTTAAATAAAGCTAAACATAACAAGTCATATTGCTTTTTTGGGGTTTTCAGTCTTGGTAAACCGCCCTATCTCTAATGTTTATACATCGATGTCAAGCATCTCCTCACTACTGTCAGAACTCATCATAAAATGGGTAGTACTTGTGTTTTAAGGCTCTGTAAAATAGAAACAAAGGTTAAAGGAAAACGTCAGTCAGTTGAACAATTGTTATAATTCAATACATTGTAACTTTTTATTCGTAAATAACTAATTATTAAACAAAAAACACCTTTATTAACATTAATATACCCAATTAGAAATATGAATATTTGGAATTTCCTGTCATAGTGTAAGCGGCCATGACACCTCTTCATGTGACGTCACTGGGACGTATCATGTTAGTTGAATAAATAACATGTATCTGACTCTTCCCAACATCTGGTGTATTTGGGTAAAAAGTTACACAGGTTTGTTTGTATCGGTCGGGGTGGGGGGGTTCTACGTATAATGTCATGTTTTACGTGATTGGCCGTAGATTAAATAACTGTCAGTTTTAACTCGTTTTATGCTTACACATGTTTTTTTTCCTTTTTGTCCCCAATGCTGTTGTACTTTCCCGTGTTTTTCGAGGTCACTGATCGATCGATCGATCGATGTGTTGACAAGGGTAGTCCTGATCGGTAATTACACAAAAAAATTCTTCTCACACTTTCCCTTTTCGCTACTTAGTGCAATAAAATGCTTAACATGAAGTCATAATAATTGTGTAAATATCAAAAGATAAATATACGACGTTATTTTACGATTTATATAATTTTTAATGATAAAATTGCAACTGATCAATGCTGATATAATATACGATACTGATTGTGTGACGTCACGGGCAGGTATAATCCGAGAATGGAAGAGTTTTGAAAAATGGTGATCCTCATTATTTGGTGCTACAGGCAACTTTAATCACCAAAATCTACCTTACGGTATACTATTTTTAACATTCATTAACACAAATGTCTTTTATTTACTGTCAGTTTAATTTTCACGCTAACTTGTTAAGACCATGGCCTTTTCCTTGTATAATGGCATTTATGGTGTAAAACCACAAATCAATTTCTTGAATATTTTCCACTAAATTTGTCTTTTTTTTTTAGCCTAGCTAGCCATTTTGTCCGAGCTTAAACCTTTCCAACACCGTACATGATTCTTCTAAATTCTGTCAGAGTATCAAAGGATGTTTATATTCTTGCAGTGAAATGTAATGGTCTGGGATAACACCTGCACTAAAACGAGCATAGTCTCCCCCAGTATTTATGGGTCATGCATAAAAGGTATTAAAATAAAACTAAATCCAATCAAATTTGTCAAAATAATCCTTATATATTAACCAATTCTATCTATGCCTTTTAATATTGTTCAAAATACAAAAAAGCGAAAGGAACTTTTTTGTTTATAAAGAACTACTTTTGTTCTTAGCTGTGATTGGTCATTTAGTGTTTCCATACTGCATAGACACAGAAAAGATCCAATACAATCTGAGTCGTTTTCTTTATTGACTTATAAATAACTCATCAAAGTGAGAAATTGGTCTATTTTTGGCCCCTTTTCTGTCACACACAGTAATAGTTACAAATCAACGCTTATATTTTTCTGAAAGTGATTCTCTTAAGGAATTCATTAAAAAGAACTTTGTGTCTTGTCGCTAAGCAACAATCACTTGTGCATTAATCTTATTTATACATTCAAATTGAAAAAAAAAAAATTTCATGCAAAGAATTCATAAATGACTATAATATTTATTTGGAAAGTGCCATGTTCCTTGCACTAAGATTGATTGATTGATTAATTGATTGGTGTTTAACGTCCAACGAGCAGTTTTTCAGCTATATTCAGGACGAGAACATTTAAAAATCTAAACGCCACAGGACTCGAAAAACAAGGAAAGGTGATGGGTAGGGACGGATAATTTTGCCAGTGCAACAGGTCTCTTATGGACCACTACACTGGGTTCTTTAACTTGTGGAGAGGGTGTTCCTTGCACTCTGACCTTTTGCAGATTTCGAAAGAATAGGTACATTGTAGTGGCTACACTAAATTTTACGTACTTACTAAATCTCTATACTTTTCAAGTGGTAATTAAAAGTTGTTGTTCCAGTAGACCCACCTCTGCCTCATTTTTAAATAGTTTGTATATTGTTGTAATACAGCTCGTTTGGATACTAAGTAATAATCAATCAATGTTAATACTTACATGTCTTCTGTACTAAGTCTGTAATCTTTATTTAGGGTCGTAATCTGGGACATTTCATCTTCTGATAAATCAAAATCAAATACCTGTAAAGGAACACATTTACTTTGTGATAATAAATTTGACATCAAACATGCTAATAATATTTCTAGTTCTATGAAAACATTTTTCCATGTATCTATCGCATTGTCATTAACCCATGGCTGACCATACCGATACTCTAAACTCATCACCCCTGGCTCAATTGAAACAATTACCTTTGCTTCTGAGTTGTCTACTTATTCAACATTAAGAAATTGCTATAGTAACAAAACATTACTCAAATTTTATCATTGAGCTGTACGTGACAAAAATAAAAAATTTATGTACAATAATGGTGTATTGACGATAAATACAGAATTTATGTGGCAAGGCTTAGAAACGGGGGAAAGAACGAGCATTAGTGAGTCTTTCCAACCGTTTCGTGCCGAGTGACATAAATTCTATATTTACCATCAATACACCAATATTGTATTTATCTTGCAATAAAATTTGCAAAAAAAATGTTATTTAATTTAATAATAAAATAAAAAGATAACGGAAACCCCATTGATACCTCAATAGTAGTTCCGGTAAGGGGTGTGGCTTAATATCTTTATTAGGCTAATGTGACAAGTGTTATTATGACACTCTCATAATAAAGCAACAGTTTATTTCAATCCATTTATTATGACAAAAAATAACCCAATTGCAGGATAAAATATAAAACCATGTTTTTTTCATTTACTATCCAAATAAATTATCAAAGTACAATGCAGTGTAAAATAATTTCAAACCATAACAGGGCCAATCACCATCAAGATGAATAATTGTTGACCACAAGGATTTCTGTTAGTTTACCCATGAGTGACGAGTGGAAAGTATCGGAAGTACCAATGATGACATCTACCTGTACATAGGATTAAATATTGGGATAGGTATGGCTACTCAATTCAAATAGTCTATACAGGTAGAGTTTATGTTTTTGTCCGCTCTGAGTAACAGAGAAAATCAGGTAAGTATGTAACTTATGGGCCACTTTATTAAACTCCCTTAACATGCATGCTTCTATAATACTTGTAAGAAACTAGAGGCTCTACAGAACCTACAATCTTTAATCATATTAACAGTTTCCTAAAAATTTGCCTCAGTTTCATGGTCATCATCATAACTTAATTAACTGTTGGTTATCTGTGTCACAAATGATCTGTTTGCCATGTTAAAACTCCTGTCCTTTCCTCATTCATGATTTATCACCATGTTTGTAACAAGAGAAACACGATAGGTGCCACTTGTGGAACATGAACTGTCACCCTTCCGGAGCATGCAAGGCCATCCCTGTTATTCAGTGGCGTTCACGTTGCTCATTCTTCAGTTTTCTGTGGAATGTTATGTCAATCATTCTTCCGGAGCATGCGAGGCCATCCCTGTTATTCAGTGGCGTTCACGTTGCTCATTCTTCAGTTTTCTGTGGAGTGTTATGTCAATCATTCTTCTGGAGCATGCGAGGCCATCCCTGTTATTCAGTGGTGTTCACGTTGCTCATTCTTCAGTTTTCTGTGGAGTGTTATGTCAATCATTCTTCTGGAGCATGCGAGGCCATCCCTGTTATTCAGTGGCGTTCACGTTGCTCATTCTTCAGTTTTCTGTGGAATGTTATGTCAATCATTCTTCCGGAGCATGCGAGGCCATCCCTGTTATTCAGTGGCGTTCACGTTGCTCATTCTTCAGTTTTCTGTGGAGTGTTATGTCAATCATTCTTCCGGAGCATGCGAGGCCATCTCTGTTATTCAGTGGCGTTCACGTTGCTCATTCTTCAGTTTTCTGTGGAGTGTTATGTCAATCATTCTTCCGGAGCATGCGAGGCCATCCCTGTTATTCAGTGGCGTTCACGTTGCTCATTCTTCAGTTTTCTGTGGAGTGTTATGTCAATCATTCTTCTGGAGCATGCGAGGCCATCCCTGTTATTCAGTGACGTTCACGTTGCTCATTCTTCAGTTTTCTGTGGATTGTTATGTCAATCATTCTTCTGGAGCATGCAAGGCCATCCCTGTTATTCAGTGGCGTTCACGTTGCTCATTCTTCAGTTTTCTGTGGAGTGTTATGTCAATCATTCTTCCGGAGCATGCGAGGCCATCTCTGTTATTCAGTGGCGTTCACGTTGCTCATTCTTCAGTTTTCTGTGGAGTGTTATGTCAATCATTCTTCCGGAGCATGCGAGGCCATCTCTGTTATTCAGTGGCGTTCACGTTGCTCATTTTTCAGTTTTCTGTGGAGTGTTATGTCAATCATTCTTCCGGAGCATGCATGGCCACCCCTGTTATTCAGTGGCGTTCACGTTGCTCATTCTTCAGTTTTCTGTGGAGTGTTATGTCAATCATTCTTCCGGAGCATGCGAGGCCATCCCTGTTATTCAGTGGCGTTCACGTTGCTCATTCTTCAGTTTTCTGTGGAGTGTTATGTCAATCATTCTTCTGGAGCATGCGAGGCCATCCCTGTTATTCAGTGGCGTTCACGTTGCTCATTCTTCAGTTTTCTGTGGAGTGTTATGTCAATCATTCTTCTGGAGCATGCGAGGCCATCCCTGTTATTCAGTGGAGTTCACGTTGCTCATTCTTCAGTTTTCTGTGGAGTGTTATGTCAATCATTCTTCCGGAGCATGCGAGGCCATCCCTGTTATTCAGTGGCGTTCACGTTGCTCATTCTTCAGTTTTCTGTGGAATGTTATGTCAATCATTCTTCCGGAGCATGCGAGGCCATCCCTGTTATTCAGTGGCGTTCACGTTGCTCATTCTTCAGTTTTCTGTGGAGTGTTATGTCAATCATTCTTCCGGAGCATGCGAGGCCATCTCTGTTATTCAGTGGCGTTCACGTTGCTCATTCTTCAGTTTTCTGTGGAGTGTTATGTCAATCATTCTTCCGGAGCATGTGAGGACATCCCTGTTATTCAGTGGCGTTCACGTTGCTCATTCTTCAGTTTTCTGTGGAGTGTTATGTCAATCATTCTTCTGGAGCATGCGAGGCCATCCCTGTTATTCAGTGGCGTTCACATTGCTCATTCTTCAGTTTTCTGTGGAGTGTTATGTCAATCATTCTTCTGGAGCATGCAAGGCCATCCCTGTTATTCAGTGGCGTTCACGTTGCTCATTCTTCAGTTTTCTGTGGAGTGTTATGTCAATCATTCTTCCGGAGCATGCGAGGCCATCCCTGTTATTCAGTGGCGTTCACGTTGCTCATTCTTCAGTTTTCTGTGGAGTGCTATGTCAATCATTCTTCTGGAGCATGCGAGGCCATCCCTGTTATTCAGTGGCGTTCACGTTGCTCATTCTTCAGTTTTCTGTGGAGTGTTATGTCAATCATTCTTCTGGAGCATGCAAGGCCATCCCTGTTATTCAGTGGCGTTCACGTTGCTCATTCTTCAGTTTTCTGTGGAGTGTTATGTCAATCATTCTTCCGGAGCATGCGAGGCCATCTCTGTTATTCAGTGGCGTTCACGTTGCTCATTCTTCAGTTTTCTGTGGAGTGTTATGTCAATCATTCTTCCGGAGCATGCGAGGCCATCTCTGTTATTCAGTGGTGTTCACTTGCTCATTCTTCAGTTTTCTGTGGAGTGTTATGTCAATCATTCTTCCGGAGCATGCAAGGCCACCCCTGTTATTCAGTGGCGTTCACGTTGCTCATTCTTCAGTTTTCTGTGGAGTGTTATGTCAATCATTCTTCCGGAGCATGCGAGGCCATCCCTGTTATTCAGTGGCGTTCACGTTGCTCATTCTTCAGTTTTCTGTGGAGTGTTATGTCAATCATTCTTCCGGAGCATGCAAGGCCATCCCTGTTATTCAGTGGCGTTCACGTTGCTCATTCTTCAGTTTTCTGTGGAGTGTTATGTCAATCATTCTTCTGGAGCATGCAAGGCCATCTCTGTTATTCAGTGGCGTTCATGTTGTTCATTCTTCAGTTTTCTGTGGAGTGTTATGTCAATCATTCTTCCGGAGCATGCGAGGCCATCCCTGTTATTCAGTGGCATTCACGTTGCTCATTCTTCAGTTTTCTGTGGAGTGTTATGTCAATCATTCTTCCGGAGCATGCGAGGCCATCCCTGTTATTCAGTGGCGTACACGTTGCTCATTCTTCAGTTTTCTGTGGAGTGTTATGTCAATCATTCTTCCGGAGCATGCAAGGCCACCCCTGTTATTCAGTGGCGTTCACGTTGCTCATTCTTCAGTTTTCTGTGGAGTGTTATGTCAATCATTCTTCCGGAGCATGCGAGGCCATCCCTGTTATTCAGTGGCGTTCACGTTGTTCATTCTTCAGTTTTCGGTGGAGTGTTATGTCAATCATTCTTCCGGAGCATGCGAGGCCATCCCTGTTATTCAGTGGCGTTCACGTTGCTCATTCTTCAGTTTTCTGTGGAGTGTTATGTCAATCATTCTTCCGGAGCATGCGAGGCCATCCCTGTTATTCAGTGGTGTACACGTTGCTCATTCTTCAGTTTTCTGTGGAGTGTTATGTCAATCATTCTTCCGGAGCATGCGAGGCCATCCCTGTTATTTTCACGTTGCTCATTCTTCAGTTTTCTGTGGAGTGTTATGTCAATCATTCTTCCGGAGCATGCAAGGCCATCCCTGTTATTCAGTGGCGTTCACGTTGCTCATTCTTCAGTTTTCTGTGGAGTGTTATGTCAATCATTCTTCCGGAGCATGCGAGGCCATCTCTGTTATTCAGTGGCGTTCACGTTGCTCATTCTTCAGTTTTCTGTGGAGTGTTATGTCAATCATTCTTCCGGAGCATGCGAGGCCATCTCTGTTATTCAGTGGCGTTCACGTTGCTCATTCTTCAGTTTTCTGTGGAGTGTTATGTCAATCATTCTTCCAGAGCATGCGAGGCCATCTCTGTTATTCAGTGGCGTACACGTTGCTCATTCTTCAGTTTTCTGTGGAGTGTTATGTCAATCATTCTTCCGGAGCATGCGAGGCCATCTCTGTTATTCAGTGGCATTCACGTTGCTCATTCTTCAGTTTTCTGTGGAGTGTTATGTCAATCATTCTTCTGGAGCATGCGAGGCCATCCCTGTTATTCAGTGGCGTTCACGTTGCTCATTCTTCAGTTTTCTGTGGAGTGTTATGTCAATCATTCTTCCGGAGCATGCGAGGCCATCTCTGTTATTCAGTGGCGTTCACGTTGCTCATTCTTCAGTTTTCTGTGGAGTGTTATGTCAATCATTCTTCCGGAGCATGCGAGGCCATCTCTGTTATTCAGTGGCGTTCACGTTGCTCATTCTTCAGTTTTCTGTGGAGTGTTATGTCAATCATTCTTCCGGAGCATGCAAGGCCACCCCTGTTATTCAGTGGCGTTCACGTTGCTCATTCTTCAGTTTTCTGTGGAGTGTTATGTCAATCATTCTTCCGGAGCATGCGAGGCCATCCCTGTTATTCAGTAGCGTTCACGTTGCTCATTCTTCAGTTTTCTGTGGAGTGCTATGTCAATCATTCTTCCGGAGCATGCGAGGCCATCTCTGTTATTCAGTGGCGTTCACGTTGTTCATTCTTCAGTTTTCTGTGGAGTGTTATGTCAATCATTCTTCCGGAGCATGCGAGGCCATCCCTGTTATTCAGTGGCGTTCACGTTGCTCATTCTTCAGTTTTCTGTGGAGTGTTATGTCAATCATTCTTCCGGAGCATGCGAGGCCATCCCTGTTATTCAGTGGCGTAGACGTTGCTCATTCTTCAGTTTTCTGTGGAGTGTTATGTCAATCATTCTTCCGGAGCATGCGAGGCCATCTCTGTTATTCAGTGGCGTTCACGTTGCTCATTCTTCAGTTTTCTGTGGAGTGTTATGTCAATCATTCTTCCGGAGCATGCGAGGCCATCCCTGTTATTCAGTGGCGTTCACGTTGCTCATTCTTCAGTTTTCTGTGGAGTGTTATGTCAATCATTCTTCCGGAGCATGCAAGGCCATCCCTGTTATTCAGTGGCGCTCACGTTGCTCATTCTTCAGTTTTCTGTGGAGTGTTATGTCAATCATTCTTCCGGAGCATGCGAGGCCATCTCTGTTATTCAGTGGCGTTCACGTTGCTCATTCTTCAGTTTTCTGTGGAGTGTTATGTCAATCATTCTTCCGGAGCATGCGAGGCCATCTCTGTTATTCAGTGGCGTTCACGTTGCTCATTCTTCAGTTTTCTGTGGAGTGTTATGTCAATCATTCTTCCGGAGCATGCGAGGCCATCTCTGTTATTCAGTGGCGTTCACGTTGCTCATTCTTCAGTTTTCTGTGGAGTGTTATGTCAATCATTCTTCCGGAGCATGCAAGGCCATCCCTGTTATTCAGTGGCGTTCACGTTGCTCATTCTTCAGTTTTCTGTGGAGTGTTATGTCAATCATTCTTCCGGAGCATGCGAGGCCATCTCTGTTATTCAGTGGAGTTCACGTTGCTCATTCTTCAGTTTTCTGTGGAGTGTTATGTCAATCATTCTTCCGGAGCATGCGAGGCCATCTCTGTTATTCAGTGGCGTTCACGTTGCTCATTCTTCAGTTTTCTGTGGAGTGTTATGTCAATCATTCTTCCGGAGCATGCGAGGCCATCTCTGTTATTCAGTGGCGTTCACGTTGCTCATTCTTCAGTTTTCTGTGGAGTGTTATGTCAATCATTCTTCCGGAGCATGCGAGGCCATCTCTGTTATTCAGTGGCGTTCACGTTGCTCATTCTTCAGTTTTCTGTGGAGTGTTATGTCAATCATTCTTCCGGAGCATGCAAGGCCATCCCTGTTATTCAGTGGCGTTCACGTTGCTCATTCTTCAGTTTTCTGTGGAGTGTTATGTCAATCATTCTTCCGGAGCATGCGAGGCCATCTCTGTTATTCAGTGGAGTTCACGTTGCTCATTCTTCAGTTTTCTGTGGAGTGTTATGTCAATCATTCTTCTGGAGCATGCAAGGCCATCCCTGTTATTCAGTGGCGTTCACGTTGCTCATTCTTCAGTTTTCTGTGGAGTGTTATGTCAATCATTCTTCCGGAGCATGCGAGGCCATCTCTGTTATTCAGTGGCGTTCACGTTGCTCATTCTTCAGTTTTCTGTGGAGTGTTATGTCAATCATTCTTCCGGAGCATGCGAGGCCATCTCTGTTATTCAGTGGCGTTCACGTTGCTCATTCTTCAGTTTTCTGTGGAGTGTTATGTCAATCATTCTTCCGGAGCATGCGAGGCCATCTCTGTTATTCAGTGGAGTTCACGTTGCTCATTCTTCAGTTTTCTGTGGAGTGTTATGTCAATCATTCTTCTGGAGCATGCAAGGCCATCCCTGTTATTCAGTGGCGTTCACGTTGCTCATTCTTCAGTTTTCTGTGGAGTGTTATGTCAATCATTCTTCCGGAGCATGCGAGGCCATCTCTGTTATTCAGTGGCGTTCACGTTGCTCATTCTTCAGTTTTCTGTGGAGTGTTATGTCAATCATTCTTCCGGAGCATGCGAGGCCATCTCTGTTATTCAGTGGCGTTCACGTTGCTCATTCTTCAGTTTTCTGTGGAGTGTTATGTCAATCATTCTTCCGGAGCATGCAAGGCCACCCCTGTTATTCAGTGGCGTTCACGT
Source organism: Bathymodiolus septemdierum (assembly GCA_963383655.1). Classification (NCBI taxonomy): domain Eukaryota; kingdom Metazoa; phylum Mollusca; class Bivalvia; order Mytilida; family Modiolidae; genus Bathymodiolus; species Bathymodiolus septemdierum. The sequence goes on from OY726526.1 coordinate 26,247,268, forward strand.
TGCTCATTCTTCAGTTTTCTGTGGAGTGTTATGTCAATCATTCTTCCGGAGCATGCGAGGCCATCCCTGTTATTCAGTAGCGTTCACGTTGCTCATTCTTCAGTTTTCTGTGGAGTGCTATGTCAATCATTCTTCCGGAGCATGCGAGGCCATCTCTGTTATTCAGTGGCGTTCACGTTGTTCATTCTTCAGTTTTCTGTGGAGTGTTATGTCAATCATTCTTCCGGAGCATGCGAGGCCATCCCTGTTATTCAGTGGCGTTCACGTTGCTCATTCTTCAGTTTTCTGTGGAGTGTTATGTCAATCATTCTTCCGGAGCATGCGAGGCCATCCCTGTTATTCAGTGGCGTAGACGTTGCTCATTCTTCAGTTTTCTGTGGAGTGTTATGTCAATCATTCTTCCGGAGCATGCGAGGCCATCTCTGTTATTCAGTGGCGTTCACGTTGCTCATTCTTCAGTTTTCTGTGGAGTGTTATGTCAATCATTCTTCCGGAGCATGCGAGGCCATCCCTGTTATTCAGTGGCGTTCACGTTGCTCATTCTTCAGTTTTCTGTGGAGTGTTATGTCAATCATTCTTCCGGAGCATGCAAGGCCATCCCTGTTATTCAGTGGCGCTCACGTTGCTCATTCTTCAGTTTTCTGTGGAGTGTTATGTCAATCATTCTTCCGGAGCATGCGAGGCCATCTCTGTTATTCAGTGGCGTTCACGTTGCTCATTCTTCAGTTTTCTGTGGAGTGTTATGTCAATCATTCTTCCGGAGCATGCGAGGCCATCCCTGTTATTCAGTGGCGTTCACGTTGCTCATTCTTCAGTTTTCTGTGGAGTGTTATGTCAATCATTCTTCCGGAGCATGCAAGGCCATCCCTGTTATTCAGTGGCGCTCACGTTGCTCATTCTTCAGTTTTCTGTGGAGTGTTATGTCAATCATTCTTCCGGAGCATGCGAGGCCATCTCTGTTATTCAGTGGCGTTCACGTTGCTCATTCTTCAGTTTTCTGTGGAGTGTTATGTCAATCATTCTTCCGGAGCATGCGAGGCCATCTCTGTTATTCAGTGGCGTTCACGTTGCTCATTCTTCAGTTTTCTGTGGAGTGTTATGTCAATCATTCTTCCGGAGCATGCGAGGCCATCTCTGTTATTCAGTGGCGTTCACGTTGCTCATTCTTCAGTTTTCTGTGGAGTGTTATGTCAATCATTCTTCCGGAGCATGCAAGGCCATCCCTGTTATTCAGTGGCGTTCACGTTGCTCATTCTTCAGTTTTCTGTGGAGTGTTATGTCAATCATTCTTCCGGAGCATGCGAGGCCATCTCTGTTATTCAGTGGAGTTCACGTTGCTCATTCTTCAGTTTTCTGTGGAGTGTTATGTCAATCATTCTTCTGGAGCATGCAAGGCCATCCCTGTTATTCAGTGGCGTTCACGTTGCTCATTCTTCAGTTTTCTGTGGAGTGTTATGTCAATCATTCTTCCGGAGCATGCGAGGCCATCTCTGTTATTCAGTGGCGTTCACGTTGCTCATTCTTCAGTTTTCTGTGGAGTGTTATGTCAATCATTCTTCCGGAGCATGCGAGGCCATCTCTGTTATTCAGTGGCGTTCACGTTGCTCATTCTTCAGTTTTCTGTGGAGTGTTATGTCAATCATTCTTCCGGAGCATGCAAGGCCACCCCTGTTATTCAGTGGCGTTCACGTTGCTCATTCTTCAGTTTTCTGTGGAGTGTTATGTCAATCATTCTTCCGGAGCATGCGAGGCCATCCCTGTTATTCAGTAGCGTTCACGTTGCTCATTCTTCAGTTTTCTGTGGAGTGCTATGTCAATCATTCTTCCGGAGCATGCGAGGCCATCTCTGTTATTCAGTGGCGTTCACGTTGTTCATTCTTCAGTTTTCTGTGGAGTGTTATGTCAATCATTCTTCCGGAGCATGCGAGGCCATCCCTGTTATTCAGTGGCGTTCACGTTGCTCATTCTTCAGTTTTCTGTGGAGTGTTATGTCAATCATTCTTCCGGAGCATGCGAGGCCATCCCTGTTATTCAGTGGCGTAGACGTTGCTCATTCTTCAGTTTTCTGTGGAGTGTTATGTCAATCATTCTTCCGGAGCATGCGAGGCCATCTCTGTTATTCAGTGGCGTTCACGTTGCTCATTCTTCAGTTTTCTGTGGAGTGTTATGTCAATCATTCTTCCGGAGCATGCGAGGCCATCCCTGTTATTCAGTGGCGTTCACGTTGCTCATTCTTCAGTTTTCTGTGGAGTGTTATGTCAATCATTCTTCCGGAGCATGCAAGGCCATCCCTGTTATTCAGTGGCGCTCACGTTGCTCATTCTTCAGTTTTCTGTGGAGTGTTATGTCAATCATTCTTCCGGAGCATGCGAGGCCATCTCTGTTATTCAGTGGCGTTCACGTTGCTCATTCTTCAGTTTTCTGTGGAGTGTTATGTCAATCATTCTTCCGGAGCATGCGAGGCCATCTCTGTTATTCAGTGGCGTTCACGTTGCTCATTCTTCAGTTTTCTGTGGAGTGTTATGTCAATCATTCTTCCGGAGCATGCGAGGCCATCTCTGTTATTCAGTGGCGTTCACGTTGCTCATTCTTCAGTTTTCTGTGGAGTGTTATGTCAATCATTCTTCCGGAGCATGCAAGGCCATCCCTGTTATTCAGTGGCGTTCACGTTGCTCATTCTTCAGTTTTCTGTGGAGTGTTATGTCAATCATTCTTCCGGAGCATGCGAGGCCATCTCTGTTATTCAGTGGAGTTCACGTTGCTCATTCTTCAGTTTTCTGTGGAGTGTTATGTCAATCATTCTTCTGGAGCATGCAAGGCCATCCCTGTTATTCAGTGGCGTTCACGTTGCTCATTCTTCAGTTTTCTGTGGAGTGTTATGTCAATCATTCTTCCGGAGCATGCGAGGCCATCTCTGTTATTCAGTGGCGTTCACGTTGCTCATTCTTCAGTTTTCTGTGGAGTGTTATGTCAATCATTCTTCCGGAGCATGCGAGGCCATCTCTGTTATTCAGTGGCATTCACGTTGCTCATTCTTCAGTTTTCTGTGGAGTGTTATGTCAATCATTCTTCCGGAGCATGCGAGGCCATCTCTGTTATTCAGTGGCGTTCACGTTGCTCATTCTTCAGTTTTCTGTGGAGTGTTATGTCAATCATTCTTCCGGAGCATGCGAGGCCATCTCTGTTATTCAGTGGCGTTCACGTTGCTCATTCTTCAGTTTTCTGTGGAGTGTTATGTCAATCATTCTTCCGGAGCATGCAAGGCCATCCCTGTTATTCAGTGGCGTTCACGTTGCTCATTCTTCAGTTTTCTGTGGAGTGTTATGTCAATCATTCTTCCGGAGCATGCGAGGCCATCTCTGTTATTCAGTGGAGTTCACGTTGCTCATTCTTCAGTTTTCTGTGGAGTGTTATGTCAATCATTCTTCTGGAGCATGCAAGGCCATCCCTGTTATTCAGTGGCGTTCACGTTGCTCATTCTTCAGTTTTCTGTGGAGTGTTATGTCAATCATTCTTCCGGAGCATGCGAGGCCATCCCTGTTATTCAGTGGCGTTCACGTTGCTCATTCTTCAGTTTTCTGTGGAGTGTTATGTCAATCATTCTTCCGGAGCATGCGAGGCCATCTCTGTTATTCAGTGGCATTCACGTTGCTCATTCTTCAGTTTTCTGTGGAGTGTTATGTCAATCATTCTTCCGGAGCATGCGAGGCCATCTCTGTTATTCAGTGGCGTTCACGTTGCTCATTCTTCAGTTTTCTGTGGAGTGTTATGTCAATCATTCTTCCGGAGCATGCGAGGCCATCCCTGTTATTCAGTGGCGTTCACATTGCTCATTCTTCAGTTTTCTGTGGAGTGTTATGTCAATCATTCTTCCGGAGCATGCGAGGCCATCTCTGTTATTCAGTGGCATTCACGTTGCTCATTCTTCAGTTTTCTGTGGAGTGTTATGTCAATCATTCTTCCGGAGCATGCGAGGCCATCTCTGTTATTCAGTGGCGTTCACGTTGCTCATTCTTCAGTTTTCTGTGGAGTGTTATGTCAATCATTCTTCCGGAGCATGCGAGGCCATCCCTGTTATTCAGTGGCGTTCACGTTGCTCATTCTTCAGTTTTCTGTGGAGTGTTATGTCAATCATTTTTCCGGAGCATGCGAGGCCATCCCTGTTATTCAGTGGCGTTCACGTTGCTCATTCTTCAGTTTTCTGTGGAGTGTTATGTCAATCATTCTTCCAGAGCATGCGAGGCCATCTCTGTTATTCAGTGGCGTTCACGTTGCTCATTCTTCAGTTTTCTGTGGAGTGTTATGTCAATCATTCTTCCGGAGCATGCGAGGCCATCCCTGTTATTCAGTGGCGTTCACGTTGCTCATTCTTCAGTTTTCTGTGGAGTGTTATGTCAATCATTCTTCCGGAGCATGCAAGGCCACCCCTGTTATTCAGTGGCGTTCACGTTGCTCATTCTTCAGTTTTCTGTGGAGTGTTATGTCAATCATTCTTCCGGAGCATGCGAGGCCATCCCTGTTATTCAGTGGCGTTCACGTTGCTCATTCTTCAGTTTTCTGTGGAGTGTTATGTCAATCATTCTTCCGGAGCATGCGAGGCCATCCCTGTTATTCAGTGGTGTTCGCGTTGCTCATTCTTCAGTTTTCTGTGTAGTGTTATGTCAATCATTGCTTGTCTTTTTGTCCTCTTTCTTTGTATTGTCCGTTATTCTTTAAAATGTCACATCTGATTACTCCTTTTCCGTATCTTAACTTTTCATGAGAAATTATCAATATTAAAATATTCTGCATAACATATTTAAGACAATAAATATATAAAATTTTATATTTTTATAACTTATTTTGCTCAAATTTCTAATCAATAGCCAAAATAATATTACAGAATTTGTTCTTGTCTTTTTGTGACCATTCCTTCCTTATTACTTCCTCAGTATAAAAGGAAAATTACACATAAGTTTGTTTAAAGATTTTAAATCAATTCTCTCTAAATATTACAATATAAATCTTAATATTTCTGTTGTCACAACAAATGTATAAGAACTGAGAGTTAACAAATAAAATACCTGGAAGTTTTCAACAATCCTTGATGGGGTTACACTTTTAGGAATAACGGCTAATCCTCTTTGTAGTAAAAATCTGATCAAAATCTGTAAACAAACATCAATAGAAGTTATTGAGAATTCATATTTTTCATTGTCTATGACCCACGGTTGATTATGCTCGGTCCCCCTCAATCACCATTTGGTGGAATATTTTTGAAAACATTTGTATTCATGAACAATTCATGACATTATTTCATTGGTGAGAGTACAATATTCCCTTTGTTATATCGATCAGTCAGATCGAATCCCTTTCATAATCTGATCAATTTAGCTAACTATGGTGCTTAACGTCACTTTCAACAATATTTCAGTTATATCGTGTCGGTCAATTTCATTGGTGGAGGAAACCAGAGTACATGGAGAAAACCATAAGAAAATTATAGTGTTGTTATGGAAACTACTAAAATCAATAATGAAACCAACCAGAAACGATGATTTTCATATATATTATTAACCCAAGGGTCCTGGAGAAGGAAAAAAAAAAACATAATTAAATGTACCTTACAGATGAAACAATTTTGCGTCAAAGCAAAATAATGGTATTATTTTTTTGTTTTAATAGCTGACTTAATTACCCATTCGTTTCAATATTTCAAAGGAAGTTTAATTGTAATTGCTTGTCTCAAAATGACAACAAAACTACAGAATAATTTCAAATAAATGTACCTCAATGAATCAATACAGCTTCTAACAAAATTTAAGATCATGTAAAACATCTTTTTTTAGATATTTTACACTATTCAAATAATGAGTATATTATACAACAACAATTTGAATAATTAGCTGTATAGTTTCAAATTTTGAGTAATATAAAATAATGTAGAGTTATCTCTCTTGGAACATAAAATTGTAAAAAATGATCCGTTTAATGTTAGTTTCAAAAGTTTTTTTTTAAATTATTAGGAGTATTTATGTCTAATGAATGTAGAATTTACAAGTCTATACATGTATATTACTATGATCATGAGGCGTTCTTGTTTGAAGACAAAAGTTCTGCAATTCACATCCAAGAATTTTACCCATGAACAAAAAACTGTTTCTTATTGAGGTTGACACGTTACGTAGGTCATGACCCAATACATATCACAATACTAATAACTCTTGGAAAAATTGTATTTCTCTGATCGGTTCGTGGATCACAAAAGAAACCAATTGTGATGCCAGTGGATTGTCATACCCCTAGTTGACACTTACATGCTTGGTTGTGATCGAGTGGTCAAAATAAATTTGAGTTCATAATCATTCTGTCATACATACACTGACTACAATACCACAAGCAATTGAATCTATATATTTTGTATTGGTCTCTAAATAAGAACCTGAAGAGTGTAAGAATTGTTGATTGGTTTGTGGTGTTTAATGCCACTTTCAACAATATTTCAGTGATATTGTGGTGGTCAGATTTGTTAGTGGAGGAAACCAGAGCACCTGGAGAAAACCACCGACCTGTTGCAAGTCACTGACAAACTTTATCACATAATCATGTATCGAGTACACCTTGGTCATGAGCGGGGTTTGAACTCACAATTTTAGTGGTGATATGCACTGATTGCACAGGTAGTTGTAAATCCAACTATGATACGATCACGACCATGACGGCTCCCACCCCAGTGTTTCTTATTAAAGTTGACACAATATTTAGGTCATGATCCAATATATATCATGATACTACTATCTCTTGAAAAAACTGTATTTCTTCGATCGATTCGTGGATTGCAAAAGAAAACAATTGTGATACATTGGCGTGCCAGTGGATCGTTACATCCCTAGTTGACGGATACAAATTTGGTTCATGTTCATGGCGAGGTGTACTTGATACCACATTATGTGATAAAGTTTGTCTGACAGTGACTTGCAACAGGTCAGTGGTTTTCTCCGGTTTCCTCCACTAATAAAACTGACCGCCACAATATAACTGAAACATTGTTGAAAGTGGCATTAAACACCATAAATCAACCAACCAAACCATCAATTTAAATTATAATCATGTTGTCATACATACAAGGTCAACAATAACACAAGTAATTTAATCTATATATTCTGTATTGGTCTCTAAACTAAGAGTATGCAGAGAGTAAAAATGAAACAAGAAGATAACTAGTTACCTGTGAAGGTGTTTTATTTTTCTTTGAGGCCAGTTCTTTGATAACTGGTTCCTCTAATGGTGGTGTGTGAGATACACTGTAAAAATAAATAATGCTTTAAACAAGAGAAAATAAAATCATAGTATAATGTGTGTTCAATATTTACCAGTGTTAGACATTATAGCACACAACATAACCATTTTTCTAAATCTTGTGACACTTATGTACATATGTCTTTTAATCATACACTAGACAGCTGATCTTCTTCTCTTCCATGAAACATTTTTTATTCACACTTATATCAGAAATTTGTATCTCACTGTTAAAAACAAGCCTTTACTGCAGGAAATTCACAGCTCTCTTCAACAACAAAATGAACACCATTACAGGTGTAATGGTTAGCATGTTCTCCTTGTGTGCCCCGGTCTCCTCAAACCAAAGAATATAAAATTTAATTTGTCCATTAAGTATTTAAGGAGTAAAAGCAAAGACTGCTTGGTTAAAACTCAGGATAATGTGTCAAAAGTGTAGCGACATGTTTACCTGCAGACTGTCGCTTCTGTTTGTTGGTCTAGTAGTAGTACATATATCATCATCATCTCATCACAACTTGCTCTCACCATGGTATGACTGAAAAATTGCTCACTTGGCGTTAAACAACAATAACTCATTCAATAAAAAAAATGCACAATTGCATGTTTTGTGGGATATTTATGAGTTTGGCTTATTGGTGTGTATCGTTACTCTCAGCAAATTTTCAGACATAAGGTGACGATCAAGACTCGTTTGGTTGTTGGGGGTCAGGAATAAAACAGAGTAACTTACGTTTTATTACCAGGTGCTCCCAGCGGTGAATAAGCCGTTACGGATATCTTCTTTGATTTACAAAATTCTATTAACTTGGCGTTGGAGAGGTGAATATGGCACTCAATCTGTAAAATATTAAAACATCAAAATATGTAAATGGTGCATTAACTTAAATACAGTTAAACCAACTTCTGTGTGTGGGAAGTGGGATCAACTTCTGTGTGTGGGAAGTGGGACCAACTTCTGTGTGTGGGAAGTGGGATCAACTTCTGTGTGTGGGAAGTGGGACCAACTTCTGGGTGTGGGAAGTGGGACCAACTTCTGTATGTGGGAAGTGGGATCAACTTCTGTGTGTGGGAAGTGGGATCAACTTCTGTGTGTGGGAAGTGGGACCAACTTCTGTGTGGGAAGTGGGATCAACTTCTGTGTGTGGGAAGTGGGACCAACTTCTGTGTGTGGGAAGTGGGACCAACTTCTGTGTGTGGGAAGTGGGACCAACTTCTGTGTGTGGGGAATGGGATCAACTTCTGTGTGTGGGAAGTGGGACCAACTTCTGTGTGTGGGAAGTGGGGCCAACTTCTGTGTGTGGGAAGTGGGACCAACTTCTGTGTGTGGGAAGTGGGACCAACTTCTGTGTGTGGGAAGTGGGATCAACTTCTGTGTGTGGGAAGTGGGATCAACTTCAGTGTGTGGGAAGTGGGATCAACTTCTGTGTGTGGGAAGTGGAATCAACTTCTGTGTGTGGGAAGTGGGATCAATCAACTTCTGTGTGTGGGAAGTGGGATAAACTTCTGTGTGTGGGAAGTGGGATCAACTTCTGCATGTGGGAAGTGGGGCCAACTTCTGTGTGTGGGAAGTGGGATCAACTTCTGTATGTGGAAGTGGGACCAACATCTGTGTGTGGGAAGTGGGATCAACTTCTGTGTGTGGGAAGTGGGACCAACTTCTGTGTGTGGGAAGTGGGATCAACTTCTGTGTGTGGGAAGTGGGATCAACTTCTGTGAGTGGGAAGTGGGATCAACTTCTGTGTGTGGGAAGCGGGATCAACTTCTGTGTGTGGGAAGTGGGATCAACTTCTGTATGTGGGAAGTGGGGCCAACTTCTGTGTGTGGGAAGTGGGATCAACTTCTGTGTGTGGGAAGTGGGATCAATTTCTGTATGTGGGAAGTGGGACCAACTTCTGTGTGTGTGAAGTGGGATGAACTTCTGTGTGTGGGAAGTGGGACCAACTTCTGTGTGTGGGAAGTGGGATCAACTTCTGTGTGTGGGAAGTGGGACCAACTTCTGTGTGTGGGAAGTGGGACCAACTTCTGTGTGTGGGGAATGGGATCAACTTCTGTGTGTGGGAAGTGGGACCAACTTCTGTGTGTGGGAAGTGGGGCCAACTTCTGTGTGTGGGAAGTGGGACCAACTTCTGTGTGTGGGAAGTGGGACCAACTTCTGTGTGTGGGAAGTGGGATCAACTTCTGTGTGTGGGAAGTGGGATCAACTTTAGTGTGTGGGAAGTGGGATCAACTTCTGTGTGTGGGAAGTGGAATCAACTTCTGTGTGTGGGAAGTGGGATCAATCAACTTCTGTGTGTGGGAAGTGGGATAAACTTCTGTGTGTGGGAAGTGGGATCAACTTCTGCATGTGGGAAGTGGGGCCAACTTCTGTGTGTGGGAAGTGGGATCAACTTCTGTATGTGGGAAGTGGGACCAACATCTGTGTGTGGGAAGTGGGATCAACTTCTGCGTGTGGGAAGTGGGACCAACTTCTGTGTGTGGGAAGTGGGATCAACTTCTGTGTGTGGGAAGTGGGATCAACTTCTGTGAGTGGGAAGTGGGATCAACTTCTGTGTGTGGGAAGTGGGATCAACTTCTGTGTGTGGGAAGTGGGATCAACTTCTGTATGTGGGAAGTGGGGCCAACTTCTGTGTGTGGGAAGTGGGATCAACTTCTGTGTGTGGGAAGTGGGATCAATTTCTGTATGTGGGAAGTGGGACCAACTTCTGTGTGTGTGAAGTGGGATGAACTTCTGTGTGTGGAAAGTGGGATCAACTTCTGTGTGTGGGAAGTGGGTTCAACTTCTGTGTGTGGGAAGTGGGGCCAACATCTGTGTGGGAAGTGGGATCAACTTCTGTGTGTGGGAAGTGGGATCAACTTGAGTGTGGGAAGTGGGATCAACTTCTGTGTGGGAAGTGGGATCAACGTCTGTGTGTGGGAAGTGGGATCAACTTATGTGTGTGGGAAGTGGGATCAACGTCTGTGTGTGGGAAGTGGGATCAACTTCTGTGTGTGGGAAGTGGGATCAACTTCTGTGTGTGGGAAGTGGAACTAACTTCTGTGTGTGGGAAGTGGGGCCAATTTCTGTGTGTGGGAAGTGGGGCCAACTTCTGTGTGTGGGAAGTGGGACCAACTTCTGTGTGTGGGAAGTGTTATGTTTACTGAATAAGTGGTTATTTTTTGCTACTTTCCAGTTTTAGATATATTGGGAAAAACATTTTTATTTAAATAAGCAGACACACTTGTGACAATAAAAAAATCATTCCATGTCTATCACAGTACCATCATTTACCAACAGGTTTATAGACTTTTCATCAGTATGTATACAGCTGAAATACTACTGAAACAACGAAAGTAATCGAAATTATCATACAAAAAGATGGAGATGGACAGACCATGTCTGACGTATGGGCAACAGGATTTGAACAACAGCATTGACATGAGAACTGAAGGAAAACTTAAAAGAGTTGGACGACCAAAAACAACTTGGAGAAGGGTGGTAGAGAGAGACATACTAGGGATGTATAGCTGTGAAAGGGCAGACAGTAGCCAAAGACAGAGACATACTAGGGATGAATAGCTGGGAAAGGGCAGACAGTAGCCAAAGACAGAGACAAACTAGGGATGAACAGCTGGTCAAGGGCAAAGACAGTAGCCAAAGACAGAGACATACTAGGGATGAATAGCTGGGAAAGGGCAAAGACAGTAGCCAAAGACAGAGACATACTAGGGATGAATAGCTGGGAAAGGGCAAAGACAGTAGCCAAAGAGAGAGACAAACTAGGGATGAATAGCTGGGAAAGGGCAAAGACAGTAGCCAAAGACAGAGACAAACTAGGGATGAATAGCTGGGAAAGGGCAGAGAGTAGCCAAAGACAGAGACAAACTAGGGATGAATAGCTGGGAAAGGGCAAAGACAGTAGCCAAAGACAGAGACAAACTAGGGATGAATAGCTGGGAAAGGGCAAAGACAGTAGCCAAAGACAGAGACATACTAGGGATGAATAGCTGGGAAAGGGCAAAGACAGTAGCCAAAGACAGAGACAAACTAGGGATGAATAGCTGGGAAAGGGCAAAGACAGTAGCCAAAGACAGAGACATACTAGGGATGAATAGCTGGGAAAGGGCAAAGACAGTAGCCAAAGACAAGAGACATACTAGGGATGAATAGCTGGGAAAGGGCAGACAGTAGCCAAAGACAGAGACATACTAGGGATGAATAGCTGGGAAAGGGCAAAGACAGTAGCCAAAGACAGAGACATACTAGGGATGAATAGCTGGGAAAGGGCAAAGACAGTAGCCAAAAACAGAGACATACTAGGGATGAATAGCTGGGAAAGGGCAAAGACAGTAGCCAAAGACAGAGACATACTAGGGATGAATAGCTGGGAAAGGGCAAAGACAGTAGCCAAAGACAGAGACATACTAGGACTGAATAGCTGGGAAAGGGCAAAGACAGAGACATACTAGGGATGAATAGCTGGGAAAGGGCAGACAGTAGCCAAAGACAGAGACATACTAGGGATGAATAGCTGGGAAAGGGCAAATACAGTAGCCAAAGACAGAGACATACTAGGGATGAATAGCTGGGAAAGGGCAAAGACAGTAGCCAAAGACAGAGACATACTAGGGATGAATAGCTGGGAAAGGGCAAAGACAGTAGCCAAAGACAGAGACATACTAGGGATGAATAGCTGGGAAAGGGCAAAGACAGTAGCCAAAGACAGAGACATACTAGGGATGAATAGCTGGGAAAGGGCAAAGACAGTAGCCAAAGAGAGAGACAAACTAGGGATGAATAGCTGGGAAAGGGCAAAGACAGTAGCCAAAGACAGAGACAAACTAGGGATGAATAGCTGGGAAAGGGCAGAGAGTAGCCAAAGACAGAGACAAACTAGGGATGAATAGCTGGGAAAGGGCAAAGACAGTAGCCAAAGACAGAGACAAACTAGGGATGAATAGCTGGGAAAGGGCAAAGACAGTAGCCAAAGACAGAGACATACTAGGGATGAATAGCTGGGAAAGGGCAAAGACAGTAGCCAAAGACAGAGACAAACTAGGGATGAATAGCTGGGAAAGGGCAAAGACAGTAGCCAAAGACAGAGACATACTAGGGATGAATAGCTGGGAAAGGGCAAAGACAGTAGCCAAAGACAGAGATAAACTAGGGATGAATAGCTGGGAAAGGGCAAAGACAGTAGCCAAAGACAGAGACAAACTAGGGATGAATAGCTGGGAAAGGGCAAAGACAGTAGCCAAAGACAGAGACATACTAGGGATGAATAGCTGGGAAAGGGCAGACAGTAGCCAAAGACAGAAACATACTAGGGATGAATAGCTGGGAAAGGGCAAAGACAGTAGCCAAAGACAGAGACAAACTAGGGATGAATAGCTGGGAAAAGGCAGACAGTAGCCAAAGACAGAAACATACTAGGGATGAATAGCTGGGAAAGGGCAGACAGTAGCCAAAGACAGAAACATACTAGGGATGAATAGCTGGGAAAGGGCAGACAGTAGCCAAAGACAGAGACAAACTAGGGATGAATAGCTGGGAAAGGGCAAAGACAGTAGCCAAAGACAGAGACATGCTAGGGATGAATAGCTGGGAAAGGGCAAAGACAGTAGCCAAAGACAGAGACATACTAGGGATGAATAGCTGGGAAAGGGCAGACAGTAGCCAAAGACAGAGACATACTAGGGATGAATAGCTGGGAAAGGGCAAAGACAGTAGCCAAAGACAGAGACATACTAGGGATGAATAGCTGGGAAAGGGCAAAGACAGTAGCCAAAGACAGAGACATACTAGGGATGAATAGCTGGGAAAGGGCAGACAGTAGCCAAAGACAGAGACATACTAGGGATGAATAGCTGGGAAAGGGCAAAGACAGTAGCCAAAGACAGAGACATACTAGGGATGAATAGCTGGGAAAGGGCAAAGACAGTAGCCAAAGACAAGAGACATACTAGGGATGAATAGCTGGGAAAGGGCAGACAGTAGCCAAAGACAGAGACATACTAGGGATGAATAGTTGGGAAAGGGCAAAGACAGTAGCCAAAGACAGACATACTAGGGATGAATAGCTGGGAAAGGGCAAAGACAGTAGCCAAAGACAGAGACATACTAGGGATGAATAGCTGGGAAAGGGCAGACAGTAGCCAAAGACAGAAACATACTAGGGATGAATAGCTGGGAAAGGGCAGACAGTAGCCAAAGACAGAAACATACTAGGGATGAATAGCTGGGAAAGGGCAAAGACAGTAGCCAAAGACAGAGACATACTAGGGATGAATAGCTGGGAAAGGGCAAAGACAGTAGCCAAAGACAGAGACATACTAGGGATGAATAGCTGGGAAAGGGCAAAGACAGTAGCCAAAGAGAGAGACAAACTAGGGATGAATAGCTGGGAAAGGGCAAAGACAGTAGCCAAAGACAGAGACAAACTAGGGATGAATAGCTGGGAAAGGGCAGAGAGTAGCCAAAGACAGAGACAAACTAGGGATGAATAGCTGGGAAAGGGCAAAGACAGTAGCCAAAGACAGAGACAAACTAGGGATGAATAGCTGGGAAAGGGCAAAGACAGTAGCCAAAGACAGAGACATACTAGGGATGAATAGCTGGGAAAGGGCAAAGACAGTAGCCAAAGACAGAGACAAACTAGGGATGAATAGCTGGGAAAGGGCAAAGACAGTAGCCAAAGACAGAGACATACTAGGGATGAATAGCTGGGAAAGGGCAAATACAGTAGCCAAAGACAGAGATAAACTAGGGATGAATAGCTGGGAAAGGGCAAAGACAGTAGCCAAAGACAGAGACAAACTAGGGATGAATAGCTGGGAAAGGGCAAAGACAGTAGCCAAAGACAGAGACATACTAGGGATGAATAGCTGGGAAAGGGCAGACAGTAGCCAAAGACAGAAACATACTAGGGATGAATAGCTGGGAAAGGGCAAAGACAGTAGCCAAAGACAGAGACAAACTAGGGATGAATAGCTGGGAAAAGGCAGACAGTAGCCAAAGACAGAAACATACTAGGGATGAATAGCTGGGAAAGGGCAGACAGTAGCCAAAGACAGAAACATACTAGGGATGAATAGCTGGGAAAGGGCAGACAGTAGCCAAAGACAGAGACAAACTAGGGATGAATAGCTGGGAAAGGGCAAAGACAGTAGCCAAAGACAGAGACATGCTAGGGATGAATAGCTGGGAAAGGGCAAAGACAGTAGCCAAAGACAGAGACATACTAGGGATGAATAGCTGGGAAAGGGCAGACAGTAGCCAAAGACAGAGACATACTAGGGATGAATAGCTGGGAAAGGGCAAAGACAGTAGCCAAAGACAGAGACATACTAGGGATGAATAGCTGGGAAAGGGCAAAGACAGTAGCCAAAGACAGAGACATACTAGGGATGAATAGCTGGGAAAGGGCAGACAGTAGCCAAAGACAGAGACATACTAGGGATGAATAGCTGGGAAAGGGCAAAGACAGTAGCCAAAGACAGAGACATACTAGGGATGAATAGCTGGGAAAGGGCAAAGACAGTAGCCAAAGACAAGAGACATACTAGGGATGAATAGCTGGGAAAGGGCAGACAGTAGCCAAAGACAGAGACATACTAGGGATGAATAGTTGGGAAAGGGCAAAGACAGTAGCCAAAGACAGACATACTAGGGATGAATAGCTGGGAAAGGGCAAAGACAGTAGCCAAAGACAGAGACATACTAGGGATGAATAGCTGGGAAAGGGCAGACAGTAGCCAAAGACAGAAACATACTAGGGATGAATAGCTGGGAAAGGGCAGACAGTAGCCAAAGACAGAAACATACTAGGGATGAATAGCTGGGAAAGGGCAAAGACAGTAGCCAAAGACAGAGACATACTAGGGATGAATAGCTGGGAAAGGGCAGACAGTAGCCAAAGACAGAGACAAACGGAGGCAGTGCATCAGGGCCTTATACGCCACTGGGCGTGAAGAGGATATGTGAGATGAAGTGACTACAAACTCAATGTTAAAAAAACATTAAATCATTAAAAAATAATTGTCTTTTATATATGCAGCCATCATTGGCAACTCACAGCTGATCATGCTCTGATAGTGATATTCTTCACACATCACCTGTGGGTCAACTAACAGAAAAATCCTTGTATTCATGAATTATTCACTAGTTAATTTAAAACATTTTGATTACTACCGACTCCAAGTTTTACAGCCAACAAAATAGTAGTTTTTTTTTAAAAGAAAAGGAATTCCTTGCAAATTAAAATATCTAAGAGGAAAGAAACGGGTCACAAGTGCCAACAGGTTCTCAACAAAGAATGCTATATCCACTAGTCGGATCGAATCTTTCATAATCTGTTAGATCCGGCTAATAGGAATATTTGAGTGCGGTTCCATTGCTGTGGAAACTATACATTACAAAGCAGTTACAAAGCTAACCAGAAAAGATGGTTTCCATTTGATTTAACCCATGGGTAATGAGTGGCGAGTACAGGAGCGTAATCAGCTGTGTGTTACCGAAGATGATACACAGCAGGTGACTGTAAAATATTACATAGTCATTACCTGATTGTTACTAGGTTTAATTCTGGCTATTTCTAATATTCTTTCTATCTGCTGTTTATTGAAGTTAGACAGACCAATGTCTTTAACAAGTCCCTCATCAACACAGTCCTCTAATGCTTTCCATGTGTCCACAAAATCTACATCAGAATACAAGACATTCCCGTCTTCTCCTCGAGGAAGAAATTCCCCACCTTCCTGAAACGATATAATAGATATGTTAAAATAATATTTATCCCACGGGTTTCGCGTTCGATTTACAAGAAGATTTTTATGTGAATTTCCAATAGCAGGGGCGTAGCTACCGTAAGGCACTTTAGGCACGTGCCTACACATAATTTGTTCCCCCAATTTTTTTTATTGATGAAAAATGACAAACAACGCATTACATATTTAATTATGTCTGTTTTATGTTTATTGTACTGATGACAAGCTTCCACAAGTTGAAAGATAAACATTTACATTGAGTACTGTGACCTTAACTAACTCTTTGAAATTGACAGTTCATTTTATCTTCAAAGGCTTTATCTTCATGATCTTGACATAAAACAATACACAATTTCAATTTGTTTTTCACAACTTTTTAACATCTGAATCTAGAAATTATATTTACTAGTTTGATATTGACCGTCAAAAGAACTGTTGTCGGGCTATTGGCTTGCAGTGTAAAAATGTCTGGCTCTAAACCTAAACTGAAAGTTAGAACTTTGGATGAAATGTTTAAAAAGATAAGCGCCACACATTAACAGATTAGACAACTAATTCAATCTTTGATTCTTTTCGTACGGACATTGGCGACAGACAAGGGTTTCTTGATGAAGTTGCTAGGTGGAAAACACACTGGAATATGGTTGATGGGCAAAAACAACAAACATTACTGGAGACACTCAATGTCACAAACCAAGACTTGTACCCTAATATTTATGCAATTTTTATACTATCGATAACAATGCGTGTCTTCGGTGTCTAGCGAGCGTTCATTCAATGCGATGCTCTGCGTAAAACTGTCTTAAGAGCTACAATGGGTGATGAGAGATTATCAAATTTATCGTTTTTACACATCCACAGAACAAGAAATCTAAGCGTCGAAGATGTTATCAACAAATTTGCAGTGAGAAAAAACAGACGTCTGGACTTTATCTAATTACCAGTCCATGTTGCTGGACATGATGGCTGCATGTGCTTACATGAACTCTGAAACTTTATTCTTTGAATGTTTCCAGGAATGTTTCTTTCATACATTTTGCATTTATGCTGAATTTATTCTGCATATACATGTAACTGTTAAATTTTTTCTAAAAAGCGGTGTAGAAACATTCCGTCAAAAGTTTTCATATTCAGCAAAAATATATTAACAACTTCGATTTTTGTATTGTTTCCATGATAAAATAAGAATATATTTCATGTCTTTTATTGTTCAGATTTTTGCCATTTGTACATCTATTTACGCTTAAAATTGTTTTCCGGTGGGGGGGGGAATCCTGAACCCCCCACCAGGGCTCTGCCCTGGACCTGCTCACCGCAAGTTGTGTCTACATTTCATTTCATACCTAGCTATGCCCCTGCATAGGGTCCTCTGTTTAGCTAAGTTCCGTTGTAGGGGTCATCTTGGTCGAAGGGCCGAACCGCCTGACATATTTTTGGAAGAGAACCATCCAATGACTATTTCATCAAAATTTAGTTCTTATTGAGCAAATGGTTTCAGACAAGAAGATTTTTATGGGAATTTCCCATAGGGTCCTATGTTAAATTAAGTTCGGCTGTGGTGGCCATCTTGGTCGGAGGTCTGAAATGTCGGACACAATTTTGGAAGGGGACCACCAAAGGATCATTTCAGCAAAGTTTGGTTGAGATTGGCTCAGCAGTTTCAGAGGAGAAGATTTTTTTTTAATTTCATCCCCCCTTTCTTCTATTTTTAGCTTGGCTGCCATCTTCGTTGGAAGTCAATTTTGGAAGGGGGCCACCCAAGGACCATTCCACCAAAGTTTGGATGCAATTGGCCCAGTGGTTTCTGAGGAGAAGATTAAAATGTGAAATGTTGACAGATGGACGATGGACGAAAAGTGATGGCAATAGCTCACATGGCCTAAAGGCCAGGTGAGTTAAAAAGTAGAACTTTTACAATTCTGATTATTGTTAACTGCTTTCATAACCCCACTGATGCGATCGTTTCCAAACACATAACTTTTAAATATTACTGTCAATATTTACAACATAATATTATTTGAGGAAATGTCTTTCCAAAATATTTTAATCAGAAATTGCTATGCCTTGTTATTTTTTTACTTGTCCATTGACAAGCTAGCCAGGAAAATCCACTTGTTCGGCAGGCTCTATGTACGAGTCGAACATGGCAATTTTGCACCCCTTTACAAGAAAAATTCTATCAAACTAACCTGATAGCCCATAGGCCAATGCATTAGATATAAATCTAGGTACGACAGTCCTAAGTCATCTAAACTCTTCTTTAAACTGGAGCGTACTAATTCTGGTTTGTGACACGTATTCCATAACTATGAATAAAATAAAACATGGTATTTGACTTGATCTTTTCATTAAATTCTACTTCCAATAAATAGAGTCTGTGCCAAAACCCACTAGCTCTATGCAGCAGCCTAGTGAAAGTTGGTTCAGGCTATTCAAAATTGCATAAAATTTGCTTAATCAAATAAAAAAATTCGTCTAAAATGCTGTTCTTCTTCTTCTGTCAATTTTTATGCTGTGAACTGTGAGTTTACTGTAGGTGGTCAAATTCGTGAGAATAAAAATTCGCTAATATGCAGGTCAAAGGTATTCACTAGTATTTAAATTCGTGATTGCATTCATGTCAAAATATAAACATTTAATATGAGAGAATTTCCGCTGGTTTTTATTTTCCCCACTTTAAACAGTAAATATCGAAAAAAAAATTCTAAATTATGTCGTCAGTATTATCTGTAGACAGAATGGGATTGTTTGTTTATCACGCTTGATCTAAAACCCTAAGCCTGCCATTTAACTCTTAACTAACGGTCATGCTCCTTTTGCTGATTCTTGCTTGATTATATCTTGAGTGGCAGTCATCGTCGTCATCGTATGGTAATTGGATTTACAACTACCTATGCGATCAGTGCCTCTCACCACATTACGTTGGAAGTTTGAATCCTGATCCGGTACTCGATTTAGCATTATGTGGTAAAGATTGTCTGACAGTGACTTTCTGCAAGTCTGTGGTTTTCTCCTGGTACTCCGATTTCCTCCACCAATAAAACTGACTGCCACAATATAACTGAAATATTGTTGAAAGTGGCGTTAAGCACCATAACCCCTTGTTTTATTATACAAAAATGTATCTTGGAAAACTTCTTTTCTGTTCTCTTTCCCAGCAGAATCTGTTAAAATTTCTCATGGTAACTAGGAGTACTTTTGCAAGCATTGCCAATTTCCCCTTTTTCTATATCAATTACAACTGTATGTGTGTGCACTGGGAAACGATATGAATATGCATGGCATATTGTCATAGGACAGAAACAATTTTCAGATGATGTTTTCATGAAATAAATCAAAATAGGATTACTTTATATTTTCAAAACATTCTATTTTGGTGTTTATTTTGTTTTTTCTTTAATACATTCCCTATTACATTATCTAGGTAGAAAATTGTAGGTACAACACGTTCAAGTTCCATTTTCAACAATCTCCAAAGACAAAAAGATTTGAACGGAAAAATACTCAATTTATTGCTTGCAAACAGAGAGAAATGTAATGTTTCAAATATACATATTCAAGAGCCATAACTCCTGAATAACACAAGTGAGATATAGTGTGAAATGCTTGATTGTCTAATAAATGTACTGTATAATATGTATATACAAGAGCCATAACTCCTGAATGACACAAATATATGATTGTCTAACTTAACTAAGTCAGGATTACCTTACTGGTAACAAAAATGTCTTTTCTGGTTATTGTAGATTCAACAATTAATTGTTTCAGTGCCTGACCAACAGCTCTCTCATTCCTGTAGATGGCAGCACAGTCTAGATGTCTGTATCCAGCCTTTATAGCAGCCCTAACAGCCTTTAATACTTCTTCTTCTCCCTAAAGAAATATTTGAAACACCTTATATTAATCATACATGTACGTTTTTGTATCTTTATTTTTAAGTCTCTATTATTCACATTTATATGCACGTTAAGAAAAGAAAATTTGTACAGTTATGGCCAATAACAATTTCAACTGAATGTGTTATCAGCAATACAGTCAAACCTGTATATAAAGGCCACTCAGGGGAACCTGAAAATGTGGTCTTTATGAGTAGTTGCCCTTTATATACAGGTTAAAATTATATGCACTATTCATTAATGGGAAAAATGAGACTGACTTTTATAGACAATGATTTGCTATATAGAGGTGCCCTTTAAAGCAGGTTGGACTCTACTTTCAAGCATCTTGGGGCCTCTTGTTTTGGAAATGGGTAGGGATACAATACTCTAAATAAATTCCAAACTTTATTAAACATTATCCTGAGCCAAGGACCACTGTGTTCCAATTGAATTCAGAAAAATTGGTCAATTATAAAGTTATCGCACCGAAAACACTGCATCTACAGACGAATGATAGACGCATAACATAATACAACTGCAAAATTTTGCGGTCACAAGATAAAACATAATAATTTGTCTGCATGAACTAAATACCCTCACTCTGGACACTGGTAATTCAGGAATTGACAGATATAATATTGGGGCTGTCATGGGCATGATCTTATGGTAATTGGATTTACAACTACTTGTGCATTCAGTGCCTATCACCACTAAAGTTGTGAGTTCGAACCCTGCTCAGGCGAGGTGTACTCGATACAACGTTTCCTCCACCAATAAACTGAAATATTTCTGAAAATGTCATTTAACACTACAAACCAACCAACCAACCAACCTATATAAGATAATATGACTTATCTCCCTTGGGCTTGTGAGCTGACCTTATAGGCTTAGCTAAAATAAATCTAATTACATACAATTAGATTTTGTTGTATTAAATTTTAATAATTTAAGTTCACTTAGTTGATGTGAATACTGCAATCTGATTGGCTGATCCGCCTGGTAAAAATTTATCTTATATACGTCCTTGGGTTAAGTAAATTTTATACAAATTTTCACTCTACTGAACCAATTTTAACTAGACTGGGACTTAGGGTTAGTGTACTAATCTCATTAGTATTCAAGTGTCTTTATACATGTATATATAAGATATGGATGAAGAAAATGTAAAATATAAAGCCACTGGATACCAATTTATCTTTTTTTCTTTTTTTATAACCAAGTTCTTGTGACAAGATAAACAATAAAAAGTGCATCAAATCATACAATGTATGGCCAGCCTCTGACCAACTGATAAGAGATTATCTTATCTCTATAAGAGACACTAAAATACCACTGAGAATAGTGGTTTTTGGTGCAGACTTAGTACATCAATCATATAATAACTAGATCTAGATACAAGTTTTTAAATTTATTATTATTATGTAGTATCAAACAAGTCAGCTGTTTTGAAACCGGTCATTGACCCCACTATAGTAAGTTACCTTGAACTATATTTAGAATTATCAAAATAAAATGCATTGCTTGCACATATGTTGAAGTTAAGATATGGGACTTTATTGATAAACCGTTAATAAAATTTGACCGTCAATATTGACAGCGATTGTACATACAATTACATACACAAATTTAACATGTAATAGCAATTATAGCATAGATTCCGAAAATGCATACCTATACACATAATATGCGTAGTAGCATTAGTGTTAGGGTTATGGTGTTTAACACCACTTTCAACAATATTTCACTTATATCGTGGCAGTTAGTTTTATTGTGGAGGAAACCAGAGTACCCGGAGAAAATCACCAACCTGTCGCAGGTCACTGACAAACTTTATAACATAATGTTGTATGGAGTACACCTCGCCATGAACTGGGTTCCAACCCACAACGTAAGTGGCTGTGTTAGCGGTAGACGATCGCCACATCGCATTTTGCGAATATAACGGTAGTGTGGCGAGGATAATTTGTGTAGCAGTAGCCACACTGGCGAACAAAAAACTTTTAGAGCGTGCATCTGACAACGATCTTTTATTATGTAGAAAGTCAACTTCGAATAAAACGCGTTATAGACAATGATTTGATCGATGTATAATATCCAAAATGATTTTAAAAAGTGGGTCAAATTTATTATTTCTGGTAGTTTTTTCAGTTGAAATAACATTATCTGGGTCCCATTCCGGAAATAGTTTTGAATTTAGTCACCGACTGACTGGTTTCCTAAATTATGCTTTATTCTGTCTGTTCTTCTGTCTACGTTTGAATCTAAAACCAGTAAATTATTTCACGAGAAAGTCAAGCATGGCAAAGCGCGAATATGGGTCCGTTCGCCCTGATAATTATAATTATGTAAGGTATTAAAAATAATAGAAAAATAAGTGATATTTGATTGCTTATAAATATTAAATTGAGAAATTTTAAATATGCTGCATGCTAAAGTGTACAGTCAATGAGAATACATTTTTTTAGGTATTCATCACTCGAATATAACCACATTGTTCAAAAAAATTATTTTGAAGTCATTTCTTAACAGGTTTTGATAATTTTTGCACCAGAATAAGCAGAAATATTAAAGATTTTTGTTTATTTTAGCATGATTTTGCATTATATTTCCTTTATTTTCTTGTGATTTAAAGACAATTTTTGTTTTTTGTCGTCAAATTTGCTATATACTGTATTTTAACGAAAGTGACAAATACTTATACATGTATATGTCCACGGACTGTATGTTTCGATAATGGGCAAAGTTAAACATTTCAGTCCTTGGAATAAGTGAATCAGGTAACGATTAGTGAATCCACAGTCTGTAGAAAATGTAGGATATTAAAAATAATTGGTATGCTAAAGTGTATGTTTCTATAATGAACAAAGTTAAATGTTTTAGTCCTTGGAATGAATGAAGCAGGTAAAGATGAGTGAATCCAGAATCTGTAGAAAATGTATGTGTCCTTGGAATTAGTAAATCAGGTAAAGATGAGTGAATCAAGAGTCTGTAGTCCATTATACTTTATTAAAGTATCAATAAAGTAATATAACAAAGATAGTAATTAGTTTAAACAAACTATTAACATAATGTTCAAGTTACAAAACAAAGTTGTATAGTATAGAAGCTGTAATGTTTTAATTCTGTTGTGCAACATGGTCCTATGGGTTGTTTGTTGGCTTATAAAGACCCAATATAATTTTTAATAATCAGGGCGAACGTACCCGATACCGCCAAGCGCCAAGGATCTATTTTATCCTTTTTTGGCAACACCAACGGCCCCACACAGCAAAAAACAACAAAATCATAGGAATATTGAATGTTCTGTTTATCTAATGTTCAAAGTTTGTTGTTTATCATGATAATATATGAATTATTATTGTTAGTTAATTAAATAATAAAGTTTTGAACTTTCAACTGTTTTATGCTCTTTGTTTATATTTACTGTGGCTAACTGAAATTGAGTGTGGCTAAACGAAATTAGTACCCATTAGCCACAGTGGCTAATAAAAAAAAATGTCTACCGCTAACACGGATGGTGATAGGTACTGAATGCACAGGTAGATGAAAATGCAACTACCATATGTTCACGACCTTGACGTATGATATGTGTAGTAAACAGATATAGTTACTTAAGTCATGTAATATATCACGTACAAAAAGATTTTTAAAAACTACACAAGATAGAAACTTTAATTTTTTGGAAATGTCGATACTTGGCCTTGGGTTGTATGTAGCCCAACTTGAAAGTATATACTATAAGGGAAGGCTCTTTCTGAAATTTCATTTTGGGATTATGACAAATTATTTCCTCCAAGTTTAGTTAAATTAAAGATATTGCAAGTGGTCAAAAGTTCAAACCCATGCATATTTCTGACTTTGCTTACTGATCAATATCAATTAATAAATCTTGCTGATAATAATATCAGGAAATTAGAGGGATATATATTATATTTCAGGGAAAACATGATTTATTTTAAATCAACACCATAAACAGACACTATATAAGATTTACACCAATTTGTAACCCTTAGATTATAATGATTATTATTAATGTGATGTTAGCCTTTGTAATTTAGTTTATTTAGCAAAATTATGTATTGCATGACAATTGTATTGTATTGTATTGTAGATGTTATTCAAACTTAATCTCGTTGATATTTGGCTCTCGGAGCTATTTTTTGCTTCATGGGAGATGAAAATCAAAATTGCACCGAGAGAAGAAACTCAACCAGATTTGTTATGCAAACTGTGCGGTTTTTTACTCACGTGTTGTGGAGCATACGTTCCAAATCCTAAGGATTGCATTACATTTCCACTTGTAAGAGTAAAGTTAAAATTATTTGCCATTGTCAATTTTTGAAAGCACAGGTAAAATATATAAGAAAAACGCACAAACCGACACGGTGGTGTCTGCAAAAATTACAAATATATTCAAATCTTGACCAATTTGAATTTCGATCAGCGTTTTCTACATTTTAGCGTATAGATAAAATGTCACTTAATCCTAAATTTAAATACGTTATCATCTATATTCAACAATTTAGATCTTTCTTAAGCTGTCATTGGATGGACTGGACAAAATTAAACATTATCAACACACACACTCGAGCTGGTGACCTTTCACATTGATACTCTTCCTGGACAATATTCCGAATGGTTAATAAGGAAAACGCCCGATATTTTCGAATAAGCTTTTCCCGCGAAATTTTTGATACATGCACAAATGCAAGTGACACCAAAAGTTCATTCAAATGGAACAATCATTTAATTTTAAGGGTGGGATTTCTATGTTTCTTTTTCAACAAAATCTATGTTGTCAAATTTTATTAATAACATATCTTGACCTGCAAAAAAATTTGGACGAAACGTAAGCGTGACCGTAGTATCATTATTTGACCCCAAAAAGTTACACATTTAGGTCTAACACATTTTTATATCCCAGTGTTCAGCTAGACTTTGAAATCTTCACGGACAATTGCCAGTTTTATCAAAATTTCGGAAGGCCATTCTTTAATAATTAAAATAATTTTTATAAAGTTCTCCAGGATAATTTGAGAAATCCTTAGAC
This sequence comes from Bathymodiolus septemdierum, assembly GCA_963383655.1. NCBI lineage: Eukaryota > Metazoa > Mollusca > Bivalvia > Mytilida > Modiolidae > Bathymodiolus > Bathymodiolus septemdierum. Next base: position 26,272,219 of record OY726526.1, read on the forward strand.
CGGTGCTTAAGTGAATCACTGGGGTTTAAACCACACGGACCACCCCCCTTTTTCTAACTTTCTGTTTACAAATTTATTTTCAATAAAATTTCTTTATTTCTTTATTATTTCATCACTTTTTCCTTATTTTAACTTGTTCGTGTCAATATTCATACAATCTTATGTTAACATCAAATTGCATGTGTCGACCCTATTTTATTAGAATTATTAGCATCTAATAGGGTCGACACATGCAATTTGATGTTAACGTAAGATTGTATGAATATTGACACGAACAAGTTAAAATAAGGAAAAAGATGAAATAATAAAGAAATAAAGAAATTTTATTGAAAATAAATTTGTAAACAGAAAGTTAGAAAAAGGGGGGTGGTCCGTGCCACGAACGCCTGTGGTTTAAACCTGATATCTTCTTAACCATAAATACAGATAGCAGAGATGTTTTATATTTTTGTTATCCACAACTGAATCTGAACTCTTGTAAGTAAATTTTGCTGCCGCCGAATTCCATATTTTTAGGCCAAACATGAAGAAAACAGACCAGTAATTTCATAGCTAATTTCTGCAACACTGAAACTGAGATTGGAAAATGACTAAATCGTATCTTTATTCCTTGGAAATTGAAGTTGGTTTGTCGATCGAGGAGTAGCTTAGTGTTTGGCACACAAGATTCTACATGTGTTTGAAGATTAATTATAGTGGATATTGAATACATAACGGTAACTTGACACGCTTTCAACCTGTAGCGTGGGCAAAAGAATTAATGTACTGAAGCTTAAAATGAAAATGAGATATAAAAATATTTTTCAAAAGTCGCTTTAGTGTAACTTAGCTTTGTTTAATTTTGCTAATATGTATTTTGTTTTTGCTTTAACGTATGCTAATTTAGGACAACATGATATATCGTTTGGCACAAACGTAAAACACCGTTTTACCATCGACTATAGAGTGACATGATTTGATGATTTTGTAGCAATAATTTAGAAAAAGCTGAATTCTTATTATGGAAGCCAAGAATGTATATATTAAGAGGTGTAATGGCATGCTTTGAAACCAAATGACTTTTTTTGCTTGCGAGTGTGTCAGACCGTGCTGGATTAACACTTAGGCAAAATAAGCACGTGCTTAGGCCATCAAGGGGCAAAGGATCACCACAAAAATCCGACGCAAGTCAATTTATTTTATCAGCCAGATACCGGTGGCTAAAAAACACACCAAAAATCCAAAAATGTAGGAAAAATGAAATAAAACACTAATAAATGTCATAGACTTTATTTATGCATGTTAAAACAATAAAAACAAATTATGTTGAGTCTTGGAATCCCGGGGTCGTGTTAGTTTTTGCATTATGCCAATGGCAGATGCGGGGACACAAAGACTGGCTTGTGATTAGGCACGTTAGGGCATAGATTGGCTTTAATCCTGATGTCAGTATTGAGATCCCTCCCACTTTCCATTCCCTTCCTGCTCTCCTGAAGCTTTCCCCACTTTCCGGTCCATTCCTACTCCTCTGTACAGTGTACATTTGTACCATATGACATGTAAATTTTGACCTTCCAGTGTACATTTGTATCACATGACATGTAAATCATGACCATACAGTGTACATTTGTATCACATGACATGTAAATTATGACCATACAGTGTACATTTGTACCACATTACATGTAAATCGTGACCTTAGTGTACATGTGTACCACATGACATGTAAATATTGACCTTACAGTATACATTTGTACCAAATGACATGTAAATTTTGACCTTCCAGTGTACATTTGTACCACATGACATGTAAATCTTGACCTTATAATGTACATTTGTACCATATGACATGTAAATTTTGACCTTCCAGTGTACATTTGTATCACATGACATGTAAATCATGACCATACAGTGTACATTTGTATCACATGACATGTAAATCATGACCATACAGTGTACATTTGTACCACATTACATGTAAATCGTGACCTTAGTGTACATGTGTACCACATGACATGTAAATATTGACCTTACAGTGTACATTTGTACCAAATGACATGTAAATTTTGACCTTCCAGTGTACATTTGTACCACATGACATGTAAATCTTGACCTTATAATGTACATTTGTACCATATGACATGTAAATTTTGACCTTCCAGTGTACATTTGTATCACATGACATGTAAATCATGACCATACAGTGTACATTTGTATCACATGACATGTAAATCATGACCATACAGTGTACATTTGTACCACATTACATGTAAATCGTGACCTTAGTGTACATGTGTACCACATGACATGTAAATCTTGACCTTAGTGTACATTTGTACCAAATGACATGTAAATCGTGACCTTACATTGTACATTTGTACCAAATGACATGTAAATAATGACCTTACATTGTACATTTGTACCACATGACATGGAAATCGTGACCTTACAATGTATATGTGTACCACATGACATGTAAATCATAAACCATACAGGGTACATTTGTACCACATGACATGTAAATTATGACCTTACAGTATACATTTGTACCACATGACATGTAAATCTTGACTTTACAGTGTACATTTGTACCAGATGACATGTAAATCATGACTTTACAGTGTACATGTGTACCACATAACCTTAGTGTACATTTGTACCACATGACATGTAAATCATGACCTTACTGTATACATTTGTACCACATGACATGTAAATCTTGACCTTACAGTGTACATTTACACCACATGACATGCAAATCGTGATCTTACATTATACATTTGTACTGCATGACATGTAAATCTTGACCTTACAGTGTAGTACATTTGTACCACATGACATGTAAATCTTGACCTTATAGTGTACATTTGTACCACATGACATGTAAATTGTGACCTTCCAGTGTACATTTGTATCACATGACATGTAAATCTTGACCTTACAGTGTATATTTGTACCACATGACATGTAAATCGTGACCTTACTGTGTACAATTGTAACACATGACAAGTAAATCTTGACCTTACAGTGTACATTTGTACCACATAACATGAAAATCGTGACCTTACTGTATACATTTGTACCACATGACATGTAAATCGTAACCTTACTGTGTACATTTGTACCACATGACATGCAAATTGTGACCTTACAGTATACATTTGTACAACGTGAGCTGTAAATCGTGACTTTACTGTGTACAATTGTACCACATGACATGCAAATCATGACCTTACAGTGTACATTTGTACCACAAGACATGCAAGTCGTGACCTTAAGTGTAGGTTGGTGCCACGATATGTAAGAAAGTTATTGTTGTTTAATGCTGTATGCACAATTTTTAGCTACATCATGGTGAGAAGAAGTTACATTCAATGAGATGATAATGATGTCTGCTTTGTACTAGACCAACACGCAATTTTCATAGTGCTAGCTAACTGAAACAATGAGTCGGAGAGTAGACATGTCACACCACTCGACATATTACCCTGATTCTGAACCATCCAGTCTTTGGTCTTTCTCCTTAATGCTGTGTGCTTAGCGGAAAAGCAACAAATACAAATTTTATAGTTTTTGGTTTGACCCGATAGGGAATTGAACCCACGATCTACCACACTCGAGGCAAGCACACTAACCATTACATCATAGATGTGGTTATATTTTTAATATAAGAAATAATTATAAGTGAGTGATTAACACCGATTGAGCAATTTTTCAGCTATATCATGGCGAGATCAAGTTATATTTTGATGAGACGATGATGATGTCCGCTTTGCATTAGACCAACACGCAAAGTTGTATTTTTAAAGTGCTAGCTTACTGAAACAACAGTCCGCAGGTAGACATATCACTCCACTCTGACACATTATCCTGATTCCAAGGCAAAAACGGCACCTTTATTTTGAGTGCATTTAGTTTTCATTGATAAAAATGTTAGGGTTGGAGGGTAAAAATAAGGGTCAGTAGGAAAAACATGAAACACACATAATGTTCTTTTTGGCCTAATATAGTTTGAAATCAGGATAAAAAAACACATAGCATATAAAACTAGTAAAACATTTATTTAATATTTAATATAATCACAACCTAATCCTAAATAAATTCCTTATACACCTTAAATAATCTTCAGTATGATATGGTAATTAAATGTAATATAAGGAAAAAAAGATAAATACAACATAATATCTTAAAACATCTTTGTAAGATGTATACAATATAAGTTTCAAATATACAGGCATGTCATACATGTAGTTATGAAATCAATTTTGATTGGGTGACCCTAAGGTATGTTAAATGGTAAAATACATGATTTACTTGGTGTAAAATGTTGTAAAATCACTGATGTCATGGACGAAGATGGCAGTAATTAAATAAATAAGCGATTATCAAAGCTACATAAAAGCAGGAATAACCTGCTTGAATTCAATACAAGTAGTCCCCGTCTTATAAGCCCACTCATTCTGCAATGTAAAAGTGGCTTTAAAATTAATGTGATCTCTCTTGAAAGGGTTAATTTAGGAGTACATTGTATATTACTATTTCACTGCATCAATAATCTGGCCTGATAAGAGGGGGACTTATGTTGGTGTTATGTTTCAGCTGCACATCTTAACAATATCCATGACAACAAAACAAACTCATTTGCATCTGTAAAACAACAGATTGACCTTGATAAATACTGAGTAAAATATAGTTTCAATATAATCATATTAAAAATTTGTACTTTTTCATCTTAATTTTATATTTTTTACAACCTCTGTAGAATGCCTAGTTTGGAATTTAAAAACATGAAATTAGAATTGAATACAAATTTTATATAACATAATCAGGACTTTCAATATTGTTCAAGCTTACCACTGCTTCACTATTTACAGGTGGTACTACTTTATACAATACTCTTTAAAATCAGGAGGTACCAAATACAATTTTAAATGGGTAAAAGTACATGTTACCACCCCTTATTGTAAACTTCCTACTTTAATTTTTAAAAGTCTACATAATTTGTATTTCCCCCTGAGACTTGAACATTATAATGCTTACAGTTAAAAAATAAATCACCATTGCATTTGTCTCACATTTTTTTTTTTCATGATTTACTAAAACCACATATGTATGCAGTTTTTGAATTGCAACAATTCTATACAGTCAAACCTGTCTATTGTGACCATCCAAGGGAACCAGTGAAATATGGTAATAAAAGACAGATGGTCTCTTAACACAGGTTGAAGGGTTAGGGTTATGGTGTTTAATGCCACTTTCAACAATATTTCAGTTAAATCGTGGTGGTCAGTTTTATAGGTTTAATTAATGCACTGTAAAGGGAAATACAAATTAAGGTGACATTAAACAAAATATTGCTTAACAGAGGTGGTCATTAAAACTGTACATTTAATTACAATGGTATACTGCGATTTTATTTCCTCTGTACATCCAATATACCTAATACTTCAATTCTTAACATGCATGCGAAGTTACATGTACAACTATTCTCACATAAAAAATTCTTGTTCGTCCAAATGTTTTAAATACGATAATGATGTGCTATTACAATGTCTTAAACTATGGTGTCTGTCTCCTGTGTGACATTCTTTGTTTATCAAATCGAGCTTCTATCTCCTCTAACACACGAGGGGTGTATCTAACAACCAATCGAACAACACCTTTAGCTTCTTTCAATAATTCTACTGCTCGTTCATGATGTTCTCCTTCGACACTAACTCCGTTGACTGACAACAACTGGTCCCCTCTTTTAAGCCCTCCATGTCGATCAGCGACACCATCTTGAATTATTCTAGAGATGTAAATTGGTGAGTTCTGCTCTTTTCCTCCCATAACATTAAAACCAAGTCCTTCTTCGGTTTTTGGAAGTTCTACAACTCTTGGATGAGCATGACCTTCACTAGCAGCGAATGCAGCTACTGTTGCCTACAAAATAAAACATAACATAACATCACCTGTATTTTGTTTTATCTGTAATTAATTAGGGCATTTTTTCCTTTTATCTCGAAGAGCGATATTTTCAGTATCAACAAACTAACTCTGATATTGAACAATATCAGTGAATATGACATCAAATAGATTATGATGTTACTGATAAAAACAATAACGTCCAATTTGAAGGTTTCTACATTACCAATAGTATCACAGCTCCTCCTACTGGCTCACAGGTGTAATACTAGTAATAATGTCTGTTTCAACCTTCTATACAGACGAGGGGCCATCATGGTCATATGGTACAGTCAAACCTGCTTTAAAGTCCACCTCGATATAACAAATCACTGTCTATAAAGGGCACACCAACCATTACACCACCGATACTGTTTGCAATATTAGTTATTATTAAAAGACTGTAAATAATTTCTATTATATTAACAGTAACATTCTTCAGATATTTCCAGTTAATCAACCACCGATTATTACAAATGAGACAACTCTTACATACCTTAGCCGTGGCATTAGCTCTGACTTCATCATTCCCCGTGATGTCCACTGTCTCGTAAATATGTTCATAAACCTCCCTTACAGCATTAAGAAAATCACTCTGTAGAATCTTCTGTAGGGCTGCTAACTTTTGAGGAGGAACTTGACCACCTACAAAAACAATAAAGCTATTTTTAACAGAGTTCTCAAAGTCTTGTATTTACCTGCAGGACTTTAGTACCACTATTAAAAAGACTAAAAATCTGTCCCACTGAAAACTTGCTGGCCACTTTGATAACCAGTTTAAACTTCGTCAAAGTAGCTGAAATCCACAAAAACATACAAAACTACAACAAAATTTCAACCGGACATCAGGACTGCCCACTACACATGAAAAAAGTCGGTTCTTTACGATTTTTTTGTGGTCAGGACCAACAGGAAGGAAGATTTTCAAGAACTCTGTTTTATCACTTTCAGCATTACAATTGATATAATATTGACAACCTGTAATTCTTATATGTCAAGTAGTCAACAGTAATATTTATGTGTGATCAATTTTATATGGCATATGATCAATTTCTGAGTTTTGAATTTGTACATGTATTGCATGTTGTTCCGTCCCCAGTTTTATTAAATTTTGATATAAATTTTGATATAAATTCAACACAAATCATTTCAGGACCAGAACAAGTGCAGCTGTAAAAATATGGAGAGGTGGGAAAGGATGCAAAATTTAATCTGTTGTAGCTGCTACAATGTACCTGCTCAGTGATTCAGCGAGCGCTCGTCATTTTCGAATGCATTTTAATTTTGACGATTATTTTTCACAGCAATTCACCAATTCACCATGTTTACGACTCATGCCAATCAAGCACAGGTAGCATCTATATAATTACGTAATCAAAATGATTAAAAATTTACAAAGGTGTGATAATTACCTGATCATGATCGACTGCTGATTCATTTTCCCTGACAAGGGAATTAATCAAGGCTAATAAAGAGCTTGTGTTTATTTAGACATTTGCTCAAAATTCTTAATGCAAAAAAATTGCTATATAAACCACATGCATTGTCGATATGGTTTGTATTGCAAATTTGCTACTCCATGTAACAATCGCCATGTCTGCCATTACTAATTATTTTATGCTGTCATGTGACAAGTCTGATGCAGTAACAAAGAAAATACCAACTACCAAACAGAAGTCAAGGGTCGATAGACTGCAAAATTCCAAATTTAAACCGGAATGGTCAAAGATATTTCCATCCATTCAGTCCTGTATTGCACAGACTGCAAAGACGTTGGGTTATCCAATACATTTACGATAGGTTGTCAGACCTTCTTGAAAGATAATATACAGAAACACATAAAGACCGCTGACCATAAGAGGGCCATGCAAACCAAGGCAATGAGACCAAGTCACCAACTGCATACAAACAACATGAGGCAGAGATCATTAGTGCTATGAATAACATTTACTGGATGGCAAAGACAAACCAACCCAACTCATTGTTTCAGTCAGTCAACGAGCTCCTAAAGCACCATGTACGTGGTGGTTAATTTTGTTTTAAATAAAATATTATTGACGGGGTAGGGTTATGGTTTTGAACAATATTTCAGTTATATCGTGGTGGTTAAAAATATATATTATTGATTACTGAATAAAATTAAATATATATCTTAGGCTTCATATATTTTCATACTCAAATTTCATCTCAGCGCACACACACAAATATGTCAACGAGCTGCTAGAGCATCATCACGAGGTGGTTAAATTTTTAAGAATAAAATATTATTGAGGGGGTAGGGTTATGCTGTTTAACAATATTTCAGTTTATATATCGTTGGTTAAAAATATTTCATCTCAGCACACACACACAAAAAAATATGTCAACAAGCTGCTAGAGCATCATCACGAGGTGTTTTTTTTATTGAATAAAATAAGATACTAGTATGTTTCATACTTCGATACATTTTTTTATATCTCGACACGTTTATTTAGAATTTAAATTTAACAACATTGTTTTCAAACTTTATAATTTATTTTTATTTCGTAGGGTGTTGAGTGTATCCAAGCTCCGTAAAGCGAAGAATGCGCAGTACAACAGCTGGGTAAGTGTCTCCGATATGCAAGTTGCTCTTCAAAAAGTTGTTGATGAAGAACTGATAGAGGATTTAAAGACATCAGAATATTTCAGTGTTATATGCTGGACGAATCTACAGACCGCAGCACTGAAAAGACATTAATGATATATGTTTGCTATTTAAAAAACAGCTGTAGTGTTACAAGATTTTTGTCAGTAATTGAATTGTCAGGTGGTACAGCTCGGTGTATATTTGATTGTGTTAAGTCAGTTTTTAATATGTATTGTATATCCTTTGATAAGTGAATTTCTGTAGCCACCTTTTTTTAATCTACAGAAGATGTCTTTAACGTGGAGAGAGTGTGGCACTGTCCAAAAATGCCACCCACAACGGTCTGAGTTTCCGTATTATAACATGACATACAAAATCCCCCATCAAGAGAACATCCCTATCTGTACTGTAGCCTAAGAATGTGCTAACAATGGGCAGCTCTATGGTCAAATCATTGGGAACTGTCTCTGATAACCAGTTATTGAGAAGAAAGAAATAAAAAAGAATTATAAGAAACAGAACGAAACCAATAGATTTCCAAATGCTGTGTGTTCATAAAAAAATTCAAAAGCTTTTAAACAATATTTTTTTCACTACGAAATTCCATCGGGAACATGTTGAAAAAATCGAAATAATTATATTTTTGACTTTTTTACCCGTTTTTATGAAAAGAATTGACTGGAAAATTATATGAGAATAAACTACGAAACTTCGGATATTTAATGACCTACATTTCAAATGAATATGGCAAGCGGCTCATTTGTCGAAATAGGGTCAAAACGGTTAAGTACCTTGAAATTTTGAACCACACATCACGTGAAATAGTCAGTAATCGCTCAGATCGTATATTTATACTGCTGTAAAAAATAATTGGCTGCTTGTTATTCTATCAAACTTGACAGAATTAAACTGTCGGTTACGTTTTTTTTTTGTGATGTATTTTTCTACATCAAATCTTTACAATGAAATGGTTGCGGGGAACATAAAAATGGCAAATCCGACGTCAAAATGGCGTCATCTGTCATACCTATGTCAACATATACATGTAGATGAAGATCTTATTTCCTATAAATCCATGAAAACTAACACTGCATTGAAAATAAAAGAATACTGATCATGAGAAATTCCTGTTATGCTTATTTTGTTTCCTTGATTTTATAAAACTTACTTTTCTGCAATGCATCCAGCAGATCTACAGCTCTGTTAATATCTACAAAAAATGAGTTAAAAAAAATGATACAAGAGAATAAGTATTTATCATGATTTTATTTTACATTCTTAATAACATATGATTGCAGTACATATCTTGTGGTGTGTTACATTAATTTTTTTAATGCACAAAAAATGTACAGGTATATTCTTTCGTCAGGTTAAGAACATTGTTGCAGTTCTCAACAGAATAAATGTAAGACATTTACATTATATATCCTCTTAATGCAAGTCATTCAATTCTCAGAATTCAAGTAAAACAAGAGACCCTCACGACTCTGTTATTTATCGATTACCTACCTTAAGTTGTCTTTTCCATTTGTACCTGTAGGGAGCAGGACATACTCTATGGATAAGGTATTCACTGATTGTAAATCAGCGTTAACTTTGAGCTGGGGAACCATAGCTCTCATCAGTATTTTTTTTACAGTAGATTTACATGATTTCCCCTGTTCGTAAACTTGCAGAATTCCGACTCCAACTGAGGTTAGGTCTTTCAGGTACTATAATCTCATTTGTCAAGTTTGTCAAAAAAGTGAATTGATACTGATCGATCAATTAATAATTTTTCTAAAACCTTCAAGACGAAACTAATCTTTGGTTCAACAGTGAAATCATAATGGGGATGGGAATAAATAGACATTTATACATACATTGTCGGAAAATATTACATTTATTTGTAGCCTTAGGGTTGAATCTAGTCTCATTCAACCGCAAACTCAGGACAATTTTCGTATCCGCTTCCGAACATGGTTTTCCTCTGGATACAATCAAACTCTTGTTGTTCCTTACGAGATCTCAAAAGTTAACTTTCACATAAAAATCTTTTCTTGTCAGTGTGTCAGAAGAGATTTAATATGCGAGAGTCAGCGAGCTCTTTATGGTATAAAATGTGTACTTAGGATTTTTTGACAAACATGGCTGAACATAGTGACGAATAAAAAAAAAATTGACGCTTTGTAAACACCGGTTCCGTGTAACACACTAACACACTCAACTAATGAAGATCTTCTTAACATAAAGCGCAAAGGTGATCCTGAAGTCTCGTACCCTCTCTCGTACGTCCGATACCACTGAAACCCGGAACCCGTGTGTAATAAAAGTCATTTTTGTTAGCTTGTTTTACTTATATTGATATTTTTTAATTTATTAAATCTCTTCTGACATACTGACAAGAATATTTGTTTCTACGCGGAAGTTAACTTTTGAGATTTCGTAAGGAACGATAACTCGAATAAAGGAACAACAGCTCGATTAAATGAGACTAGATTCGGCCCTAAAAATCTTGACACTTTTTGATGCACTGCGTGCAATTGCCAGATAATTTTCAAATGCCCGAGCATTCATGGCCGTGCCGGTTTCATATTAAATTTGAAAATATCAATATAAGTAGAACAAGGTAACAAATGATTTTTATTACACACGGGTTCCTGGTTTCAGTGGTATCGGACGTACGAGAGAGGGTACAAGATTTATGATCACCTTTGCGCTTTTTGTTAAGAAGATCTTCATTAGTAGACACAGGGGCTCGCAGTTATATTTTCACATCACCAGGTATGTATTAAAAAGAAGAAGGGAGGACACTTTTTGGGGGGCCAAGCAGTTTGGACAACTTCTTATCATACTCAATTCCGGTTTATACGGACTAAATATCAAGGTGAGTTTTCATTGGTCGAAGGATTTAAACTGGCATTTTTGCGGGAAATTATTTACTGATCTTGTCAAAAGATATTCTTAAAATGCTGTCTTCCTATATTTCCAGATTGACTGAGACAAGGAAAAAATATATTTTAATGCAAGAGATTTAAGTTGTCTTTTTTCCTACTTTTTAAAATTATATTTCGATTTTTTTATTTCTATCAATATTATTAAGTCCGTATAAACCGGAAATGAGTATGATAAGAAGTTGTCCAGACCGCTTGGAATTTAAAAACGAGTGTTATTCCACTGTAAACCAGTCAATCAGCAAAAACAACGATATTTGCATTAATATTATGGTAAGAACAAAGACAAACCGTTTTTGAAGCGAAAAAAGGTGCCGAAATTCTACTTTCACTTTGGGCAGCAAAAAAAGTGTCCTCCCTTCTCTTTTAACATATACCTGGCGATGTGTTAGTACTACTAATAGTAGAGTGTGTAAGTGTGCTAGGATCACTTTTTTGCATACAACTTACAAGTATTGTTGACAGTACAAGTATTGCGACCGCCAAGTTCAATTGATCCGTGTGTTAAACGGAACATGTTTACAATGTACAGAAAAAAAATATATGCATCAGTATGTGAAGCCATGTTTGTCAAAAAATCCTAAGACTAAGTACACATTTTATACCATATAATTTTATAAAGAGTTCGCTGACGCTCGCATATTACTTTTGAGAGAAGAATCTAAAATCATTCCTCATAATCATTTCTTTGCAAATGACTGAAAAATCAGCCGAATACTAATTAAAATAGTCACTTATTCTTAAAATGTTACCCTTTTCCAAGTGAAGCGGTTCAACATTTACTGACGCCATTTTTGCACTTCCTGGTTAGAGTTATCTTCCCTGAACTAAAAAATGAAAACAAAGAACTATATTCGGACCAAATTAGAAAAATCCGTATATAAATCAACAGTTTATATTTTTGCTTGTAAAAACACTAGAGTCAATGTATGTAAATGTACAAACAGAAATCGCTGACAAATCTACCAACTGACGAAAAACAGACTACATTGTACTTAGTTGACATTAAGCGAATCAAAAACGGCCAGACCACACCGGCTGTATCTATACAAACTTGAAATTAGACACACGGCGTAGTTTTCTCACGACGTTTTTAATTTCCCGTTGTTCAACATAGTATGGTAACAGGCTTAGGTTACATGATCTACCCTCTTTACTCTTTAATTATCCACGTGGACAAATGCGATGTTTGAATTGTATTTTTTTTTAAAGATTTTTTAATGTATCACCAAAATATAAAATAAAAATACTAGATGTACTAGCCAAAAACATATATTTCTGTACAAAGTGGTTGAGGCGCTGGTTCACGCTATCGACCCAGAGGATTACTTAAAGGAAACACGATCGAAGAGATCGCTAAAGGCAAACCCAAAGAAATTTGAAAACTACCAATCTACCAAGATTGCGGAAAAATTTGCGAGGAACAATTCAAAGTGCTTTGATATACCACCCAGGAAAACTCAGCAATACTCAAAGTCTTTTCTTTTCGTCAAAACACCGATTGATTCCCAGAATCACATTAGTGGGAGCAACAAACGTCGAGAGTTTCAAATCTGCTCAAATACAGTATCAATAAGTTTGATACATACCACCTAGCAATGCTCAAACTCTCGTTTTTGTCGTAAAAACACTGATCGATTCCCAAAATCATCTAATTAACTCATTAGTGGGCACAACAAGCGTCGAGAGCTTAAAATATGCACACATGCAGCGCCAATAAGTCGAGGATGCTCTCTCCTGTTGTATTGGTATTGATGTCAACAACGTATCTTTTTTTTTATTCTCTTTATATTTAAACGATTTTGAGTCTTCTTTTTTTTACTTTATTGTATGAAGATGATACAGTTTGAAACAAGTTATTTGATCAATTTCTAACAAAATAGAAGATCAACATATGTAATTCTTTAAAAGGCTTATAGTTTGATTTACAATTACCTGTACATGTGTAGCCAGTGTCTATATCACCACTAAAGTCACGATATAACTGAAATATTGTTGAAAATGGTGTTAAAAAAAAAAAGTCGGAAAAAAACGAATGAAGCTAAGGAAGGTATTCACCATGGAAACCCCAAGGGTAAAATACAATGTCAACATTCTGAAAGATAAAACAACAAAAGACCAGTTCAACATCACACTGTCAAACAAATTTCAAATACTAGAAGAACTTGACAATATTGAAGATCAGTGGAGCCAAATAAAAGACATGATAAATAACACATGTGAAGAAACCCTTGGTAGAAAATCATACACACAAAAAGAGTGGATCACAGCAGAAACTCTTAGAAAAGTGCAGGAGAGAAAACATAAGAAAAGTGCAATTAATAGCAGCAGAACTAGGAAAGAAAAGGCAACAGCTCAAACAGAATACAACAAAGCTCACAAGGAAGTTAGAGTGTAAGAAAAAACAGGAGAACATACATAGAAAATCTTGCTGCACAAGCAGAAGAAGCTGCAAACATGAGGAATATGAATGATCTATATGACACCACCAAAAAACTTGCAGGAAATTTTAGACAAACAAGCCAACAGATTAAAAACAAAAATGGAAAGGTCATAGCCACAACAGAGAAACAGCTAGCAAGATGGGCAGAACACTTTAAGGAGCTACTAAACAGACCATCACCTGATGTAATACCAGAAATTAACAGAGCAGATGAAGAACTAAAAATAAATCTTAACCTGCTATCAAAATCAGAAATTAAACAAGCAATTAAGAAGTTGAAAACAGCCAAAGCTTCAGGTCCAAATGACATTCCACCAGAGGCCCTGAAAGCAAACCCAGACCTAACAGCAAGCATACTTCACAAGATCTGCAGTGACATATGGAAAAACGAAGTAATGCCTCAAGACTGGAACATTGGTCATTTAATTAAACTGCCAAAGAAAGGTAACCTCAAAGAATGCAAAAACTACAGAGGAATCGCACTATTGTCAGTGGTTGTAAAGGTGCAGAATACTTCTTACAAGACTATTGAAGGCTGTAGACGAAAAGCTAAGAGAACAACAAGCAGGCTTTAGAAAAGATCGATCATGTACAGACCAAATAGCTGCACTGCGAATAATAATAGAACAATCATTAGAGTGAAACACGTCCTTATTTCTCAACTTTGTAGACTTCGAGACAGCTTTTGACAGTTTAGATAAAGTGGTTTTATGGAAACTAATGGCACATTATGGAATACCTCAAAACTTCATCAACATCATCATGAACTCTTATAACAACATGCAATGCAGAGTCATACATGAAGGTAAACTAACTGAAAGTTTTGATATCAAAACAGGAGTAAAACAAGGCTGCTTGTTATCTCCTTTTCTCTTCCCTCTGGCAATTGACTACATCATGAGAGAGTCAATTGAAGGAAAAAGAAACGGAATCCAATGGACAATGTGGCAACAACTGGATGACTTAGATTTCGCAGACGATATAGTCCTCATCTCCAGTACACAACAACAACTGGATGACTTAGATTTCGCAGACGATATAGCCCTCATCTCCAGTATACAACAACAAATGCATGACTTAGATTTCGCAGACGATATAGCCCTCATCTCCAGTACACAACAACAACTGGATGACTTAGATTTCGCAGACGATATAGCTTTCATCTCTAGTACACAACAACAAATGCATGACTTAGATTTCGCAGACGATATAGCCCTCATCTCCAGTACACAACAACAAATGCATGACTTAGATTTCGCAGACGATATAGCCCTCATCTCCAGTACACAACAACAAATGCATGAAAAAAACATCCCTTCTAGAGGAAACATCAATTAAACTAGGACTAAGACCAAACGAAAGCAAGACCAAGGTTATGAAGATCAATGCCAAGCATAAACAACCTATCAAGATAAAGGATACCAACTTGGAAGAAGTAGAGGAGTTCACCTACCTAGGAAGCATCGTGGATATTGAAGAAGGCACTGATGCTGATGTAAAGAATAGAATTAACAAAACCAGAGTCATCTTCAACATTCTAGAGAAAGTATGGAGTGCCAAGAACATCTCAAGAGGCACAAAGATGAAAATCTTTAATTCAAATGTAAAATATGTGCTCTTGTATGGGACAGAAACATGGAGAACAGCAAGGGCTATGTTGTCAAAAATCCAAAGATTCATCAACTACTGCCTATGAAAAATCATGAACATCCAATGGTTCGACAAAGTCAGAAATGAGGATCTTTGGCAAAGAGCAAACCAGGACCTCATAAACCAATCAATATGAAATCAAATGTATGTAATTCACTTAATTGTTCTGCTCAATATATTGGGCGTCATGATTGACAATAAAAGATTTGTATTGTATTGTAAACATACAAATTAAAAAGAGGAAATGGGCATGGATTCACTGAGTAAACCACCAAGCAGCATCATCAGACAGGCCCTTAAATGGAACCCACAAGACAAAATAAGCAGAGGACGGACCAAGAATCACCTGACGTAGGGACACATCTAAACATCTAAAAAAAAAAAAAAAAAAAAGGAGGGCAACATAGGGTCCTGTCTACACGTACCTGTGCCGCGGAGCAAAGGGCTTAAAGTACAAAAGTAAAAAAATATCAGTTACAGACCAATGTTACAGGCCGATTAGAGGCCGCATTTACAATAGCATTGCAGGGTATTACACGGCCGTGGGCCGGGTCTGAATAAAGTGAGACAAAGGGGGTGAATTTAGACAAATTTTGAAGAATTTTTTTTTTTTATTTGCTTTCAAAGGTTACACTTGCGCTACGGTCATGTATTATTGTACAACAGAAATTAGCCAACCTTATATTAATTAGTTGGACATTTTCTCTTGGTATTTACTTGATACTTGATAATTTTCAGTGTCATATTATGTTTATCATGTTTAAATTTCACCAAAGGGAAGCGATCGATACGGGTTTTATGAAGGTGCATTCAACCATATAAAGAAAAGAACACCATGACATGGCGAATAGAGGGGACTTGTTATTAATAGTAGGACTTGTACTTTCTGGAATCGCTTCGTTATTCTTGATAATTGGTTTTTCAACATCACATTGGCTTGAACTGAACACAAACTACATTACAAAAAGTGGGTTTGAAAATCTTGGATTGTGGGAAGCATGTTTCAAAAATTTTGTCCATCCTAGAGATTATACCAAGAAGCTGTACAACGGGTGCTGGTGGATATTTTCGGAAGAATATCGTCCAATATGGAGTTATATCAATCCATGTAAGTTTAATTTCTATATGTTTAAATTAGACCAACTCCGCCATTTTTCATTGTGTAGCCACGGTATTTTTGTTGTTTACCTGAAGGGAGAAATCATTTAAAATTTTTCCCAGGTAAAGGTAGCTAAATCGATGTGTACATGTTATGACATAAATGGCATAGCACAAAACCCCCCCATAAAAATGGGTTTTAAGTTCCGTTTAACATACAAAGGTGGTTGAAATATTTAACATTTTCATCCAGGTTGAAATAAATATATATCTAAGTTATATATGTGTGCATTCATTACTTCCTTGACGAATGCATTAAAATTAACACCATCATGTGGCCATGGCTATTTTAAACATATTTGATTAGTTGTTAAATAAAAGTTAACCAGTGTAATATGACATTATTTTATTTAGTTCACCTTTCCATCATAAAACATATTTATTTGATTATATTTAAATTATTTGGTAGAGGAAACCGGAGAAAACCACCGATTTTCGACGTTCGAATCACGCTCATGGCGAGGTGTACAACCTTATGTGTTAAAGTTTGTCAGTGACTTGTAGCAAATCGGTGGTTTTCTCCGGTTTCCACTACCAAATAATTTAAATAATTATGTAATGTTATGAATACAGTACTGTCGAATGAGCTAGAAGTCATATCTATTAACAAAAATATCAAAATAAATTAGAGCCCCTGTGAATCAAATCTCATTAAAAATTCCTGTTGTCAGATATTTTTTGTCTTAATTTTATCTTTTTTTTATTTTTAAGTATTGGCCTATGTCGTCAATTAAAATACCTAGAGTAGTAATATGCTACTAAATATATATAGGCCAAGTAGTGGACCTCCTCCACCATTTACTATTGAACTACATGTACATGTATTTATATATTAGTTTGTGTGACAGTATTTTTCACGATTTTCACGTCCACAAAAAAGACGTCACGGTATAAAATACTCTAACTAAAATTTGGAAGACATCAAATTGCTGACCAAACTATCAGGAGTTTGTTATTTTCAAATCTTTTGGCCTTCAGCGAATGATATTATGAACTATGGACATGTCTAAAATGGTTTAATTATAACTTACAATTGTGATATACACATAACATATATCTACTTGTCAAATATAAACACAGGATTTTTTAGGTCCTTGTCATGTTCAAATGCACATGAGCTACATCAATAATGTGTATATCCTAAATTTTATTCATTTAAATCCTAAATTTTATTCATTTAATTCCTTGATTTTATCAATTTAAATCTTTAATTTTATTAATTTAAATTATTAATTTTATTAATTTAAATTATTAATTTTATAAATTTAAATCCTTAATTTTATTAATTTAAATCCTAAATTTTATAAATTTAAAGGCATTAAGCACCATAATTCCACCTTATATAAAAATGCTGGATTTTCATTGGATAAAAGCTATGCTATTTTTTCGCAAATATTATGACTTTCTTCAATTTTTCCTTCTCCATGGTATTTTTTTCACGCCATTTTAAGTGCCGTGGTATTTTTCAGAAATACAACGGCAGGTGGGAAAATACCATGTCTAAAAATAGATCGTGATTAAAAATAGTAGTATTTTACATTCCGATGCTCTCGGGATTTATCTTCAAGTAATGATAACCACATATTCGGTGGAATTGTAGAAATATACCATGCTTGTAAGTGATATTTGCCAAAAAAATACTGGTTTCGAGACTAGACAAATATCTCTCGCCGAAAAAAGTCTCTCAACCAGTATTTTTTGGCAAATACCACTTACAAGCATGGTATATTTCTATAATAACACATTAAAGATGTTCAAATTTTCTATGTCTACTGTCACTGTACAAAGAGTGCAAATTACAGGAAGTATGTCTCTCTTGGTATTTCGGATAGACGGAGAGAGTGGTTCCTAGACCTGAACTCGCCACTTGCCAAACGATACTATTTCCATTTCTTTTCATGATGATGAAGGGTCCGTCGTGGTCTTGATAGTATGGTTGTTGGATTTACAACTACCTATGCAATCAGTGTGTATCACCACTAACGTTCGAATCACGCTCATGGCGAGGTGTACAACCTTTTGTGTTAAAGTTTGTCAGTGACTTGTGGCAGATCGGTGGTTTTCTCCGGTTTCCTCAACCAAATTAACCTACCGCCACGATATAACTGAAATATTGTTGAAGAGTTTGAAGATATATCAAAGGGGTAATCAGAATCCATCGAAAAAATACGGGTAATCAGAATCCATATATCGAAAAAATACGGGTAATCAGAATCCATATATCGAAAAAATATGGGTAATCAGAATCCATATATCGAAAAAGAACAGACAACGCAATGAGCAAAAGAAAAAGTACAAAAGAACAAACAATGATCTACAAAACATACACATAAAACTAAAGATCGAGTAACACGAGCCCCACAAAAAGACCGGGGGTGAACGCAGGTTCTCCGGAAGGGTCGGCAGTTTCTGCTCCACTAGTGGCACCTGTCGTGTTAATCTAGTTACAAACCCGGTGATAAATCATGAAAGTGGCGCTAAACACCATAACCATAATCCCAACCCTCCCCGATGATGCATGAGTATAATCGAACTATTTTCATTTCAGCCTGGTTATTAGGAATTCAGATTATGATGACATTAACACTGGTGATAGAGATAATGACTGTTCTCATTGCCATACTTTTACTTATTAAATGTTGTCCAGGAAAACACAGTGCTATAGGTCTATTCATTCTTGGTGGAACCACTGTAGTATCAGGTAAAAAGTCGTGATAGTACCAAACAAAATCACCATAGACAAAAACAACAAGTGAAAAAAAATACATTGAGTTGGGATTCAATGCACTGCTTGAACTCCGTCACATTAGAATCACGCTCATGGCGAGGTGTACTCGATACAAAAATATGTGATAAAGTTTGTCAGTGACTTGCGACATATTAGTGGTTTTCTCCTGGTACTCCGATTTCCTCCACCAATAAAACTGACCGCCACGATATAACTGAAATATTGTTGAAAGTGGTGTTAAACACCATAAACCAACCCAAAGTAGTAACAGTACCAAACAAAATCACCATCTGCATAGACAAAATCACCACAAGTGGAATAAAAATACATTGGGTTGGGATCCAATTTACCGGTTTAACCCCGCCACATTGTTATGCCTGTCCCAATCCAGGACATTGCTATCAAACGTTATGTGTCGACGTCTTTTTTATGCTCAATGAGCTAGGTGATAGGTGGTTGTTCGTTTTGTTGTTATTAGGGGAATTGTTGACCATCACTGCTTCAATCTTTCTTTTTCATAATTACATTACCATAAATGGAAAACATTATCCATCAAATAACATGCATTTGATTTTATCAAGTAATGCATAATAGTTTAGAGGCAGTCATCGTCGTCGTGATCGTATGGTAGTTAGAATTACATTGCTCTATACAACATTATGTGATAAAGTTTGTCAGTGGTGGTTTTCTCCTGTTTCCTCCACCAATACAACTGACCGCCACGATATAACTGAAATATTGTTGAAAGTGGCGTTAAGCACCATCAATCAAACAAACAAAACAATGTATGGTATGATGATATATTATGTACATTTGATTTTGTTTACAGGTATACTGACAGCCATTAGTGTAATAATATTTGGTGCAAAATCAGCGACAGATAGTCATTGGATAGAGAGTCCCGAGAAAAACATTGTTTCCTGGTCTTTCTATTGTGTCGTGTTCTCTGGATTCTTAATATTATTTGCAGGAGTGTTTATAATTGTTGCAGCACTACATGCTAAATTGGTCGATGATTACGACAGACCGCATGATCACGACAGACGGCATGATTACGACAGACGGCATGATCACGACAGACGGCATGATTACGACAGACGGCATGATCACGACAGACGGCATGATTACGACAGACGGCATGATTACGACAGACGGCCAGCCCGATACGCACCTAGTCATGAGTCAAGACACTAAATTCAATTCATACAATGTACTTATAAGATACTGATGTAAAAAAAAATTATGGCTGTATAATAATATATTTTTTTATACTTAAATGTTTTTGTTACTTGCAATTTGCTAACGCCATCTAAACTGGACATTATTTACAATCTAGCCAACTTATATATACTGATATATACCCTCAAAGGGCTTAGCATAGTTCTAATAATAAAACCCTAAATGCTCGCTTACTCGCAAGGGTTATAACGGGATGCCATTACACGTAATGGAGCAGCCGCCGAGATTTTTTGCGCTAGCTTACAGAGCTTCTGACGCCTGCATTTATCAATAATAAGACATAACCTTTCCTTTTGTCCATTATTATAACAAGTTTTTATCACCTACCAGTATTTTAGAATGTAATTCCCACAAAATAAAATCTTCTCTTTGAAAATTTTGAATTTCGTCATTTCCGGCCTCACTATTTGGATGTCGATACCATATTTGGCGATTTAGACGTGAATGTTTACCAATCGTAACTACTCGGCCATTCTCGCTACCCTGCAAATAACAGGGTAGCGAGAATGGCCGAGTAGTTACGATTGGAATGTTTACATCAGCTTGTAATAAGAAATACCATATTTAGAAAAGCTCCGCCTTCCGTAGTTTCCGGTTATGGAAAACGATCGATAAATTTGAACAAGGTTGTTGCTAACTTTTAAAAGAATATATTTCTCAGCCAAACCGATTTAACAAGGACTGGGATCATCAGTAATAGTTATAATGAAATGTTTGAAGCGTAAATAGTGAGTTTTTATGTTTCAACTGCAACTTTTTTTTTTGCTCCATTGTGACGAATGGGACCGCGTTGTAGCTCTGCCGAGACACAAGTTTGTCACAGGAGCTACATTATTGCAGCTAGGCTTAGCAGTGATCAATAATATATTCTACATAACCGATTTCACTATAAGAGGGGTGGACTGTACATCTGTAAATACAAGTATTTTGTATTTTTGTTATCTTCCATTTCTTTATAAAACACGAGAACATTTTTGAATGTCCTAATGTATATATAGTGTAATAATTATCACTACTGAAATATTTCCCCACGAGATACAATATTTACGAAATTGTATGTTCTGGATAGAAATTATTGTATTGATACCATCCAACATGGGGTATATTCAGACATATTCATATAGCATGATCCCCGCGGTATAACCAGAGGCGGATTTAGAGGGGGCGTGCGGGGCGTGCGCCCCTCCTAAAATCCCCAAGCATATGTTATACAAAGTTAATTAAGCAGTTCAACAAACAACTTTTTCATGAATGGTTAACTCGTGACCTGTAAGTCAAAATGAATAGTAATGATTTTAGGAGTAAATTTGGGATATCATTCTAAAAAGCTCTACCCATTAAATGATCAGTATACTGTCCGTCCGGATGAAACTTTTCGTTTCGCCGTTGGTTCATTCATTGAAAACGTATGATTCGTTCTTGTTTATAGACGAACAAAGTCGAATATGTTAACATTAATGCTGCATGAAAAGATTCTGATTATCTAATTTAGTTACGTTAGCTAATCAGAAATCAACAACAAGTTCATGTATTGACAATTTCCGCTTTTGTTTGTCTATAAACAAGAACGGTCGAATCATACGTTTTCAAAGAATGAATCAAACGACGAAAAGAAAAGTTCCATCCGGACGGGCAGTATTAACTAGAACCACCCGAGAGGACAAACACCGAAAGTACAGACCAATTAGTGAAATGAGGAATGCGTTAAAACTAAACCAATAGTTCTTTGAAGGGTTAAAATATCGTGATCGATCAGTCATGAGTTGAACAATTCGCATCACGGTTGTTCAAAAAAAGTTTTACTTTAGGTTCTTATAATCTGACAAAAACATACTGATTACAATTATCCGACAAAATTAAGACTCAAAGTCAAGTTTTTCTGGTCTGATAAAAATGGTGTGGTTGGTTCAAAATTGTCGTTCAAATAAATGTCTGTAATTCCTCAAACCTCCAGAGCTTCCCTAAGGCTTCGCCCCCCTGGGCTCCTTATCAGGGCTCTGCCCTGGACCCGCTGGGGACCTTAAGCGTTCCCCAGATCCCTCGCCTACTCACGCCCCCACCCCCCTAACCACAAATCCTAGATCCGCCCCTGATAACATCCGAAATATTCTTCGATATATGATATATGAAAGAACATGCTTTGTTTATAGTAAATGATGCATATGATAACAAAAAATATTTGGTGAAATATGTTTTTGTCATTAAAAAAAATGGTGTATTAATATAAAATAGTCCAACTGTCAACATTTCCGATTTCTATATTGGTTATCTCCCTTCGATTATTTATTTAAGCAAACCAGTTATTATTTTTCAAATGTGTTAATCAGTCTTTCAGAGAAACACAATGTTATTGGAGGCTTTCACAACTGACACGATAACATATCTGTCACAAATTTGGATCAAAATTTATGGCAACAGCAGATTCTTTGAAAAATTATTATAATACTCCTGAGACCCGGTAATTTTCTCATGTGAAGTTGAATAATTGATCTAACCGTTTACCTACCGGTATTTTAAAAGGGTATCGATCTCGGAAACAAATAGCGAGTTTGGAGCGAGAAAGATCGTGCATATGTGGAGGTGTTATTATCACGTTAGACACGAGTATGTCTCCGGCGATTTGATGTACACATGAATCCTTTACTAGAAATGTGTTTCGTATGTGGGTATTCTCGTTCTTCTTTCGTAATGAAGTGTCCTTTCCTCATTCATGACTAATCACAAGAGTAACACGACAGGTGCCACATGTGGAACAGGAACTGCTTACCCTTCCGGAGCACATGAGTTCACCTAGGTTTTTAGTGGGATTGGTGTTGTTGGGTTTAAATTTTCTGTGTAGTGTTTTGTACATCATTGCTTGTCTTTTCTTTAGGCCATTGTATTGTCTATCCTTCTATTTACCGATTCTGATCACCACTCTGATACCTTCAAACTTCAAATCTTTAAATAAAAATTTCGATGCCACTGTCACAGCCAAATACAGTGTTGGTTAATGTAATACGTTGTATTTCTTTTCATGTCTTTGTTTGTTTTGGAAATTCTTGTCACTACGGACACTCGAGTTTATATGCAGCCAAATGAGACAGTGACGTTCCGTTTACATTTATCACTCCACGCTGAAGTACATTTGTATTTGAATGATTTACAAACGCTTTATCCCTTTATGACCAGAAAGGAGACTCATAATGGTGACACTCGAGGGAAATAGCGGCCAATCAGTTAAACTAATCTATATTTCAAGTGATGTAATTGGTTGAATTGTGTTGATTATGGAATAGCTAGGACTGGAATGTTTACATAAGCTAGTCGAGCATGCATATTCAAGAGTAACACGACAGCTGCCACTAGTGATAAAGGAACTGCCTACCATTCTGAAGCACCCAAGTTTGCGCACCCTTTTACATGGTGCAGTAGGGTTCGCGTTGTTCATGTGATAAAATTAAACTTCTTCACGTTTTTATTTTCGTCATATAGATGTCCGCTGCGATTTCAGCATAAAACGGGTCGGTCGTCTTGATCCCCATTTGTTCTACAGGGGATTCATGTTTTATTTATAATATTTGTACTTGTTTGCGTAAACTTTTGTCCAACACGATTTCCATATCTAACAGTAACACAACAGGTGTCATTAATACAGCAGGTACTGCTAACCCTTCCGGTGTACACGAGTTCACCCCTGCTTTTAGTGGAGTTCATGATTCTCAACCTTTAATTTTCTCCTTAGTATTTTGTAGATCATTGTTCAGTGGCGTAGCTTCCATTGAGGCAATGAGGCAATTGCCTCACTAGATTGTTTTGCAGAAACAAAATTAATGTGATTAATATTATAAAAGTTGATTAAAATACGAGAAATAAAAACCTTTGTCAAAGTTTGTAATACAAATATATTCTACATCATTAATTGAAATCGTTTCCGCTTCATTTACCGTTTACGGAAACTTTTGGCTCCGTCATGTTACATAATTTAGTATATAGTTTGTTGCCGTGTGTCAAAGTTTGAAAGTGGAAATGGAAAAGTTCCTAATTAAAAAAAGGAAGACTACATAGTCCACGGAAACTAGGACAGCACCAGGTACAATTAAACTAGTCTACAGTGGGTTACCTTATATTGACATGTAGAAGTGTTGATATAATACGAACAGTATTTGACGATATTAACCAACTTACATGGTTTCTTGGTGGCAGTCCAAAGAGAACTGCAATTCTGAAACGACACTTGCCCAATGCAAAGCAAGTTGACTATTTAGTTGGTGATACCGATGACGAGAAAGTGGAAAGAAACATTAATATTTCCAACGCCTTTTCTAAGAATTTGTTACCTAAATTGTGCGAAACGAGATGGTCTGCCAGAGTTGACACATTGTCCGTGATTTTGGCTAAGTACAAGGCGATTCTTGCAGCACTTGACGTTAAAACGGAGAGTACGACAACTGAATCACGCACGAAGGCTAATGCATTCATACATTTGATGGAAAATGTACTGTGCAGGGCTTCAAAAACAGGATTCTAATCAGTCTTTGGAAGAAGCAATTGAACTTGCAGACCCTAACTATTATCCGAATTTGCATGCTGTTTTCAGGGTTCTGCTCACAATACCTCAAGGGTCCGTGCTCTGTGAGAGGTCTTTTTCTGCTATTAGACGCTTGAAACACTGGAGCAGATTTACAATGACAGAAGATCGACATGCTGGACTAGCTAGTCTGTTCATTCATAGGGATATCTATCTTTGTAGAGAAAATATCATAGAAAATTAGATGAAGCCAAAAAACGTTGCCTTGGACCATCGCATTTCTGACATGATTGTTTACTGGTTGTTATAATGTATGCTAAGAAAAATGTTTAACTGAAAGCACTATCACTTATTTAAATGTGCATTTAAACCATGCAAAATATAAGACATACACGCTTTCGACACGAATGATTAGTAATCTCTTATAGTAAATAGAATTCCCCCCACAGTTGTCTTGATGTACCAAAAAATGTCACTAGACGCATATCGAAATAGTTTTCTGCGTGTTAGTTCGGTTATTATTGAAATCATAAATTATCCATTTAAACTCGGGGAAAATGCGATTCAAGCGCCCATTTTTTAATGGACCCCCCCCCCCCCCCCCCTAACATTTCCTAGTTGCCTCACTAGAGAAAAGACCCAAGCTACGCCAATGTTGTTTGTCCGTTTTCTTTTGGCCATTGTATTGTCTGTCCTTCGATGTACGGCTTCTGATTACCTCCCTTTGATATCTTTGAAGTGTTCCTACACCAAACAGACGTGTTCCTGTTAAACATTAATTGTGATATATGTTATGTGGATAATTTTATGTCATGTTCTTATTTTCATTCCACGTGCAGTTCATGGCGAGGTGTACTAGATACAACATTATGTGATAAAGTTTGCCAGCGACTTGCGACTCGTCGGTGTTTTTATTCGGATACACATAACTGAAATAGTGTTGAGAGTGGTGTTAAGTACCATAAAGAAAACAAAACCAAACCATTCCACGTGCATAGCATTCACGTACATTGATTATGGTGTTTGACGGCGATTTTCGCGTGCGCGTGAGTTAACACATTATTTATTTAATACCTCTGCACTCTGCAGAATGAATGGGTAAACTGCTAGTGTCATTAATTCAAATTCATATAAGCAAATCATAGTTTCATGGGCTGGGCAATTATGTTACTTCAATTGCCATTCACCCTCTGTTGTCACCAACCGAGTAAGGTTTCATTGTAGCTCACGTTATAGTTCTAGATGGTACAGTTTCTATTAATGTAACTAACGTTGTGAGTTCGAACCCCGCTCAGACGAGGTGTGCTCGATACAACATTATGTGATCAAGTTTGTCTGATGGGTGGTTTTCTCCAGGTACTCCGGTTTCCTCCACCAATAAAACTGACTGACACGATATTACTGAAAAATTGTTGGAAGTGGCGTTAAACACCATAAACCAAACACCAAACAAACTATTAATACAGATTCAAATTCCAATATCAATATCGTAGGAAGAGGCAAAATGATACCTCTAACACACAAATACATGGCCGTTCTCTTTCTTGGCTTGGTACAGACACTTCAATACAAAGTGGCAGGGTTAAACTAGTTTTTTGTGTGATTTTAAAGCAAGTCATAATCAGAGTACCTTTTAGTTCTATAAACATGCCTGGTATTTTGGATAATTAATCAAATTTTCGCACTGTAAATAATAATTGTAAATAATTTTGGAGACAGGTCAGGCTTTGCAATCAGTGACTATCACCACTGAAGTTGCGAGTTCGAACCCGTTCATGGCGAGGTGTACTCGATACAACATTATGTGATAAAGTTTGTCAGACTTGCGACAGGTCAGTGGGTTTCTCCGGGCATTAGGATTTCCTACAACACTAAAACTCACTGCCACGATATAACTGAAATATTGTTGACAGTGGCGTTAAACACCATTACCCTAACCCAGATTTAGAACTCGGTGTTAAGATTCATGCTTTATCAGTAAAATTATACTGTAATATGAAATAGGCTTGCAACATAAACATTATATATACATTATATACAAATTTACATCAAATTAAGTTTTTTTTCTTGTACTAATATACTTGAGGAGGTTATGTCCTCATTAGATACAGAAATATGCATCATCTCCGACAATAGTCAATTTCATAAACTGTTAGATGCTTAGTTTTAAGCTTATTCCAAATGAACTCTCCCATGGTCATTGTCCAGCAGATACCACTCCACATCCCCGTGAAGAAAGTGCTAAAATGTCATCTTTCATGATTAATACTTGCCTCTATTGATGTCCTTTATGTATGCAACATTGTTAATTTCACACGAGAATAATTTCTCACAAGATGACCCAAGAATCTGGCATGTTCAGTTTCATGTTTAAATGGTCCGGATTTGTTTGTACAAATGTTAATGTCTGTATTGTACTTCTGTTTTTCATTTCGATTTTATCATCAAAAACAAAAAGATTTATATAATTTATTACAATAAAAAATCAATAAATAACAACGTAGACATCATTAACATACAATATGATACAGACATACATTCAGAACTGTCATTAAAACGCCCTCGTGCTTTTTTCGTAAGTTTTTTTTTATAATTTATACTAAAACTGCCTTTCTCTTGTTAAAAATATCGATCGATCGATGTGTATGATCTGTCAATCAACAGATTACATCACAAAATTTGACACCTGTTGTATGGTCTGAGTAGTTAATTACAGGTGATCAAATTCAAAGGCAATTATCGTCACGGTATGCGTTTTCGTATCATCCATTTTCAAAACATGATCATCTAATTACACTTCAATTAACAACAATAATAGCAACGATACGATCATAAATCATAATTGGCAATCAAGATTTCACTCTTCGATAAATTGTTTATCTGTTTTCCTTTGACAGTTAAATACCGACACGTGCTAGCAGACGATAAAACGTACAGGTCTGTGGTCGATTTCACAAAAAGTTGTAAGTCTACGATCAGTCGTAAGTGTGAATTTCAACCAAAATCACACTTACGATAATACTTACGATTAATCTTAGACTTACGACTTTTTGTGAAATCGACTGGTGAACAACAGTGATGTTTCCCTAGGGTACCAATTTTGTGAAAACATCACTTTTATTAAACAACATTATTAAGAAAAAACTGGTAGAACGTGCTAAAGTGAGTCACAGGTCACTGTAATCGGGCGGCTGTATCGAGAAACGGATACGGTGTTAAAAAAAACTGTCGATACTCATAAAATATTGATAAATGCAATAAATGTTATGTTTGTCTTCAAGAAATATGATAGACAAAACCATGTGTGAAGTGTTATGACGAAATATCTCAGATTTCTATGACAATTTACGAGTTGAAGTGGGGAAACACCCACAGGTAATTTTAGCGATGTATTTTTTATCTTGGACAAGAATAATGAGCGTCCTGATTGGATGACCGATTTAAAACACACTGACTCCGCATGGTAAAAAGATGCATGTAAAAGAAATCTATGTTATATTTATTCATTCGTTTGATTCTGTAATATTGTTGATCATTTTATTTGTGACTTTTAGTTAAATAAATGCTATGTTTCGACAGTTTAAAGAGAAAAATAAAAATTTGTTGCAACTAAAGCTCATTGTTAAAAATTGAACAAATATCAGTGGTTTTGTAAATGAGATTTATTTTAAATAGAAAATCTGAATTTATTATTTATTAATTTATTATTAATGATACAATTTTATATGCCTTCAGAGGGGGAGGGGGGCTATGATGAAAATTTGAAATAAAAACACAGAACCGAACTTTGTGTGAATTTTTTTTTTTTTTTTAAAGTTAATAATATGAAATATTGACATCCACACTTGCCTTTTGGACAGCACATTTCTGTGTCCACACTTGTTTTATATATAATATATATTATTATACCTTACATTATATATTATATATAAAATAAAAGTGATGTTTTTACAAAATTGGTACCCCAGGGAAACATCACTGTTCTTCAACGGTCGACAAATGTGATGTTCCATGTCTGTCCGGAAATGTACCCGTTTTTGCATTCCGGAATTACAATCTTGATCGGAAGTTAAAAACACTAATATGAAGTATATGAAAACACAAGATAAAAACACCCAAATAAGTGTTTATTGCATCCAACATTATTGTAAATAGAGTTTCGGTAAAATAAAACAATTATTGCCTGCACTTGCGGTTAACATCATACATGTTCACCCTTGGGATGTTGTTTTCCCTCGGTTGAACAATTATGATGTTCATCTTAAGTGCAGGCAATAATTGTATATTGTAAGGTATAATAAATACAGATTAATACATGGGCATTTCCATATTGGCCTGGTTATTTTCCCGAGACACCCATATTGGCCCGAGACGAAGTCGAGGATCTATATGGGTCGAGGGATGATAACCAAGCCATATATGGAAATGCCCATGTATTAAACTATTTATTACATACTTCCGACATCTAGTAAAGTGTCAAACTGATACCCGGGCCGATATGGAAATGATCTTGTAGTAATCTGTATGTCATAAACTCCATCATCTGTATTTATGAAACAAGATTAAACATTTAAACTTTAATAAAGTGGTTTATCAAATAACAATAACAATTGTAAAAAAATTAACACTTGTGTGTAAAATAATAATAAGATAACATTTCAAACTTCCAAGTTCAGTAACCATGATGAAAATTTTACGAATTTTCTTTTGGCTGACAAGAAATCTTTTGAGTGTGTGAACTCTCTGTCTAACATGATATTGGTTTTAGTTTTTTCCATCAAGTATCTGCTAACTGACGCTTGAAACGACTTCAATGTATCTGGTTCATATTCTTCTCCTTTACGATTTCTTACTGACAGAAAAAATCTTGCCAAATATTGGTCCAATTTGTCTTTCTCGATATCCTCGATTAATCTATCTTCATTCTCTTTGTGAAGCTACTCACTGAAAAGTTTTACATAACTTTTTGTTTTTTTTCAAGTATTGTCATTTTTCATAGACTGTATGAATGTCTCAGTATCTGTCACTATCAGTTTCAGATATTTGTCTAAATCTTTCGTTTCTCGCCATGTTGTCTGTCATCTGCAGACGCAAACGCCGGAAGTTGTTTATTTTGTCTGAGGGGCACCTAATAACCGGTTATTTTCCCGGGGTGTGAAAATATGGACTGTTTACTTCCGGTCACATTGGTTATACAAAAATGCCTTTATTAATAAATTATATTATATTAGCTGTTCTCATTAGTCGTAGTCGAAGTATACATGTTGATATTAACAGATTGGCACAACGAATACCCTGCAACCCGCGAAACTGAAAAGTAAAATTAGATTAAAAATGCAGAGTTCAATATGTATCAGCTTAGTATATATATGTGTTGCTTTATTATTATTATTATTGAATACTTATTTTAGGGGAAAAAACAGAACAGGTAATTAATTATACATCATCTTGTTCGAATAACATTGATTTACTTTCGATTTGCCTTTAATTTTCTTTAATTGTTGTTTTGTTTTGGTGGGGTTCGTGTTGGGCAATCTTTTGTTTTCTTCAATTGTTATTTTGTTTTGGTGGGGTTCGTGTTGGGCAATCTTTTGTTTTCTTTAATTGTTGTTTTGTTTTGGTGAGGTTCGTGTTAGGCAATCTTTTGTTTTGGTGGGGTCGTGTTGGGCAATCTTTTGTTTTGGTGGGGTTCGTGTTGGGCAATCTTTTGTTTTGGTGGCGTTCGTGTTGGGCAATCTTTTGTTTTGGTGGAGTTCGTGTTGGGCAATCTTTTGTTTTCTGTACAGTGTTTTGTAGATCGTTGTTTGTCTTTTGTACTTTTTCTATTGGCCATTATATTGTCTGTCCTTCTTCGACTTACGGCTTCTAATAACCGCTTTGGTATCTTCAAACTGTTCTTACTACAAAGTCAAATGTAAAGATACCAAGGTGTTTTAATTTTACTCACCAACGTTTTGTATTTTCATATAACACCATACACAAAGACTACAAAGTATCACACTCAGAAAAAATATGCAACCACCAAGAGATATCAGTGTCGTGGGTATAGTGTTGTTTTCTGTATTTTCTGTAAATAAAGGTAATAACAAAATTACCGAACTCCGAACAATCTTACAAAGGGAAAGTCAAAACTTATAATTATATTGTTGGGAATAATGGACCATTGTCATGTATAGTATGATATTACGGTAAATAGACGTACCGCAGGACTGGATCCCGGGAATTGGTGGCACTGGACTGTTTGCTGGATGTGAACGAAGGGGGACAAGTGTGTGTTTTTGGCGGGAATCGAAGGCCAGATGGTAAATCTTGTTACGAGGATTCTTTGCGAGTATAAACCTAGCTTTGGGAACTATATCTGTGAGATAACTGGTGAGTTAGTAGTTATTTAAGTTCCCCCTTTATATCGTAGATATTCGGTCACACAACATTGGCGCTGCGAGCAAACCTTTTTTGATTGAAAAGTCGACGATTTAAAGTGATGAAGTCACGTGAGTGAAAATCGTTATATCGGAGTTTTGCTGCATTTTCTGCCATTGCAAAAACATAGAACCATCGATTTATGATTTCATCGCATTGAGTTGCAAAAGAATTTTCTTCGTGTTTTCACGTATTTACCTATAAGCGACTCGATTATTATGATTTCATTTTATGGTGTCAGTGATGGCTAATGCCACGAATCCTTGTATATTATCATAGTTCTGTGAAGACTACTTTTCACGGATTATTATGTGATTTTCTAGTTATGAACCAGTGATATAAATTATTAATTGCATCTATTTTGATTCAATTTTCAACACTAGGGCTAATATTACAATATTTTTAAACACTGAAATGCCCCATGCATTACATACAGGTACATATACAAACAACATTTTAGAATTTTAAATTTGCATTTGGTTTCTGATAGTATTTATATCAATTTTTTGTGTGTTTATGAATGCCACAATTTTAAATAATCGTATTCTTACGTGTAATTTAGTTATCATTCGTGTATTTTGTGGGTTATTTTGTCAAAAATGTCAGAACAAACCAAAATAAAGATAAATAGTTGCCCCATTGATTACTTGCTGTTGTTACCTGGAGTTGGCAGACTAACGGCAGAGAGAATAATGTCGTTCAGACAACAATATGGCAACATTAATGCGTCAGATCTCATTGAAATACCAAGGCTGAAACTTACCCGACAACTGCTGGACATGATTGATTTTTCACGAGTAGGTCCTGAGGCAACAGCTTACCCAGCTTGTATTCAGTCTGATATTGAAGTCCAAGACTTTTATGATTATGGACAAATTGAGATATCGCAAACTCCAGTGCAATACAAATATACTACAAAAGCAGATGTAGATGATGATGAAGATTTTTCAGATGAATACTTGTTTAAACAGGAAGACGAGGAAGTACGTGAACATTCACGTTTCCCATCAGAATTAAGAAAACCATCGGATTATACATTAAACTTAGGAGATCATCAGTATTACAGTAAAATCAAGACTGCGGAAGAGATTAAGCAGGAAGAACTACAACCGAAACGTGTATTATCACGTTATCAGAAATTAGACACAAACATGATGGACCGGGTACCAGTTGAGAGGAGACCGGCTGGCAGGAAACCAGTACATGAAGCTAATATGGAGAATACAAATACAAAACGTGATTTTTCACGTGAACGCATGATCCAATCAACACCACGGTTGTTAAGTAATTTAAATATTGACACTAGGAATCTACCGGTAAAACCAGTTCCAGCACCAAGACGAAATACTCAGACAATACTGCGATCACCTTCTCCGACTCCTCGTCGTAGTGCTCCATCACCATATTACTCGGGAAATATCGACGGGCAATATGATCGAAGGACACCTTTATTACCATATACAGTAGGGAATAAAGCTTCTTATCCTTCATCGCATACAGATTATAGACAGGACCCACAGTACAATCAACCAAGACAAAAGTCAATAGACATGCCACAAGGTTTGAAGTATGATGGAACAACAAATTGGAAGACCTTTTACACAAAATTCCAGCGATACGCAGAACGTTTATCGTGGTCTACCACGGAACGTAAAGATCAACTTTGTTGGTGTTTACAGGGGAAAGCAGGCGATTTTTATACAAATCTCATTGACCGAGACGAGTACATAGATTATTTCGAGCTTATACACAAACTGGAGAAACGATTCAACTATCAAGATTTGCCCGAGACACTACAAATCCAATTTATGAGTGCAAGGCAGAATCAACTGGAAAAACTAGAAGATTGGTCGGACAGAGTTTTATCTCTAGCATGTAAAGGATATAGGGACTTACCAGACAGTTATATGTATACTCAGGCTATTTGGAAAATTTGCCAAGGTTGTGCGGACAAGGATGCGGGACAGCATGCAGCGACCGCTAAACCCAGCTCTGTGGAGACAGCTATAGATCATATAAAATGGTATCAACATAATCATACTGCAATATTTGGTAAACCAACAAATCGACGTGAATCTTCACGTGATGATGACTATGATGTAGACCTAACCACTCAGGCAGTAACGAAAGCTGAGACAAAAAAGACAGATATGCAAACTGTTTCACAACATATAGAACTCCTTATGGATAAAATAACTGCTATGGAAACAACCCATAAAAAGGAACTTGATAATATTAGGACTGAGATAAAACGGCAACAAATACCTATGCAACAAACGGATAGATGGTACCAGTCCGAGCAACAAACGCAAAAACCCAGATTCAACCGATACTCGGACAACCGCCAATCGTGGCGCAGTAACAGTCAATCTTATCAGAATTTGAGGAGACAAGATGAACAAAAACCATTTTACAGGAAGCGATCGGGACCTATCCCGTTAGAAATACTGGCAAATATGGAATGCTATTTCTGTCATAAGAAAGGACATATACAAAGGGCCTGTCCAGACCTGATTGGCAAGACCAATGAGGTATCAGACATAGTAAACAAAACAGATTCTTTAAACAAGAAGGGGTCAGGCTAGGAGGCGGAACCCTGACTCTCGCATCACCCGACCGCCTACCATTACATGTGAATTTGAGAAAAAGTAAGTCGGGGGTGAATCCTGTAGAGAAATTGGGTGTTGCGACACCTGTCACATATGATACATCTACACATACAGACGATATATTTGATTCTTCAGTGGATAATGATGACCTTAGTGACATTACTATGGAAGAGAATAATGCGGTACAGCTGCATGAGCCAATAAATGTAGGCGGAACAATTTGTCAACTGGGATCATCTGCTATGCTTACTCAGTGTAAAAGTACAGGAGACACCAGTCGTTTGTGTAGTAGATTCCGCTGCTGAAGTCACTATTATTTCAGACAAGTTTTTTCAATCTTTGGAAAGAAAACCCCCTACTAAGAGAAAAGCTACAATGCATGCAGCAGGACGAGGTATGCGGATGGACGCTTTTGTTGCGGGACCATTTGACTTAAAGGTTGGTTCTACGACATATAGAACAGATATCTATGTAGCACCAATTGATGACAATATGTTACTGGGTCTGGATTTCATTTTCAAATCTAAAGCAATTTTGGACTGTGCTAAGCAAGTATTATTGATAAACGGAGAACCAGTTCCATTGATGTATGGACAAGCAGAACTTGTGCCTAAAGTGGAAAAAGTAACATTACAAGAAACAATAGATATACCTCCTAATTCAGTAGTAAGAGTTAGTTGTGAGAAACCTAACGACTGGAATTGCTATGTAATAGAACAAACTAAAGAATCAAATCTATTGATGCCTAGAGGCTATTACGACTCCGGGACGGATCCCGTAGTAAGTTTATTGAATATAACTGACCGTGTCGTTAAACTTAACAAAGGAGAATGCATCGGTGAAGCGACGGAAGCTGAACACTTGGATGATTGCGGGGATCCCCAGTGTATATCAAAAACCACAACGGAAAGTGACCCGACCAATCAAAAGCTACCACAACACCTGCAGCAATTATATGAAAAATCCAGTAAACATTTGCTAGAGGACCAAAATCAGCAATTATATAGCCTGTTATTGGAGTTTTCAGACGTTTTTGCTAAAGACGAGTTTGATCTAGGATCTTTTTCTGATATAGAACATGAAATAGAGACAGGGGATGCTCGCCCCATAAAACAACGAATGAGACGAGTTCCAAGATGTTTTGAAGATGAAGAAAAGGGACACCTGGACAAGTTAGAGAGCGCTGGAATAATTGAACCATCCAATTCAGAATGGGCATCAGCACCGGTATTAGTTAGGAAACGTGATGGTAGCATTCGATGGTGTATAGATTACAGAAAGCTCAACAAAGTCACCAAGAAAGATGTATACCCGTTACCACTTATTGATCAGTGTCTTGACACGTTAGCTGGTAACCAATGGTTCTCAAAGCTAGATGCTAATAGTGCATATTATCAGATAAAAATTAAAGAATCTGATCGATCTAAGACAGCTTTCACCACTAAGTATGGACTTTTTCAGTTTGTTCGTATGAGTTTTGGGCTATGCAATGCGCCAGGGACATACGCCAGAGTAATGAACTTGGTATTGCGAGGATTAACATGGAACATAGTCCTTGCATTTTTGGATGATATTCTTGTGATGGGTAAAACTTTTAACGACCATCTTGGGAATTTGCGTATTGTTTTTGAGAGTTTCCGCACATATGGACTAAAGCTTAAGCCACGGAAATGTGATTTATTTAAAGAAGAAGTAATATTTTTAGGCAGAAAAGTTGACAAAACTGGAATATCCATGGGTGATGAATATATTGAGGCTGTTCGGAATTGGCCAACACCAACAACGACGAAGCAAGTTGAACAGTTTCTAGGATTCGCTAATTACCATAGAAACTTCATTAACCATTTTGCTAACGTAGCGTATCCTTTACACAAATTGACGGGTAAAAAGCCATTTAAATGGGAGGAAGCAGAGGAAAAAGCTTTCATGTCTCTTAAAAATGCATTAATGATAACTCCAGTTCTGGCATTGCCAAATGCAAGCGACCCTTTTATTCTAGACACAGACGCTTCTAATTTTGCCATTGGCGCAGAATTAATACAAGTCCAAAATGGAGTAGAGAGGACTATAGCTTATTCTAGTTTTGCATTGACACCAGAGCAATTAAATTATTGCACCACCAGAAAGGAGTTATTAGCTGTCGTGAGATTCACGAGACACTATAGACACTATTTGTTAGGCAGAGAATTCACTGTGCGTACAGATCACAGTAGTTTGACATGGCTGTTAAATTTCCGAGAGCCACAAGGTCAACTTGCCCGATGGCTCGAAGAACTGAGCCAATATCATATGACGGTACAACATAGACCTGGGAAACAACACGTTAATGCGGATGCTTTATCCCGTCTGCAAATGTGCCAGGATTGTACCAAGGATCGACACCATGCAGGGGAATTATTAAGGACACATTTACCTTGCCGATCTTGTACATATTGTACACGGGCACATCAACATTGGTTAGGGTTTCAAGAAGCTGTAGACAATGTTATTCCGTTAGCTTCACCGTCGAAACAAAAGACCAGAACAACAGTGGAATGCGAGACAGTGATTCAGCCAGCGTCTGTGTTACCCCCGGTTACAGAGCGGAGCCAAAACGTGACTTGTCACGTGAATTCTGGTGCAAGTGACCAGAAGGACTATTATAAAACGCCAAAGTCAAATTTGGAGAACAGTGAACTAGATTGCAAAGAAATTCATGACCTGAACCATAATGAAAAAACAATACTGGATACGAAATACCCAAATATAGACACTTCCGCATTGAGTCATATCTCAATTGAAATTGTAAAAACTCCACGTGGTATGTCAATTCACACGCCATATTTGGTTTCACCAAATGCGAATGTCACTAAGGAGTCAGGACTTGAAGCAGCAACTTATACACCTGAGGTATTACGAGATTTTCAGTCAAAAGATCGAGACTTAGAGCTTATTTTAAATTGGTTGAGAGACAAGGAGGAACCGTCGGAAGCGACTATTTTTAGATGCAGCCAGAGGGCGAAAAAATACTGGCTAAATAAGGAGATGTTTTTTATTGACAAGAGTGGATTATTGAGAAATTTGGATAAACATAGTAGTAAACCGAGACTGGTGATTCCTAGAGATCTTACGGAAGAAATAATGTCATTGTGTCATGACATTCCGTCATCAGGTCATCAGGGTATCAACAGAACAATGAAGCGAATCAAAGACAAATACCAGTGGTATGGTATGGCTCAGAGTATCAGAAATTTTGTTGAAGCGTGCAGTGTTTGCAATTCTAGTAAGAAAGCAAACAGAAAGGCAAAATGTCCTTTAACGAAGTACCATTCAGGTGCTCCAATGGAACGTGTACATTTGGATTTCCTTGGACCGCTACCAGAGACTACACAGGGAAATGTACACATTTTGGTCATGGTAGATCAGTTTTCGAAATGGCTAGAGTGTATCCCATTACCAACCCAGACTGCTGAACAAACTGCAAGAGCTGTTGTAAACGAGTTTTTCTCTCGTTTCGGTTTTCCTTTTCAAATTTTTACAGACCAAGGTCGTAACTTTGAAAGCCGATTATTTAAATCAATATGTGATGTTCTACAAATTCACAAGGCAAGAACCACACCGTTACAGACCGTCTTCCAATGGTCAAGTTGAGCGTTGTAACCGGACATTGATGGATGCTGTACGTTGCTTCGTGTCCAAACAACAGAACAATTGGGATGAACATTTACCACAACTGGCAGGAGCAATAAGATCTTCTGTAAACAGAAGTACCGGGTTCACACCAAACATGTTGATGCTTGGACGAGAAGTGAACCAACCAGCAGATTTGTTATACAGATCTCCTGATTCTAAGACAGACGATTCACTGGATGACTATGTGAAAAGATTGAGAGAGGCTATTTGGACTGCTCACGAAACAGCGAGAGATACATTGAAAACAACCCAAAATACGATGAAGCGTGACTATGATGTTCGTATATTGGAAAGACAGTATAAGGTAGGAGATGTAGTTTATGTACTTGACACGGCGAAAATCAAAGGCCGAGCTAAAAAATTGGATCCACCATGGAAAGGCCCTGGAATTATTTGTGCTAAATTATCTTCCTACGTGTACAAGGTTAAACTTCAAAAAACCGTTATAACAATTAACCATGATCGATTAAAACTTTGTAAAGATCGTGATATTCCTTCATGGTTAACACGGTGTCAGCACCGTTTACGTGAAAGTGAAAATATCATTTTACCAGTTGATCGTGATTTGCACTGTTTGTGCAAAAAACCAGATGATGGACAGTTTATGATTCAGTGTGATTACTGTGATGAATGGTACCATGGAGCCTGTATAAACCTGACACCAGAACAAGCTGACATGTGGGTGAAATTCAGATGTCCACGGTGTCAAAATCCTGAATCTACAGGAACTTTTTAGTTTAAGGAAATTTATATGATGTACAGTTTTTTTTACATATAGTTTAACATTTGTGTATTTGTAGATAAATATGTCTAAAAGGTCAAAGGATGGAGATGAGGGCAGGTGGCCCACACCATCAGAAGAGTATGGTATTACTCAATTACCAATCCTCCCGGGAGATCAGCGGGAAAGCCGTGATGATCACGAAGCTGTATCAACGGAAACCAAGGTTGGTTTTATTCATGATGATAGTTTTATTTTCGATATCACAGAGGATAATTATATAGATTGGCTAGACATCTGTGATAAAGAAACAAGTACTCAGGTGAAATTAGAAGATATTAATATTAAAAAGGCTATCCGTGATTCGTCACGTACAAGCCCAAAGACCACTACTGAAACTTCTGCTACCGCAGAAGGGAATAATACCATTATGGAAAAGGAATCGACATGCCCGATTCCGACATGTAACAGGAGAACGAAAAAACTAAAGCATCATTGTTGGGATTATCATCTCCCATTTATTTTTAAAGACAAAGTAGAGGAGACACTGGAAAATGATCCAGAATTTCAACAACTGAGGGCTGAGGCGTTAACGATGTTGGCTACGTGGATATATAAACGGAAATCGACACCCTTTGATTTAGTCAGGTTTATAAATAATACACCTGATTTTATTCCAAATAATTGTAACATGATGGCTCGCTGTCAAGACCAGATGAGGAACTTGACAAAAGTAATGAATAGGTTTCCGCCAAGAAATGATGTCTATACGATGTACCCGGTAAATCATCCGAGTGTTTTAATACAGTGGCGAATATTAATAACACTACTATCTATGGTGACACATGGCCAACGGGCACAGTTTAGGCGATTGGGACGGAATTATGTGCCCCAAGATAAACGTGATCGATCACGTATAATGTTTACTTCTGTAAGAAATGAATTTAATAAGAGACCAAGAGGTATGTCATGTACATCTGAAAAGACGCATGTAACTAAACAAGCAAGAGTAGTAAAGTCACCAGATACTCTAAAAATCCGAGATGCCAGGGATATTATAAACAAGAAACGTCCTGCAGAGCAGGCTAATTATTCAGTAACGTATTCTCAACATCGGGGAAAATCCCGTAGAGTTGAGGAAAGTTCAACTTCGGACGGAAACAACAACATCCATATAAAAAAGAAAACTACAGCAATACATAAGGCTTTTGATAGTCATTTTCATTTGGACAGAGCGAGCATACTGTCCACGGGTTCTCTTCAACTTACTATAGAAGAATATTTAGAGACGGATATTAGTTCAAGTCCAGAGATTCCAATTGAGATAACAGGGGGAGTCCTCGTATATTGTGATCCTGATACGTTCCTTAATGTTTTCCCTGATACTACGAAATGGAAAGTTGCTGTTGGATTACATCCAAAGGCTGCCCCGTATTTCACACAAGAACAATTTGAATTAATACGGGAGAAATTATGTGATGATAGAATTGTAGGTCTTGGAGAGATAGGTCTTGATAGAAGTTGTAATGCAGTTGCGTGGGTAAGCCAGGAAAAAGTATTTGAACGATTATTAGGCCTAGCAAATCCAAACAAACCAGTGATTATTCACGTGAGAGGAGAACGAAAGGACAAAATGTCTGAGGATGTCTATAAAAGGGCACTGGAAATAGTAAAATCAACTTGTGAACCGGAACAGAAAATTCAGTTGCATAGTTTTCACGGAGGAGTTAAACAAGTACAGGAATGGAGGAGAAACTTTTCAAACACTTATTTCAGTTTTAGTATGCTATGTAAGGGATTTAATAGGGAACAAAAACAAGGTTTAATAGCTGTCCCTGAACACAGATTGCTGCTGGAAACAGATTCTCCGTATTTATCTTTAACATCTGATATCCAGGCCAACCACCCACGTTATTTGGGTAACGTGGCATTAATCGTGGCGGGGCTACGTGAGATGCCAATAGCAGGAACCTTGGCCATTACTATGGAAAATGGCAGGGGTTTCTTTTCATAAGCGTATTGAATGATTCCGTTATATTCCATTCATGGATATTATTATTATATATTTTTTTTTTCTTTCTCCTTTACTATGTTGGGAACATAAGGATATTTAATATATCAGTGGCATTTATTTCTAAAATATGGATAGAATATGATTATGAAGAATAGAATCAGCTGTAAATGTGTAACAGTTTAAGCTTGTCCAATTTGCGACAGTATGACAAATGTTTTACCCGCATGTAGTGAATACGGGTGTCTGTAAATTATTAGGTGAAGGAACAAGTTCAAGGAATTATTTAATTGTTGATTGCAGAAATCTTTGTATATAAAGATGAGAATATAGAGATTAACATGCCCCGGGATGCGATCATGCGGAGATAATTTTCATTACATCACAAGTAAACTCCACTCTTTCAAAATGAGGGGGAGTGTTGGGAATAATGGACCATTGTCATGTATAGTATGATATTACGGTAAATAGACGTACCGCAGGACTGGATCCCGGGAATTGGTGGCACTGGACTGTTTGCTGGATGGGAACGAAGGGGAACCAGTGTGTGTTTTTGGCGGGAATCGAAGGCCAGATGGTAAATCTTGTTACGAGGATTCTTTGCGAATATAAACCTAGCTTTGGGAACTATATCTGTGAGATAACTGGTGAGTTAGTAGTTATTTAAGTTCCCCCTTTATATCGTAGATATTCGGTCACACAACAATATAAACAGACAAAATCAGTCAACAACCGGAAAACTGTGAAAACCGTAATGACCCTGACTTGGTACAGGCATTTCTAAAGAAATGGTGGGTTGAATCAGATTTTAAGGCGCCAAACCTCCCGCTCTCATTACGGTTCAAAGGTTCCGGCTGTCACTGTAACAGTATTTAAATACAGGAACAAAATAGGTAAAATAGTTGTCAAAGCAGTACCATATTCGGTGACGTAAATGTCAAAAATATTTTTACGTCACACATTGACAAAAAAATTCTTGACATTTTTGACTTCTTTATCTTTATACATTTTCACTATATGAAAATGCATCGCTTATAATTTTTTCTGCAGAGACGGAATATATTTCGACAAGATATTGGTATCGGAATATAAACTTTTTAAGAGATCGAATAAGGCG
Organism: Bathymodiolus septemdierum; assembly: GCA_963383655.1. NCBI lineage: Eukaryota > Metazoa > Mollusca > Bivalvia > Mytilida > Modiolidae > Bathymodiolus > Bathymodiolus septemdierum. Next base: position 26,313,963 of record OY726526.1, read on the forward strand.
AATCTTTTTATAGCCCTGGTCCAGTAGCCTGTTTCTCAGATGAAGATGACGTTTCAGGAAATCAGAATAATTGCTACTGGCCCTTGCATAGCGAATCAATTGCGAGATGTAAACACCATATGCAGGAGAAGCTGGTATATTGCTGCACATGTTTGGAAAATTTATGATTTTAAAATTGAAGTCGTTCCGCTTATCATAAATTTTAGTACTGAGTTGACCACTGTCGTCAAATTCGAGGTATAAGCCCAAAAATGATGCGGACGAAGCTGTATCGGTGGTCTCTTTAACTTCCAGCTCTGGAGGATATATCAATGGAAGAAATTCTGCAAATCTAGAATTATTGATAGATAAAACGTCATCAATATACCTGTATGTGAAATTAAAGGCTCTAGCCTAATAAACAGCAGGTCAAATTATAAAAGCCTAGCATTTCTTTTGATTTCTATGGTCGTGGTCGTAACCGTATGATAGTTGGATTTAAAACTACCTGTGCAATCAGTGCCTTTTTGGTTGTGAGTTTGAACCCCGTTTATCACGAAGTGAACTTAGTAACTTATGACAGGTCGATGGTTTTCGCTGGGTACTCCGGTATCCTCCACCAATAAAACTGACCGCCATGATATAGCTGAAATATTGTTGAAAGTGGGATTACACACCATAAACCAAACCATCTAATAGTTCAACAGGTAAGCACTTCAGTACTTATATCATAGTATCATTATGCGCTGTTAGAAACGGAGATGTTGGAATTCCCTATCGACAACATATTTGTCGAGTTTGAGAGGACACATTTTTCAACAAATAATCGGAATCCATTATGATCTACCCATTATTGGACTTACCTACAGATATCAGTGTCATGGGTGTAGTGTAGTTTTCTGTATTTTCTGTAATAAACAGCAGGTCAGATTATAAAAACCTAGCATTTCTTTTGATTTCTATTAATTGAGCGGCCGTCGTGGTCGTGACCGTATGGTAATTAGATTTAAAACTCCCTGTGCAATCGGTGCCTATTACCATTAAAGTTGCAAGTTCGAACCCCGTTTATCATGAAGTGTACTCAATACAACATTATGTGATAATGTTTGTCAGTAACTTATGACAGGTCGATGGTTTTCGCTGGGTACTCCGGTATCCTCCACCAATAAAACTGACCGCCATGATATAGCTGAAATATTGTTGAAAGTGGGATTACACACCATAAACCAAACCATCTAATAGTTCAACAGGTAAGCACTTCAGTACTTATATCATAGTATCATTATGCGCTGTTAGAAACGGAGATGTTGGAATTCCCTATCGACAACATATTTGTCGAGTTTGAGAGGACACATTTTTCAACAAATAATCGGAATCCATTATGATCTACCCATTATTGGACTTACCTACAGATATCAGTGTCATGGGTGTAGTGTAGTTTTCTGTATTTTCTGTAATAAACAGCAGGTCAGATTATAAAAACCTAGCATTTCTTTTGATTTCTATTAATTGAGCGGCCGTCGTGGTCGTGACCGTATGGTAATTAGATTTAAAACTCCCTGTGCAATCGGTGCCTATTACCATTAAAGTTGCAAGTTCGAACCCCGTTTATCATGAAGTGTACTCAATACAACATTATGTGATAAAGTTTGTCAGTAACTTATGACAGGTCGATGGTTTTCGCTGGGTACTCCGGTATCCTCCACCAATAAAACTGACCGCCATGATATACCTGAAATATTGTTGAAAGTGGGATTACACACCATAAACCAAACCATCTATTAGTTCAACAGGTAAGCACTTCAGTACTTATGTCATAGTATCATTATGCGCTGTTAGAAACGGAGATGTTGGAATTCCCTATCGACAACATATTTGTCGAGTTTGAGAGGACACATTTTTCAACAAATGATCGGAATCCATATGGGAAAAACAGTGCCCTTTTCCTTGTCGATCTTTTCCTATACTCCTATGAGGCATTGTTTATAAAAAAAAATTGATCAAAGACAAAACAATTACAGAAGTTAAAACCTTCAATCTCACTTGCAGGTATATTGATGATGTGCTGTCAATTAACAATTCACTCCACCATATAGCTGAAATATTGCTAAAGTTGGAGTTAAGCACCAATCAATCAATCAATCAACCAATCAATTATTAATTCAAACTGGATTCCATTTATATACCATAGGAACTTGAGATACAAAAAACAGACACAGCTTCCTCTGCCTCATTTCATAACATTTACCTCAAATTTGCCACCAGTTGTCAACTTTCGACAAAGAGAAGACTTCGAAGGCTGAATATAAGACTTAGATTAAGGAATAATGAGTACAGAATCGGAAACATTCGAGATTTTGCAATTTATAGAGAATGGCTTTTCGAAAAGACAGTGATTCATTTACACAGAGTATTTTTGTTTTTCAGCATGGCACAAATACAATATATATGTATTCGTTAGGGACAAAAATCAATCTTTTTTTCTGACATGGGAAATCAGTATTTTTCCAAATTTTGACAAAAATATTTCGCTTAAAACTGTAAGGTCAGATTGATTATTATTGCATTTGTCAGGACAATATACTATTGTTTTGAAAAACATGCAACGACAATATATTGTTTAAAAAAAAGGCATTCTCACGATAAATTTAAAGATTTGATGATTATTGGACTTACAAAAACATGACTATTATTGTGGCACGTTATCAATAGCATTTATTGTTTCTACCAAGTTTCGGTTCATTTCGCCAAGCGGTTTCAGAGGAGAAGATTTTTAAAAATCAGCAATATCTGTATAGAGATAACTGCATTTTGAATACAGATATCTATATTTAAACAAGAGTTAACATTCTTTTAACAGAGGAGAAGACTTTTTAGAAATCAATCAATCAGAAACAAGAATTGTCTGTGGCAGCCATGTTTGCAAAAGAAAGTAAAAAAAAAGGGGGGAGGGTAATTCCGTGCCACGTGCGTCTCTGGTATTTTGCATGCACAAAGAGGTTAACAAAGATTAACGTACCTCCTGTTACAGAAGTTGTCTTTTCCTGTTCGATATGGCTTGTTATTGTGTAAGGGTTTTCAAACGTTCCAATGATACATGTCATATGTACCGATAATTCAACATTCCCATCCATTTTCCCTCTAAAGGTATATTCAGAATCTAAAAATATTCCATTTTTTTTTACTGCCTCATTTTTTAATTCTGGATATGCTTTATTCTACAATATATATAAAAAAAAGTTTTTGGATAAGATTATTGCCGCAACTCTAGCTCAGAAAGGAATAAACGAAAAAAGTGAATAGTTCAGTTTTGTGTCCAATGTCAGTCAGTTATGTTATATATAATTTGTTACTTGCTTAAACGAACATGCAACGTCAAAAATACTTTTTGATTCCAACTGTATTTTAGTCCTTTTCATGTACTTACCCTAGAGCTAGTACATAATATTCAAATTCCGGATAGTTTTCGTATCCGCTCCGAATATGATTCTTCCGCTGAATACTAGTGGAGAGTCAAACTGCACTGACGGTCCTTACACAATCTCTGTCAACGCCTAAAAAGTAGTCTACCTTTGTATTAAGCTGGTTTCCTTTTTATAAAATATTACCAGTGTAATGTTCAGCAACTATAGAAGCTATTACAACAAGGAACCAGAACAGCGCTGTATGACTGATCACCGTATACAAAATAATCCCTTATCTTCGTTTGAAAATAAACAAAGAAGTTTCTCAAATTTTAGTTATATGGTATTCTTTACATATTTTACAATATATGGGGTCATTATAACCGGTTTATATCAAGTTACCCTTTAATAAACGGATTTTGTCAAGATTCTTGGCATATAGGCGTTGACAGAGATTGGAGAGAGTGTAAGGACGACAACTCTGGGTAGAGATTGGTTCCAGCTACGATCCGCACACTACTCTCACTAGTATCCAGCGGAAGAATCATGTTCATAAGCGGATACGAAAATTGTCCGGAGTTTGGTCTAGAGTAGTATGCGGGTCGACACTGAGTTTACATAATATTCTGACGAAGGAATAACGTAGTCTCATACCTGTCAAGTTTCACGCTTTCAGCGTGAGAGTCACGCTTCAAGGCATCAAGTTACGCTCATCCCCATTATTGTCACGCTAACACAAAAATCGACGAATTGGAAAATTTCAGTAAATATAATAAATCTGCCTAAACAGAACTGGTTCGCTAAATACCGATATTCGGATCCATTAGCGATATGTATTACTAGTAATGTATTTCTGTCACATCCGGTTACTATTGGTTCAGTCTTAATTTTTCAACACTGTTCTGTTCAGCTTTAGATGTTATGTGACACACTTGCTGGGGTCTGATTTTTAGGGTATTAATTACTTCGCTTTCCTCAATTGGTTTAAGAAAAAAACTAACATGGAGCGTGAACATTTAACTGCAGGCAAAGCAGACAGTCCTGCAAAAAGCTGGGCCGAGCTGCTGCATATAATACAAGATTTTATTCAAAATGGTGTAGTAAATATCCAGTGAAGGCTTCAAGCTCTCAAACATACTTTGCATAGGTGGCTTGTTGTCTGTAATATAGTTGGGCTCATCATAGTGAAGCTGATGGAAAGCGACATTATAAGATACCATGTAGCTTCTCTATAGATAATGCAGATGTGAACATACCATGGGTAAAAGAAACTTAATTAAATGTAGGGTACTGGTGCAAAGCCCTGATGTGTACTTTGTTGGCTGTCCTTGGCACATAATGCAAGACGTAAAAGAGAGGATAGCTTTTCTGGAGCTTCTGGATTCGTATGTTGGAAATATACCAGCCCTTGAAAAGATTTTTTTGTCAGGCTCAGAAAAGCAGCCAAGGTTTAAACGACTAACAGTAACAAAACAGTTCTGCAGAATCACCATGCTATCTACAGCTTCTGGGGTGCTTCGCCTTCCAGACCCACTGCTCTCACTCTGAGACATCAAAAACCCTTGACAGCTCTGTATTCTCTTTTTCGGAGATTATCTAATTATATGTGCTAAAAAAAAATTACCAAATCACTAACAGAAAAAAAAAGATATTTTCATGTAGACAATGTTGCTATTATCAAAGATTTAATGTTATGATGAAATATATATATCTTGTCTTAAGCTCATAATGTTTATCTGATTTCCCAAGAACGATTATAGCGACTTACCTAAATGTGCTAATCCCGATCCAAGACGCTTACAATGACCTTTACCATAAACTTACATTTATTAGTAGCGAACAGACAGGTTTCGGCCACACTCTCTCTAGCGTGATGTTTAGGTCAAGAAAATCATTGGCATAACTTGATGAAACATGTTCTTTTTCTGGCAACTCTGGTAATGAAATAAATGATAAAACCAGTTCAACAGTTAATTGATTATCATATATAATCGTATAAATTAACGGGGCCGTCGTAGTAGTGAATCGTATGGCAGTTGGATTTTCAATTACCTATACAATCAGTGCCTATCATCACTAACGTTGTGAGTTCGAACCCTGTTCATGGCGAGGTGTACTCATACAACATTATGTGATAGTTTGTCAGTGACTTGCGACAGGTCGGTGGTTTTCTTCAATTTCCTCCACCAATAGAAATTGACTGCCACGATATAACTGAAATATTGTTGAAAGTGGCGTTAAACACCATAAACAAACCAACCTTATTAATTAATTGGACATGTATCATGTGATTACTACTACTAGTAAACGTATCTTACATTGGATTAACAATAGTAATGCCAATAAAATGAAAAACAGAAAAATACCACACTGTCGGAACATTTCAAAAATCCAATTGAAAAATAAATCATAGAAAGAGGCAAAATAGATCTATACCCCTAGCACACAAACACATGATCACTCACTTTCCTGTCTTGGTACAGACCCTTCAATAAAAAGTGGCGGGGATAAACTAATTTCATGGGCCCAAGCCTCTCCCTTAGTGGAATGATGCAGTCATCTAATTGTTTTCCACATGTAATAAAATATCAACCCTCACATCATAACCTGGCGAACAGCCTTATTGTTAAAAACACCATAATCTTGAACATGATGCAAAATATATTGTATGGAAATTGTCATATCGTATTTATACTATTTGTGGAGAAATGATGCTCAATGTGACACCAGAAAGTTATTTTACTAAGCTTGGGTCTTGTCTAATATTGTTCTTTTATTTGTTTGTAAACATGTATCATGTATATTTCAATAGTATATTGCATGATAGAGGCCGTCGTGGTCGTGATCGAATGGTAGTTGGATCTAAAAGTGGTGTTAAATACCATAACTCTAACCCTAGCACTAAAAATGAAAAAAAAATACCACATTTTCGGGACAGTTCCAAAATCCAGTAAAAAAATCGTAGAAAGAGTTGTTACTGTTTTTTTTGTGATCTTTCGACTTTCGATAAATGATGCTTAATATTTCTCTATGCATTTTAAAGCTAGTAGAGGGATTATATAAAAAAGCAAAATAAGCAAAAACAATTCAAATAAATACGTACTTTTAAAGTTGCCATTATCAAGTGTTAAATTCTTGCTATATTGTTCAAACCCATAGTGACATGTATATAATACGTTCACATCGTGTTCACTGAAATCTAAGATAGCCAGATTGTATAGCATTTGCTGCATATTGGATTCAACAAGATATTTTTCTTTATAATAGGAAGTTCGACTGAAGGTCAGAATGTCGTTCAAATATCCGCCACTCCACTTCGGAATGCCACTCCCTGTTGATTCTATTCTGCATTCGAGTGTTAACTTTGCATGGAACTTTATTGATGATGTAGTATTCCATGAAACTGTAAAATATTTAAAAAATATATACATATATATATATAATATTTATTATCAGTCGTATTAAAATGAAAAACAACCACACTGTCGTAATAATTTCAAAATCCGTGCCTACATATCCTATTGATATATATGCAATTAAAAAATACATTACTTACTGACTGTAGACGATTCACATATGCTGATTTGTACCACGAATAAAATGTAAAGAAATGAGCAACGATCCATAGTCTTCATTCCTGCAATATATAGATATAAGATATATACAGATGAATCTCGTTATCTCGAAGTTCACGGGACCGTTTCAAAATTTCGAGTTATCCGACACTCGAGTAAGGGATTAAGTAAGATAGGCAACTCTATCAGGTAAGTTCTATAAAAGTGGATGTAAACTATTGTGTCGGTCATTTACAATATTTTGATCATCATTTGTACGTATTGAGGGGGCGTACAGCAAAAAGGGGGTGGGAGAAAAGGGGGCGGGGGTGGGAGAAGGAGGGGGAGGGAGGTGGGAGGAAGGGGGCGGGAAGTGGGAGAGGAGAAATTTGCAAAATGGGAGAAAACTGATCTCGCCCCCCAAAAAATGTGAATAAATAACTTAAGAGATTTAATTTTCCTTGTCAGAAGGAAGGGGAAAAGGGACAAATGATGAAAATGATCATTTAAGAAACAAGAATTTAAGAAAGTCGATCATAGATAATAAAAATACAGAAAAACGGATTTTTGTACGGATTTGTTTTTCATTTGATGTTTTCAAGCAAATTTCCGGTGGGAAAAAGGAGGTGGGGGGCTTATTACTTAAAAGGCTGAGCGTCGAATGACTTGAAACTAAGTTTGATGTATAATGAAAACAAATTTCCACCTTAAACGGAATAATCATGCAATGCATTGTATTCATACCTATATACAGGTATAAAAATATCATTCACCAATGAAAAGCCCCACGGTATTTGTAATAAATACATACACGTGACAGTAATCAATAGTAAACATTACCGCATGTACAATACCACGTGTAAACCGTACGAAAATAAATACATTTAAATGTTAAAGGAAAGCGATAACAATTCGCTGGGGTAAAGCTGATGACAGTAACTGCAATTACGGTCATCCCAAGATGGCGGACGTGGAATCGGGTAAGAATGTTTTTTGTCGATTAAATTGTTTCTATAGTGTATTTTATATGACACATGCATTGGTACGATAGTAATCTATGAACTTATCACAAGGAAATCACAAATTACGACTGAAAAATGTACATGAAAGAGAAAATCCGATTTTAAAAAATCGCTAAGATGACTGGGGCCGTAACTGATCATAATTGTTTTAAAAGATGACCGTAATCTCAGTTTTCAGTTACGGTCATCTTAGCGATTTTTTTAAATCGGATTTTCTCTTTTATATACAGGAGAAGACCTGGGAATTTTTGTCTGTCAGTAGAGAATCCAATTTTTTTCACGCATCATGTCGACCAAAAATATTTGTTATACCTACATGAGGTAAATAAGGGTAATAACAAAATTACCGAACTCCGAACAATCTTCCAAAGGGAAAGTCAAAACTCATAAGTATATAAACAGACAAAATCAGTCAACAACCGGAAAACTGTGAAAACCGTAATGACCCTAGAAATGGTGGGTTGAATCAGATTTTAAAGCGCCAATCCTCCCGCTTTCATTACGACTCAAAGATTCCGGCTGTCACTATAACAGTATTTACATGCATACGAGACCTAAACAAAATTGTGTGTTTAGGGTTACCGGTAACCCTGTGAAAAAGGTTAGGTAAGGGTGACCAGGATTTTTTTTTGCATTGGATATATTGGGCATGCAGATGTCAGATCACAGGCACTTGTTTCATTCAAAAAATATATGCCCCCTCCTCTTCCTTACTTCAAGGTAAACATTTACCCTTTCCTCCTTCCCCACTTCGCCTCAATATTTTTCGCTTATTTGTGATCCTTTCGCTGACCCAATTTATATATCGTTACACTCTCGAGATATTTCTCTTTTCGGCATAACATCTACTCTCAATTCAGCGACCGGTAATGACAACAGAACAGTTAACTGGCGATGGCAAAACTATTTTTCATTGATTGGTTGAATTAATTTAGGGAACGACCATTTAACTTGAAGGGGGGGGGGGTATGTTTTTTTTCTGAAAAAAATATTCTGATCCCCAATGTTGCTGAAAAAAATATTCTGATTTTGGTGGAGGAAAAAAAAAAATATCTGATTCAGATATTTTACATATAACCTAATGTTAAACTCTGGAAAAAAAATAATTATTCTAACTCTTGTGTTGTCCGAAAAAAAATTTCTGAACGAAACTAAAAACTATATTTATTTATAAACAAATCTACGCTTAATTTATAATTTTTCTTAAACATTTCGATTTTCACGGAGCCATTGTTTATTTATCTTTTCTGACCTATTTCGATTTCCACGAAGCCGTTGTTTATTTATTTTCTCTGACCTATTGCGATTTCCACGAAGCTATTGTTTATTTATCTTTACTGACCTATTTTGATTTTCACGAAGTCGTTATATTTACTTTCGCTTTTCGACCTACTAAAACATATGGATCGATGCACACATTAATTATAATTATAGAGGATGTGGTCGAGTGGTCTAGAGGGCTGGGCATAAGATAAAGCGATTAGTAGTTATCAAATGTATATAGTTTTAACCTTTGATTCATTGTTTATTGTATTAACTAAATTTAATACGGCGCTCGGCCAATAATCTTCAGTAGTGAACAATGTAATATCAATACATGTTTGTCATATCAATAAAATCAATATATATATATACAATATAAATAAGGATATGCTTTAATGATCGAATGATTCTAACAAACTATATTATTTTGTTGTCTTTATCTTTAGTAAGTGTTTGTTTATTATCAAGAAACAAAAGTAGAATTAAAAGCAATAAAAAAAAAAATGAAAACAAAAGTAGAATTTCACCTGTTATACTCTTCGTAACACTTGATCAATAGAAGAAATTATTCCTTATGATATGAACATTTTTTTTCAAATCCTGATTCTAAAAATATGTTATACAAAAATGTAGTTATTTCAACACAGGATAACACTCCTAGATTAAAGCACTACACATATGGCAACGCGCCAATATGACAACGCGCATGCTTGTAGGTGAACAAACAACTTTTTGGGGGGGGGGGGGGGGGGGGGGGGGGCAGTAAGGAAATTTGCAGGTTATTTTTTTCCCGCAGTCAATTATTATTTTTGGACGTCCTTTAAATTGCATACAACCATATAATATACAATACAACTTCAATACAACTTGAAAGAGTTGATTCTATTGTAATTGCCACACTTCAATGAATGCATATATCACGGCTGGTAATCGGCACAAGCAGAACAGTTGGTTCTGCAAAGAAATTCGTGAGGATAACTTCCGGTTTTGGTGGAGGAGAGTTCAAGAAGACGCTTCGCAAGATATGTACATGTCAAAAATTGAAATTTTCTTTTTTACTGCTCGAATATTGCAAAATCAGAGAATGCTATGCTGTGGCGAATGCTTTCACGATTAGAAACATGTATAGTTTATTCTTGTATATGAAGTGTAACTCTCGCAAAATCAATCGTCCCACGAAAAACATGACGAAAATTGTGACACTCGTGCATTTCTAAGTTGTTCTTGACAAAGATGCAAGTTAAATTTTCAATATTTTTTCATCATGGGAGTCTAAATGTGATCGGGGATAAATTCCGATTCGTCAGAAGTAAATTGAAGTCTCGATAAATCTACAAACTGTCAATTTTCTCGTTTTCCTGCTTGAGGAGATCGGTTCTGATAGAGCACATTGCGAATGCACGAGGAGATTTGCTAGTTTTTGTACGACACATGTAATCCACTGTATAATCACAAATTTTGCATGTCTGTCTGGTAATAAATTCACGAACTGATGCCCTTCTGCCCGTCTGGTTTTTAAAAGTATAAAAGTAATATTTCATTGTTCATGGGCTGTCCACCTAGAAAGAAACATTTCATTTAAGGAATCAATTCATAATTGTAACTGCGGTTTCCCATGATTTAACTTGTCATTATTGATCATTTGTTGTTTGTGACAACTTCCATTCACAGGCGCTCGTGGCACGGACCATCCCCCTTTTTCTATCTTTCTGTTTACAAATTTATTTACTAATAATATTATTAGTATCTATACACATGCAATTTGATGTTAACATAAGATTGTATGAATATTGACACGAACAAGTTAAAATAAGGGAAAAGTGATGAAATAATAAAGAAATAAAGAAATTTTATTGAAAATAAATTTGTAAACAGAAAGTTAGAAAAAGGGGGGTGGTCCGTGCCACGAGCGCCTGTGCTTCCATTGTGTATTGGATACACAACATTAACTTCCCTTACATTGAAAAAAATTGAAAATGCACTGTAAGATAATTTTATAATCAAGAATAATTAATCTTAATGTGAATCATATCTATATATTTTCTAATACAAATGATACACTCTAAATTAAATATCATACAGTTGAGAATAATATTAATTTGTGGTTTGTTTTTCTATTATGTAGTGTGTTATGTGTACACACTTGTAAATAAAAAAGATCTCTGTTAGTAGTGGTTACAAGATGTACAACGCTTTACCGATTTTAAGGATATGACCACAGTTTAATTGACATCCTGTGTTTAATTGATTTATGACTAGCTAACACTAAGTGAATGTTTATTTACGTTAGACCTATGTATGTGCTGAAATCATGTAATATTATAACTTGTGTAGATCTCCGGTGAAGTTTCCGTCATCTTTAGTAAAAAGGTTGCGCCGAATAGATGTGGAAACCCGTTTGAAAGGATATAAGGATTTTGAAATTGAAAGAGATTTTTTTTTAATAAACTTGGTGTCCTGATTGATGGGGATTTTAAATTTGGTATACTCTATATATAGCTACTTGTTTTTGTTCGTTTCCTTGGCGGTGATACAGGCAATCTATATCGAAATGTTTTTTTGTAAAGAGTCAATGTCAGTCCCCTTTTCCTCTTTCCCTTGAATCCTGGCATCTCCTTAAAGTGGACAGAGAATAGTTTATTTTGATTAGAGTATTTATCAGTTTTGTGCTTAAAAGTGTCAATTTATCAATTTTGCAGAAAACAATTACCAAAACTTGAAAATCTCCTCATGCATTCGCAATGTGCTCTATCAGAACCGATCTCCTCAAGCAGGAAAACGAGAAAATTGACAGTTTGTAGATTTATCTAGATTTCAATTTACTTCTGACTAATCGGAATTTATCCCCGATTACATTTAGACTCCCATGATGAAAAAATATTGAAAATTTAACTTGCATCTTTGTCAAGAGCAACTTAGAAATGCACGAGTGTCACAATTTTCGTCATGATTTTCGTGGGACGATTGATTTTGCGAGAGTTACACTTCATATGCAAGAATAAACTATACATGTTTCTAATCGTGAAAGCATTCGCCACAGCATAGCATTCTCTGATATTGCAATATTCGAGCAGTAAAAAAGAAAATTTCAATTTTTGACATGTACATACCTTGCGAAGCGTCTTCTTGAACTCTCCTCCACCAAAACCGGAAGTTATCCTCACGAATTTCTTTGCAGAACCAACTGTTCTGCTTGTGCCGATTACCAGCCGTGTATATATCAATACAATATGTATGCTTTCAATATCTAAAACAAGGAACTGAACCATAGTAATAAAAGTGCCCCGTGACGAGGTGTTTCTTTTCAAACAATGTTGCATAAATCTGTCCTGAATTATAATGAAGAACCTGCCACAATGATATTTAATTTGCAAAATTTTTTAGCAAATGCAGTATGAAAAAAAAGAAAAACGTAGATATCAAATTTAGTGCGCACGACGCGTTTCTTGAATAACCTTCATCAGGTACGTAATAACCTCCATCAGGTACGTAATAACCTTCATCAGGTACGTAATAACCTTCATCAGGTACGTAATAACCTCCATCAGGTACGTAATAACCTCCATCAGGTACGTAATAACCTCCATCAGGTACGTAATAACCTTCATCAGGTACGTAATAACCTTCATCAGGTACGTAATAACCTTCATCAGGTACGTAATAACCTCCATCAGGTACGTAATAACCTCCATCAGGTACGTAATAACCTTCATCAGGTACGTAATAACCTCCATCAGGTACGTAATAACCTTCATCAGGTACGTAATAACCTCCATCAGGTACGTAATAACCTCCATCAGGTACGTAATAACCTTCATCAGGTACGTAATAACCTCCATCAGGTACGTAATAACCTTCATTAGGTACGTAATAACCTCCATCAGGTACGTAATAACCTCCATCAGGTACGTAATAACCTTCATCAGGTACGTAATAACCTCCATCAGGTACGTAATAACCTTCATCAGGTACGTAATAACCTTCATCAGGTACGTAATAACCTTCATCAGGTACGTAATAACCTCCATCAGGTACGTAATAACCTCCATCAGGTACGTAATAACCTCCATCAGGTACGTAATAACCTTCATCAGGTACTTAATAACCTTCATCAGGTACGTAATAACCATCATCAGGTACGTAATAATCTTCATCAGGTACGTAATAACCTTCATCAGGTACGTAATAACCTTCATCAGGTACGTAATAACCTCCATCAGGTACGTAATAACCTTCATCAGGTACATAATAACCTTCATCAGGTACGTAATAATCTCCCTCAGGTACGTAATAACCTTCATCAGATACGTAATAACCTTCATCAAGTACGTAATAACCTTCATCCGGTACGTAATAACCTTCATCAGGTACGTAATAACCTTCATCAGGTACGTAATAACCTCCATCAGGTACGTAATAACCTTCATCCGGTACGTAATAACCTTCATCCGGTACGTAATAACCTTCATCAGGTACGTAATAACCTTCATCAGGTACGCTCAAAATCAAAAGACTGGAAAGACAAATAATTTAAAGTTTTGGGAGCAATAAAACCTAATGGCCTTAACAGGAAAAATCAACATTGCGATCTCGAACTCTAACGACTTGTTTCTTTGTATCTCGAACTGACAATTCGGTTCTTTGGTAGACCTTAGTTCAATTTAACCCGGTTTGCAGGAACTCTCGGTTATTGCGAAGTTCAGCTCCCACAATTGCTTCTGAGTTAAGTCTGCGTATAAGTTATCCAAATTATTCATGAACCTAAATATAATTTATCTCCTGGATTTTTCATAATTCATTGTATAACGAAGAGGAAATTTTGTTTTTGTTTTTTTATAATTCATTATAAGGAAGAAGATGGGATTTTTCAGTGTGTGGTTTTTTTTAATTATACTATGCAAACAGGTACTCGGGGACAGGACCCCCTTTTTTCAAACTGAAATTATTTATCGTATCTTTGTTATTTTTTACGTCAATCTAATATACATGTATATATTGTAAAACAAATGACAATTTATGTATCAAAAAGTCGTTTGAAAAGAAAAAAAACCTTCGACATACATCTCTTTTTAAACGTGCATTCTTCGTCTTTCATTATCCCTCCATGTAAGACTCAACAAAGACAAGAATCGTTTTCCCTCGTACGATATCGCTCGGGTGAAACATTCAAGGCCGCTGTCTACTCTATGAAATTATAATTCTAACCTTTTTCAATTGTTGTTGAAGGTCAGGGGCAGATCCAAAAAAATTGGAAAAAATATGATTTTTTGGCGTAAAATCGTGATTTTTTCACACGAGATACTCCAACAATTTTCGCGCCTCCCACCGCTCGGCGCAATTTTTTTAAGTACCCCCCCCCCCCCCCCCCCCCTCCCCTAACTTAAAATCCTGGATCCGCCCCTGAAGGTGGTCAGTATTTGGTAGAAGTAGAAGTAAATAGTGTTTGGTCTTTTTCTGGAAAACCCCGTTTAGTTAGTAACTCAGACTAAATCATGTTATAAATACCTAAACAATGGTACAATGTATATATAGAATAGAATATATTGTATTGCTTAATCATAGGGCCCACATGAGGCATCATTATCATTATATATGCGGACATATTACAGACAATGTAATATATTTCCGTTGAATGTAAAAGTACAATATCTCAGGAAATGCAACTTTGAAATTTTACAAATATAAAAACATTTCCGCAAATTATCGTGCTGTGGTATATTAAAAAGAAAAGGGAATTTTCATATCTTTAGAACATTTCCGAGAAACGTCTATAGAAAATGATACCACCAATTATATTCCTCATAGTATACCGTTACGTCACTTAAATAAAGAAAGAAAGACTGAAAGATTTCCCTAAGCTCTAAGGTAGGTAGTATCTTTAAGTAATTCGTCAGGGGGTTGGTTATATGGATAAATCAGAAATCCAATCGCATGTTGATGATGTGCACTTTTTTTTTATGTTAAATGACAATTTTTTTTCTTCATATGATTTGGCCTGGATTTTATACAGACATTAAGATTCTAAATCCGATTATGAGTAGGGAGTTTAGGGATTATGGTGTTTTACACTCAACAATAGTTTAGTGATATCGTGGCGATCAGTTGTATTGGTGGTGGAAACCGGAGCATCCGGAAAAAACCACCGACCTGCCGCAAGTCACTAATTAACTTTATCATATAGTGCTGTAGAGCACTTGAGTTCACTCCGGTTCTTAGTGGGATTCGCATAACTCGATCTTTAGTTTTATATGTATGTTTTGACCTTTTGTACTTTTTCTTTTGGCTATTGTGTTGTCTGTTCATCTTCGATATACGGATTCTTATTACCCCTTTGGTATCCTCTAATTCCTACAGTCTTTGGTTTTATCCGAACGTGAATCGAGGCGAACTCGCTAACCATTGCATCACCGATGTGGTTATTTGGTGGCATATTTCTGCCTCCTACTTGTAAGATTTTTATGTCAATATGTCAAATACAGATATAGGTAGTCGACATAAGTTTTTGACATGTCGACATGATTATATGACATGCTGATATAATTATCTGATATTTCGACATAAACAGCTAACAAGTGGACATAATTATCTGACATTGCGACATATTTATCTTACATGTCAACAACACAATTATCAGAGATGATGACATAATTATCTGACTTGGTAACATAATTAAATGATATGACGACATAAATATCTGACACGTTGACATGCCTATCTGACCTGTCAACATAGTTTTCTGACATTTACAAATAATCATCTGATAAGTTGACTTAATTGACTGACATATCGACAAAGTTATCTGACCTGTCACATGAGAAGTCGAAGGGACATGTCGACATAAATATATGACAAGTCGATATAATTTTCAGATATAATTATCTGACATGTCGACATGATAATATGCTATGTCGAAATAATCGTATGATACGTTAACATAATTACCTTACATGTCAACATAATCATATGACATATCAACATAATTATCTCACATGTCGTTATAATCATCTGACATGTCGACAAAATCATCTAACATGTAACATAAGAATATGACATGTCATCGTAATTATCTGATATGTCTGCATAAATATGACAAGCTAACATAGTTATCTGACATGTCGACATAGTTATTTCACATATCGACATAGTTATCTGACACGTCGACATAATCATGACATGTCAACATAAGAATATGACATGTCAGCGTAATTATCTGACCTGTCGACATAGTTATCTGACATGTCGACACAATCATGACATGCCAATATAAGAATCTGACATGTCAACGTAATTAACTGACATGTCGATATAGTTATCTGACAAGTTGCAGTCTTCCTCTGTATTGCGTGTAACACGTGTAAACATTTCAAGAACTAATAAATAAAACAACATTGTTCTATGCAATTATGATGTGTCATTTCAATTATTTTTGACATTACAAATTCGTATATTTTTTCACCTCCTTTGTTTTTCTTTAGATTGTACTCTGACAGGAAATCTTATTTAAAAATTAAAAATATATAAGGATTATATCGATATCTATATAATACAAATTGACCTCAAATATAAAAACAATGTATCTGTGATTTTTGTGATATTATGATTTTTGTTCTACATTTTAGTGTAAATTTTCTGTGAGATGAAGCAGTTTATAATTGTACTTGTCAGTATACTAGGAATGACATCCGGCGCTGGTAATATATAATTATATTCTGTAGGCAACGTTAACTTAATTTCCGTTTAAAATATTACGCTTATGAAATATTCAAGGTTGACTTGAATTATTTGATGTGATTAAAATATATAATAATGAAGGATTGAGGAATAACAAATTCATCTGATAAAAACAAAATATGAGAAGACAGTAGAACATATCACTAACAACGGTGCATCAGACTAAATTTGAAGACAAAAATCTGGCATAACATAACACAATAGGTGTTGAACACCACTATGCGCAAGAAAGACACAAATAACGTAATTCAGGCATGAGCCCTTCTGCAAACAACTGGAAGTAAAGACGAACCGAACATCGTTTTATGCGGAAATGGTAACGAACATCACAAAAACACGGAACTCAGAACGTAAAGACACATAATAGGACCCCAAAAAATATGAGTAACACGGACCCGACCAAAATACTTTGTAATATTGGAAGCTGTACATATTTGGTACCAAATACTAATGATGTACATCAATATTTTGTAGTGCTATCATTCCACACATATCCTATGACTTGGTTAACCACAAAGGAGTATCGGTGTGACAAATGATCACGGATATGTTCCGTTTGCCGTAATCACAATACAGTCTTTTTCTCATTCATGACTTGTCACTATGTTTGTAATAAGAGTAGACGACGGGTGCCACATGTGGGGCAGGACCCGCTAACCCTTCCGGAGCACATGAGTTCACCCCCTGTTTTAGTGGGGTTAGTGTTGCTCAATCTTTAGTTTTCTGTGTAATGTTTGTAGATCGTTATCCATTTTTCCTTTGGCCATTGTATTGTCTGTCCTTCGATTTACGGCTTCTGATTAACCCTTTGATATTTTATTTTTCGGTACATGTCGTCGTCGGTTGGAATTATAGCAAAAATATGTAATAATTTCATTTTTTCTTTGTTTAAATACTGCTGTTCTAAAAATAGTTATAGAGATAAAAGATCTATTGTCTGTAGATTGGTTTATAAATAGCCTCACTAATTAATTATCTACACTGATAATTCTTTGCATTTGAAAATTCAAAAGGTGATCCGATAATGCTTTGCAGTAGAAAACTCGAAAGGTGATCCGAATGTTTCTCGATAGAGAAATATTTCACACAAGTGACGTCATATACAAAATTATCATCCAATTAGTGAAACACGCAGCAGATAAGGAATACATAAAAACCTCGTATATCGGTTTGAATATAGGTTGGGAAGTGCTAAGTTGTTCTGAAGCTATTGCTCGTCGAGGCCTCTCGGAAAAAACTAATACACTGATCAACCTATGATAAAGATTGTGCCAGGCATAGTCTGGAGGTTAATACATAGCTTGAGCAGTGTTGAGACAGCCAATTAGTCTCAAGCACTGGGTCAGACACATAGTTTGAAGATATCTTCAGTGGTGTATATGTGTTGGAGGTAACCTCGGGTCTCAGGAAACTGATACCAACTACTATATATTAAATAAACGCCGAAACACGTTACAGAATATACCTGAAAATGAGCAATGGTGATTTATGAATGCAATACTTCTGATAACGAAGATAAGAACACAACTGTTTCGAAAGGTTTGAAGATACCAAAGGGGTCCTAGTAATCAGATGCCTAAAATAGAAAGAGAGACAATTCAATGGCCAAAAGAAAAAAGAAAAGAAAAAAGGATAAAAGACAATGAATGGTCGAGACAACACTACACCTAACTTTTAGTGTTATATAGGGTATTGTTTTTTTTTCCCCAGGTTAACAGTGAGCGCTCCAAATCAAGCGGAGATAAAAGTAGCAATATATTTATGAGTTTTCTAAGATACTACAATTCAAATAGTTGAACTTTGAACTTTCTATTTGTTTACATGTTTACATGATTTGTTTAAGAAATAAATCATGGAGGCCAGAATGTGTTGGGAGTTTTAGCATGGATTGGCGGATATTAGTATTTTATCCCAAGCCAGAAGAGAGGGATAACATTTACTAATATCCGCCAATCCATGTTAAAGCTCAAAACACATTCTGGCTTCCATGATTTATTTCGATTCTGATATGTCTAAGAGTACAAATACGGTAGTATACTTTGATTGGAATACGGTAATTTATATTTACGTTTGCGGAAAATGTCGCACACAATTTATGCTGCCAGTGGAAAAGTCAGTCACATTCACCGGCACATGTGCTAATGAGATTATACCGAATGGATAACTCGCTCGTTTGTTAACAAAACGAAATAAGGAGGTCATGTTAGAATATATGATATACCCAATGTACTGATGCAAGAATACACGATGTGTGTCTGGTCAAAACAATTAAACAAGCAGTATGCATTCTTTGAACTGCATCAAAATCAAGATTCAGAGAAAATAAAACAGTCTTATATTTCATGTTGTTTAAAGTAATATTACACCAGTTTTGGGTGAAGAAATGTTTTCCCTGAAAATTCAATTTTGAATACGGCGGTACCTTTACTAAGCTATTCATCCATGTTTCAAGTCGAAATATGTTCCCAACAATTAGAAATCTACAAATCCGTGTGCATGTTTATCGTCCGCCATTGTTGTGGAAACTGATTAACTTTTGTTTGTTTAGTTCCGATGATTGCCGATCATGACCTCGTGACGAAAAGATAAACAATCATGGATGCTGAGGTAAGCATGCACACATTCCTGACAATGATTATTGAGGAATCAGTCTGTTTCATGTCGTGTGAACCATTTTTTTTTTGGTTCAGTTATTCCTATGTGGTACACACGGAATATATTTTTACTTGCATCTGACATTTTTTTCATCAACTGAACAGTGCGCATGAGCGATAATCTCCCCGAACGAACTCAAATCTTGGGTCACGCGTATATCATTTGCATTACTGTGGAGTTAACAGAATTATCTGCCGTCAAATATTTTGCGATTTGCTCTTAAAATCTGCTTTTGAGCGAATTTTTAATGTTATGCAGTTGATTTTAGTTAAAATTAAGTGAAAATATTCAATCCAAAAATTCCACGATATTTGCCTTTCATATCACTTTAAATAAGAAAATAATTATATTACGCATGTTATGGGACAGAGTAGTGTTCAGCAATTTGACAGCTCTATCGGGACATAAATTTGAACAGGGAAGCCAGGATAGACAGGGGCGTAGTAGCCAGAGGGGTAAAACTTTACGATAAGTTGAATTTTGAACATGGAAGCAAGCAAAATTATTGTCCAGTAATTAAGGTATTTTTTTCTTTTTTTTTCTTTTGCTTTAAATTTGAACCCCGCCCCCCATATTTTTCATTCCATTTCTAATCGTTGCCCTTCTCTCCCACTTTCTGTTCAACTCTTACGTCTCTGAAAGATATACAGAACTGACCGATGAAAGCCATGAGTAGGTGTCTGGTAATCGTATTAATACTCAATGAGGGTATAAGAACACATTTATTCATGCCATTAATGCAAAACTTGTATTCAGAATTCAGCGCCCTTAACACATGGCCACCCACTGCGTTTCCTAGACTGAGTTGACGATGTTCTGCTATGTGTTTTTACATACGACGATTCGTATGCACTAAATTTGATATCTACGTTTTCATTAATGTCCCTGGGCCCATTTCTCTATTATTGGGCTATTGACCCTCGAGGGTATTATCCTCCCTGTAGTCAGTGCTTTGGCATGACATGGTTTATGAGATACATTTTTTTTGTATATTATTTTATCGAAATTTACAGTTCTTAAATCCTGTAATTATCATTTAAGCTGTGATTCTCCTCCCTCGGTTGACCTTAGCTGATTTTAGCTCTCCCGTTTAGGCCCTTTTTTGCTCCCAAGGAAGTTTTAATGATTTGGCTTTCGAGTATTTTGGCTTTTAGCGTACCTGGCACTAAATTTGATATCTACGTTTTATTGAAATTGTTTTTTTTTCTCAAATTAATCTTAGCTTATTTTAGCCTAATATATATACAATATACGTACATTGTCGGTAAATATAAAATTTATTTGTACATGTACGAGCTTTAGAAACAGGCAGAATAGCGAGCCTTCGGCGAGCTTTTCAGGCCTGTTTCGCAGCGAGTACAAATGAATTTTATATTTAACGACAATGTACGTATATTGTGTTTATCCTGCAATGTCAAAAAAGTCGGAAAACTTGTCAGATTTAAACAAAAAGGACAAAAACAAGCGTCATTCCTCGCCTTTCATGAATGTTGTCAAGGGTGTCTTCTTCGTGGTCCGCGTTACATTTTAGTACCAGTTTCATACTTGTCTGCGCCCGCCGCTGTACATAGCTACAGGGTACCAGGAAAGTTTATTCGTAGGCTGAAAAGTTTATTCGTCTAATACGAATAAAGCAAAAATGTATTCGTATAGCATATTTGCACAGCAAATGTACTGATTGCAGGATAAACTTTTATATGCAGTTGATGTACATGTACAAAACGTATTTGTATTCCAGAAACGCGTTGTGTGCACTAAATTTGATATCTATGTTTTATTGAAATTGTTTTTTTAAATTAATCTTAACTTGCTTCAACCTAATATACTTTTATGCAGCTGCTGTACAACATGTATTTGTAAATAAAGGTGGGACAGTTGTCCTAGAATGTACTTGTAAAAGAGAGTTTCAGTGGGTTCGAATCTCTCCCCAAGGAGTCTATATAACGATCATAGAAAACGGAAAAGCGAAAGACGACATTGGAGATCATATTAGAATTCCCAGGGTGAAATGCCATGATCTTGAAGTAAGCAATATAACACAAACAGATGAGGGACGTTACAAATGTCTATGTGAAAAGGAGAATTACATGTATAAGCTGAATATAAGTGGTAAGTAAAATAATAAACTATTATCCCCGGTTTGAAAATAATAACAACTACTTTTGATTGGTTAAAACCCCGGGTATGAAAAAACTCATATTCTCAGGTGTTGCTAGGCCATATTACCGGGTGTAACTAGCCATTTAACCAATCAAATATTGTTATAATTTTCAAAACGGGGATAATATGATATTAAAGCTCACGACGTTGCCTCCAAAATCAAATTTAGTTAATTTGGCTAAAAATTGAATATAAAGCTCAAAGCTGTTACTTTGTTCAACTGTATGGTTTTACCAAAGGTAGTAGCCTACACCGGGTAAAAAACACTCGAAACTTTTATATTGTTTACTTATTCTTTCCAAAAACAAAGAAAACGTCACTTTTACGTGGGCTATCTGGGTCCAAAATGTTTTATTTTTTACTATAACCGGGGATAAATTCGTTATCTACGTTCCTATCCGTAGATATGGAGATTTTAACACCCTTCGGCTGCGCCTCAGGGTGTACTTGGCTACTTCAGGGTGTTAAAATCTCCATATCTATGGATAGGAACGTAAATAACTTATATTATCACATATTTTATTGAAATAACGCCGAATTTGCATGTGTAGTAAAAGCATAATTTGCGGCGTGTTATTTGCCTCCGGGGCAATAACATGTTATCTGCCCTGGCAAAATATGTGATAAATAGATTAATACATGGCCTTTTTCATATTGCCCTTGTCATCAGCCCTCGACTGATATCGTCCCTCGGGGCCGATATGAAGGTCTCGTGCTGATAACAAGGGCAATATGAAAAAGGCCATGTATTAATCTATAAATATCACCATGATATATAGAGGCCGTCGTGGTCGTATGGTATTTGGTTTTACAAATATTTGTGCAATCAGTGTCTATCACCACCACAATTGTGAATTCGAACCCCGTTTATGGCGAAGTGTACTCGATACAACATTATGTGATAAAGTTGCGGCAGGTCAGTGGTTTTCTCGATCCGGATACGCCGGTTTCCTCCACCAATAAAACTGACCGTCACAATATAGCTGAAATATTGTTGAAAGTGGCGCTAAAAACCATAAACCTAAACCAAACCAAACTATCATCATAATACAAACTAGTATTTTGTTGTTGATGACAAATTTATCAAACGATTTATAGTACCAATCTCATATCGCTTTGGTTACGATTTTAATAATTTGTTCGCCTAGGCGTAACAGTACCAAATAAAAAGAGCATCCCACGTGAAAATAGTTGAATGTTTGAATATTATTCAGATAGAGACAATAACGTTACTTTCGGATTGAGGATATGAATAGTAGGTTGAAACACAGGCGCTCGTGACACGGACTGACCCCCCCCCCCCCCCCCCCCCTTTTTTTTTAAAGCTTTCTGTTTATATACAAAATGTATTCATCTTTAATAAAATTTCTTTATTATTTCATCTCTTTTTCCTTATTTTAACTTGTTCGTGTCAATATTCATACAATCTTATGTTAACAGCAACTTACATGTTTCGATCCTATATGTGGATAATTAGTATATTGGATCGAAACATGTAAGTTGCTGTTAACATAAGATTGTATGAATATTGACACGAACAAGTTAAAAAAGATGAAATAATAAAGAAATAAAGAAATTTTATTGAAAATAAATATGTAAACAGAAAGTTTAAAAAGGGGCGCCTGTGGTTTGAAAATGTATTATTTAACAAAAGGTTTTGATTTTGAATCCATTTGTTTCAATGACATACCATTTTTTTTGTTGATTTTACATTTTGTTGAGCACAATTCGTTCAATATATTGGATATGCGCTGGAACAAATGGTTCGCTGAAATTAAAATAAATATGAGTAACACGATGGGTGTCTTGTAAGAAGCAGGAACTACTTACCCTTAGTGAGCACATGTGTTCAACCCCGGTTTTTTGGTGAGGTCTGTGTTGCTCATCTTGTTAGTATTCTGTGTTGTGTTTTGCTTGCCCGTCCTATTTCTAGTGTTGTCAGTGTCTCTGGATTGTCCATTCTTGATTTCCCCTTCGGGTTTCTCTTGCGTTTATATAAATAAAATTGCAATATATTTCCAGAGATTGAAAGCAACGTAACCGATGTTATTGAAGGAACAAACGTAACGTTGGTATGTTCAAGCAAACGTCACACATCCGATGCTACAATTAAATGGAAGAAGTACGAATCTTGCAATGGGTTTCAAGAGCTGAATGGTTATGAGAATCAGAGCATGTATCAAATTACGAATGTTACTCGCAATGATTATGGCGCGTATGCTTGTTTGGACGGGAATATTACGGAGCAAATATATTTGTATGTGCATTGTAAGTATCAATATATAACATACATGGTAAGAAGAGTTTGAAGGTCTATACCAAAGGGGTAATCAATAAGCTCTAAATTGAAGAAGAACAGACAGCACAATATCTAAAAGCAAAAGCACAATAGAACAATTAATGATATATAAAACATTACACAAAAAACTAAAAATTAAGCAACATGAATCTCACTAAAAACACAAGATGAACTCGGGTGCAAAAACAATCAAAAGTCAAAATATGTAAATAATTTAATTGGTCAACAAGCAGTTACACAAATAATTATTTTGATGCTTAATATGAACTCCTTATGTGGCAAGTGGTGCGATTTCCGTTTGTCGTATTATAGCAAAGAGCGATTACAAATAAATATAAACGGGCTTGAAATGAGGTATAAAATATGAAAGTACTAAATATATAATGGATATAAGTTAGATATACTTTATCTGTTGTCATTTAGATCTACCGGAAGTGTTTGTGGAACGGTATAACAACATGTTGACCTGCAGGGCATCAGGGGGATATCCTACAACGTATTCTTATAAGGCTTGGGAACATCAAACGAGTGATGGATTGCATATAAGATACATAAATGGTACCGAAGATGGAAGTTTGGACCTAGGACTTGTGCACGAAAACAATGGAAAATATATCTGCACCGTAGAAAACGGTATTCGAGATCGTGCCGGGAAATATCTTTATCGACAAGGTGAAATAACAGTAAGCATTGAAGGTGCGTAAATCTAATACAAAATGAAATTGTGTGCGAGTATTATGTTGTTTAATGTAACTTCCAACACTATTTCAGTTATATCGTTGCAGTCAGTTTTATTGGTGGGGGAAACCGGAGTACCTGGAGAAAACCACCGACGTGTCGCAAGTCACTGACAAACTTTATCGCAAAATGTTCTATCGAGTAAACCTCGCCATGAGCGGGATTCGAACTCATAGCATTAGTCGTGATAGGTACTGATTACACATGTAGTTGTAAATCCAATTACCATACGATCACGATCACGACGGTCCTCACAATTTAGGAAATGTTGCAGATTGCATAATGGGTAGTAATGTGCTTCAACGAACCTCTTATATGGGAATAGGTACATAAAAATGGGTCAATGATGACAAGCCGAGAACAATAAATCCTCATGCGAAATATATGATGAGATACTCATAAAAGAAAAACAACAAATATAACATATAACAGTTCGAAAATATAATCAGACAATCTAATAATAAAGGGACAGAATCGATAATCCTACCCATGCATATGCATCATGGCCACTCACTATGATGGCTTCGTACAGAGAGTGGCGATGTTAAACTAGAATCTTCATTTATACGCATATATCTTCGGTAAAGTCAGACCTATTTTCTATCGGTCGCTTACTGGTCGCCGCGTGGGAGCTGCGACTAGTAAGCAACTGATAGAAAATAGGGAGCAAGTGTGAAGATCTAATATTAATAAGATTGGGAAACCTTGACATTTGACATAGAAATCTCGGAGCATGATCCGCATAATGGCAATGGTATTAAATCCACGACCTTAACCATCTGACCACCCTGGTTACTAATAATTATGTTCTTTTTGATTGGTTGGACTGACTATTGCCCAGCTAGCAGTATTTCAGCTATATTCAGGACTTGTGGATATGGTACTTAGCACAACTTTCAACAATATTTCAGTTATATCGTGGCGGTCAGTTTTATTGGTGGAGAAAACCGGACTACCAGGAGAAAATCACCGACCTGTCGTAAGTCACTGACAAACTTTATCGCACTATGTTTGTATAGAGTACACCTCGCCATGAGTGGGATTCAAATTCATAATGTTAAATACAACTACCATGCGATCACGTAATGAGAGAAGGACCGGGTCAACGAAGCATAAGAATATCAAATATACATGGAATATGTTGGCGTAGACTGATAATTTATGATTCAGGTTTGTATATATGTACATCAAGACAATGTCCCCTTTAAATTTGGAGGGTTAGGATTATGCTGTTTAACGCCACTTTCAACAATATTTCAGCTATATCGTGGCGGTCAGTTTTATTGGTGGAAGAAACCGGAGTATCCGGTGATGTTTTCACCGATCAGCCGCAAGTCACACTTCGCCATAAGTGGGATTAGGTATCTGTTAATCCAACTACCATACGAACACAACCACGACGACCACCATTTAAAAACATCATAGAGCTAAACAAAAATCACAGAACTCGAACATTTGCAATAACTCTTTAATATGGATATTTTTTCTTAATATGGAAACATCGGATGAATCTGAACGAAATCGGCCGAGTTGTGAAAAAATAAGTAATTACTCACTTATTCACTACATATAGCTTTGTATGGATTAGAGCTATTGTGTTTAACGCCACTTTCAACAATATTTCAGTTATATCGTGGTGGTCAGTTTTCTTGGTGGAGAAAACCACCGAGATGCAGTAAGTGACTGACAAACTTTATCACGGCATGTTGTATTGAGTACAACTCGCTATGAACGAGGTTCGAACTCACAACATTTAGTGGTGATAGGCACTGATTGCACAGGTAGTTGTTAATCCAACTGACAAACTTTATTACATAATATTGTATCGAATACACTTCGCCATGAGCACTTCTGAAATTCAGTATATAATTATCTGAATTACATTTATTTAAAGTAATTTTGATATTTTATGATTTTCAGGTAACAGTAGCACACGACTGCTTTTTATTCAACTATACATATTAATAACCGGTATTGCTACTGTAATACTGCTGGCTGGTACTGCTGTATTACCGCGAATTAAACGATTGTGCTTGCAAGAGGAAGTTATATTACTTTTAGAAGTATAACATGAAGAAGACACCCAAATAGGCACACAATGTCATTTCAACGTTGATATAAGTTTTAGAATCTAAAAACAGCTAATATCTTAGGTTGAGCAAATACGGAGGAAAGCAGCTAGGTGTGTCTTTAATAACTATCGTGACGGGTCACCTGGTGCTGTCACCAATATGATTGATACCTTACAGTGGGACAGTCTTGCTTATAGACGAACTAAAGCAAGTCTGATTCTCTTATATGAAACTAACGGGGGCTTGGTAGAGGTACCAATAACCATGCTACCTCAATCTGACAGGCTACTCGTGGGGCACATAAATTCAGACTACTATTAAGATTTTCTTTTTTCCATAATACAATCTGTTTAGAACCGTTTACCTCAGTCAATAGCTCTTTCACCTAACCTAGAATCCTTCTAAAGTGGTATCTCCACATTTACATTTATAAGATTCCCAAACCCACCTTTAAATACATATAGCAAGCCACTGTATACATATATAATTAGTTATTTTTGTTTATCATACTTTTAAAGTAAATGTCCATGTACAGAGGGCACACAGTTCTAGGATGTTACACTCTATTCTTAGAGTCTAGTGCTGTATTTGGAAGAAGAAGAAAAGTGTAACAGGACGAAGACACCGAACTTCATTTCAACATTCAAACAAGGTCGGACGTTGCATTAAGGTTGTTTTAACATTGAAGTGTTCCGGTGTCTGTTGAGCAGTTGGCTAAACTAATTGATTGCTGACATTTATTTTTAGTCATTATTTGAAACATTAGATACTATTTGATATAAAACATTTTGATCCATTTTTAAACATTATGTAAGTGTGCTAGATTGCACCTATGATAATAATAAAGCTGTAGAATAAATAATTCACTATAATTATACCATTAACTAGAGGCTCAGTGGGCTGAGCCTGTGTCGTTCACCTTTCATTCTGCTTTGAGGAAACTTAATACACAACCTTCCATTCATGTATATGCATCCTACCAAGTTTCGGTTCATTTGGCTAGGCAGTTTCAGAGAAGATTTTTTAGATATCGGCCAATCAGAAACAAGAATTGCCTGTGGTGCCCATGTTGGTAAACCGATCGGGACGAAATGAGCAATCGTCATAGAGGACATTCCATAGATGCTTCTTGCCATGTTTCGGTTAATTTGGCCAAGCGGTTTCAGAGGAGCAGATTTGTAAAAATTGACCAATCAGAAACAAGAATTGCATGTGGAGGGCCATGGCTGATGCTTGGTAATGGATCATAGCAAAATGTGCACTCTTTAGAGAGGACCTTCCATGGATGCTTCCTACTAAGTTTCAGTTCATTTTTGGCTGATGGGTTTCAGAGGAGAAGATTAAAATGTGAAAAGTTAACAGATGACAGCAAGGTGAGCTAAACAGAATATTAAAATGTGAATACCTACATGTAATGTATAGTATAAACATGTTACACTATATCAGCATTAGTTAATTTCTATGGGAGATAATGGCAAGAGTTATCTCCCTTTTAACAGTTTACTACAATGGAGAAGTTTTTTTAGAAATGAACCAATCAGAAACAAGAATTGCCTGTGGCGGCCATGTTTGTAAACGGATCCGGATGAAATGAGCAATCTTTATAGAGGACCTTCCATAGATGCTTCCTACCAAGTTTCGGTTCATTTGGCCAAGCGGTTTTGGAGGAGAAGATTTTAAAAAAAGGCATGTTTGTTAATAGATCGGGACAAAATTAACAGTCTTTAGAGAGGTCCTTCCATAAATGCTTCCTACCAAGTTTCAGTTCATTTGGCTGAGAGGTTTCACAGGAGAAGATTGAAATGTGAAAAGTTAACGGACGACGGACGCCAAGTGATGGCAAAAACTCACATTGCCTTTGGCAAGGTGAGCTAAAAACACCGCGTCCAACGGAGCATTCGGGGTGATAGCTATGTGAAGCGTGGGGTGTCCGTTTGAAAGCAGTTAATTTGCGAACATGGTAAGTTCATTTGCATTTGTAGTAATAAAGCGACCGCGCGGGTGTGTTAAGGCTGTTTTACGTCGGTTTGTTTCAAACGAGTTACTCCCCTTTGTAATAGTTTACGTAATGACGTTGCATCCATGGAAACGTACTCTTCTTGGGTGAACCACAGGGCCTTGTCACTATCCACGTAAATATACTATCACTATTTATACATTGGGAAAAATATGGCGTAGCATGACAAAGATGTGTTCTAGGTAATAACAACAAAAGGGTCAACAAGTGGTGAATATAAGTGCTACAGTAACCAAAATAGTATCGTTCCTTACCAAAAGACTTTTAAGAAGTCGATTAATAACATTTTGTGGATCAAAATCATTTTGTATGTACATATAACCATATTCATTGTGACAAATCAAAACCAAAACAACAAATATGGCCGACAATCTTCCACAAACCGGTTCTAAAAGAGGCAAGCCAAGTGACTCTGACGAATTGCCACTACATCAAAAGCAAACTGAAAGGCAAACTCGACAAAGGAAAAAAACTAGTGGCTCAATTTCTGATGATGTAATTGTCTCTATCAATGAACCCGAATCTGATAGTACCTGGTATAAAAATCATGAGGTGTTCAACAACACAACCCCTCTAGACAAATTCACAGTTGGTGATCTCACACGAGTAGTGGCTGATATACTGGGTGATCCACACTTTGTGTCCCAGATGTATAAAATGATGTCGAAGCAAGTTGCTGTTAATCTTGGTAAAAGTATTGAAGCTACATGCTTAAAATGTATTGAACCACTCACTCACAAGATAGAGAAACAAAGTAAACTAATTGATAACTAGTTATCCAGAGTATCTGTCCTTGAGAAAGATCTGGAAGAACAACAACAATATTCTCGAAGAACCAACCTTCGCTTCAACAATGTTAATTTACCTTCAAATAGAGGAAAGGTCATTTACCCTATTGATACTGATTCTCTTGTACTTAATATCTGTAACGATAGTCTTGGCCAAGCTGTAAGTCTAGATGACATTGGAAGAACCCATACGATTGGTCAAATCAGAGATGGCAAGGCTTCTATTATAGCTCGCTTCAACTCGTATCATAAGAGACACATTGTATACTCCAACAAGCGCAAACTCAAAAACCATCCGACCGGACTTTCATATCGGAAAATTTAACACGACACAGATTCGAGCTCGTTCGTAAACTGAACTTTCATAGGAAACGTGGCGACATTAACTCTTACTGGACTCAAGATGGTCGTATTATAGTCAAGCCAACTGAACAGTCTCATCCTCGTGAGTTCAAGACCATTTCAACTGAATCTGACATTTATCGTCTACTTGGTGTTCCTCCATACGATGAAAACGAATTTGTCATTGAAAATGAGTCTCAAAATGCTGATTAATATAGCCGTTTAATAACATTAGCTTCTGTTTTGAATGTTCCTTGTCTGATTTTCCGCCTTTCTTATATATTGCTTGTCCCATATTATATACACAAACTAACACTTGGTATTGTTTACTAAAACTGATTAAATTCTCTGACATTTCCCCTCTACAATTATCACAATTAGCGGGGCAATCTAAGGGTGTCTATTTATTAATATTTTAAACAGTCTAATTTCTCCTAATGCAAAAGAAAACTTAATACAACGGGTTAGAAAGTACAACTCTATGATACTATGTTAATATCAATAATTATTTGAAATAGTTCCTTTCTCTAAAATGCATGAGTAAATGATGGTAATAACTATTCAAGTGCACCCTAGAAGTTGTGATATAACTATACAATACATTTATGTTGCAACTGACATAAACCACGCCTACTAATTATGCTTTCGATCTGGGTCAAGGTTGTGTCTACGATGTTCGCGTTGTCGTTTTATACAATACCTTTTATGTATATCATGAGTCATAGCCAGAAATGATGGGTACTTTGCTCATTTGCATATCTAAGATGGCGACGCCGGGACGTCTGCAATTTTCATATGATCTATATAGACGATATCATTCATAATTGCATGTGTGTCATTTTCTGAACTTGAAAATGATACATTGAATCAAGCTGAATTAAATGAAATAAAAATTAATGAAAACAATTAAATATTCGAGGTTTCTGGACTAAATGAAAATCCGAGGCGACGAACCCTTTTTTGGCCTTAAGAGTCTATGTAAACATGTCTGAAATACATGAAACTGGTGGCGTGTGACACAAAATTTAACAATAAATGACATTTGGCGACATATTTTCTGAAATTATTGTCACGGTATGTGTTTTCGTGCGTCATCTGTTTTCGTTTATCCATTTTATTTTGATTTCCACAGTGCACGGTTTCTATTTATGGAACATAAACAAGACTACAGCGTGACATCTGTAAAAGATGTTAAAGTTTGCTTTTAAAGACGTAAGTACCAAAAACAGTGAACCTACCTACTGAACCATACTTTTTGTAATGCTAAAAATTTACTTCATTTATAAAGTAGCTGGAAAAAAATCCAGAAGAGCTATATAAAATTTAACTATGTCGTCTGCCTCTCAGACACCTGCTCTTCCTGTCATGTAACTGTCATGGGGTCGCTGATCGTACTTGTCAACAAAAGAGCTGACTGAAATGTGCCTGTTTCTTATATAAAATGCATGTCACTTTGCAGTGCATTGTGGTTTCAGCACTAAAAAAAAACATCTAAAGTAAACACAATTTTGAAAGTGGTCATTTTCAAACATTCTGTTGTTTTATTTAAATGTAGTATGATTTGGTAGATGGCCAGAACCGTGAAATTTTAAAACCAGCCATTTCCGGATTTTATATTCGTTTCCATCCCGTATATCGGCCTTGTTCTTACTTTACACGAAAACAGATGACGCCATTTTACTGACTACAAAAGTTGCCAGATAATCGAAAGTATATTAAAATACAAGAATGGCTTTAAAAACAATCTTATGTACAAAGAAATATTTAAGGAACCATTCTTTGAAAATTCCAATCGTCATATGAATGAAGGGTTAACACTGTTAATCGCTATATCGGAAAATCGATAATAGCACGAAAACTGATAACACGATGCTAATTTAGATTCCTCAATAATATATGTAATTATATTGACTAACCTTATATTTCTAGCTTCTAAACTCGGGGTTCCCACATTAAATATAATATGATAATAGGCGTTACCTAACTTGGGACGAAGTCCAATGTGCTACCTGTAGGTGCAAGCGAAGTACAATCCACATTATCTAATCACAGTCGTTCGAATTTTAGAGCTCGGAAAAATAGTGAAAATTTAGATGTTGGGGTAATATAATATATATATATAAGACTAAGAGACTCTTATATATATATATATATATATATTTAGATGTTGGGGTAATATAATATATATATAAGAGTCTTTTATATATATATTATATTACCCCGATGTTGGGGTAATATAATGCACTATTTTTCTCTATTTATGACTAAAATTCATACGACTGTGATCTAATATTTGAATTATGTAAATCCTTGGGATGATTGAAATAGAAATTTGACTTACTCCTGTGTACTTTTTGGAGTGTACTGTAGTACAATGTAAGGATGCTCTTTCCATCTATTGAAACAGACACTGACAATCATGAATGCTCACGAATCTGAAAATTATCTGCCAATTTCACGCTCATTCAGTCCATCAAAATAGTGTCGAGATTTTTTGGGCCATGATATATCGGGGACGACTTTTAATATTAATAACCGGAAGTAGTTCCAGATTACTGCGCATCCGATTTCTGCAGATTTAACCATGTATTGGTTTCCGGTGTATCATTTCCGGTGCATGAAATTTAAGCCATTAGTGATATGGATCTGGAATCAAAATATTGCTATTTCTACCATAGTTGGGACTTCGTCCCATAATATGATCATTTTTGCATGATCGCGATATCAAAGACATGTCTAAAATCGTTACAAAACAAAAATATTTGAAATTTGACAGAAGAAAAACTTTGCGGAAATAAACAATAACTTTTAATTTACGAATCATTGACGGACACATTGAATTTCCGTACTGTAGGCTATATTTTGACAAATCTAATAAACGATCCATCAAGCTTGAAACTGCAGTCACGTGATCAAAATCTAATTTAAATATGATGAATATTTATGAGGAAAGTACCATCAATTTCTAGATATGTAATCATGCCTATTCATGTTTATTAAATATGCTAGTATTCTAATATAAATGTAAAAGACAGGAAAGATATATATATATTTGTTTTTGTTTTTTGTCTTTGTTTGTTATATCATTGAGACGATAGACTACATCTTAAAATTGTGCATATTTATCTTGCCCACATTATACTAAACCTAGACATTCACATTTTATCTCTCGCCTGTATGTATAATCAGTGGTGAACTGACCCTGATGCTTCAATTCTTGTTAAATTCAGCTTCTTTCTTGTACAAGAACCCGATGGTTGTTAATATCTTACGTTAATTCCACTGTTCTTCACATTGATTGTCCTCTATTAAAAATACATTATTTTTCCACAAACATCTCAATTGTTTATTTACAAAGTTGATAACTATGTTCCACAAAAATTACTTGTTGATACACTTTTATTATTAATCATGTTTGATCCTTCCTGATGGTCGTTGTATATATCCATTTATGAAACACAATTTAAATCCATCTTACATATCGCACATTTTTTTCATGATCATTGTATTGTTTTTTATTCTATATTTTTCGTTAATCAAGTCGTTGTCGTCACTAACAGATATATTTTGTATGATTTGTTGTTCATGTACTATTACCATCCTCCCATTTACACGTGATTTTGTTTTTGTTGACAATGGGTAGTGACATCATCAGTCATAGGGTGGCAACTTGAATAGGATTATTTTATATAAAGACAAATCAGCTGTTAATTATATCTTCTGTAAAAAAAAACATTTAATAGTTTGGGTGTACTCTATTTGTTGGTAAGATATTGTCGGTATTTTGTTTTAGAATCATATCATTTTGTTCACGGCAATGTCATTAATATAGCTTTGATTATCTGTTTTATAAAATTATGTTTATTACTGTCCGGGGATATTGAGCAAAATCCTGGGCCTACGCAAGGGGACACAACTCGTACACTTCAATCATCAATTAGTATATGTCACCTCAATATAAGAAGTTTGAGAAACAAAATTAATGACATTGTACATATTGTTGAGGATTTTGATATAGTTTGCTTTACTGAAACTCACCTAGATCAACGGGTTCCAATCAATAATTTAGTAATTCCCTGTTTTAATTCCAATCCATTCAGATTGGATAGAAATACGGACGGAGGGGGTATAATGATGTATTTCAAAGACAATATTAATATAGTTTCAAGAACCTACCTACAAGTAGATGGAATGGAAGCAATGTGGTTTGAAATAAACTCGAAGGTAGGTAACATTTGATTAAATATAATATATAGGTCTCAAATTGAGGCCGGGTCCCTTTTCTGGAGGAATTTCAGCCAGATGGTGAGCTCAGCTCTTGATTATTAGAGTAAAATTATCAGTCTTGGGGATTACAATATTGACTTTCTCGGAAATTTACCCACTGAAATAGCTGACATCATTAATTTGTATGGACTGGAAAATAAAATATGTGACCCAACCAGATTTGGTTCAAATTCGTATTCTTTGTTGGATCCCATTCTTGTTTCTGATTCAATCACTGTTATTGAGTCGACTACTATTCAAATAAATCGTACTATTAGCGATCATGATCTCACATATATTGTTGTTAATTGTGGATATCATAATCAGGGGCGGATCCAGGATTTCAAGTTAGGAGGAGCGCACTTAAAAAAAGTTGCGCCGAGCAGAGGGAGGCGCGAACATTTTTGAGGTATTTCGTGTGAAAATCACGATTTTACGCCAAAAAATCATATTTTTTCCAATTTTAGGGGGGCGCCCCCTCTGGATCCGCCCATGATAATGATACCTCGTTTAAAAGGAATGTGTGGTTATGCAATCAAGGTAACTATGACTTATTTAAGCAGAGGGTAGGGGACACTGACTGGGGCGGTATTATTAACAATCAGACTGACATGGATATATCTTGTAATCTGTTTACTAAAAAATTCATTGAAATTGCACATGAATGTATACCCACTAACTGTGTTACAATTAGACCTAACGATAAGATATGGATGACATCTGAGATTAGAAAGGAAATACGAATCCGAGATCGCCTTAGAAAAATGTATATTAAAAATAAAATAGGCACAAATGAACGTAAATATAAAAATCAACGGAACAAAGTGAATAATTTGAAGAAATTTGCAAAGGAAAACTTTTATGTTAGTATAAATGAATATTTGTCCGAGTTAAAAAATACAAATTGCAAACAATATTGGAAATCTATAAAAATGCTCATTAAAGGCGAGGGACCATCTTCTGAATATCCCCCATTACGTAGTCCAAACCAGAACGACGCAAGTGCATTCGACAATTCTGACAAATGCAACTTGCTTAACGATTACTTCTGTTCCATAACTGACCTGCAAGACGACGACATACCGTTACCAGACTTTGACGACCGGGGTCCCAACACTTTAACTGACATTACTGTTGTTGAACAAGATATTATTGATATAATCTCATTACTTGATCTCAATAAGGCAGTATGCCCCGACCGTATTAGTAACAAGATGCTTAGGGAAGTAAAGTATGAAATCGCTGGTTCTTTGTGTCTCCTTTTTAACAAGTCGCTGAGAGATAAAATATTTCCAGCGGATTGGAAACTTGCCCATATTATCCCGATATTCAAATCTGGTGACAAATCGTCCGTGTCCAATTATCGACCTGTTGCTTTACTTAGTACTATAAGCAAGGTGTTTGAGAAGGTTATTTACAAACATATATTTAATTTTCTAATGGAAAATGCATTGATATACAAATTCCAGTCTGGATTTCTCCCTGGCCATTCTACAACACACCAGCTTATAGAGCTTATTAATGAAATATGTATGGCACTCGATAATCGTGAGCTTATATGTTTAATATTTTGTGATGTGAGTAAAGCTTTCGACAGAGTGTGGTTACGAGGCTTATTATTAAAATTAGAAAGATATGGTATTAAAGGAAATCTTCCCCAGTGGATAGGTAGTTATATTTCACCCAGAGAACAACAGGTAATAATAAAAAAATGCGATTTCTGGGAAAGGTAATCTTAAGGCAGGGGTTCCCCAGGGGACCATCGTTGGCCCCTTCTCTTCTTAGTATTTATTAATGACATTGCTGATGAAACGATAGGCTTGTGCAGATTGTTTGCAGATGACACATCCATAGGAGAAAAATCGTATGAAATGAATAGTTTATGTAACATGGTAAATACTGACTTAAAAAATATTTCAGAATGGTCCAAACAATGGTTAGTCAAACTTGATCCTACTAAAACTGACATTGTCTATTTTAATACTAGAGACATACCTCCTGGTTTGTTCT
This sequence comes from Bathymodiolus septemdierum, assembly GCA_963383655.1. NCBI lineage: Eukaryota > Metazoa > Mollusca > Bivalvia > Mytilida > Modiolidae > Bathymodiolus > Bathymodiolus septemdierum. Next base: position 26,350,263 of record OY726526.1, read on the forward strand.
TCTGGATAGAAAACACTAGAATTTATCCGGTAAAATGTCATAAGCATTTAGGTATCACTTTAAGTGCAGATTGTAAGTGGTCAAGCCACATAAATACTATTATTGCAAAAACATCCAAACAAGTGGCAGTTTTGAGAAAACTTAAATTTAAGGTATCTCGAAATTTCCTTGAAACTATGTATTTAATTTTTGTTCGTCCACTTTTAGAATATGCAGGAGAGGTTTGGGATAATTGTACTCTCGCCGACTCAGAACGGCTTGAAAAAATTCAACTTGAAGCCGCACGTATAGTAACCGGTTTAACGTCTTATGCGAGTATACTGTCTATCTATATGGAAACGGGATGGGAAAAACTTTCAGTTAGGCGTGAAAAAAGAAAACTCTCATTATTCTATGACATAGTCAGTGGCCAATCACCTGCTTATCTTCAAGATTTATTACCTATTACGGTGGGTCAAACCAATAACTATAACTTACGAAACTCTAAAAACTTCACAATTCCCCCAGGAAGGCTTAATTTATATCAAAGTTCTTTTTTCCCCAAGTACTATTAGACTCTGGAACAATTTGCCAACAAACTTGAGAAATTCTCCTTGCCAACAAATGTTTAAAAACGAAATACGAAAAGTTGATGACACACCTGACAAACCACCATTATATTTTTCTACGGGTATTAGAATTGCTAATATATTACATGCTCGCTTACGTCAAAAATGTTGTAGCCTCAAATGTGATCTATTCAGAGGTAACTTAATTGCCTCTTGTAATTGTGATTGTGGAAATTACATCGAGTCTGTTGATCATTTCTTTTTAAAATGTAATATATATACTGAACACAGAATACAACTATTCCGTGGCATGAGTAACTTGGGTTTTGATATAAACATCGAAAATATATTATTTGGAAATGCCTCTTTTGAAAACGACAAAAACTCTAAACTGTTCCTGCTCGTTCAAAAATACATTGTTAACTCTAAAAGATTTGTCCACTAAATTTATATATTGAATATACATCAGACGACAACGACCTTGTATATACGTTTCCGTATTTGTGTTTAAAGATAAATATTATACAAAACTGACTCTTATATTCCAACCAATAGAACTGTTTTTGTCCTGTTATATTATCTTCAATTTTTGCTGTAGTGGTTATTCATATTATCTGTATTTGTAATAATTGTCATTGCTAATGTTTATATATGTACCGGAGAAGACTTCATAAGTTAACAACTTGTGTCTTATCCATTTGTCTTGTTTTGTATGACAATAAAATATGTTTAAAGTATACATTGATAGTATTCTCTTTTCCGGACATCCGGGTATCTCGGTCAAATAATTATCTCCCTTGTCGTTAAGGAGGTGAAACATTCGCCATTTTGATTAGGCGAAGTCGATCGTTGTCACCGATAACATTATTATTTTCTGTCAGTGAAAAAAACTTCTTTTATAATTCCCTGCTGTCATGCTTGTCTTGTCAGAATCATTTCATGTTTTTGAATCGCGGATAGCATGTAGATGTAACAGATTTCCTAGCCGAAGACGAAGGCGAGCTGCTCTTTCTATTTGACACCAACTCACACAAAGTATTCAGAGAGGCGAATCATCCTTTCAGGAGAAATGCATGGATTTTCATGAAATTCATCCCAGGGTTGCATACTACCTGGCACATGTGTGTATTTCATGATCAGTACACACTAACAAATGACGTACTACACATAGCGCTTTGTGTGGCTATTATAAGTTTTCTTTTAGAATTTTCATTTGAGTTTATTTGAATTTTTCAGAATATAAACAATAAGAAATTTCAAGATTTCTCATTGAAATAAATTTTATTGCGATTTTAAATACTATTTTGTTCAATATTTTTACACTTCCGGTGAAAAGATATTTGGCTCATGCGGAACTCCTCGCGCCTTTCCCCAAGTGAAAAAAAAAAATCGGATATGAATAGTATTCTATGTACCGCGTGACTTATGAAATCACATGATATAACAATGAAGGACCGTCATCCAAGAAACGTGGGAATCAGTCATCAATGATTCGCATAGGAGAAATTAGGTAATTACATGTTGATATTTATCTGCTAACAGTCTAAGCATGCAGTATTAAGAAGAAACATCAAAGACTGATTGGCTTGAAGTCATGATAATTGATCTTATGTGTGCAAACGCCAAAACTCCATGCTTGTTTGTTTACATATTAGAGAACAAGGTCAATGTCAAATTTTAGATAATTATTAGTTTTATTTATCGATTTTATATTTTAAATGCTTACTTGGCAATAATATAGATAAAATTTGATATGAAATTATTTTATAAAATAATTTTTATTTTTTGGGGGAAAGGATTATTTTCTCTTCCTCTTCACAACCCTGGCCGAAAAAACCAGCATTTTAACGCATATCAATACATTCATTTCACTTGGGAAGAGGCCCGAGGAGTTCCGGATGATATTTTGCTATGAATACAATAGTCACGTGACTAAAATTCGAATAACCTATAGTTATTATTAATTTGGGTAAACGGACAGAAAGTTACAGGACAAAAAGTCACAATTAATATTTTGAGTTAAATAATTAAACAACCTTATTAATGAAAAACTGCTGGGATGTGCTAATCTGGGTCACGGATCACTGTAATCGGGCGGTTGTATCGAGAAACAGATACGGTGTTGAAAAAACTGTTGATACTCATAAAATATTGATAAATGCAATAAAATTTTATGTTTGTCTTCAAGAAATATGATAGACAAAACCATGTGTGAAGTTTTATGACGAAATGTCTACGATTTCTATGTAAATTTACGAGTTGAAGTGGGGAAATTTTATGTTCGATTTCTAAAAATCTTCTACTCTGAAACCACAGGTAAAATTACTTTAGCGATGTATTTTTATCTTGGGCAAGAATATTGAGCGTCCTGATTGGATGACCGATTTAAAACACACTGACTCTGCATGGTAAAAAGATGCATGTAAAAGAAATCTGTTATATTTATTCATTTGTTTTATTTGTGAATTTTACCGTTAAATAAATGTTATGTTTCGACAGTTTAAAGAGAAAAATAAAAATTTGTTGTAACTAAAGCTTAGATCAGCGTTAAAAATTGAACAAATATCAGTGGTTTTGTAAATGAGATTTATTTTAAATAGAAAATCTGAATTTATTATTTATAATATTAAGGAAAGGAAATTAAAGCTATTAAGTTTGAATAAAAGTGGTTCCTTCTTGACTGTTTAATGGTCAAAATTAAGATGGAGAGTAAAAATTTCTCAAGAGTAGTTGTCTCCCTTTATATGATGTTCAAAATTAAAACAAAAATGTTGTAAAGAGGTCCAAGCCAACTAAAGTACAGTTAATATGGTAATTATTAATAATAAGATACTTATTAAAGGTTGTTTTAGGAACACGTTGTGTGTACTTAATGTGATATGTACATTGTTATCGTTATTATTAAAAGTGAAAATATCTACCACTGAATGTATATACAATTTTTATTGTTTTGCTGAAAATCCCAGACTTTATTCAATTTCTTTTCATTTTCAGGACAAATGAAAAACAGGATGTGGTCATTAATTAGAAGTATTATCTTTTCTGTATACTCTAGATCTAACATCCAAAAGTAAGTAAACTGAATATTTATTTTATGATGGTCCAGAAGTTTTTGAATTTTTTTAGTAGTTACAAGTTGAAAATGTGTCTTAGTGGGGTTTGTATTTCTCGATCTTTAGTTTTCTGTGTAATGTTTTGCAGACCGTTGTTTGTCCTTTTGTTCTATTTGTGCCATTGTAGTGTCTGTCCATTTTCAATATACGGCATCTGATTACACCGTAGGTATATTAAAGCTTTTCTTTCAACAAAACTATCTTATATTATATACAAAATATAGAGGTATGAACATAAGTTATTTGTGTGAAAAATGCTTTATTTGGACTTCACCCTGTTTTTGTTGGGGTCCGTGTTGTTCATCTTTTTAGTTTTTTGTGTTGTCCTATTATGTTTCTTTACGTTCTTAGTTCCGTGTTGTGAAGACCGTTACGCTTTGCGTATAACAACGATGTTCGGTTCATCTTTACCTGCAGTTGTTTGTAGAAGGGCTAATGTCTTATTTACATTATTTATGATTGATTGTGCATAGTGGTGCCCAACACATATTGTGTTGTGTTTCTTTTTTGTTTGTCTTCGTCTAGTGTACCCTATGTTGCCAATTTCTCTGGATTGTCCATTTTTGATTGTCCCTTCGGTATTCTCTAACGTTTATTATGTCAGTAATACACTAATTGTAGTTAAGTCTTTGGGATTAAACTGACAAAATTCTGCTATTTTTATGTGCCTGTCCTAGTGCAGCATCAAAATGTGCAGAGGATTCTGGAGTTATTACTGCCTATTGTGTTGGAGTTGGTTTTTGTATTTATCATCACTTACAACAATATTTCATGTATATCGTGGTGGTCAGTTTTATTACTGCAAGAAACCTCACTACCCGTAGAAAACTACTAATATACCGGAAGTTACTGACAAACGTTATTACATCAAATTGCATCTGTCCACCTCAACACAAAAGAGAACGCTCCCTATTAGTAATGACAGGTAATGATGAGTACACTGGTAGATCAAAGTTTGTGTTTAGAGATTGTAGCTTTGCCTTAGGAGTTGTCGGTATTGTTGTGGCTGGCTACCGTTTAACATGCTATTTTCAACAGTATATTAGGTGCCGTCCTGATCGAATGGTAGTTGGACTTACAACTACCTGTGCAATCAGTGCTTATCACCACTAAAGTAGTGAGTTCGAACTCCGTTCATGGCGAGGTGTGCTCGATACAAAATTTTGTGATAAAGTTTGTCAGTGACTTTCTCCGGGTACTCCGGTTTCCTCCACCAATAATACTGACCGCCACGATATATCTGAAATATTGTTGAAAGTGGCGTTAAGCACGATAAACCAACCATCAATAGTAGATTTAATTTTCTCTTTCCATGTTGTGTTATTAACACGTGGATATCTAATATTTAGTCTCTGGAATAAAATTCATCAAGTACGCTCAGTCAAAAGATTGGAAAGCCATACAATATATAAGTTCTTTGAGAGCATAGGTCCTGAATTATTATTATTATACTTCTCATACTTTTTTCTATATAAATTTTATTGCAATAAAAATACTATTTCCATAGTTTCATTCAATTTGTCTGAAAAGTACTATTCACCGGTGAATAACACAAATGACTATTCACCGGCCGGTGAATAGCACTTTAATCACATGGTTTTTTTTTGTTTAAAAACAAATTAATTTCTTCTTCAAATGCATCACATGAAAATGTATTGGTTTTAAAAAGCATTAATAAAGTAGACTAAAAATCCATCAGAAAAGGACCTAATTTAGAATCTTAAATTGCACAGTTGTTCAGTATAATAAAACACTTATAGACTTGATATTCAGGTAATAGCACTTTAATTGTCCCCTCTGTACAAACTATTTTCCTTGGCGTTGCCTCGGAAAATAGTTGGTACCTTGGGGACAATAAAAGTGCTATTACCCTCATACCCAGTCAATAAGTGTATACTATATGATTTGAGTTCGGTACGTTTCTAACGTTGTGATATTTTCTGTTTTTCCTTTTTTATGGTTTTATATTTTCATTGTAGATTGTATTGTGTTATAACAATAAAATGTCACAATACACATTTAACATGTATGTGGTAGTATATATAGGGTTGACACCGGTATGTAACTTGCTGTTAACATAGATTGTATAAATATGGATATGCACAAGTTAAATTAAGGAAAATGGGATGAAATAATAAAGAAATTTTATTGAAAATAAATATTTGTAAACAGAGAGTTGATTAATTCATAAATTAAAATGATTTTTAATACAATTTATTAAGAAATACCAATCACAATATCGTTATTTAAGTAAATACTTATTAGACAGAATTTTTTTTAAATCTATTTTTGTCTTTTTAATTGATAACTGACCCAAGTTAGGCTAAATAAATGAATAAAGGTAATAACAAAATTACCGAACTCCGAACAAATGTGACTTAATGTATTAATTAATTTTCAATAAAAAACATATACATGACTTTTAACCATTTTAATTTCTTATCTAATTCTTATCTTATTATATAACAATATGGTCAGGTTGTTATTTTCACTGAATGACATCTCAAAATAGATGGCTTCACAGTAGGTGCCCTTCCCGACCTGTATAATAATTATGATTGTAACTTAGAAATAAAAATTAATATGTTTTCATATTTAAAAAAAATCGTAATTATTCATTTAAGTTTTCATTTTCATCAATGATCTGATTTAATAATTAATAATTATGATAACCTTGTTTTTCTACACGATTCCATGTTTATATCCATGCCATGATGGTTTCAGATAGTTTACTATTGTACATAATAATTTATGGAAGGAGTTTGGGTGATATGTAATAATTTCTATCTGTTCATTAATATATATATATTTGAGACATTAATCCTTATCCTTCCTAGTATATAAATCCTTGGATATAGTGACATTTGTAGGTACATTTCACATTCTGAGTGATATATACATTACTTATTTATTAATAATCATTTATCATAAAGATATCGAGTCATACATTATTTATAAAATAAAGGGTAATGTACAAGGACTTTCTATCAGGTGTGAATACACATCCCCATACTGAAGATCAGGCCACTTGCACGTATTATTTTCCCAAATACCTGCTGGTAACTTGTAAGGTCACTCTTTACAGTTAATTACACTTAATTTTGATTTATATCGAGATAGCGATTCACCATTGAATGTCTCTTGATAACTGTAGGACATGATTATCACTAAAGTAGTACACATATATATTTCACGTTTGTTTATTGTAAAGTAATGATAAGGTGTTAATTACCACTCAATTTATAGATAACTCACATATTCTCCACTGAAGCCATGCGTATTCACGCGATCGCTTCACCGCCTAAGATGGCCGACTCGTTGTTGTTAGGGGAAATGACGTCACCTCGGAAAAGAGATATTGATAGTGACAAAGCCCTGTGGGTGAACTGCCTGAAGGAAAAATGTGTTTCTGCAGATCTAATGCAGTTATTCCTTGTTCGTTTTGTGACAGTAAGATTAACATATATATTTATTGACTATCCAGATTGTGAATATATCATTATTTTGAATACGTCGATTGTAATATATGATTTTTGGCGCTTGTCAGTCTTGCTAATCTCCACCCCTTCAATGCCAATATTTGGAAATCGCCATCGCCAAAAAGCTTGTTTGTTGACAAATAAGATGAATGATACACACGCACATGTTTACCATCAATATGATACTTATGTAGCAGAATTTCACAAAAAAAGGAAAATGTACACATCGTCAGTAGCAGACAAATGATGCTGAGAGGTAAACCTTAGTTTAAATTAATAATGACAATCTCCTGAAGCACATGTACAGCAAACAGCTGATACTGAAAAAAGGACGTCGTACCGAACTTGAAGAAAGCACATGGAGAATTAAAATAAGATACATAAGCCTAGAACTCTATCATGTTAATACCGGTATCAACATTTTCGTGATCTTTTTTTTTTAAGATCGAGATGTTTGATTTGTATGCAGTTTCTATTTTTGACACAGACACAGGTGAATCAGACACCACCACCACTTTTTTTTGCAAGTTGTGGAACACAATTTATAGAGAAATAATCAATATAATGACTATAATGATGTAAACCATTAAAAAACGTTTGAATCTTTATACAAAAAATATCTTGATGGATTGGGGTCCTGTTTATTTTTAGAATTTACATTTGTTTTCTTTACAAGTAACATACAATCTCCATAACACCTTGGCTTGGAAAGGCAAATTGTCCATTCTGACAACTTGTGTAGGACCAATTCTCAATGCATACTAATAATCGACAATCAAAAAGTATGTATGTATTATCAGAGAATAACATCCCTTTTCAGAGGTTTTTTTTCCTCAAAAAAATCTTCTGTCAAGTAGTCCGAGATTCCTCTGCTGTCCGACGGCCTTTTTTCCGACTTGCTGGAGCCGTGGGACGTCAGAGAGCTCTGCATACGGAAAACAGCGGATTTGCCCATGCAACTCTGCCGTGGCACATTTCCACGTTTCGTGGCTATCGGATTTTATTTTCTATCTGAAACCCTTATATAAATCGCTTGACCAATCATTTTTCTATTCATTCATAACCATCTTACCTTAAGAAAGTGGTGTTACACTCCATTACTGCACGATTTTACCTTAGACCCTCTCATTTTGTCATTTCACTTTCATTTGTTCATAACCAGCATAACGAGTTGACCTCTATACTAGGTGACCTTGAAAACATACAACTCAACAATGAATGTGGCCAACAAGATATAAACAATATTATGAATAAAATTTGGAAGTGTTTGAAACAAGTGGGAAAGATCGAGGTAATCAATATTCACGGGTAAAAATAAGAGAAATATACTTAAACAAGACTCAAAACCTTGGTATACAAACAAATGTTATGAATACAGAAAACAATTTGATATGATACAGTGCAGCAAACAGTATAAACAAATAACAAATAAAGCATACAACAATTATCAATTTAGACTTGAAAATGAACTTAGGACTACGTCAAAACCTAATGGTAAAGAATTTTGGAAAATTTGAAATAAAGAAAATTATAAAGATATATCTATGGAAGTTTTATATAATAATTTTGAAAATCTCAACAAAAATAATTTTGATGATGGAAACATTGACATATATATTGATGTAATTAATCTATCTCCAGAGATGGATAATATACTTAATTCTCCCATTATTACGGCGCTTTAACCCCGCTGAACCAGTGGTGGAAAATCTGTAATCCTCTAGAGGATTAAAATGTATCGTGCCTTTTCTCGCATTAATTTAGAATTTTGAAATAAAGTTCGTGTTAAATAATGGGAGAAACAAATTCTCCTTCAGTTGCCCGTGGGTTACGATATTTCTCCACTCTCGAGAGTTGAGAAATATCGCAACCCACGGGCAACTGAAGGAGAACCTATGTTTCTCCTATTACGATTGAGGAAATAAAAAATGTAGTCAAAGGATTGAAAAATGGAAAGTCTTCAGGTATTGATGGTGTGATTAATAAATATATTAAGTTACAATAGATGATATGTTACATATTTATGTATTATCGTTTAATATTATATTAGATAAAGGTATTATACCAGAGAGTTGGGGAAAAGGAATATTGATACCTATTTTTAAAAACAAAGGTTCAAAATCTTATCCCAACTCGTACAGAGGAGTAACGCTAAACTCATGTAATAATCAAATGTTTTCTGCCGTTTTAGATAATAGATTAAAAAAAAATTCTGATGAGTTTGAATTAATTACAAACGCACAAGCTGGTTTTAGAAAAGGGTTTTCTACCAATGACAATATATTTGTTTTGCATGCATTGATATCTATTTATTTCTCTTTTGGAAACAAATTGTTTTGTTCATTTATTGATTTCAAAAGTGCTTTTGACTCTGTGTGGAGGATAGCATTATGGCAAAAGATGCAAAAATCCAATGTACAAGGAATTTTTTAAAAGTTATAAACTGTATGTACCAGAATATAAACACTTGTATTCGAAAAGAAAATGAATATTCAGAATTCTTTAATTGTGAAATTGAGGTAAAACAGGGAGGGAATTTGTCCTTTTTTGTTCTTGTTGTATCTAAATGATTTGGAATTTTTTTTTGGCGAAAATAACGTGAATGGTTTAGAATCTATGTCTGCGAAATTTCTAGAACAACTAGGGTTTTATATCAAGATTTTCATTATATTGTATGCAGATGATACAGTGATTATGTCTGAAACTGAAGAAGGTCTGAAAACTTAAGGTTAATACACAAAAAACAAAAATTGTTATTTTCAGTAAACGAAAATACAAAGCACAAAGATCGTTTAAATTATACGACGAGAATATAGACATTGTTGATTCATATACATATTTAGGGGTAGTGTTTAATTATAACGGTAATTATTGTACTGCGGAAAAAAAAGACTAATAGATCAAGCAAATAAAGCTCTTTATGCATTGTATTACAAGTTGCGTAATTTAATAATTCCAATTGACCTGCAGTAAAAGTTATTTGATTCTCTTATTGCTCCAATTCTTGTCTACTCTTGTGAAATATGGGGATTTGAACATAAACAGGGAATAGAAAAATTACATCTTCAATTTTTGAAAAAAATACTTAATCTGAAAAATAACACACCAAGCTATATGGTTTATGGAGAAATGGGTCGATTTCCTATTGATATTGTGATAAAATTAAGAATGGTAATGTTTTGGAATAGTCTTATAGACAATAGTGGAAAATTGGCGAGCATATTGTACAAACTTATGCTGAAAATACACGAGAGTAGTCAAGCAGATCTTAAGTGGATCAAGTATATAAAGTCAATTTTTGATGAAATTGGATTGAGCTTTATTTGGAATGATCAAATACATATTAAAAAAGATTTATTAAAGTCTATTGTAAAACAAAAATTATTTTATCAATTTATACAGACATGGTTCTCTCAAATGAATAATTCTACAAGGGCTGAATTCTATGGATCATTTAAAAATGAATTCAAGTTCGAACCATATCTTTTGAGACTAAATAAATCGGAGAATATATATGAGCAAATTCGAGTGCTCAAATGTTAAATTCCCCATTAAAACTGGAAGATGGGCAAATATACCTCAGCATGAAAGAATATGTCGTTTTTGTCAGGTTCATATTGGAAATGAATTTCATTTTCTTTTTGTGTGCAAGCATCCTCAAATCACTGCATTGAGACATAAATATGTTCCAACCCGTCCGAAAATAAAATGATAGGCATGCTATCATACTGTAATGTTATGTTGTATCGTAATTTGTGTTATTTCATCAACAATATTATGAGAGTTTTAGATGTAATGTAAATTGGTGTCAATTTATGGTATAAAACTTAATAACTTACCTTTTTGAATCTATAATCCTATTTTATCAGTATTTTTTCTTACGGAAATCAGGTGTGAGATATGCATAAACCATTTTGTCGAGATTATTTTCACACTTTCATGTGCAGTTGTAGTAGATATTAATTTATTACAAATAAATTGTAGTCAGAATTTTTTGCTAAAAATGTGTAAAAAAATTGTACAGACATCCATTGGTAGATATAAATAATATAAACGTACCCGGACAAAGGATTTGTTCACACTTTCTTGTGCAGATACCTCGGGCAGATGCAGAGATTGGTACAAATAAATTGCCGCTAATTTTTTTTTTTTTTATTAATATGTTACTTTTGTATTTTAATGTCCAATATACCAACGCGTATTTTTACTGATCTTTACTTGAAAAGTAAAAGGCAACATTTTCGGGTATTTGTATACAAATCAAACTTATATTTTTTTTTTTCATATGAAATTGCAGAATTTCGAATTCAAGAACTATTTGAACCATCATTTAAAGAGAAGTGACCATTTTCATGGGACACTCAAGTTTCTCCACACTGTCTCAGTTTCATCATCTGATTCTCTCGTTATAGGTTTTCGTTGTATGTTTTATAAATGAGATCAATTGTTAAATTAATTATTCGAAGTATTGATTGAATTTACTTTTTAGTTCACCTTTGACTTTTCTCGTCTCGTCGAGGAATCAGAAATGTATCCAATCTTGCTTGTTTTCTTGGCCTAGAATTTTCGTCCATTTGATAATTTCTAAATAGCACGTGTACATGTAGTTGTAAAATTGACTGCAGAAATAATGTTTAATTAGCGTGAGAAAATAGTTGATGTCTGGTACCTCGGAACCAATCAGAATGGAATAATCTTTGAACTACTGACGGCGAATACATATATGTGGAAGAGTCAATTTTGACAGTTTGTAAATAATTTATTTTTTCATTTTTACTATGTTCCCAACGTGATTGTTGCAGTTTCTGTAAAATTTGGACGTTTACCCGGGATCATCGTATCATTATTTTAGTGCACTCGACCGAAAAATTGACAACATCCGGTTTGGATGCGAAGGATACTTTTGCAGAAACACTGTATTTATCTGTTTATGTCATTTAAAGGTTTGCATTTATATTTTATGTTCTTTATTTGTATGTTGAATGTTGTCAGTAACATGAAATGAAGTTATAGTACGTTTTGATGAAAATAATAATTAGAAATTTTCAACGAAAAAAAAAAACAAAAAACAAAAAAACAAAAAAACAACGCTTTTGTATACCAAATTTTGTACGTTAAAAAAGTGACAGAAAATCAGTTTGTACAAACAGATAATTTTAGTAATATTTAGAGTATAGTATGAGGTATTGAACATTGATACTTGGTGACATTTTGTGAATATTTATGTGTTAATTGTTTTTCATATGTGAACTTAGTCTTGCTCTTAGGCAGGTGTAATACATTGTCACTCCCGGGTGTCATACATGTACATAGCCACACCCAAGGTCAAGGTCATTTGTACTCAAACCGGAAGTCCATGTATCTTATATAAACATTTCAAGTGAATTTTTTTCTTACACTTCTTCAACAATAAGTTATTTACACAATAAAAAAAAAAAAAAAAAATTATGCACACACTTTGTAAATTAATATGATAATAGGTGTTACCTAACTTGGGACGAAGTCCAATAATTTTTTTTAAACATATTAACTCAGATATATGTACTCGACGTCTCAATTTCATAGAAGGACAGGAGGAGGAAGAAATGAAACTGTTAATTATCAGTCCCATTATGTTTAATGGGCTGGAACACACTGCGATTTTGAGTCATTTTTTAACATTCATAATCGGAAGTAGTTCCAGATTACTGCGCATCCGATTTTCTGCAGATTTAACCATGTATTGGTTTCCGGTGCATGAAAATTTGTCCATTAGTGATATGGATCTGGAATCAAAATATTGCTATTTCTACTATAGTTGGGACTTTGTCCCATATTACACATAAAATTACATACATTTGGGATACATGTAAATGAGACTTAGTGCTTGATGTTTATGAACTTGAGAAGAGTTTGAAGATACTTTGTTCAGTTTACAGACAAAACTTTATTTTTTCTGTTTGCAATTTTTATTGAATTTTTTCACATATTCACACTTACACCACAGACAGTATACCGTCATACTCTTGTGATTATTAGACATTATGTGTGTATAGCCTTATGTTATATATTGACATTTATAATTTATGTTATATGTATATGGTGTCTTGTATATTTTTTTTTGTACTACCATTGTGTTTACATGTTCTGATGTGATGTAATGTACTTAGACTTTTGTTATTTATTGTGAGTCAGTGTATATGTATACTATTTAAATTAATTTAAATATTTAAAAGGTTAAATTATTTAAACTTTATTTAAATCCGAATTTGAAATTTAATTAGATATCTTAAAAAAAAAAAAGTAAGTTTATACATTTAAACTTTGATTTAACTTTGAGTTATTAGTTAAATAATAAAATACTGACCGATTGAAAGGTGAACGAATTTGTACACTTGCATGATACATGATTTAACATCCTTCTCACCTTAACATTATACCTTTCACACCTTGCATACCTGATTGCACTTTGAATTTTTTTCTCTCGTGCAGTTTTGTACAGCTACAGGATTTGTTTTCTTGTCTGTAGTTAGGTTCAGATTTCTTTGTCGAGATTTTCTTGAGTTTGAATTGGTCATTGTCAGTCTTCAGTTATATTATTTAGCATTCATATAGAGAGAGTATACATTGTAGTTATATACATTTATATGTGACTTGCATGTATGACTTAGAATCCTAGGTGCAGATTCATCAGCCACTGGTTATATTAGTACATTTATTTATAGATATATACCAGTTAGTACTCAGTAGACTATAAGACAGTAGATCTTTATTTATTTTGAGATTGTTAACGTACAAGCTTAACAATTATCTGTCCATAATTTTTTGATTTAGAGACTGCAGATTATTATTATACAGATTGAGGTAAGTATACATATTTTTTTTAATTTTATATTTAGACGTATGAGTCACATTATTACTTAGTACATTTTTGTATCAGTATTGTTGATTTGTACATTTGGTATTTGACATTAGTAACATGGCTAGTAATACCAAGGAAAGCGAGACAACAGAGAAAATAGAGTTGGAATCTAGCACTCTGCCAGATCCAAAACATGATCAGTTTCAAATGATGTTTATGGCATTTCATGCCATGGGTCTTACTTTACGAACTACAACTGATGATGCTACAGCTATATCTTCGTACCCACCGAAGGTTAGAGTTTTCTCCGGTGGAGACAACAAGATTGAGACACCATACGACATCTGGCGTTATGATGTGAAGATGGCACTCATGGATCCATCTTATACCAAGGAGCAAAAGGAGTTTGCGATTCGACGCTCACTTACTGGATCAGCGGCAAGATTAGTCATGTACAAGGACACGACAAACCCATAGATAAGATACTTGATGTATTGGACAGCGTATACGGTACAGTTGACAACAAGGAACAGCTATTTGCTGAGTTCTATAGTGCCAGACAACGAGATGATGAAGATGTAACAACATGGAGTAACCGTCTACAAGATATCTTGGGCAAAGGTTTGGAGAAGGGTCTTGTGGATTACCGAGATATGAACTCTATGCTTCATGCTATGTTGTGGAGAGGTCTACGACAGGAACTTAAGGACATCAGTGGACATAAACACGATATGATAAAGGATTTTAACCAACTTAGAGTAGCGTTGAGATAGTTGGAGAAAGACCACCAACCAAAGAAGTCCAAACCGAATATAGTAAAAGTTATATCAGAGACACCTGAGTCAGAGAGACAGGATATTGAAGAACTCAAAGGTATGGTACATCAGTTAACTACCCAGGTTAACGAGTTTAAACAGCACCAACAGCAACCCCAGTATTACAAAGGTAACAACTACAGAGATAATAGAGGTGGGCGATGGAACAACAGTTCACATGGGCAACAGGGACAGAATTCATACCAACCACAACAGAATTCATACGAACCACAACAGAATTCATACCAACCACAACAGAATTCATACCAACCACAACATAATTCATACCAACCACAACAGTATTCATACCAACCACAGCAGTATTCATACCAACCACAACAGTATTCATACCTACCACAACAGTATTCATACCAACCACAACAGTATTCATACCAACCACAACAGAATTCATACCAACCACAACAGTATTCATATCAACCACAACAGTATTCATACCAACCACAACAGTATTCATACCAACCACAACAGTATTCATACCAACCACAACAGTATTCATACCAACCACAACAGAATTCATACCAACCACAACAGTATTCATATCAACCACAACAGTATTCATACCAACCACAACAGTATTCATACTTACCACAACAGTATTCATACCAACCACAACAGTATTCATACCAACCACAACAGTATTCATACCAACCACAACAGAATTCATACCAACCACAACAGAATTCATACCAACCACAACAGTATTCATACCAACCACAGCAGTATTCATACCAACCACAACAGTATTCATACCTACCACAACAGTATTCATACCAACCACAACAGTATTCATACCAACCACAACAGAATTCATACCAACCACAACAGAATTCATACCAACCACAACAGAATTCATACCTACCACAACAGAATTCATACCAACCACAACAGAATTCATACCAACCACAACAGTATTCATACCAACCACAACAGAATTCATACCAAACACAACAGAATTCATACCAACCACAACAGTATTCATACCTACCACAACAGTATTCATACCTACCACAACAGTATTCATACCAACCACAACAGTATTCATACCAACCACAGCAGTATTCATACCTACCACAACAGAATTCATACCAACCACAACAGAATTCATATCAACCACAACAGAATTCATACCAACCACAACAGAATTCATACCTACCACAACAGTATTCATACCAACCACAACAGTATTCATACCAACCACAACAGAATTCATACCAACCACAACAGTATTCATACCAACCACAACAGTATTCATACCAACCACAACAGTATTCATACCAACCACAACAGTATTCATACCAACCACAACAGTATTCATACCAACCACAACAGTATTCATACCAACCACAACATAATTCATACCAACCACAACAGTATTCATATCAACCACAACAGTATTCATACCTACCACAACAGTATTCATACCTACCACAACAGAATTCATACCAACCACAACATAATTCATACCTACCACAACAGTATTCATATCAACCACAACAGTATTCATACCAACCACAACAGTATTCATACCAACCACAACAGAATTCATACCAACCACAACAGTATTCATATAAACCACAACAGTATTCATACCAACCACAACAGTATTCATACCAACCACAACAGAATTCATATCAACCACAACAATATTCATACCAACCACAACAGTATTCATACCAACCACAACAGTATTCATACCAACCACAACAGTATTCATACCAACCACAACAGAATTCATACCTACCACAACAGTATTCATATCAACCACAACAGTATTCATACCAACCACAACAGTATTCATACCAACCACAACAGTATTCATACCAACCACAACAGTATTCATACCTACCACAACAGAATTCATACCAACCACAACAGAATTCATACCTACCACAACAGAATTCATACCAACCACAACAGTATTCATATCAACCACAACAGTATTCATACCAACCACAACAGTATTCATACTTACCACAACAGTATTCATACCAACCACAACAGAATTCATACCAACCACAACAGTATTCATACCAACCACAACAGTATTCATACCAACCACAACAGTATTCATACCAACCACAACAGAATTCATACCAACCACAACAGTATTCATATCAACCACAACAGTATTCATACCTACCACAACAGTATTCATACCTACCACAACAGAATTCATACCAACCACAACAGAATTCATACCTACCACAACAGTATTCATATCAACCACAACAGTATTCATACCAACCACAACAGTATTCATACCAACCACAACAGAATTCATACCAACCACAACAGTATTCATATCAACCACAACAGTATTCATACCAACCACAACAGTATTCATACCAACCACAACAGAATTCATATCAACCACAACAGTATTCATACCAACCACAACAGTATTCATACCAACCACAACAGTATTCATACCAACCACAACAGAATTCATACCTACCACAACAGTATTCATATCAACCACAACAGTATTCATACCAACCACAACAGTATTCATACCAACCACAACAGTATTCATACCAACCACAACAGTATTCATACCTACCACAACAGAATTCATACCAACCACAACAGAATTCATACGTACCACAACAGAATTCATACCAACCACAACAGTATTCATATCAACCACAACAGTATTCATACCAACCACAACAGTATTCATACCTACCACAACAGTATTCATACCAACCACAACAGAATTCATACCAACCACAACAGTATTCATACCAACCACAACAGTATTCATACCTACCACAACAGAATTCATACCAACCACAACAGAATTCATACCTACCACAACAGAATTCATACCAACCACAACAGTATTCATACCAACCACAACAGTATTCATACCAACCACAGCAGTATTCATACCAACCACAACAGTATTCATACCAACCACAACAGTATTCATACCAACCACAACAGTATTCATACCAACCACAACAGTATTCATACCTACCACAACAGAATTCATACCAACCACAACAGAATTCATATCAACCACAACAGTATTCATACCAACCACAACAGAATTCATATCAACCACAACAGTATTCATACCAACCACAACAGAATTCATATCAACCACAACAGAATTCATATCAACCACAACAGAATTCATATCAACCACAACAGTATTCATACCTACCACAACAGTATTCATACCAACCACAACAGAATTCATACCTACCACAACAGAATTCATATCAACCACAACAGAATTCATATCAACCACAACAGTATTCATACCAACCACAACAGAATTCATATCAACCACAACAGAATTCATATCAACCACAACAGAATTCATACCAACCACAACAGTATTCATATCAACCACAACAGAATTCATATCAAGCACAACAGTATTCATACCAACCACAACAGAATTCATATCAACCACAACAGTATTCATATCAACCACAACAGAATTCATATCAACCACAACAGTATTCATACCTACCACAACAGTATTCATACCAACCACAACAGTATTCATACCAACCACAACAGTATTCATACCAACCACAACAGAATTCATATCAACCACAACAGTATTCATATCAACCACAACAGTATTCATATCAACCACAACAGAATTCATACCAACCACAACAGAATTCATACCAACCACAACAGTATTCATACCAACCACAACAGTATTCATACCAACCACAACAGAATTCATATCAACCACAACAGTATTCATACCAACCACAACAGAATTCATATCAACCACAACAGAATTCATACCAACCACAACAGAATTCATATCAACCACAACAGTATTCATACCAACCACAACAGAATTCATACCAACCACAACAGAATTCATATCAACCACAACAGAATTCATACCAACCACAACAGAATTCATATCAACCACAACAGAATTCATACCAACCACAACAGAATTCATATCAACCACAACAGAATTCATATCAACCACAACAGTATTCATATCAACCACAACAGTATTCATACCAACCACAACAGTATTCATACCAACCACAACAGAATTCATATCAACCACAGCAGTATTCATACCAACCACAACAGAATTCATATCAACCACAACAGAATTCATATCAACCACAACAGAATTCATACCAACCACAACAGTATTCATACCAACCACAACAGTATTCATACCAACCACAACAGAATTCATATCAACCACAACAGAATTCATATCAACCACAACAGTATTCATACCAACCACAACAGTATTCATATCAACCACAACAGAATTCATATCAACCACAACAGAATTCATACCAACCACAACAGAATTCATATCAACCACAACAGAATTCATATCAACCACAACAGTATTCATATCAACCACAACAGAATTCATATCAACCACAACAGTATTCATACCAACCACAACAGAATTCATATCAACCACAACAGTATTCATACCAACCACAACAGTATTCATACCAACCACAACAGAATTCATACCTACCACAACAGTATTCATATCAACCACAACAGTATTCATACCAACCACAACAGTATTCATACCAACCACAACAGTATTCATACCAACCACAACAGTATTCATACCTACCACAACAGAATTCATACCAACCACAACAGAATTCATACCTACCACAACAGAATTCATACCAACCACAACAGTATTCATATCAACCACAACAGTATTCATACCAACCACAACAGTATTCATACTTACCACAACAGTATTCATACCAACCACAACAGAATTCATACCAACCACAACAGTATTCATACCAACCACAACAGTATTCATACCTACCACAACAGAATTCATACCAACCACAACAGAATTCATACCTACCACAACAGAATTCATACCAACCACAACAGTATTCATACCAACCACAACAGTATTCATACCAACCACAGCAGTATTCATACCAACCACAACAGTATTCATACCAACCACAACAGTGTTCATACCAACCACAACAGTATTCATACCAACCACAACAGTATTCATACCTACCACAACAGAATTCGTACCAACCACAACAGAATTCATATCAACCACAACAGTATTCATACCAACCACAACAGAATTCATATCAACCACAACAGTATTCATACCAACCACAACAGAATTCATATCAACCACAACAGAATTCATATCAACCACAACATAATTCATATCAACCACAACAGTATTCATACCTACCACAACAGTATTCATACCAACCACAACAGAATTCATACCTACCACAACAGAATTCATATCAACCACAACAGAATTCATATCAACCACAACAGTATTCATACCAACCACAACAGAATTCATATCAACCACAACAGAATTCATATCAACCACAACAGAATTCATACCAACCACAACAGTATTCATATCAACCACAACAGAATTCATATCAACCACAACAGTATTCATACCAACCACAACAGAATTCATATCAACCACAACAGTATTCATATCAACCACAACAGAATTCATATCAACCACAACAGTATTCATACCTACCACAACAGTATTCATACCAAGCACAACAGTATTCATACCAACCACAACAGTATTCATACCAACCACAACAGAATTCATATCAACCACAACAGTATTCATATCAACCACAACAGAATTCATACCAACCACAACAGAATTCATATCAACCACAACATAATTCATATCAACCACAACAGTATTCATATCAACCACAACAGTATTCATACCAACCACAACAGTATTCATACCAACCACAACAGAATTCATATCAACCACAGCAGTATTCATACCAACCACAACATAATTCATATCAACCACAACAGAATTCATATCAACCACAACAGAATTCATACCAACCACAACAGTATTCATACCAACCACAACAGTATTCATACCAACCACAACAGAATTCATATCAACCACAACAGAATTCATATCAACCACAACAGTATTCATACCAACCACAACAGTATTCATATCAACCACAACAGAATTCATATCAACCACAACAGAATTCATACCAACCACAACAGAATTCATATCAACCACAACAGAATTCATATCAACCACAACAGAATTCATATCAACCACAACAGTATTCATATCAACCACAACAGAATTCATATCAACCACAACAGTATTCATACCAACCACAACAGAATTCATATCAACCACAACAGAATTCATACCAACCACAACAGAATTCATATCAACCACAACAGAATTCATATCAACCACAACAGTATTCATATCAACCACAACAGAATTCATACCAACCACAACAGAATTCATATCAACCACAACAGTATTCATACCAACCACAACAGAATTCATATCAACCACAACAGTATTCATACCAACCACAACAGAATTCATATCAACCACAACAGAATTCATATCAACCACAACAGAATTCATACCAACCACAACAGTATTCATACCAACCACAACAGTATTCATACCAACCACAACAGAATTCATATCAACCACAACAGAATTCATATCAACCACAACAGTATTCATACCAACCACAACAGTATTCATACCAACCACAACAGTATTCATACCAACCACAACATTATTCATACCTACCACAACAGAATTCATACCAACCACAACAGAATTCATACCTACCACAACAGAATTCATACCAACCACAACAGTATTCATATCAACCACAACAGTATTCATACCAATCACAACAGTATTCATACTTACCACAACAGTATTCATACCAACCACAACAGAATTCATACCAACCACAACAGTATTCATACCAACCACAACAGTATTCATACCTACCACAACAGAATTCATACCAACCACAACAGAATTCATACCTACCACAACAGAATTCATAAAAACCACAACAGTATTCATACCAACCACAACAGTATTCATACCAACCACAGCAGTATTCATACCAACCACAACAGTATTCATACCAACCACAACAGTATTCATACCAACCACAACAGTATTCATACCAACCACAACAGTATTCATACCTACCACAACAGAATTCATACCAACCACAACAGAATTCATATCAACCACAACAGTATTCATACCAACCACAACAGAATTCATATCAACCACAACAGTATTCATACCAACCACAACAGAATTCATATCAACCACAACAGAATTCATATCAACCACAACAGAATTCATATCAACCACAACAGTATTCATACCTACCACAACAGTATTCATACCAACCACAACAGAATTCATACCTACCACAACAGGATTCATATCAACCACAACAGAATTCATATCAACCACAACAGTATTCATACCAACCACAACAGAATTCATATCAACCACAACAGAATTCATATCAACCACAACAGAATTCATACCAACCACAACAGTATTCATATCAACCACAACAGAATTCATATCAACCACAACAGTATTCATACCAACCACAACAGAATTCATATCAACCACAACAGTATTCATATCAACCACAACAGAATTCATATCAACCACAACAGTATTCATACCTACCACAACAGTATTCATACCAACCACAACAGTATTCATACCAACCACAACAGTATTCATACCAACCACAACAGTATTCATACCTACCACAACAGAATTCATACCAACCACAACAGAATTCATATCAACCACAACAGTATTCATACCAACCACAACAGAATTCATATCAACCACAACAGTATTCATACCAACCACAACAGAATTCATATCAACCACAACAGAATTCATATCAACCACAACAGAATTCATATCAACCACAACAGTATTCATACCTACCACAACAGTATTCATACCAACCACAACAGAATTCATACCTACCACAACAGAATTCATATCAACCACAACAGAATTCATATCAACCACAACAGTATTCATACCAACCACAACAGAATTCATATCAACCACAACAGAATTCATATCAACCACAACAGAATTCATACCAACCACAACAGTATTCATATCAACCACAACAGAATTCATATCAACCACAACAGTATTCATACCAACCACAACAGAATTCATATCAACCACAACAGTATTCATATCAACCACAACAGAATTCATATCAACCACAACAGTATTCATACCTACCACAACAGTATTCATACCAACCACAACAGTATTCATACCAACCACAACAGAATTCATATCAACCACAACAGAATTCATACCAACCACAACAGAATTCATATCAACCACAACAGAATTCATATCAACCACAACAGAATTCATATCAACCACAACAGTATTCATATCAACCACAACAGAATTCATATCAACCACAACAGTATTCATACCAACCACAACAGAATTCATATCAACCACAACAGAATTCATACCAACCACAACAGAATTCATATCAACCACAACAGAATTCATATCAACCACAACAGTATTCATATCAACCACAACAGAATTCATACCAACCACAACAGAATTCATATCAACCACAACAGTATTCATACCAACCACAACAGAATTCATATCAACCACAACAGTATTCATACCAACCACAACAGAATTCATATCAACCACAACAGAATTCATATCAACCACAACAGAATTCATACCAACCACAACAGTATTCATACCAACCACAACAGTATTCATACCAACCACAACAGAATTCATATCAACCACAACAGAATTCATATCAACCACAACAGTATTCATACCAACCACAACAGTATTCATACCAACCACAACAGTATTCATACCAACCACAACATTATTCATACCTACCACAACAGAATTCATACCAACCACAACAGAATTCATACCTACCACAACAGAATTCATACCAACCACAACAGTATTCATATCAACCACAACAGTATTCATACCAATCACAACAGTATTCATACTTACCACAACAGTATTCATACCAACCACAACAGAATTCATACCAACCACAACAGTATTCATACCAACCACAACAGTATTCATACCTACCACAACAGAATTCATACCAACCACAACAGAATTCATACCTACCACAACAGAATTCATACCAACCACAACAGTATTCATACCAACCACAACAGTATTCATACCAACCACAGCAGTATTCATACCAACCACAACAGTATTCATACCAACCACAACAGTATTCATACCAACCACAACAGTATTCATACCAACCACAACAGTATTCATACCTACCACAACAGAATTCATACCAACCACAACAGAATTCATATCAACCACAACAGTATTCATACCAACCACAACAGAATTCATATCAACCACAACAGTATTCATACCAACCACAACAGAATTCATATCAACCACAACAGAATTCATATCAACCACAACAGAATTCATATCAACCACAACAGTATTCATACCTACCACAACAGTATTCATACCAACCACAACAGAATTCATACCTACCACAACAGGATTCATATCAACCACAACAGAATTCATATCAACCACAACAGTATTCATACCAACCACAACAGAATTCATATCAACCACAACAGAATTCATATCAACCACAACAGAATTCATACCAACCACAACAGTATTCATATCAACCACAACAGAATTCATATCAACCACAACAGTATTCATACCAACCACAACAGAATTCATATCAACCACAACAGTATTCATATCAACCACAACAGAATTCATATCAACCACAACAGTATTCATACCTACCACAACAGTATTCATACCAACCACAACAGTATTCATACCAACCACAACAGTATTCATACCAACCACAACAGTATTCATACCTACCACAACAGAATTCATACCAACCACAACAGAATTCATATCAACCACAACAGTATTCATACCAACCACAACAGAATTCATATCAACCACAACAGTATTCATACCAACCACAACAGAATTCATATCAACCACAACAGAATTCATATCAACCACAACAGAATTCATATCAACCACAACAGTATTCATACCTACCACAACAGTATTCATACCAACCACAACAGAATTCATACCTACCACAACAGAATTCATATCAACCACAACAGAATTCATATCAACCACAACAGTATTCATACCAACCACAACAGAATTCATATCAACCACAACAGAATTCATATCAACCACAACAGAATTCATACCAACCACAACAGTATTCATATCAACCACAACAGAATTCATATCAACCACAACAGTATTCATACCAACCACAACAGAATTCATATCAACCACAACAGTATTCATATCAACCACAACAGAATTCATATCAACCACAACAGTATTCATACCTACCACAACAGTATTCATACCAACCACAACAGTATTCATACCAACCACAACAGTATTCATACCAACCACAACAGAATTCATATCAACCACAACAGTATTCATATCAACCACAACAGTATTCATATCAACCACAACAGAATTCATACCAACCACAACAGAATTCATACCAACCACAACAGTATTCATACCAACCACAACAGTATTCATACCAACCACAACAGAATTCATATCAACCACAACAGTATTCATACCAACCACAACAGAATTCATATCAACCACAACAGAATTCATATCAACCACAACAGTATTCATACCAACCACAACAGAATTCATACCAACCACAACAGAATTCATATCAACCACAACAGAATTCATACCAACCACAACAGAATTCATATCAACCACAACAGAATTCATACCAACCACAACAGAATTCATATCAACCACAACAGAATTCATATCAACCACAACAGTATTCATATCAACCACAACAGTATTCATACCAACCACAACAGTATTCATACCAACCACAACAGAATTCATATCAACCACAGCAGTATTCATACCAACCACAACAGAATTCATATCAACCACAACAGAATTCATATCAACCACAACAGAATTCATACCAACCACAACAGTATTCATACCAACCACAACAGTATTCATACC
This sequence comes from Bathymodiolus septemdierum, assembly GCA_963383655.1. NCBI lineage: Eukaryota > Metazoa > Mollusca > Bivalvia > Mytilida > Modiolidae > Bathymodiolus > Bathymodiolus septemdierum. The sequence goes on from OY726526.1 coordinate 26,376,016, forward strand.
AACCACAACAGAATTCATATCAACCACAACAGAATTCATATCAACCACAACAGAATTCATATCAACCACAACAGTATTCATACCAACCACAACAGTATTCATATCAACCACAACAGAATTCATATCAACCACAACAGAATTCATACCAACCACAACAGAATTCATATCAACCACAACAGAATTCATATCAACCACAACAGTATTCATATCAACCACAACAGAATTCATATCAACCACAACAGTATTCATACCAACCACAACAGAATTCATATCAACCACAACAGTATTCATACCAACCACAACAGTATTCATACCAACCACAACAGAATTCATACCTACCACAACAGTATTCATATCAACCACAACAGTATTCATACCAACCACAACAGTATTCATACCAACCACAACAGTATTCATACCAACCACAACAGTATTCATACCTACCACAACAGAATTCATACCAACCACAACAGAATTCATACCTACCACAACAGAATTCATACCAACCACAACAGTATTCATATCAACCACAACAGTATTCATACCAACCACAACAGTATTCATACTTACCACAACAGTATTCATACCAACCACAACAGAATTCATACCAACCACAACAGTATTCATACCAACCACAACAGTATTCATACCTACCACAACAGAATTCATACCAACCACAACAGAATTCATACCTACCACAACAGAATTCATACCAACCACAACAGTATTCATACCAACCACAACAGTATTCATACCAACCACAGCAGTATTCATACCAACCACAACAGTATTCATACCAACCACAACAGTATTCATACCAACCACAACAGTATTCATACCAACCACAACAGTATTCATACCTACCACAACAGAATTCGTACCAACCACAACAGAATTCATATCAACCACAACAGTATTCATACCAACCACAACAGAATTCATATCAACCACAACAGTATTCATACCAACCACAACAGAATTCATATCAACCACAACAGAATTCATATCAACCACAACAGAATTCATATCAACCACAACAGTATTCATACCTACCACAACAGTATTCATACCAACCACAACAGAATTCATACCTACCACAACAGAATTCATATCAACCACAACAGAATTCATATCAACCACAACAGTATTCATACCAACCACAACAGAATTCATATCAACCACAACAGAATTCATATCAACCACAACATAATTCATACCAACCACAACAGTATTCATATCAACCACAACAGAATTCATATCAACCACAACAGTATTCATACCAACCACAACAGAATTCATATCAACCACAACAGTATTCATATCAACCACAACAGAATTCATATCAACCACAACAGTATTCATACCTACCACAACAGTATTCATACCAACCACAACAGTATTCATACCAACCACAACAGTATTCATACCAACCACAACAGAATTCATATCAACCACAACAGTATTCATATCAACCACAACAGAATTCATACCAACCACAACAGAATTCATATCAACCACAACAGAATTCATATCAACCACAACAGTATTCATATCAACCACAACAGTATTCATACCAACCACAACAGTATTCATACCAACCACAACAGAATTCATATCAACCACAGCAGTATTCATACCAACCACAACAGAATTCATATCAACCACAACAGAATTCATATCAACCACAACAGAATTCATACCAACCACAACAGTATTCATACCAACCACAACAGTATTCATACCAACCACAACAGAATTCATATCAACCACAACAGAATTCATATCAACCACAACAGTATTCATACCAACCACAACAGTATTCATATCAACCACAACAGAATTCATATCAACCACAACAGAATTCATACCAACCACAACAGAATTCATATCAACCACAACAGAATTCATATCAACCACAACAGAATTCATATCAACCACAACAGTATTCATATCAACCACAACAGAATTCATATCAACCACAACAGTATTCATACCAACCACAACAGTATTCATATCAACCACAACAGAATTCATATCAACCACAACAGAATTCATACCAACCACAACAGAATTCATATCAACCACAACAGAATTCATATCAACCACAACAGTATTCATATCAACCACAACAGAATTCATACCAACCACAACAGAATTCATATCAACCACAACAGTATTCATACCAACCACAACAGAATTCATATCAACCACAACAGTATTCATACCAACCACAACAGAATTCATATCAACCACAACAGAATTCATATCAACCACAACAGAATTCATACCAACCACAACAGTATTCATACCAACCACAACAGTATTCATACCAACCACAACAGAATTCATATCAACCACAACAGAATTCATATCAACCACAACAGTATTCATACCAACCACAACAGTATTCATACCAACCACAACAGTATTCATACCAACCACAACAGTATTCATACCTACCACAACAGAATTCATACCAACCACAACAGAATTCATACCTACCACAACAGAATTCATACCAACCACAACAGTATTCATATCAACCACAACAGTATTCATACCAACCACAACAGTATTCATACTTACCACAACAGTATTCATACCAACCACAACAGAATTCATACCAACCACAACAGTATTCATACCAACCACAACAGTATTCATACCTACCACAACAGAATTCATACCAACCACAACAGAATTCATACCTACCACAACAGAATTCATACCAACCACAACAGTATTCATACCAACCACAACAGTATTCATACCAACCACAGCAGTATTCATACCAACCACAACAGTATTCATACCAACCACAACAGTATTCATACCAACCACAACAGTATTCATACCAACCACAACAGTATTCATACCTACCACAACAGAATTCATACCAACCACAACAGAATTCATATCAACCACAACAGTATTCATACCAACCACAACAGAATTCATATCAACCACAACAGTATTCATACCAACCACAACAGAATTCATATCAACCACAACAGAATTCATATCAACCACAACAGAATTCATATCAACCACAACAGTATTCATACCTACCACAACAGTATTCATACCAACCACAACAGAATTCATACCTACCACAACAGGATTCATATCAACCACAACAGAATTCATATCAACCACAACAGTATTCATACCAACCACAACAGAATTCATATCAACCACAACAGAATTCATATCAACCACAACAGAATTCATACCAACCACAACAGTATTCATATCAACCACAACAGAATTCATATCAACCACAACAGTATTCATACCAACCAGAACAGAATTCATATCAACCACAACAGTATTCATATCAACCACAACAGAATTCATATCAACCACAACAGTATTCATACCTACCACAACAGTATTCATACCAACCACAACAGTATTCATACCAACCACAACAGTATTCATACCAACCACAACAGAATTCATATCAACCACAACAGTATTCATATCAACCACAACAGTATTCATATCAACCACAACAGAATTCATACCAACCACAACAGAATTCATACCAACCACAACAGTATTCATACCAACCACAACAGTATTCATACCAACCACAACAGAATTCATATCAACCACAACAGTATTCATACCAACCACAACAGAATTCATATCAACCACAACAGAATTCATACCAACCACAACAGAATTCATATCAACCACAACAGTATTCATACCAACCACAACAGAATTCATACCAACCACAACAGAATTCATATCAACCACAACAGAATTCATACCAACCACAACAGAATTCATATCAACCACAACAGAATTCATACCAACCACAACAGAATTCATATCAACCACAACAGAATTCATATCAACCACAACAGTATTCATATCAACCACAACAGTATTCATACCAACCACAACAGTATTCATACCAACCACAACAGAATTCATATCAACCACAGCAGTATTCATACCAACCACAACAGAATTCATATCAACCACAACAGAATTCATATCAACCACAACAGAATTCATACCAACCACAACAGTATTCATACCAACCACAACAGTATTCATACCAACCACAACAGAATTCATATCAACCACAACAGAATTCATATCAACCACAACAGTATTCATACCAACCACAACAGTATTCATATCAACCACAACAGAATTCATATCAACCACAACAGAATTCATACCAACCACAACAGAATTCATATCAACCACAACAGAATTCATATCAACCACAACAGTATTCATATCAACCACAACAGAATTCATATCAACCACAACAGTATTCATACCAACCACAACAGAATTCATATCAACCACAACAGAATTCATACCAACCACAACAGAATTCATATCAACCACAACAGAATTCATATCAACCACAACAGTATTCATATCAAACACAACAGAATTCATATCAACCACAACAGTATTCATATCAACCACAACAGAATTCATATCAACCACAACAGTATTCATACCAACCACAACAGTATTCATACCAACCACAACAGTATTCATACCAACCACAACAGAATTCATACCAACCACAACAGTATTCATATCAACCACAACATAATTCATATCAACCACAACAGAATTCATACCAACCACAACAGAATTCATATCGACCACAACAGAATTCATATCAACCACAACAGTATTCATATCAACCACAACAGAATTCATACCAACCACAACAGAATTCATATCAACCACAACAGTATTCATACCAACCACAACAGAATTCATATCAACCACAACAGTATTCATACCAACCACAACAGAATTCATATCAACCACAACAGAATTCATATCAACCACAACAGAATTCATACCAACCACAACAGTATTCATACCAACCACAACAGTATTCATACCAACCACAACAGAATTCATATCTTCCACAACAGAATTCATATCAACCACAACAGTATTCATACCAACCACAACAGTATTCATATCAACCACAACAGTATTCATACCAACCACAACAGTATTCATATCAACCACAACAGTATTCATACCAACCACAACAGTATTCATATCAACCACAACAGTATTCATATCAACCACAACAGTATTCATACCAACTACAACAGAATTCATATCAACCACAACAGAATTCATACCAACCACAACAGAATTCATACCAACCACAACAGTATTCATACCAACCACAACAGTATTCATACCAACCACAACAGAATTCATACCAACCACAACAGTATTCATACCAACCACAACAGTATTGATACCAACCACAACAGAATTCATATCAACCACAACAGAATTCATACCAACCACAACAGAATTCATACCTACCACAACAGTATTCATACCAACCACAACAGTATTCATACCAACCACAACAGTATTCATACCAACCACAACAGAATTCATATCAACCACAACAGAATTCATATCAACCACAACAGTATTCATATCAACCACAACATAATTCATACCAACCACAACAGTATTCATACCAACCACAACAGTATTCATATCTACCACAACAGTATTCATACCAACCACAACAGTATTCATACCAACCACAACAGTATTCATATCAACCACAACAGAATTCATATCAACCACAACAGAATTCATACCAACCACAACAGTATTCATATCAACCACAACAGAATTCATATTAACCACAACAGAATTCATATCAACCACAACAGAATTCATATCAACCACAACAGAATTCATATCAACCACAACAGAATTCATACCAACCACAGCAGTATTCATATCAACCTCGACAGAATTCATATCAACCACAACAGAATTCATATCAACCACAACAGAATTCATATCAACCTCGACAGAATTCATATCAACCACAACAGCAACAGACTGACCAACAGAAAGAGTATGTCGCACAGAGTAATACGATTTATTGTCGACGTTGTGGACAAGAAGGACACATCCAGATTGGCTGTCGTGTGAGATTAGATCACACCAGACATTTAAACTCCAGGAAGCCTATACGGAGGGGCCGGTATTAGGCTTAAGTCGAAGAACTTCAGGTTCCAAGGTAAGTAGAGTAATGACACCTCCAGGACTTTATGGAACTGACAGAGACCAATATTTTGCTGAATGGCAAGGAAATACCTGCATTACTTGACACTGGATCTACCGTCTCAACTATTTCAGAGTCTTACTACAGTAAACATCTTGCATCAACCATTCCACTCAAAAGTCTTGACAACATATTAGATATTGAATGTGCTGGAGGAACACCACTGCCATACAAAGGTTATATTGAAACAAACATTAAGATGCCTGGAGACACAAATACTACCTGTCAGCATGTAATGCTTGTTGTACCAGACAGTAGATACAGCCAGCATATACCAGCATTAATAGGTACCAACATATTAGACAACTTAATGTACCATCTACAGGAAGAACATGGTGTAAGATACTTACAGAACGTCGCCTTGACAACACCCTGGTTTCTTACATTCCGTTGTTTATCTATGAGGGAAAAGGAATTAACCAAGAACAACGACAGACTTGCAGTCATCAGAACTTGCAACAGAATTACCATCTTGCCGAACAATTCTATTGAAGCTGACGGATACTTAGATAATGAGATACTATATAAGTCAACACCTTCTATTATACAGTCCACTGATTTGGCAGAACACAAGGATATATCAACTGAAACTACACTTTTGAATTACAACTACAAGAAAAATGAAACTATTACAGTGAGACTTTCAAACCTGACTAGAGGTACCATAACTATACCACAGAAGGCCATCATTTGTGAAGTACAACCAGTTACGATAGAAACTCAATCGACTCCAAACTCAGACGAAAATATCAAGTTACTTGAGGAAGTGGATATAACTAAGAGTGACCTAAATAAGGAACAACTTGATATAGGAAAAGATCTGATATTACAGTATAAAGACATCTTTAGTAAGGGAGATCATGACTTAGGCCACACAGACAAAGTAAGACACCGCATCGACATGGTAGATGAGACATCATTCAAACACAGATACAGGCAGATACCTCCATCGATGTATGACGAAGTGAGATCCCATCTCAAGCAGCTATTGGATAACTCAGTGATTAGACCATCCCACTCACCATTTGCTTCTGCTATTGTCATCGTTCGAAAGAAGAATGGTACCATCAGGATGTGTATAGACTACCGACAACTTAACAAACAGAGTAAGAAAGACAGCTATGCCCTTCCACGTATTGAAGAACTATTGGATTGTTGTGCAGGCAGCAAATTCTTTTCAGTGTTAGACATGAAGTCGGGATACCATCAAGTTGAAATTTGGAACAGCACAAGGAATGAACTGCTTTCTCCGTAGGACCACTTGGTTTCTTCGAGTTTAACCGGATGGCATTCGGTCTTACCAATGCACCAGCTACTTATCAACGACTCATGGAGAATTGCCTGGCTGATTACAACTTGAAGATATGCTGTGCTGTATCTTTATTGACGACATCATAGTATTTGGGAAGACATATGAGGAACATCTTAGAAACCTTCAACTAATTTTTCAGAGAATAAGAGAGGCCAACCTGAAGCTCAATCCCAACAAATGTGAATTTTTGAAGCGTAAAGTTAAGTACGTAGGACATGTGGTATCAGAGAAATATATTGAGATCGACCAAGGAAAGACGGATAAGGTAGTTAACTGGCCAACTCCAACTACACCGGAGGACGTAAGAAGATTTTTGGGATTCGTTGGGTACTACTGACGCTTTATCCATAATTTCAGCAAGATCAGTAGACCGCTTACAGACTTGATACCAGCACCGAACAAGAAGAAGAAGAAATCCAAATCTACTGCTACGAGGGAATGGAAATGGAATGACGCACAACGGCAGGCGTTCCAGACATTGAAGGATCATCTTGTCAGTGCTCCTATCCTAGGATATGCCAGCAGCTTTTTGCCATACGAACTCCATACAGACGCGTCAGGGGATGCCCTGGGTGCTGTTTTGTATCAGGAGCAGGATGGAGCGAAGAGAGTCATCAGTTATGCAAGTCGTGGACTTAGTAAAGCAGAGCGCAATTATCCTACACACAAGAGAGAATTCCTGGCGTTGAAATGGGCAGTGGTAGACAAGTTCAAGGACAACTTATACCAACAGGATTTCACAGTATACACCGATAACAACCCAGTCACCTATGTTCTCACTTCAGCGAAGTTAGATGCAACTGGACACCGCTGGCTTGCTTCGTTAGCAGCATTTCACTTTGACATCAGATATCGCCCCGGAAGAAACAATGCGGATGCAGATGCACTGAGTCGATTACCAGCGACAATCACCAGTGAATCCGTTCAGACCATCTGTAATGTCATTACGCAGGAACCATATGTAGATAGTTTGACATTAACTCCTGAGGTGATATTAGAGGATTGAGACCCCAGAGGCAGTCGTATTGGCAACTTAGTAGATTGGAAGAGAGCGCAGTACTTGAATCCGGATATACGCCGTATTGCGGAATATGTGAAGGAGAAGTCCAAGCCGTCCAAGAAAGAATTAGGACCCAATCCACTGATGAGACAGTTTAATCATCTGAAGTTGATAGAAGGAGTACTTCGTCGAGTAACAACAGTAGATGAAGAGGAAAAATGCCAGCTTGTCCTACCACTTGAACATGTACCCATTGTATTGGAAGCGATGCATAATGACATGGGCCATCCTGGAAGAGACCGTACAACATCATTGGTCAAAGATCGCTTTTATTGGTCTGGAATGTATCAGGACATCACGACTTGGATAGAGAAATGTGATCGTTGTATCAGGAGGAAGTCATCTACCATACAACGTGCACCCCTGGTCAACATTACAACAACATCGCCACTGGAATTAGTTTGTATGGACTTTCTAACCTTGGAGCCATCTAAAGGAAATTATCAGCATATACTTGTCATCACTGACCACTTTACCAGATTTGCTATGGCGATACCTACTAGGAATCAGCTAGCCAGAACAGTTGCAGATGCTTTTTACAACAACTTCATCCTACACTACGGTATACCAGAGCGGATACATTCAGACCAGGGAGCTAACTTTGAAAGTACCATCATCAAAGAGCTATGTACCATCATGGGAATGTCCAAGTCCAGAACAACAAGTTATCATCCAATGGGAAATGGACAGTGTGAACGGTTCAACCGTACACTCTGTGATATGCTTGGTTCTCTGGATCCCAGCAAGAAGGCGAACTGGAAGAGTTATGTCAGTCCACTGGTTTTTGCGTACAACTCTACTAGACATGAAAGTACAGGACATTCACCCTTCATGTTGATGTTCGGGCGAAACCTTAGGTTGCCCATCGACGCAGCATTGGGATTGAGGGAAAACCAGCAGGACATTACCACCACGTTCATTACAGAGCTAAAGGATAGAATATCGAAAGCACATGAGGTAGCGACAGCTGCGACGAACAAGGCCGCAAGGAAACAGAAAGACAATTATGACAACAAGGTCCGTGGAGGAACTGTTCAAGTAGGAGACCGTGTACTGGTGAAAGTAGTTAGCTTTGAAGGGAAACACAAGTTGGCTGATAGATGGGAGCATGACCCATATGCAGTTTTGAGCCAGCCTAATGAAGGAATCCCTGTATTCAAGGGCAGGAAGGAGAACAACGAAGGATGTACGAGAACGCTCCACCGAAACCTCCTACTACCAATTGGTTTCATCTGTGATAAACCGACACCGGCTCCTAGGAAACCGAAAACGAAACACAGACCTAGAGCAAAACCTGCCAAGGACATAGACAAAGAACTGGTACCAACCCAGCCTGACAATGTAGAGGAATCTGAAGAGGAGTCAGACTGGGGAGGATATGATATCAGCATAGGATCAGTAGACGGTGATTCAACCATCACTGAGGACTTGTCTATCCAAGATGCTGATAGTGAACATGAAGCAGGTGAGACTAATAGGGACGCCCAGTCTTCTGATGGTACTTCAAGTATCTCGGAGGGAGTTATTCCTGTAGAAGATAGAAGCGGGCAAGACCAAAGCTCAGTTCAGGAGGAACCACCTGATGAGGAAGGAGCTTCAGCTAGTTCAGAAGATGAAAATCAGCCAGTTATTCGTCGTTCCACCAGAGAACGAAGAGCTCTTCTTCGTTATCGGACTGGTGAGTTTGACATGTCCAAAGTAATTCAGAGACCTTTATCTGATTGGAAAGAAAGGGTGCAGTGCATCACTTTCCTTTCAGAATCAACACTGCTAGATGGATTACAGTCAGAGGCAGGCAGGACTATTTTGAAAATATTGGAATCTTCACATACTTCCAGTGAAATGACGGGACGCCATTTTCCAAGTGGGGGGAGTATGTGGAAGAGTCAATTTTGACAGTTTGTAAATAATTTGATTTTTCATTTTTACTATGTTCATAAAATATATTTTTGTAAATAAAATATGTTCATATAATTACTTTAATAATTTTTTCATTTAATTATAATATTTAAAACCTCTTAATAATAAAATTAATAAGGTCTACAACTTTGTGTTATGTTTTGTATTCTAATTAGGGTTATGACCTAAGTTCACAAAGGTAACCCTGATATGTATCTTGTCTTTGCATATTTGATTAGTTAAGGTCAGTTTGACCAGTTATTTCATTTCATTGGTTATTGGAGTCACCTGAATTTTTGGTGGGAAATTCATTTGTTCTTTGAGACATTCTATTACTTTTTCATATCTTGGAAGGCAGACATATTGCCAACTACTATTCTTTTGGATCCAATTTTGGATGACTATTGAACTGATGATATTTCTATTTGACACCACTAACATTCATTAAGGTATTTATACTAAACTTACTAATTGTCTATAAAATAACTTTCTCAGTGAGATTGAGTTGATTGATTGATTGACTGATTTATAAAACATATTAAATTGTGATAAACTTATTTTAACATATTAAATGCTATTAAAATGTGATAAACTTATAAAACATTAATTCCAATAAAATGTTAAAGGTTAAATGAAATAATAATTGGAACTATGAAATATGAGTTTAATATTGAGCATAATACTATTTTTACCATTAAAATATTAAAAAGGTGAGTTATTAACAATTCTATGTGTAAACTGTGTTTTGTGTAATTGTGCATGTTTTGAGCACAATAGTTATAAACCCATTTTTTATATTCAGGTTGCCATGATATATTAAATACTGATGAACAGCTTGATCTGAGGTATATCCTGTATTTCAAGACCTTTGCACCCCAGTGTATTTACAATGTGCAAGAATATTTTACTACAGGTCACGAGTTAACCATTCATGAAAAAGTTAGTTATTGAACTGCTTAATTAACGTTGTATAGCATATGCTTTTTGAATTTTAGGGGGGGGGGGGGGGGCGCACGCTCCGCACGCCCCCTCTAAATCCGCCACTGGACCCATATAGATACTAATAATTGCCTATGCTCTCCAGTTGAGCAAAGGTGCAAAAAAGACCAATGATACAGGCTAATTAGAGGCCGCATTTACAATAGCATTGCAGGGTATTATCATTATTGTACAACAGAAATTAGCCAACCTTATAATAGTTGTATTGGTATTTACTTGATACTTGATAGTTTTCAGTGTCATAATATAGATCATATTATGTTTATCATGTTTAAATATAGATCATATTATGTTTATCGTGTTTAAATTTCACCAAAGGGAAGCGATCGATACGAGTTTTATGAAGGTGCATTCGACCATATAAATAAAAGAACAACATGACATGGCGAATAGAGGGGACTTGTTATTAATAGTAGGACTTGTACTTTCTGGATTCGCTTTGTTATTCCTGGCAATTGGATTTTCAACACCAAATTGGCTTGAACAGGACACAAACTACATCACACAAAGCAGGTTTGAAAAGCTTGGATTGTGGGAAGCATGTTTCAAAAATTATGTCCATAAAGCATTTCCCGGGAAGCAGTTCAACGGCTGTTGGTGGATATTTTCGGAAGAATATCGCCCAATATGGAGTCATATCAACCCACGTAAGTTTAATTTCCTTATGTCTAAACTGATTAAATCAACTTCGCCATTTTTCATTGTGTAGTATTGAGTATTTTGTTGTTTACCTGAAGGGAGAAATCATTTAAAATTTTTCCCAGGTAAGGTAGCTAAATCGATGTGTACATGTTATGAAATAAATGGCATAGTAAAAGCCCCCATAAAAATGGGTTTTCAGTTCCGTTTAATTTGCTATTTGAACATACAAGGGTGCATAAAATATTTAATATTTTCATCTAGGTTGGAAAAAAATATAAATATGTGTGCATTCATTACGTAACGAATAATTTTAAATTAACACCATATATGGTTATATTAAACATTGGATTTGTTATTAAATAAAAGGTAACCATAATTTTTAGTGTAATATGACATTATTTCATTCAGTTCATATTTCCATCATAGAACACATTTATTGGATTATATTTGAATATTATGTAATGGTAAATGTGCTAAGACATTGTCGAACCACACCTGTTCAGGTCACATGAATTCGAATTAAGTCAGTAGTTATTTTTATCGTATATTTAACAAAAAACAAAAACAAAACGAAATAAGCTCGAGCCTCTGAATCAAATCTCATTCACAATTCTTGTCGGATACTTTTTGTCTTAAATTTATATTTTTTATTTAAAGTCTGGCTAAATGTTCTCAATTAAAATACCTAGAAATATGCTACTAAATATGTATAGGCCAAGTAGTGGATCACCCCTCCACGTGTACTATATACATGTACTTAGTACTATTGAACTATATCCATTACGGTGACAGTATTTTTTCACGATTTACACGTCCACAAAAAAGACATCTAAAATCTTTTAGATAAGATTTGGAAAACATCAAGCTGATGACCAAACTATTAGGACTGTTATTTTCACGATGTCATCTTTTGGCCTTCAGCGGAATGATATTACAATTTATGACATGTCTCATAGTTTAACTTGCAGTTGTGAATATACATGTACTTATGCATTGTACACTTGTCAAATATAAACACATGATTTTTTAAGTCTTTGTCGTGCATGTTCAAATGTACACGAACTACACGTACACCAATAATGTGTATATCCTAAATTTTATTAATTTAAATTCTTAGTTTTATAAATCAAAATCAGAAATTTTAATAATTTCAATCCTTAATTTTATCAATTTAAATCCTTAATTTTATAAGCTTAAGCCCTACATTTTATTAATTTAAATCCTAAATTTTATTAGTTTAAAACCTACATTCTATTAATTTAAATCCTAAATTTTATTAGTTTAAAACCTACATTTTATTAATTTAAATCCTAAATTTTATTAGTTTAAAACCTACATTTTATTAATTTAAATCCTAAATTTTATTAGTTTAAAACCTACATTTTATTAATTTAAAACCTACATTTTATTAATTTAAAACCTACATTTTATAAATTTAAAGGCATTAAACACCATAACCCATAATTGTTAAATTGATAAAAGTTATTCAAATTTTTGATCGATGTCTACAGTCACTGTACAAAGAGTGTAGATTACAGAAAGTATGTCCCTCTTGGTATTTCAGACGAACGGTCGGAGAGAGTGGTTCCTACTCCCAGACATGAGCTCGCCACTGACGAAGCATATAAACAAAAACAGTAACTATGTTTTGAATCCTACCGAAAAACATAATTGAAACATCTGTTGACATATAGTTGATACAAATTATCTCAACTTATATACGATTTCAATTTCTTTCAATGATGATGAAGGTTCTGTCGATGACTTGATAGTACCGTTAATGGATTTACAACTACCTCTGCAATCAATGACGCTTACTGCTAACGATGTGAGTTCAAATCACGCTTATGGCGAGGTGTACTCGATACATGTAAAACATGTGATAAAATTTGTCAATGACTTGTGATAGGTCGGTAATTTTCTCCGGTTTCCTCTATCAAATAAACTGACTGCCACGATATAACTGAAATATTGTTGAAAGTGGTGTTAATCATCATAACCCTAATCCTAATCTCCATTATGATGCATGACTGTAATCGAACTATTTCATTTCAGCCTGGCTCGTAGGAATTCAGATCATGATGACATTAACATTGATAATGGAGATAATGACTGTTCTCATTGCCATACTTATACTTATTAAATGTTGTCCAGGGAAAAGTGTAATAGGGCTATTCATCCTTGGTGGAACTGCTGTAGTATCAGGTAAAACGGTAGTAACAAAATCACCATTTGTATAGACAAAATCAACACAAGTGGGATACAAATACATTGAGTTGGGATTCAATTTACCGGTTTAACCCCGCCACACTTTTATGCCTGTTCCAAGCCAGGACCAGGATTTCTAACGTTATGCGTCGAGGTCTTTTTTTTAACATGTCTGGTCTTTTTATGCCCAATGAGTTAAGATGATAGGTGATTGTTTGTTTTGTTGATATTGGTGGAATTGTTGACCATCATTGTTTTAGTCTTTCTTTTCATAATTCCAATACCATAAATAGAAACAAATGTCTATCAAATAATTCATGAAAAATACCTATCACCACTAATGTTGTCAGTTCGAATCCCGTTCATGGCGAGGTGTACTCGATACAAAAATATGGGATAAAATTTGTCAGTGATTTGCGACAGTTCGGTGTTGTTCACCGGGTACTCCGGTTTCCTCCGCCAATAAAACTGACCGCCACGATATAGCTGAAATATTGTTGAAAGTGACGTTAAATACCATAACCACTAGCCCTGCATTGAATACACAGAGATAGACGGATGTCTAAAACACAGGTACTCGGAGCCAGGATATGTCCTCCATTTTTAGACGCTCACATGAATATTCATAGTATATCTGATTATAAATTATTGATCACACAAAACTGAAACTTTTACCAAGCAAAATGTCATACATTTCTTGGCAACTACATGCGATTTCATGAATAGTAGCAGGGACTGCGGTGGCCGTGATCGTATGGTAGTTGGATTTACCACTTGTCTATTCAATCAGCTAATGTTGTGAGCTCGAACACCGCTCAGGCGAGTTGTACTCGATACAACGTAATGTGATAAAGTTTGTCAGTGACTTGCGACATGTCGGTGGATTTCTAATAATAGCATAATACAATTGTATCACGGGACCATTCAATATTTATTCATATTCAGATTGAGTTCAATGTATTCTGAGATCATGAGATTTTAAATAAAATATTCCCCATCATGTGATGGATTCTTGGATTTCTGATTGGCACACGGTATGATATATTATGTACATTTGATTTTATTTACAGGTATACTGACAGCCATTAGTGTAATCATATTTGGTGCTAAATCAGTGACAGATGATCAATGGATGGAGAGTCCCGAGAAAAACTTTGTTTCCTGGTCTTTCGGTTGTGTCGTGTTTTCTGGATTCTTAATATTATTTGCAGGAGTGTCGTTAATTGTTGCAGCACTACAAGCTAAATTGGTCAATGATTACGACAGCCGGCATGATTACGACAGCCGGCATGGCCGGCATGATTACGACAGACGGTATGATTACGACAGACGGCCAGCCAAAGCAGCTCGTCGCGAGTCAAGACACTAACTTCATTTAAAACAATAAGTATGTAAATTTTTTTATGGCTGTATAGTAATGTATTTTTTATACCTAAATGTTTTTGTTACTTTCAATTTGCCAACGCTATCAAAACTGGATTTTTTTAAGGTCTAGCCAACTTATAATGAAATGTAAAAAAGGGGAGGCACAATCTTTAACCAAATTTCGATATAGCCAGAACTGATATATACTCAAAGGGCTTAGGGGGGGGGGGATAATCTGTTCAACATAACCGATTTCACTATAAGAGGGCTGGACTGTACATCTGTAAATAAAAGTATTTTTTATTTTTGATATTTTTCATTTCTTTATAAAACACGCGAAAATTTGTCAATGTCCTAATGTATAGTGTAGCAATTATCACTACTGAAATATGTCCCCACGAGATACTATATCTACGAAATTATTGCATTGTTTCCACCCAACATGTCCATTGGGATATATTCAGACATAATCACACAGGATGATCCCCACAGTATAAATCTCAACAGAAATATTCTTCTATATATGATATGTGAACGAAATTTTCTTGAACATGCTTTATTCACTGTAAATGTTGCATATGATAGCAAAAAATATTTGATGAAATATGTTTCTGTAATTAAAAAAAAACAATTTTGGTGTATTCACATAAAATAGTCCATCTGTCAATATTTCCGATTTTTATATTGGTTATCTCCCTTCGAACATTTATTTAAGCAAACCTATTTCAAAGGGGTATCGATCTCGGAAACAAGCAGCGAGTTTTGAAAACTCGTGCATATGTGGAGGTGTTTTATCACGTTAGACACGAGAATGTCTCCGGTGATTTGATGTTTACATGGTTCCTTTACTCGAAATGTTTTTCGTACGTGGGTATTCTCGTTCTTCTTTTGTAATGCTGAGTCCTTTCCTCATTCATGACTTATCACAAGAGTAACACGACGGGTGTCACATGTGGAGCAGGAATTGCTTACCCTTCCGGAGGTCACCTAGATTTTTAGTTGGGTTCGTGGTGCTCGAATTTTTAGTCTTCTGTGTAGTGTTTTGTACGTCTTTGTCCTTTTGCAATTTTTCTTTTGGCCATTGTATTGTCTGTCCTTCGATTTACGGATTCTGATCACCGGGTGAATATTTGACTTCAAGCATATTTAGCTTCCAGGGTGTTTAAAACAAAATAACAGATCTATTTTGCAATTTTTTTTTAAATGTAAGAGAAAAAGAGATTGTAAATTGGATAGACAATTTGTTTTCATTTAATTTTCATAGTATACAATTTTTATTCAAAGGTTAATGTTCAAAATATCATTTCCGCAATGTGTCCCAATGGTCATTTCGGCTTATTTGACTGATGTTCAAATAAATTAGATGGTATTGAACAACCTTAATTTTTGATATATTAGATGGTTTACATACTGACGCTTCAATATGTGCTTATTCATGAGTGCTTTTGTTTTAGAACATGCCATTATTGCCTAAAATGACGGAGTCCTAGTAAAAACGCAGTCATTCCCGCAACGACATTTGCATTTTGCGCTAATGTTTGATGGGAGATAATAACAGAAAGATAGACCACGTGACAGTTTAGCAGACGCTTTTTTGATATCCATGATGGCGGATATAACCATGAATATTTGGTAGCTTTTCTTTAATTTGATCTCTGACTCGACAATTTGTGGGCGTATGTTAATTGTAAGTCATTATCGTATGCAGTAAAACAACTTTATATTTTATCAGAATTTTTACAAAAATAACACATATGCAACAATTTTAACCTTATGTACAACAACGACCAAAGATTGGCGCCTTTTACACTTGTGAACCCTCATTATATCATCAAAAATCAACAAAATGTCATTACCGGAACGAGTCATTACCGTATATTTTTGTCGCGGTAATGACATTTGTCGTTACGGTAATGACGGCTTCATTACGAAATGCACAAATTAAGATATGTATTAATTTGTTTTGTTGTACATTAAATTGATTATGCTAGCTTTTTGCATTGACTAGCATCATTTTACTTCATTTTGTCATTACCGTAGCACACTATAATTGTACATTTCAACACTCATCTTGTAGTTTTATTGTACAATAAAAAATTCCATCATGTTAATTAAGTTGTTTCAAGTATTAAATGGGTATTTCAGTATAACTATATGTGCAGTTTGACATTCATTCATAATTTAGAGTTTTAATTTACCTTATTGTAAAGTGTTTCAAATCCTGTTTATAACTGAAAATGAAATCTCAATTTTCGTTCCTGTAAAGTTTTTATCCAACATTTTTGGTATGTTGCTGAAATGACCATTTAGACTGGTATCCATGTTAAAGCTAATAAAAAAAATCAAAAAAAATTAATAAAAAAAATCAAAAAAATTTCTAAGTATCAACTACTGCTGTATACTAGTATATATTGATAAAAATAAAGGCTAGTTCTGTTAAACAGCCTTGGTCAAATTTGATTCCACTACTTTCGAAATCTTAAGAAAACAGAATGCGTTTTGGTGCCCAAGTCAAAGAATGACCCCGCCACTCTGGTATCTTCAAACTTATCTTCCATTATTTCGATGCCCCTGTCACAGCCATATACAGTGTTCGTTAATGTAATATGTTTTATCTCTTTTCATGTCTTTGTTTGCATTGGAAATTCTTGTCAGATCATTTTTCAAAACATACAAATGTCACATTCGTTGCCCATAAAAGATAACATTCAGCACCTTGTAATGAGCTACACCTTGCTAGGAGTGGACCACAGAAAGGTAACACTACCAACCATATCAATCATCTCCTAATTTCCATTTGGGTTAGGGTTATGGTGTTTAACGCCACTTTCAACAATATTTCAGTTATATATACCGCAGAGACTCCACGGTGGAGTTCAGTTTTATTGTTGGAGGAAACCGGAGTACCTGGAGAAAACCACCCACCTGTCGTGAGTCACTGACAAACTTTATCAAATAATGTTGTATCGAGTACACCTCGCCATGAGCGGTATTCAAACTCACAACGTTAGTGTTAATGGACAAGGATTGCATAGATAGTTGTAAATACAACTACCATGCGATCACGACGACTGACACCCGAGTTCATATGCAGGCAATCGAGATAGTGACGCTCCGTTAACATTTATCACTTCGTGTTGAATTATTTGAATGATTTACAAACGCTTTATCCCTTTATCGCTAGAACGGTGACACTAGAGGGAAATGGCGAACCAATCAGTTAAACTAAGCTGTATTGCAAATTATGTAATTGCTTGAATTGTGTTCAATATTGAATAGCTAGGCCTGGAATGTTTGCATAAACTAATCAGGCATGCATATTCAGGGTAGCACGACGGGTGCCACTAATGAAGCGGGAGCTGTATACCCTAATAAAGCACCCGATTGCGCGCCCACTTTTCACGTGGTTTAGTGAGGTTTGCGTTGTTCGTGTTATAAAATAACACTTCTTCAAATTTTAGTTCCCTCATGTGATGTCCATTGCGATTACAGCGTAAAATGATGTTCGTTTCGTCTTTATTCCCATTTGTTTTGTAGGGGTTTCATGTTTTATTTATGTTATTTGTACTTGTTTGCGTAAACTTGTGTCCAACAGGATGCCCATATCTAACAGTAACACAGCGGGTATCACTAATAGAGCAGGTATTGCTAACTCCTTTCGGAGCACATGAGTTCACCCCCGAGTTTTAGTGGGGTTCGTGGTGCTCATCCTTTAATGTTCTCTGTAGTGTTTTGTAGATCATAGTTTGTCTTTTTTCTTTTGGCCATTCTATGGTCTGTTTTCTATTTACGTCTTCTAATACCCATTTTTATATTTTCAAACTTCTCCTACACAAAACAGACGCGTTCCTGTTAAACTTTAATTGTGATGTATGTTATGTGGACAATTTTATGTCTTGGTCTTAATTTCATTCCATGCACGTGCATAGTATTCACGTGCATTAATTAATCATGGTATTTGCCGGCGACTTTCGCGTGTGTGTGAGTTAACACATTCCATGTTGTATTTATTTAATACTCCTGCAGAATGAATGGGTACACTGCCAGTATCATTAATTCAAATTCATATCAGCAAATCATAGTTCCATGGGCTGTGTAGTTATGTTACTTCAATTGCCATCCACTGTTGTCAACTACCTAGTAAGATTTAATGGTAGATCATGTTGTAGTTCTAGATGGTACAGTTTAAAAATCCAATACCAAAATCGTAGGAAGAGGCAAATTCGATACATCCTACACACAAAGACATGGCCGTTCTCTTTTCTGGCTTGGTACCAGACACTTCAATGAAAAGTGGCGATGTCAAACTGGTTTTATGTAAATATGGTTAACACATGGTGTCGATTGTGTGATTTTAAAGCAAGTCATAAACAGCACCTTTTAGGTCTGTAAGCATACCTATTATTTTGGATAATTAACCACTCTTCTAACTGTAAATTGTAGTTAATTTTGGAGAAAAGTCAGACTGTGCAATCAATGCCCATCACCACTGAAGTTGCGAGTTTGAATCCCGCTCAGGCATGGTGTACTTGATACAACATTATGTGATAAAGTTTGTCAGTGACTTGCGACAGGTCGGTGGTTTTCTCCAGTTACTCCAATTTCTTCTACCAATAAAACTGACCGCCACGATATAACTGAAATATTGTTGAAAGTGGCGTTAAACACCATAACCCCTTACTGTAAAATATAGTTAATGTTGAAGAAAGGTCAGATTTAGAACTCAGTTTTAAGATGCATGCTTTATCAGTAACATTATACACTAATATGAAAAATGCTAGTTTAACTTAAATAACATATTTTTATTTGCTAAATATAACAAATAGGGATCGGACACAAGTTTTCCCAACTTATGAAGTCTTCTCCCGAATACAATTATTTATAATATGTATTAGCATGCGCAATGAAATGATATGATATGTATATAATACTCTGTATTAGATAAACTTGCTGTCTTCCTAAACAAAAGCTTTGAAATACGGAAGAACCATACATTGCAAAATAAACCTTACTTAAAGATACAATAGTATTCGTGATATGAACACCATGCTATATCTACATCATATTATATTTGTATAATATATATTTTTTATGTATATCATAATATTAGCTGCCATAGTTTGTTCTGCCTAGGGGTGGTTTCCCCCCTGCAGTGTCGATCATCTATACTTGTTTTTATTCTTTTTATATATGTCATATATGTTACTAATCATCAAAATCATTGTAAGTGTAAAATGCAAATGTCTGTAATTCTGTGCTCTCACGGGCTTCTTGATTGATTTAATAAAACTATTCTATTCTATTCTATAATATGCAGAGATAAATAAACACAGAATGGTTATATACAAAAACATAGGTAAAGACAATATACGAAAGAAATGAAAGGAGAATAAATACTTTTGGAGATGTGTGTTGGTTCTTTAGATCATTTAGACAATTGTAAATCTTTTGGAGTCTTTAATATATTTAAAAGCATGTTTAAAAATAGTTGTATTTTCTTGATATGTTAGGAAATCACTTCCTTTTGTCAGTAGCTTTACATCAATATTAATGTTAGAAGGTAGCCAATTAAGACTATCAAATAATATTTCCCTATTATCTGTATATTTATCATTCACAATCAAAAAAGAAATGGTGAGAATTCTCACATGGTACACCAGTTACAGGAAGAATTTGATAACATTTTAACTTTACATAAATCGTAATTCAAGAAGGATGCATTGCAACGAAGCTGTGTTAAAATTATATTCAGTTGTCTAGGACCATAAGAATAGTGTCTCGGAATTGGCATTGAGATTAAACTGCAGATTGACTTTTTAAATTTAGATAATGTGTCAAGATTACGCACTGTTTAAAGACACAAGTTCAGAATTCAGATCTCCGGGGATCACAATATTTTCGTTGACTTGATATGCTAAACCTATAGCATGATTTAAGCATGCCCAATATTCAGAGTCGGTCCATTCATGTCGATATGTATTACACAAAAGAAAAGAGTGACCTTTGGCATGAACTTCAACCCAAATCTTTTCATCTATATCATTTTCAAGTTCGTGTTTCCTGCAAGAATCATAGCCTATATTAAGACTCATTTTACAGGCATGAAACAGTCCGATAGCCGTTCTATAAGCATCTAAGTTGTTGCCCATTTGGTTTTTAAAAAAATGGCTATCATTTGCTTCCTGGTTATGCAGATGTTTCGCCGATCCAGAACCAAACACATCGCCATGTGTATTAGAAATAAAAAAAATAAATAAACACTTCACTTGTGATCTAGAAAAAAGTAAGATCACAAACAGAAATACTACATATAAACAATTTGCAAAATGTACATGTCATTGAATGAAAAAATTTCAAAAAATAAAATGGGAATGTTACATAATAGTCATAACTAAATCTATACGACATCCTTTATGTGGAGAATGAATCTATCCCGTCACATCATGGGTGACATATTTGTCGCCGTATATGAGATGATAAATTCATTTGAGAAAGAAAAACAATATGTTTTATTGGCAACTTAAAAGAATTAGTTTTGAAAAATGCTAGCAACATAAACATATATACATTATATACATTATATACAAATTAACAGCAAATATAAAATTAGTTTTTTTTTCTTGTACTAATATACCTGAGGTTTTGTCCTCATAAGATACAGAAATTTGCATTACCTCTCATATAATGTCAGTTGATTAGGTTTAAGTTTTTTACTAACAGCACATTCTAAATTAACTCTCCTATGGTCATCTTAACCAGATACAAATTCACATCCTCGTGAAGAAGCTGCTAAATTGACATCTTTGTTGATTAATACTTGCGTCTATTGGTGTCCCTTATGTATACATCAATGTTGATGACCCAAGACACAACATAAGTGAATATTACAATAGAAACGTAGATATCAAATTTAGAGCCGCAACGCGTTTCTGGAATAACCTTCATCAGGTACGCTCAAAGCCGAAAGATTGGAAAACCAAATAAATTAAAAAGTGCTTGGGGTCAATACAACCAAAGGGCCTAAACAGGATAGCCAGATTGATTAAGGTCTACCATGCCTGGGGGAGAAAAATTTAGATTTGATAATAATTACATTATTTAAGAACTGTAAATTTCAATAAAAAATATATCTAATAAACCATGTTAAAGTCGAAACACTGACCACTGGTGGGATGATAGCATTGGGGACTAAAAGTCCACCAGCAGAGGTATCGACATAGTGATAGTAATAAAAAATATATCTAATAAACCATGTTAAAAGTCGAAACACTGACCACTGGTGGGATGATATCATTGGGGACCAAAAGTCCACCAGCAGAGGTATCGACATAGTGATAGTAATAAAAAATATATCTAATAAACCATGTTAAAAGTCGAAACACTGACCACTGGTGGGATGATATCATTGGGGACTAAAAGTCCACCAGCAGAGGTATCGACATAGTGATAGTAATAAAACATATATCTAATAAACCATGTTAAAAGTCGAAACACTGACCACTGGTGGGATGATATCATTGGGGACTAAAAGTCCACCAGCAGAGGTATCGACATAGTGATAGTAATAAAAAATATATCTAATAAACCATGTTAAAAGTCGAAACACTGACCACTGGTGGGATGATATCATTGGGGACCAAAAGTCCACCAGCAGAGGTATCGACATAGTGATAGTAATAAAAAATATATCTAATAAACCATGTTAAAAGTCGAAACACTGACAACTGGTGGGATGATATCATTGGGGACTAAAAGTCCACCAGCAGAGGTATCGACATAGTGATAGTAATAAAAAATATATCTAATAAACCATGTTAAAAGTCGAAACACTGACAACTGGTGGGATGATATCATTGGGGACTAAAAGTCCACCAGCAGAGGTATCGACATAGTGATAGTAATAAAAAATATATCTAATAAACCATGTGAAAGTCGAAACACTGACAACTGGTGAGATGATATCATTGGGGACTAAAAGTCCACCAGCAGAGGTATCGACATAGTGATAGTAATAAAAAATATATCTAATAAACCATGTGAAAGTCGAAACACTGACAACTGGTGAGATGATATCATTGGGGACTAAAAGTTCACCAACAGAGGTATCGACATAGTGATAGTAATAAAAAATATATCTAATAAACCATGTTAAAAGTCGAAACACTGACCACTGGTGGGATGATATCATTGGGGACTAAAAGTCCACCAGCAGAGGTATCGACATAGTGATAGTAATAAAAAATATATCTAATAAACCATGTGAAAGTCGAAACACTGACAACTGGTGGGATGATATCATCGGGGACCAAAAGTCCACCAGCAGAGGTATCGACATAGTGATAGTAATAAAAAATATATCTAATAAACCATGTGAAAGTCGAAACACTGACAACTGGTGGGATGATATCATTGGGGACCAAAAGTCCACCAGCAGAGGTATCGACATAGTGATAGTAATAAAAAATATATCTAATAAACCATGTTAAAGTCGAAACACTGACCACTGGTGGGATGATATCATTGGGGACTAAAAGTCCACCAGCAGAGGTATCGACATAGTGATAGTAATAAAAAATATATCTAATAAACCATGTTAAATTCGAAACACTGACCACTGGTGGGATGATATCATTGGGGACTAAAAGTCCACCAGCAGAGGTATCGATATAGTGATAGTAATAAAAAGGGAGATATAAAATTTAGTGCGCACAACGCGTTTCTGAAATAACCTTCGCGTTTTTTGAAGACCATACATCGAACAAATATAACATACCGTTTTCATTTACGATTTTAATCCACGAGATATTTACTTGTGTTCTTTAAATCGTCAGTGTTGTTATTCTCATTTTTCGCGCTTGAAATAAGATGATTTTTATTATGATTTTAATTCTTTTTGCCTAAAACGCTTTTTTCAGATTTCATATTGCAACTTCAAAGTCATAATGTGTTTTTTCTCTAGTGATTCGAAATAATTGCCGCGTTGATAAAGTTCCTACTATATTCAGTCGAAACGATCGAATGATTGTTGTTTATTGTCAATCGAACAATTTTCTTTGAGTTATAAGGTAGTTTTTCTTGAGACCATTGAGATGTCTGTTTTGTACCAGATCAACGCCCTCACCTGTTATAATGGTGATCATATTGAACAACGGCTCATAGGTAGACATGTCACTCCACTATAACATATATCTCGACTCCGAGCCATCCAATATAGGAACTTGCTTCATACTGCACGCTTAGTGGAGATGTACATAGACGAATTTATAGACTTTGATTTAGACCGGTCTATAGCACTCGATGCCCAGTTCATAGTTAACACCAGTTAGGATTTTATTTTATTCTCTGAGTAACGGAGGAGTGGTTATTTTTTTTATAATGCCTAGCGTCAGTGGCGGGTAATGCTCTCGGTTCGCTCTGTTTTATTTTACAGAGAGGAACCAATGTGCTCAGTTACAAGTGGGGCACCTACTTGCCAAAATTCTAAATCCGGTAGTTTGTCTCGTTTTTTCCGCAGCCAACATAATCCAGCACATTTGTCTTATATTTCGTAATTTTAATCATTTATTAAAGTTTTGGCAAGTCCTTATTAGTAGCGCTATCTATTAAGTTAAATTGATTAGTTCATTTAAATATGCATTGTACATTAATACAGGGGAAGGGTCGTGGTTGTGATCGTATATTAATTGGATTTACAAGTAGATATGTTATTCAGACAAGCCATGGACAACAAGATGAACTGAGCTAATGCTTACCTATGATACCCCCGCTCTTCGGCAAACAGAAAGTAGGAATCTGACTGGTCCAAAAACGCTTCCCACGATATGGGATACCTATATGAAGCTTGTGACCAAATATCAGATTTCTGCCATCAATAGTTGCTGAGAAAAATGCAACCAAAAATGAGCATATATGTTCAATGTGTATAAAAATCAACAAAGTCGGCAAACAGGAAGTAGGAATCTGACGGGTCCAAAAACGCTACCCACAATATGGTATACCTATATGATGCTTGTGACCAAATATCAGATTTCTGCCATCAACAGTTACTGAGAAACATGTGATGAAAAATATCTTGGACGGACGGAAGGACGGACAGACGTAAAACAGTATACCCGCTTCGCGGAGCGGGGGTATAATTATTTTTGTGAAAACAGTCACCTAAACCTTAAAATGAGAATGTGTTATTTCTAAAGATCACTAGCTAATAAATCTTTCTTATTATTGTTGGCTGTAAGATTATTCTCGCTGATAACAGACAGTAACAATGAATACTTTGCAACCTCACCTGAAAAGTAAAAATATATTAAAAATGCAGAGATCTACATACATCACCTTAGTACGGAGCCTAATTCGTTAATACGAAATAAACAAAAAAATATTTCTCAGGTCAGTTTACGTGCTCCGTACGTAGTAGATTAGTTATGTATTGGGTTTTTTAAATTATTATTCAATATTCATATAAGAAAAAACAGAACAGTTAATTGATTATACAACATCTGTTTCGAATAAAATTGATTTGCTTTTTTTGTTTGTCCTGATTGGTTGTAGATGGTTGTTTGAGTGATAGTTGGATTCGTGTTGGTCAATCTTTTGTTTTCGGTGTAGTGTTTTGTAGATGGTTGTTTGAGTGATAGTTGGATTCGTGTTGGTCAATCTTTAGTTTTCTATGTAGTGTTGTGTAGATGGTTGTTTGAGTGATAGTTGGATTCGTGTTGGTCAATCTTTAGTTTTCTGTGTAATGTTTTGTAGATGGTTGTTTGAGTGATAGTTGGGTTCGTGTTGGTCAATCTTTTGTTTTCGGTGTAGTGTTTTGTAGATGGTTGTTTGAGTGATAGTTGGGTTTGTGTTGGTCAATCTTTAGTTTTCTGTGTAGTGTTTTGTAGATGGTTGTTTGAGTGATAGTTGGGTTCGTGTTGGTCAATCTTTTGTTTTCTGTGTAGTGTTTTGTGGATGGTTGTTCGAGTGATAGTTGGGTTGGTGTTGGTCAATCTTTTGTTTTCGGTGTAGTGTTTTGTAGATGGTTGTTTGAGTGATAGTTGGGTTCGTGTTGGTCAATCTTTAGTTTTCTGTTTAGTGTTTTGTAGATGGTTGTTTGAGTGATAGTTGGGTTCGTGTTGGTCAATCTTTAGTTTTCTGTGTAGTGTTTTGTAGATGGTTGTTTGAGTGATAGTTGGGTTCGTGTTGGTCAATCTTTAGTTTTCTGTTTAGTGTTTTGTAGATGGTTGTTTGAGTGATAGTTGGGTTCGTGTTGGTCAATCTTTAGTTTTCTGTGTAGTGTTTTGTAGATGGTTGTTTGAGTGATAGTTGGGTTCGTGTTGGTCAATCTTTAGTTTTCTGTGTAGTGTTTTGTAGATGGTTGTTTGAGTGATAGTTGGGTTCGTGTTGGTCAATCTTTTGTTTTCTGTGTAGTGTTTTGTAGATGGTTGTTTGAGTGATAGTTGGATTCGTGTTGGTCAATCTTTAGTTTTCTGTGTAGTGTTTTGTAGATGGTTGTTTGAGTGATAGTTGGGTTCGTGTTGGTCAATCTTTAGTTTTCTGTGTAGTGTTTTGTAGATGGTTGTTTGAGTGATAGTTGGGTTTGTGTTGGTCAATCTTTAGTTTTCTGTTTAGTGTTTTGTAGATGGTTGTTTGAGTGATAGTTGGGTTTGTGTTGGTCAATCTTTAGTTTTCTGTTTAGTGTTTTGTAGATGGTTGTTTGAGTGATAGTTGGGTTCGTGTTGGTCAATCTTTAGTTTTCTGTGTAATGTTTTGTAGATGGTTGTTTGAGTGATAGTTGGATTCGTGTTGGTCAATCTTTAGTTTTCTATGTAGTGTTTTGTAGATGGTTGTTTGAGTGATAGTTGGGTTCGTGTTGGTCAATCTTTTGTTTTCTGTGTAGTGTTTTGTAGATGGTTGTTTGAGTGATAGTTGGATTCGTGTTGGTCAATCTTTAGTTTTCTATGTAGTGTTTTGTAGATGGTTGTTTGAGTGATAGTTGGGTTCGTGTTGGTCAATCTTTTGTTTTCTGTGTAATGTTTTGTAGATGGTTGTTTGAGTGATAGTTGGATTCGTGTTGGTCAATCTTTTCTTTTCTGTGTAGTGTTTTGTAGATGGTTGTTTGGGTAATAGTTGGGTTCGTGTTGGTCAATCTTTGTTTTCTGTGTAGTGTTTTGTAGATGGTTGTTTGAGTGATAGTTGGGTTTGTGTTGGTCAATCTTTAGTTTTCTGTGTAGTGTTTTGTAGATGGTTGTTTGAGTGATAGTTGGATTCGTGTTGGTCAATCTTTAGTTTTCTATGTAGTGTTTTGTAGATGGTTGTTTGAGTGATAGTTGGGTTCGTGTTGGTCAATCTTTTGTTTTCTGTGTAGTGTTTTGTAGATGGTTGTTTGAGTGATAGTTGGGTTCGTGTTGGTCAATCTTTAGTTTTCTGTGTAATGTTTTGTAGATGGTTGTTTGAGTGATAGTTGGGTTGGTGTTGGTCAATCTTTAGTTTTCTGTGTAATGTTTTGTAGATGGTTGTTTGAGTGATAGTTGGGTTCGTGTTGGTCAATATTTAATTTTCTATGTAGTGTTTTGTAGATGGTTGTTTGAGTGATAGTTGGGTTCGTGTTGGTCAATCTTTAGTTTTCTGTGTAATGTTTTGTAGATGGTTGTTTGAGTGATAGTTGGATTCGTGTTGGTCAATCTTTAGTTTTCTATGTAGTGTTTTGTAGATGGTTGTTTGAGTGATAGTTGGGTTCGTGTTGGTCAATCTTTTGTTTTCTATGTAGTGTTTTGTAGATGGCTGTTTGAGTGATAGTTGGGTTTGAGTTGGTCAATCTTTAGTTTTCTGTGTAATGTTTTGTAGATGGTTGTTTGAGTGATAGTTGGATTCGTGTTGGTCAATCTTTAGTTTTCTATGTAGTGTTTTGTAGATGGCTGTTTGAGTGATAGTTGGGTTTGAGTTGGTCAATCTTTAGTTTTCTGTGTAATGTTTTGTAGATGGTTGTTTGAGTGATAGTTGGATTCGTGTTGGTCAATCTTTAGTTTTCTATGTAGTGTTTTGTAGATGGTTGTTTGAGTGATAGTTGGGTTCGTGTTGGTCAATCTTTAGTTTTCTATGTAGTGTTTTGTAGATGGTTGTTTGAGTGATAGTTGGGTTGGTGTTGGTCAATCTTTTGTTTCCTGTGTAGTGTTTTGTAGATGGTTGTTTGAGTGATAGTTGGGTTCGTGTTGGTCAATCTTTAGTTTTCTGTGTAGTGTTTTGTAGATGGTTGTTTGAGTGATAGTTGGGTTGGTGTTGGTCAATCTTGTTTTCTGTGTAGTGTTTTGTAGATGGTTGTTTGAGTGATAGTTGGGTTGGTGTTGGTCAATCTTTTGTTTCCTGTGTAGTGTTTTGTAGATGGTTGTTTGAGTGATAGTTGGGTTCGTGTTGGTCAATCTTTAGTTTTCTGTGTAATGTTTTGTAGATGGTTGTTTGAGTGATAGTTGGGTTCGTGTTGGTCAATATTTAATTTTCTATGTAGTGTTTTGTAGATGGTTGTTTGAGTGATAGTTGGGTTCGTGTTGGTCAATCTTTAGTTTTCTGTGTAATGTTTTGTAGATGGTTGTTTGAGTGATAGTTGGATTCGTGTTGGTCAATCTTTAGTTTTCTATGTAGTGTTTTGTAGATGGTTGTTTGAGTGATAGTTGGGTTCGTGTTGGTCAATCTTTTGTTTTCTATGTAGTGTTTTGTAGATGGCTGTTTGAGTGATAGTTGGGTTTGAGTTGGTCAATCTTTAGTTTTCTGTGTAATGTTTTGTAGATGGTTGTTTGAGTGATAGTTGGATTCGTGTTGGTCAATCTTTAGTTTTCTATGTAGTGTTTTGTAGATGGTTGTTTGAGTGATAGTTGGGTTCGTGTTGGTCAATCTTTAGTTTTCTATGTAGTGTTTTGTAGATGGTTGTTTGAGTGATAGTTGGGTTCGTGTTGGTCAATCTTTAGTTTTCTGTGTAATGTTTTGTAGATGGTTGTTTGAGTGATAGTTGGGTTCGTGTTGGTCAATCTTTAGTTTTCTATGTAGTGTTTTGTAGATGGTTGTTTGAGTGATAGTTGGGTTCGTGTTGGTCAATCTTTAGTTTTCTGTGTAATGTTTTGTAGATGGTTGTTTGAGTGATAGTTGGATTCGTGTTGGTCAATCTTTAGTTTTCTATGTAGTGTTTTGTAGATGGTTGTTTGAGTGATAGTTGGGTTCGTGTTGGTCAATCTTTAGTTTTCTGTGTAATGTTTTGTAGATGGTTGTTTGAGTGATAGTTGGGTTCGTGTTGGTCAATATTTAATTTTCTATGTAGTGTTTTGTAGATGGTTGTTTGAGTGATAGTTGGGTTCTTGTTGGTCAATCTTTAGTTTTCTGTGTAATGTTTTGTAGATGGTTGTTTGAGTGATAGTTGGATTCGTGTTGGTCAATCTTTAGTTTTCTATGTAGTGTTTTGTAGATGGTTGTTTGAGTGATAGTTGGGTTCGTGTTGGTCAATCTTTTGTTTTCTATGTAGTGTTTTGTAGATGGCTGTTTGAGTGATAGTTGGGTTTGAGTTGGTCAATCTTTAGTTTTCTGTGTAATGTTTTGTAGATGGTTGTTTGAGTGATAGTTGGATTCGTGTTGGTCAATCTTTAGTTTTCTATGTAGTGTTTTGTAGATGGTTGTTTGAGTGATAGTTGGGTTCGTGTTGGTCAATCTTTAGTTTTCTGTGTAGTGTTTTGTAGATGGTTGTTTGAGTGATAGTTGGGTTCGTGTTGGTCAATCTTTTGTTTCCTGTGGAGTGTTTTGTAGATGGTTGTTTGAGTGATAGTTGGGTTCGTGTTGGTCAATCTTTTGTTTTCTGTGTAGTGTTTTGTAGATGGTTGTTTGAGTGATAGTTGGATTCGTGTTGGTCAATCTTTTCTTTTCTGTGTAGTGTTTTGTAGATGGTTGTTTGGGTAATAGTTGGGTTCATGTTGGTCAATCTTTGTTTTCTGTGTAGTGTTTTGTAGATGGTTCTTTGAGTGATAGTTGGGTTTGTGTTGGTCAATGTTTTGTTTTCTGTGTAGTGTTGTGTAGATGGTTGTTTGAGTGATAGTTGGGTTCGTGTTGGTCAATCTTTGTTTTCTGTGTAGTGTTTTGTAGATGGTTGTTTGAGTGATAGTTGGGTTTGTGTTGGTCAATCTTTTGTTTTCTGTGTAGTGTTTTGTAGATGGTTGTTTGAGTGATAGTTGGGTTCGTGTTGGTCAATCTTTTGTTTTCTATGTAGTGTTTTGTAGATGGTTGTTTGAGTGATAGTTGGGTTCGTGTTGGTCAATCTTTAGTTTTCTGTGTAGTGTTTTGTAGATGGTTGTTTGAGTGATAGTTGGGTTCGTGTTGGTCAATCTTTAGTTTTCTGTGTAGTGTTTTGTAGATGGTTGTTTGAGTGATAGTTGGGTTCGTGTTGGTCAATCTTTAGTTTTCTGTGTAGTGTTTTGTAGATGGTTGTTTGAGTGATAGTTGGATTCGTGTTGGTCAATCTTTAGTTTTCTGTGTAGTGTTGTGTAGATGGTTGTTTGAGTGATAGTTGGGTTCGTGTTGGTCAATCTTTAGTTTTCTGTGTAGTGTTTTGTAGATGGTTGTTTGAGTGATAGTTGGGTTCGTGTTGGTCAATCTTTAGTTTTCTGTGTAGTGTTTTGTAGATGGTTGTTTGAGTGATAGTTGGGTTCGTGTTACTCAATGTTTTCTTTTCTGTGTAATGTTTTGTAGATGGTTGTTTGAGTGATAGTTGGGTTTGAGTTGGTCAATCTTTAGTTTTCTGTGTAGTGTTTTGTAGATGGTTGTTTGAGTGATAGTTGGGTTCGTGTTGGTCAATCTTTAGTTTTCTGTGTAGTGTTTTGTAGATGGTTGTTTGAGTGATAGTTGGGTTCGTGTTGGTCAATCTTTAGTTTTCTGTTTAGTGTTTTGTAGATGGTTGTTTGAGTGATAGTTGGGTTCGTGTTGGTCAATCTTTAGTTTTCTGTTTAGTGTTTTGTAGATGGTTGTTTGAGTGATAGTTGGGTTCGTGTTGGTCAATCTTTTGTTTTCTGTGTAGTGTTTTGTAGATGGTTGTTTGAGTGATAGTTGGGTTCGTGTTGGTCAATCTTTTGTTTTCTGTTTAGTGTTTTGTGGATGGTTGTTTGAGTGATAGTTGGGTTCGTGTTGGTCAATCTTTTGTTTTCTGTGTAGTGTTTTGTAGATGGTTGTTTGAGTGATAGTTGGGTTTGTGTTGGTCAATCTTTTGTTTTCTGTGTAGTGTTTTGTAGATGATTGTTTGAGTGATAGTTGGGTTTGTGTTGGTCAATCTTTTGTTTTCTATGTAATGTTTTGTAGATGGTTGTTTGAGTGATAGTTGGGTTTGTGTTGGTCAATCTTTTGTTTTCTGTGTAGTGTTTTGTAGATGGTTGTTTGAGTGATAGTTGGGTTTGTGTTGGTCAATCTTTAGTTTTCTGTTTAGTGTTTTGTAGATGGTTGTTTGAGTGATAGTTGGGTTCGTGTTGGTCAATCTTTAGTTTTCTGTGTAATGTTTTGTAGATGGTTGTTTGAGTGATAGTTGGGTTCG
This sequence comes from Bathymodiolus septemdierum, assembly GCA_963383655.1. Classification (NCBI taxonomy): domain Eukaryota; kingdom Metazoa; phylum Mollusca; class Bivalvia; order Mytilida; family Modiolidae; genus Bathymodiolus; species Bathymodiolus septemdierum. Next base: position 26,408,138 of record OY726526.1, read on the forward strand.
TGTTGGTCAATCTTTCGTTTTCTGTGTAGTGTTTTGTAGATGGTTGTTTGAGTGATAGTTGGGTTCATGTTGGTCAATCTTTTGTTTTCTGTGTAGTGTTTTGTAGATGGTTGTTTGAGTGATAGTTGGGTTGGTGTTGGTCAATCTTTTGTTTTTTGTGTAGTGTTTTGTAGATGGTTGTTTGAGTGATAGTTGGGTTCGTATAGGTCAATCTTTTGTTTTCTATGTAATGTTTTGTAGATGGTTGTTTGAGTGATAGTTGGGTTTGTGTTAATCAATCTTTTGTTTTCGGTGTAGTGTTTTGTAGATGGTTGTTTGAGTGATAGTTGGGTTTGTGTTGGTCAATCTTTAGTTTTCTGTGTAATGTTTTGTAGATGGTTGTTTGAGTGATAGTTGGGTTTGTGTTGGTCAATCTTTTGTTTCCTGTGTAGTGTTTTGTAGATGGTTGTTTGAGTGATAGTTGGATTCGTGTTGGTCAATCTTTTGTTTTCTATGTAATGTTTTGTAGATGGTTGTTTGAGTGATAGTTGGGTTTGTGTTAATCAATCTTTGGTTTTCTATGTAATGTTTTGTAGATGGTTGTTTGAGTGATAGTTGGGTTTGTGTTAATCAATCTTTGGTTTTCGGTGTAGTGTTTTGTAGATGGTTGTTTGAGTGATAGTTGGGTTTGTATTGGTCAATCTTTAGTTTTCTGTGTAATGTTTTGTAGATGGTTGTTTGAGTGATAGTTGGATTCGTGTTGGTCAATCTTTGTTTTCTGTGTAGTGTTTTGTAGATGGTTGTTTGAGTGATAGTTGGGTTCGTATAGGTCAATCTTTTGTTTTCTATGTAATGTTTTGTAGATGGTTGTTTGAGTGATAGTTGGGTTTGTGTTAATCAATCTTTGGTTTTCTATGTAATGTTTTGTAGATGGTTGTTTGAGTGATAGTTGGGTTTGTGTTAATCAATCTTTGGTTTTCGGTGTAGTGTTTTGTAGATGGTTGTTTGAGTGATAGTTGGGTTTGTATTGGTCAATCTTTAGTTTTCTGTGTAATGTTTTGTAGATGGTTGTTTGAGTGATAGTTGGATTCGTGTTGGTCAATCTTTGTTTTCTGTGTAGTGTTTTGTAGATGGTTGTTTGAGTGATAGTTGGGTTTGTGTTGGTCAATCTCTTGTTTTCTGTGTAGTGTTTTGTAGATGGTTGTTTGAGTGATAGTTGGGTTTGTGTTGGTCAATGTTTTGTTTTCTGTGTAGTGTTGTGTAGATGGTTGTTTGAGTGATAGTTGGTTTCGTGTTGGTCAATCTTTTGTTTTCTGTTTAGTGTTTTGTGGATGGTTGTTTGAGTGATAGTTGGGTTCGTGTTGGTCAATCTTTTGTTTTCTGTGTAGTGTTTTGTAGATGGTTGTTTGAGTGATAGTTGGGTTTGTGTTGGTCAATCTTTTGTTTTCTGTGTAGTGTTTTGTAGATGATTGTTTGAGTGATAGTTGGGTTTGTGTTGGTCAATCTTTTGTTTTCTATGTAATGTTTTGTAGATGGTTGTTTGAGTGATAGTTGGGTTTGTGTTGGTCAATCTTTTGTTTTCTGTGTAGTGTTTTGTAGATGGTTGTTTGAGTGATAGTTGGGTTTGTGTTGGTCAATCTTTAGTTTTCTGTTTAGTGTTTTGTAGATGGTTGTTTGAGTGATAGTTGGGTTCGTGTTGGTCAATCTTTTGTTTTCTGTGTAGTGTTTTGTAGATGGTTGTTTGAGTGATAGTTGGGTTGGTGTTGGTCAATCTTTAGTTTTCTGTGTAGTGTTTTGTAGATGGTTGTTTGAGTGATAGTTGGGTTCATGTTGGTCAATCTTTTGTTTTCTGTGTAGTGTTTTGTAGATGGTTGTTTGAGTGATAGTTGGGTTGGTGTTGGTCAATCTTTTGTTTTTTGTGTAGTGTTTTGTAGATGGTTGTTTGAGTGATAGTTGGGTTCGTATAGGTCAATCTTTTGTTTTCTATGTAATGTTTTGTAGATGGTTGTTTGAGTGATAGTTGGGTTTGTGTTAATCAATCTTTGGTTTTCGGTGTAGTGTTTTGTAGATGGTTGTTTGAGTGATAGTTGGGTTTGTGTTGGTCAATCTTTAGTTTTCTGTGTAATGTTTTGTAGATGGTTGTTTGAGTGATAGTTGGATTCGTGTTGGTCAATCTTTAGTTTTCTATGTAGTGTTTTGTAGATGGTTGTTTGAGTGATAGTTGGATTCGTGTTGGTCAATCTTTAGTTTTCTATGTAGTGTTTTGTAGATGGTTGTTTGAGTGATAGTTGGGTTTGTGTTGGTCAATCTTTTGTTTCCTGTGTAGTGTTTTGTAGATGGTTGTTTGAGTGATAGTTGGGTTCGTGTTGGTCAATCTTTTGTTTCCTGTGTAGTGTTTTGTAGATGGTTGTTTGAGTGATAGTTGGATTCGTGTTGGTCAATCTTTTGTTTTCTGTGTAGTGTTTTGTAGATGGTTGTTTGAGTGATAGTTGGATTCGTGTTGGTCAATCTTTTCTTTTCTGTGTAGTGTTTTGTAGATGGTTGTTTGGGTAATAGTTGGGTTCGTGTTGGTCAATCTTTGTTTTCTGTGTAGTGTTTTGTAGATGGTTGTTTGAGTGATAGTTGGATTCGTGTTGGTCAATCTTTAGTTTTCTATGTAGTGTTTTGTAGATGGCTGTTTGAGTGATAGTTGGGTTCGTGTTGGTCAATCTTTTGTTTCCTGTGTAGTGTTTTGTTGATGGTTGTTTGAGTGATAGTTGGATTCGTGTTGGTGAATCTTTTGTTTTCTGTTTAGTGTTTTGTAGATGGTTGTTTGAGTGATAGTTGGGTTTGTATTGGTCAATCTTTAGTTTTCTGTTTAGGGTTTTGTAGATGGTTGTTTGAGTGATAGTTGGGTTCGTGTTGGTCAATCTTTAGTTTTCTGTGTAGTGTTTTGTAGATGGTTGTTTGAGTGATAGTTGGGTTCATGTTGATCAATCTTTTGTTTTTTGTGTAGTGTTTTGTAGATGGTTGTTTGAGTGATAGTTGGGTTCGTATAGGTCAATCTTTTGTTTTCTATGTAATGTTTTGTAGATGGTTGCTTGAGTGATAGTTGGGTTTGTGTTAATCAATCTTTGGTTTTCGGTGTAGTGTTTTGTAGATGGTTGTTTGAGTGATAGTTGGGTTTGTGTTGGTCAATCTTTAGTTTTCTGTGTAATGTTTTGTAGATGGTTGTTTGAGTGATAGTTGGATTCGTGTTGGTCAATCTTTAGTTTTCTATGTAGTGTTTTGTAGATGGTTGTTTGAGTGATAGTTGGGTTTGTGTTGGTCAATCTTTTGTTTCCTGTGTAGTGTTTTGTAGATGGTTGTTTGAGTGATAGTTGGGTTCGTGTTGGTCAATCTTTTGTTTCCTGTGTAGTGTTTTGTAGATGGTTGTTTGAGTGATAGTTGGATTCGTGTTGTTCAATCTTTTCTTTTCTGTTTAGTGTTTTGTAGATGGTTGTTTGAGTGATAGTTGGGTTTGTGTTGGTCAATCTTTTGTTTTCTGTGTAGTGTTTTGTAGATGGTTGTTTGAGTGATAGTTGGGTTCGTGTTGGTCAATCTTTTGTTTCCTGTGTAGTGTTTTGTAGATGGTTGTTTGAGTGATAGTTGGATTCGTGTTGTTCAATCTTTTCTTTTCTGTTTAGTGTTTTGTAGATGGTTGTTTGAGTGATAGTTGGGTTTGTGTTGGTCAATCTTTAGTTTTCTGTGTAGTGTTTTGTAGATGGTTGTTTGAGTGATAGTTGGGTTCGTGTTGGTCAATCTTTTGTTTTCTGTGTAGTGTTTTGTAGATGGTTGTTTGAGTGATAGTTGGATTCGTGTTGGTCAATCTTTTGTTTTCTGTGTAGTGTTTTGTAGATGGTTGTTTGAGTGATAGTTGGATTCGTGTTGGTCAATCTTTAGTTTTCTGTGTAGTGTTTTGTAGATGGTTGTTTGAGTGATAGTTGGGTTCGTGTTGGTCAATCTTTTGTTTTCTGTGTAGTGTTTTGTAGATGGTTGTTTGAGTGATAGTTGGATTCGTGTTGGTCAATCTTTAGTTTTCTGTGTAGTGTTTTGTAGATGGTTGTTTGAGTGATAGTTGGGTTCGTGTTGGTCAATCTTTTGTTTTCTGTGTAGTGTTTTGTAGATGGTTGTTTGGGTAATAGTTGGGTTCGTGTTGGTCAATCTTTGTTTTCTGTGTAGTGTTTTGTAGATGGTTGTTTGAGTGATAGTTGGATTCGTGTTGGTCAATCTTTAGTTTTCTATGTAGTGTTTTGTAGATGGTTGTTTGAGTGATAGTTGGGTTTGTGTTGGTCAATCTTTTGTTTTCTGTGTAGTGTTTTGTAGATGATTGTTTGAGTGATAGTTGGGTTTGTGTTGGTCAATCTTTTGTTTTCTATGTAATGTTTTGTAGATGGTTGTTTGAGTGATAGTTGGGTTTGTGTTGGTCAATCTTTTGTTTTCTGTGTAGTGTTTTGTAGATGGTTGTTTGAGTGATAGTTGGGTTTGTGTTGGTCAATCTTTAGTTTTCTGTTTAGTGTTTTGTAGATGGTTGTTTGAGTGATAGTTGGGTTCGTGTTGGTCAATCTTTTGTTTTCTGTGTAGTGTTTTGTAGATGGTTGTTTGAGTGATAGTTGGGTTGGTGTTGGTCAATCTTTAATTTTCTGTGTAGTGTTTTGTAGATGGTTGTTTGAGTGATAGTTGGGTTCATGTTGGTCAATCTTTTGTTTTCTGTGTAGTGTTTTGTAGATGGTTGTTTGAGTGATAGTTGGGTTGGTGTTGGTCAATCTTTTGTTTTTTGTGTAGTGTTTTGTAGATGGTTGTTTGAGTGATAGTTGGGTTCGTATAGGTCAATCTTTTGTTTTCTATGTAATGTTTTGTAGATGGTTGTTTGAGTGATAGTTGGGTTTGTGTTAATCAATCTTTGGTTTTCGGTGTAGTGTTTTGTAGATGTTTGTTTGAGTGATAGTTGGGTTTGTGTTGGTCAATCTTTAGTTTTCTGTGTAATGTTTTGTAGATGGTTGTTTGAGTGATAGTTGGATTTGTGTTGGTCAATCTTTAGTTTTCTATGTAGTGTTTTGTAGATGGTTGTTTGAGTGATAGTTGGGTTCGTGTTGGTCAATCTTTTGTTTCCTGTGTAGTGTTTTGTAGATGATTGTTTGAGTGATAGTTGGATTCGTGTTGGTCAATCTTTTGTTTTCTATGTAATGTTTTGTAGATGGTTGTTTGAGTGATAGTTGGATTCGTGTTGGTCAATCTTTAGTTTTCTATGTAGTGTTTTGTAGATGGTTGTTTGAGTGATAGTTGGGTTCGTGTTGGTCAATCTTTTGTTTCCTGTGTAGTGTTTTGTAGATAGTTGTTTGAGTGATAGTTGGGTTCGTGTTGGTCAATCTTTTGTTTTCTGTGTAGTGTTTTGTAGATGGTTGTTTGAGTGATAGTTGGATTCGTGTTGGTCAATCTTTTGTTTTCTGTGTAGTGTTTTGTAGATGGTTGTTTGAGTGATAGTTGGATTCGTGTTGGTCAATCTTTTCTTTTCTGTGTAGTGTTTTGTAGATGGTTGTTTGGGTAATAGTTGGGTACGTGTTGGTCAATCTTTGTTTTCTGTGTAGTGTTTTGTAGATGGTTGTTTGAGTGATAGTTGGATTCGTGTTGGTCAATCTTTAGTTTTCTATGTAGTGTTTTGTAGATGGTTGTTTGAGTGATAGTTGGATTCGTGTTGGTCAATCTTTTCTTTTCTGTGTAGTGTTTTGTAGATGGTTGTTTGGGTAATAGTTGGGTTCGTGTTGGTCAATCTTTGTTTTCTGTGTAGTGTTTTGTAGATGGTTGTTTGAGTGATAGTTGGGTTTGTGTTGGTCAATCTCTTGTTTTCTGTGTAGTGTTTTGTAGATGGTTGTTTGAGTGATAGTTGGGTTCGTGTTGGTCAATCTTTAGTTTTCTGTTTAGTGTTTTGTAGATGGTTGTTTGAGTGATAGTTGGGTTCGTGTTGGTCAATCTTTAGTTTTCTGTTTAGTGTTTTGTAGATGGTTGTTTGAGTGATAGTTGGGTTCGTATAGGTCAATCTTTTGTTTTCTATGTAATGTTTTGTAGATGGTTGTTTGAGTGATAGTTGGGTTTGTGTTAATCAATCTTTGGTTTTCGGTGTAGTGTTTTGTAGATGTTTGTTTGAGTGATAGTTGGGTTTGTGTTGGTCAATCTTTAGTTTTCTGTGTAATGTTTTGTAGATGGTTGTTTGAGTGATAGTTGGATTTGTGTTGGTCAATCTTTAGTTTTCTATGTAGTGTTTTGTAGATGGTTGTTTGAGTGATAGTTGGGTTTGTGTTGGTCAATCTTTTGTTTCCTGTGTAGTGTTTTGTTGATGGTTGTTTGAGTGATAGTTGGGTTCGTGTTGGTCAATCTTTTGTTTCCTGTGTAGTGTTTTGTAGATGATTGTTTGAGTGATAGTTGGATTCGTGTTGGTCAATCTTTTGTTTTCTATGTAATGTTTTGTAGATGGTTGTTTGAGTGATAGTTGGATTCGTGTTGGTCAATCTTTAGTTTTCTATGTAGTGTTTTGTAGATGGTTGTTTGAGTGATAGTTGGGTTCGTGTTGGTCAATCTTTTGTTTCCTGTGTAGTGTTTTGTAGATAGTTGTTTGAGTGATAGTTGGGTTCGTGTTGGTCAATCTTTTGTTTTCTGTGTAGTGTTTTGTAGATGGTTGTTTGAGTGATAGTTGGATTCGTGTTGGTCAATCTTTTGTTTTCTGTGTAGTGTTTTGTAGATGGTTGTTTGAGTGATAGTTGGATTCGTGTTGGTCAATCTTTTCTTTTCTGTGTAGTGTTTTGTAGATGGTTGTTTGGGTAATAGTTGGGTTCGTGTTGGTCAATCTTTGTTTTCTGTGTAGTGTTTTGTAGATGGTTGTTTGAGTGATAGTTGGATTCGTGTTGGTCAATCTTTAGTTTTCTATGTAGTGTTTTGTAGATGGTTGTTTGAGTGATAGTTGGATTCGTGTTGGTCAATCTTTTCTTTTCTGTGTAGTGTTTTGTAGATGGTTGTTTGGGTAATAGTTGGGTTCGTGTTGGTCAATCTTTGTTTTCTGTGTAGTGTTTTGTAGATGGTTGTTTGAGTGATAGTTGGGTTTGTGTTGGTCAATCTCTTGTTTTCTGTGTAGTGTTTTGTAGATGGTTGTTTGAGTGATAGTTGGGTTCGTGTTGGTCAATCTTTAGTTTTCTGTTTAGTGTTTTGTAGATGGTTGTTTGAGTGATAGTTGGGTTCGTGTTGGTCAATCTTTAGTTTTCTGTTTAGTGTTTTGTAGATGGTTGTTTGAGTGATAGTTGGGTTCGTGTTGGTCAATCTTTTGTTTTCTGTGTAGTGTTTTGTAGATGGTTGTTTGAGTGATAGTTGGGTTCGTGTTGGTCAATCTTTTGTTTTCTGTTTAGTGTTTTGTGGATGGTTGTTTGAGTGATAGTTGGGTTCGTGTTGGTCAATCTTTTGTTTTCTGTGTAGTGTTTTGTAGATGGTTGTTTGAGTGATAGTTGGGTTTGTGTTGGTCAATCTTTAGTTTTCTGTTTAGTGTTTTGTAGATGGTTTGTTTGAGTGATAGTTGGGTTCGTGTTGGTCAATCTTTTGTTTCCTGTGTAGTGTTTTGTAGATGGTTGTTTGAGTGATAGTTGGATTCGTGTTGGTCAATCTTTTGTTTTCTGTGTAGTGTTTTGTAGATGGTTGTTTGAGTGATAGTTGGATTCGTGTTGGTCAATCTTTTGTTTTCTGTGTAGTGTTTTGTAGATGGTTGTTTGAGTGATAGTTGGGTTTGTGTTGGTCAATCTTTTGTTTTCTATGTAATGTTTTGTAGATGGTTGTTTGAGTGATAGTTGGATTCGTGTTGGTCAATCTTTTGTTTTCTGTGTAGTGTTTTGTAGATGGTTGTTTGAGTGATAGTTGGGTTCGTGTTGGTCAATCTTTTGTTTCCTGTGTAGTGTTTTGTAGATGGTTGTTTGAGTGATAGTTGGATTCGTGTTGGTCAATCTTTTGTTTTCTGTGTAGTGTTTTGTAGATGGTTGTTTGAGTGATAGTTGGATTCGTGTTGGTCAATCTTTTGTTTTCTGTGTAGTGTTTAGTAGATGGTTGTTTGAGTGATAGTTGGGTTTGTGTTGGTCAATCTTTAGTTTTCTGTTTAGTGTTTTGTAGATGGTTGTTTGAGTGATAGTTGGGTTCGTGTTGGTCAATCTTTTGTTTCCTGTGTAGTGTTTTGTAGATGGTTGTTTGAGTGATAGTTGGGTTCGTGTTGGTCAATCTTTTGTTTTCTGTGTAGTGTTTTGTAGATGGTTGTTTGAGTGATAGTTGGGTTTGTGTTGGTCAATCTTTAGTTTTCTGTTTAGTGTTTTGTAGATGGTTGTTTGAGTGATAGTTGGGTTCGTGTTGGTCAATCTTTTGTTTCCTGTGTAGTGTTTTGTAGATGGTTGTTTGAGTGATAGTTGGATTCGTGTTGGTCAATCTTTTGTTTTCTGTGTAGTGTTTTGTAGATGGTTGTTTGAGTGATAGTTGGATTCGTGTTGGTCAATCTTTTGTTTTCTGTGTAGTGTTTTGTAGATGGTTGTTTGAGTGATAGTTGGGTTCGTGTTGGTCAATCTTTTGTTTTCTGTGTAGTGTTTTGTAGATGGTTGTTTGAGTGATAGTTGGGTTCGTGTTGGTCAATCTTTTGTTTTCTATGTAGTGTTTTGTAGATGGTTGTTTGAGTGATAGTTGGGTTGGTGTTGGTCAATCTTTTGTTTCCTGTGTAGTGTTTTGTAGATGGTTGTTTGAGTGATAGTTGGATTCGTGTTGGTCAATCTTTTGTTTTCTGTGTAGTGTTTTGTAGATGGTTGTTTGAGTGATAGTTGGGTTCGTGTTGGTCAATCTTTTGTTTCCTGTGTAGTGTTTTGTAGATGGTTGTTTGAGTGATAGCTGGATTCGTGTTGGTCAATCTTTTGTTTTCTGTGTAGTGTTTTGTAGATGGTTGTTTGAGTGATAGTTGGATTCGTGTTGGTCAATCTTTTGTTTTCTGTGTAGTGTTTTGTAGATGGTTGTTTGAGTGATAGTTGGATTCGTGTTGGTCAATCTTTTGTTTTCTGTGTAGTGTTTTGTAGATGGTTGTTTGAGTGATAGTTGGGTTCGTGTTGGTCAATCTTTTGTTTTCTATGTAGTGTTTTGTAGATGGTTGTTTGAGTGATAGTTGGGTTCGTGTTGGTCAATCTTTTGTTTCCTGTGTAGTGTTTTGTAGATGGTTGTTTGAATGATAGTTGGATTCGTGTTGGTCAATCTTTTGTTTTCTGTGTAGTGTTTTGTAGATGGTTGTTTGAGTGATAGTTGGGTTCGTGTTGGTCAATCTTTTGTTTTCTATGTAGTGTTTTGTAGATGGTTGTTTGAGTGATAGTTGGGTTCGTGTTGGTCAATCTTTTGTTTCCTGTGTAGTGTTTTGTAGATGGTTGTTTGAGTGATAGTTGGATTCGTGTTGGTCAATCTTTTGTTTTCTGTGTAGTGTTTTGTAGATGGTTGTTTGAGTGATAGTTGGGTTCGTGTTGGTCAATCTTTTGTTTTCTGTGTAGTGTTTTGTAGATGGTTGTTTGAGTGATAGTTGGGTTCGTGTTGGTCAATCTTTTGTTTCCTGTGTAGTGTTTTGTAGATGGTTGTTTGAGTGATAGTTGGGTTCGTGTTGGTCAATCTTTTGTTTTCTGTGTAGTGTTTTGTAGATGGTTGTTTGAGTGATAGTTGGGTTCGTGTTGGTCAATCTTTTGTTTCCTGTGTAGTGTTTTGTAGATGGTTGTTTGAGTGATTGTTGGATTCGTGTTGGTCAATCTTTTGTTTTCTGTGTAGTGTTTTGTAGATGGTTGTTTGAGTGATAGTTGGATTCGTGTTGGTCAATCTTTTGTTTTCTGTGTAGTGTTTAGTAGATGGTTGTTTGAGTGATAGTTGGGTTTGTGTTGGTCAATCTTTAGTTTTCTGTTTAGTGTTTTGTAGATGGTTGTTTGAGTGATAGTTGGGTTCGTGTTGGTCAATCTTTTGTTTCCTGTGTAGTGTTTTGTAGATGGTTGTTTGAGTGATAGTTGGGTTCGTGTTGGTCAATCTTTTGTTTTCTGTGTAGTGTTTTGTAGATGGTTGTTTGAGTGATAGTTGGGTTTGTGTTGGTCAATCTTTAGTTTTCTGTTTAGTGTTTTGTAGATGGTTGTTTGAGTGATAGTTGGGTTCGTGTTGGTCAATCTTTTGTTTCCTGTGTAGTGTTTTGTAGATGGTTGTTTGAGTGATAGTTGGATTCGTGTTGGTCAATCTTTTGTTTTCTGTGTAGTGTTTTGTAGATGGTTGTTTGAGTGATAGTTGGATTCGTGTTGGTCAATCTTTTGTTTTCTGTGTAGTGTTTTGTAGATGGTTGTTTGAGTGATAGTTGGGTTCGTGTTGGTCAATCTTTTGTTTTCTGTGTAGTGTTTTGTAGATGGTTGTTTGAGTGATAGTTGGGTTCGTGTTGGTCAATCTTTTGTTTTCTATGTAGTGTTTTGTAGATGGTTGTTTGAGTGATAGTTGGGTTGGTGTTGGTCAATCTTTTGTTTCCTGTGTAGTGTTTTGTAGATGGTTGTTTGAGTGATAGTTGGATTCGTGTTGGTCAATCTTTTGTTTTCTGTGTAGTGTTTTGTAGATGGTTGTTTGAGTGATAGTTGGGTTCGTGTTGGTCAATCTTTTGTTTCCTGTGTAGTGTTTTGTAGATGGTTGTTTGAGTGATAGCTGGATTCGTGTTGGTCAATCTTTTGTTTTCTGTGTAGTGTTTTGTAGATGGTTGTTTGAGTGATAGTTGGATTCGTGTTGGTCAATCTTTTGTTTTCTGTGTAGTGTTTTGTAGATGGTTGTTTGAGTGATAGTTGGATTCGTGTTGGTCAATCTTTTGTTTTCTGTTTAGTGTTTTGTAGATGGTTGTTTGAGTGATAGTTGGGTTCGTGTTGGTCAATCTTTTGTTTTCTATGTAGTGTTTTGTAGATGGTTGTTTGAGTGATAGTTGGGTTCGTGTTGGTCAATCTTTTGTTTCCTGTGTAGTGTTTTGTAGATGGTTGTTTGAGTGATAGTTGGATTCGTGTTGGTCAATCTTTTGTTTTCTGTGTAGTGTTTTGTAGATGGTTGTTTGAGTGATAGTTGGGTTCGTGTTGGTCAATCTTTTGTTTTCTATGTAGTGTTTTGTAGATGGTTGTTTGAGTGATAGTTGGGTTCGTGTTGGTCAATCTTTTGTTTCCTGTGTAGTGTTTTGTAGATGGTTGTTTGAGTGATAGTTGGATTCGTGTTGGTCAATCTTTTGTTTTCTGTGTAG